>CM076593.1:9618231-10281565 GCA_038430175.1 Ficus hirta | reverse complement strand
TTTTTAACAATTGGATAATTTATCACTTTATATATATAAATTTGAACTTGGGAGTGGATGATGTAAATTCCGTGTCTTATTATGGAGTCACAGTTCATGAACTATGGTGAATTCGATCTTTCACTAATTTGTAAAAGATTAAATTTGAAATGCACTTAGAGAAAGGATCTATATATACCTCTTCAAAATCCTAATAAATGAAGGGGAAAAAAAAAAGAAGAAGAAAAAGAAAACCTATATTGAATATTAAGTGGATATATAATATTTGGATTCAATTGTTGAAAAGAGATATATGTATCCTTAAAGGGGGAAAATGTTGAAAGAAGAACCAAAATATCAGAAATTAATTAAGAACTAGTTATTGAAGGCAAACAAAAAATATCTAAAGATATAAGGAAATTAAAGCACTACTTTTCCGTTAATTGATGACAGAATAACATAATTCCTTTGTGCAATAATTTATAACAATTTTTTCAAAAAATAATTTATAATAAGTAAGTTGAGCCAAGCAAAGGTTGCCACTTCCACTTGCAATACAAAATATAAAGACTGTTTTCTAAAGGATTTAATCTGATTATGATAAAAGTTTCAAACATCTTAAGAGAATGAATGTAGACTATTCTGGAAAAATCAAACAACCAAAAAAAAAAAAAAAAAAGTTAAAGGAAGAACAAATGAGCAAGCCAATACCCTAGTTTTGGAATACTAAAAAAAAATTCTATGAATAACACTTTTTTTTTAATTGTCACGTCACATTATTTTCAATAATTGCAACAAGTTATTCTTGATAATTATAATAATTTGTTATAGTTACTTTTTTTAAAAATATATAAAGAATTTCTAATTTTTATTGATACAATAGTGACACAACCAAAAAAAAAAAAAATCAAACTAAAGTTATAATGAATCTTTTTGGTGCTAAAAAAGAAAACTAACCCATAGAACTTTTTGGCTAAGAATATTAGTGAAGGAATGTCTCCTTTACTTTACACCTAGAAATTATAACTTTATATTGTTTTGAAGTACACCCTAGCAAAGTGAAGAAGACGAGCCTATTATTGAAGCATCATTCGCTTTTATAAGTACCCAATTATTAATATTTGTGAAAACAAAATTCCAATTATTTTTTGAGCAACTAATAATGTAAAAGATAAATAGGATATATTGAATCTTAAGGGATTTTCTAGCATTTTTTTCCTTTCACGATAAGAAGAGTCGGACATAACGTAGTTTTTTCCCCATTAATATGATTTTTCTTGTATTCGGTTTGGCCAGTTTTTAATCTATTTATCAATTAAATTGACATATTAGTTTAAAATGTCCTAAAACCAACTACTTAACCAGGCAGGGTAGAAGAAGCTTGCTCTCTTAACTAGAGATCTTGGGCCTTCACAATAGTCAGGATATATGAACGATTCACTTCAAGAGGGATCCATATAACATACGGGAGCTATCATCTCCCTAGGATTGTCTAGTTACGCCATTCTCTACCTCTATAACTCTCTTTATTTATTAAATAAAAAAGGGTTATAACCGAACTGTGTCCTAACGGCTTTGGTAAGTTTTGTGAACCAGTCAATTGGTTTTTTGAGTCTTTCGGACTTGGTAATCCGACAGGTTTTTTCTTATTATTCTAACTGGTTACGGAGCATTGGAGCACCCCAGTTTACTGCTGCTCAGTTTTCATGACCTTTTGGACCTATTAATCTGACAAACATTCCAGTTTATTGAGTTACTTTCTAACTTGAATTTACATTAGCATTTAGATTGAATCGAAAGGAAATATAATTAATTTGGATCCTAGAAGGAGGTTGAGTTTTATATAAAATTATAGAACTGTTATCTACGGTGAAATAAAAAGTTAGTTTACTTTAAATTGATGGAAAAAAAAATAATTATATAAGATTATGGTGAAATAAAAAGTTAGTTTACTTTAAATTGATGAAAAAAAAAAAAAACAATTATATAAGATTATGGTGTAATTGCAGACATAATATATTGATAGTTACACAACATCACAATAATATAGCGACATTTCACGGAATCATAAAAATGAAACAATGAAAATGATTCTAAGACTGAGTATACAAAGTTAAATAAAAGAGGACAATTTACTTAGGCTTAAGGCATTCTATTCATCTTCCTTTATCTCCCCCCTCGATCCAACTGCAGTTTGGCAATGGAGGCTCGAAAGCCATCCCGGCTTCACCTACTAAGTCGATAGCAAACATCAAAGGGGAGGGAACGAGTGATCCAATATCCAGATTATCTGACCGAACCAATCAATCAAATGAAAGTTCAAACCACTCCTTCTCTCTGTCTCCCAAGCCTAGGTATCTCTGTTCTTAGTCATGGGCATGGAAATTTGCATCTGTAACCAAGAATGTTGAGAATTTAAATCTTGCCAAATTATTCATACTAGTCAAAACAAAATATCATTTTTGTCGTAAAATTTTCCATGAATGCTCACTTTTTTTTTTGGATTGAGTGTTGTAGGAAAGACGAATATTTCTTTAGTCTTCAAAAGCACAAAGAAAATGGACTAGCATCGGTGATGTGAGAAGGTCATATATTTAAAAAGATAATATATATGTATATATATATATATCATGATATAATTTCCCGTATACAATATAGATATTTCGACAAAGATGATAAATATTCGATACGTTTTGAAGTTATCATAAAATTATAACTATAACGAGAATCAGATATGATACTATAAATACTATCTCTCCCAAAAAATTTAGCAAAAACTCTCGGGGTCACTTCGTCCATGGAAATGGAGATTGCAGAGAGAAACAAAATTCTCTCGTCGTACTAAAGAAAAATGCAAGAGGAGAATTTTCGGTGCTCTTAAAAAAATTGTATATATATATATATTATATAGTACAGAAAGTTTAACACCTAAATCCGCTGTTGCACATCATTTAATATTCCCTGATAAAGTGTATCCGGGTTCGAAGCCCGGGAGCGGAAAACTTTTTTTTTTTTTTCGCTCTCTTTTTTGGTAATACTCGTTTATTGAGATTCCCCCCATAACATCTATTTGTTTACGTGCTTTTTTAAGAGAAGTATATTGTTCTCCTTGTCATTAACACATAAATATGTACATATGAGCAATAGCTTTGTAGAAATTAGGTAAAGAAAGTGAAAGAAAAAAAAAATTCAGCTGAATGATGGGTGTTTTCATGGAAACATGTCATTAGTGATTTGTAGTTTTTCTTCAAAAATAGTTTTTTTTTTTTGGGTAAATTTAAAAAGAGTATAAAGTTTTTGCAGAATCAAAAAGAATTTAGTTAGTTTCCTTTAAAAAAAAAAAGGAAAAAGAATTTAGTTAATTCTCTTAAGAAAAAGTGAGTTCAGTTAGTTAACATATTACGAATCACATTTGAAAATCGAAACGAACATTCGAATAACTCTAATGTAAATCTGTCATTTATGCTATTACTATCAATTACCTTATATTTCGGAGACAAATGAAGATATAAGAAGAGCAATTCTTGGTTATAACTTTTTTTTTAGTGGGGTAAAGAACTACTTACAACAACTTTAATAGTGATGTGGATCTGATCGAGATTTGCATGTGGTAGAATCAGATCTCGTTTTGACACCTTCAACCTCTTATGATGATTGTTTGGTTACAATGGAACCAAATTTGACCACTTCGACGCCAAGAGCCTTCGACGACAATGACGTGGTAGAGGAGGGGGAAAAAAAAAAAGAAAGGATGGATGAGAGACGAGTGTGAGTAATCATATAGTTTTCTTTTTAGTCAATTTGGTATATCTGAGAGAGAATTTTGAAAACAAAAAAATGGTTAGGTTAGCCACATTTATATTAGGACTGTCTTTCATGGTTATATGTTTTCTAGTTGTATATAATCAAATGATTCTGCCATACAATTTTCTTAATTCCTAGCATTAAAAAAAATTGTGACATATAAAGTGAGAACAAAATTATGGCATATAAAACTAAAAATTTTCATTTATAGATGAAATTTTTTTCATTTCTAAAATTGAATTTATGATTAAGAGGTTAATTTACTAATCCTCCCAAAAAATTAAGCTGTAAGAGCTAGACTAATAATAGTATTATATGCTAACAAAGATTCAATAATTGATGGAAATGAAAGATCGTAGAGGAAATTAGATATTCTTTCTTCTTGGTAAAGAAAAATGCTTATGAAAGTGAGAATCAGTATATATATTTTCAAAACTCCGCTACGTTCACAAAATCCGCTGTAGCACATTGGTTAATACTATAAGTCTTGGTATCCGGGTTCGAACCCCGGCAGCGGAACATTCTTTTTTATCTTGTTCATCTTTTTCGTAATTATTAATATATACATTAAATGCGTAAATCTTCAACAGAATCCGCTGTAGCACATTGGTTGACACTATAACTCTGGTATCCGGGTTTGAACCCCGGCAGCGAAACAATTTTTTTATCTTGTTTTAATTATTATATTTTTTCCTTAATTATTAATAT
Organism: Ficus hirta; assembly: GCA_038430175.1. Classification (NCBI taxonomy): domain Eukaryota; kingdom Viridiplantae; phylum Streptophyta; class Magnoliopsida; order Rosales; family Moraceae; genus Ficus; species Ficus hirta. The sequence goes on along the minus strand of CM076593.1, from coordinate 10,277,074 downwards.
ATATATATATTCAATGCTCAAATCTTTCAACCGAATCCGCTGTAGCACATTGGTTGACACTATAACTCTGGTATCCGGGTTCGAACCCCGGCAGCGGAACATTCCTTTTTATCATGTTTTAATTATCATTTTCTCTTTAATATTAATAGATCTTTTTAATGCTCGAATCTTATACCAAAGTCCGCTGTAGCACATTGGTTGAAACTAAGTCTGGTATCCGGGTTCGAACCCCGGCAGCGGAACATTCTTTTTATCTTGTTTTAATTATTCCATTTTTTCCTTAAAAATTAATATATATATTCAAAGCTTAACTCTTAGTCTGCTGTAGCACATTTGTTAATACTATACGCTTGGTATCCGGGTTCGAACCCCGGCAGCGGAATTTTTTTTCTCTTTTTTAAAAAAATAATTTTAAATATCCGATTTTTTCCCCTTAAAAAGAGTGTTACAAGCGTTTGAGGGTAAATCCGTCATTTAACATAACACTACCAACTGCCTAAAACTCCGGAAAAACCGGGAAATGAAAAAAGGAAAAAACAACTGCCTATTACAACTTGCTCAACGAGACCGTTAGCCCATAACCGCCAAAATATTGGACCCAATCAGAGGCAACCACGTGTCGCATCCTGATTGGAGGATCAGTCTCCGAACGAGCCTATATAAACCCCACTCTACCAGAACCTCACTCTCACGAACGCAGTCGAAGCTTTCTGAGATCAAAGATTTTCGCGCACTTTTTCTCACTTGACGATCTAGAGAGAGAGAGAGAGAGAGAGAAGAGAGAGCGAGAGAGAATCAGAGAATTCTCTGCAATGGAGGTTGTAAGCAATGTGGCTGTTTACGAGGGCTCTGAGGTCAAGGAATTTCTGACCAGCACCGAGCTCGAGAGCGGAGGCAACAATGGCGGCCAGAGCAAGACCGCTTCGGACGAGTTCGAGAGTGGCGGCAGCAATGGCGGCGAGAGTAAGTCCGCCTCGGATGACTCCGATGGTGGAGGCAGCAATGGCGGTGGGAGTAAGACTCCCTCGGACGACTCTGGTGGCGGTGGCAGCAATGGCGGTGAGAATAAGACCAGCTTGGAAGACTCCGATCTGGAGCTCTGCAAGGGAAAGATCCGGATTCAAGTCTCCAAGAACAAGAGGCCGCTTTTCTTCTACATCAATCTCGCCAAGGTATATACATTCTCTCTCTCTCTCTCTCTGATCTTTTCTTGTTGCTTTATTCGATTTTCTTGCGTCGTTTTATGATTTTTGGTGATATATATATATATATATGTATTTTTTTTTTGGTCAACAAATGATTTTTTGTGATTGGAGTTGTAAGAAACCACGGGAAAGAGAGTGAGTATTGCCTAGGATATGTGGTTCGAATTTCTTGCGTCATTTGTACGTTTCTTTTTGTTTGGTTGGTGAGAAACCACGGAAAAGAGAATGAGTGCCTAGTAGGGTATTAGGTTTTTTCTTGCGTTAAGTTGTTCGAACTTCTTGTATCAATTGTGTTCGTCTTCTTTGGTTTTTCGGTTTTTCTTCTCTGGTTTTGCGTAATATTCTCACAAGTTCTTGGGAGTTTCTTCATTTGTTGGCGAGTTCTGACATTTTCTTAATTTATGTTCATTCGGCCTGTTTAGCTTTATTTAATCACGAAATTCACTTAATTATGACGTGAAGTTTTAATTTTTGAGAAAAAGTACTATCGGAGATCTCAGTTCCATTATTTGGATTTTTGGGAAAAATAAGTATTTCATTGGATGTAAATATACATATACACACGGACGTATATTTGCTTCAATTCTGAGCAACTTAAAGAAGTTCTTGAAGTTTCTTTTCTTATTTTCCCTGTTAACTCTTTGAAGTTCGGATTTTCCTTGAAGTCTCGAGAATTTTAGTTCATTCCTAATCGTAATTTTGAGAAACGGTGAGATCTGTTTGTTGTGGATTTGTTTCTTCTTTTATATATATAATATTGGCCAAAAGAACTAAACAAAAGAGAGAATGGTTTCTGATGTTATTCTTTCTTTGTTGCAGAAGTACCTAAGGCAGTACTATGATGTTGAGCTCACTGCTCTGGGCCTGGGTACAAGTTCTTCACTCTTCTTTTTTCTTGTTGCATATCAATATACACACACACACACACACACACACATATATATACACACATCTGTTTACAAGCTTGGTTTTTCCTTCATTTTCTGAATTTTAACTTCTTTATTTTCTCTAAAGTGGGCAAGTTAAATCAGACCATATTAGCTATATATCTCTTTTGTATGTAAACTTCTGTCTAGTAAAAGTGGTCTAGAGAATTGACTCTGATTAATTGTTTCCGACAGCTATTCCAACTGTCATCATAATTTCCGAGTTTCTGAAGCGCAATGGACTGGCAGTTGAAAAGAGTAGGCACATTTCTGATACTTATTTGCATCATTTAAACACTTATTTTCCTATTGACTAGTGTAATATATAATTGTTGTCGTTTGGGAAACGCAACAGGTATCGGCACATCCACCGTTGTGGGCGGCAAGGACGAGAGCAAAGGCCGGTTGCTTGTCAAGGCTCAGGTTGTTAGAACTTGCTATCTGTTTTTCTTTTATGGCTACCTTCTGTTATCAGTAGAAACTTTTTCTGATTTTCTCTCCTTTGATTCTCTCGTAGATTCATATTCAGCTGGGACTTGCTGAAAAGCAGGAGGAGCGCTTGGTTGTTGCTGTCTCGTCGAACTAAGGGGGTTGCCGGTTTACAAGCTTCTGATTTTAGCAGTAACCAACTGTAGTTGTGATTCTGGAATCAAAGTTACTGATTTTTCTGTTTCGTTGTAAAATTTGAGCACCAACTAGAGATTGCTGCCAGTAGTATAGTCAAGTGAGTGAGATAGAATAGACATGTATCCTTCTTAGTGCTTTTCTGATCAGATGTGCTCTCCGTTTCTGCCATTTCTTGTTGGCACGTTACTACATAAATAAACACCGAGTTTTTTCATCTCTCACTCTCTCTCAAAAACAAATAAGCTTAAGAAGATGCACAAAATGAGACTGCAATTAGTTATTCAAAATTTATTTCAATGTCTTATTCAAATCATTCACATATCAAGTCACTAAGCACAAGGGGTTAAGAAGATAAAGCCTCGTTCTCTTGCTGGTTAATTACGGGGGATGCTTCATTTGAGTGACAACTTGGCAAGGGTAAGTGCTAATACCTTGACCCCATTAGACATGTCGTCAACAGAGGAAAATTCTTCAGGCTTATGGCTGTAACCTGCAAACCCAAATTAGTGGAAATTTAGATTATCAGGGAAAAACAAGTATCGGGTTATGACAGAATATTAAAGGCGTTTCATATTGGGGATTGTAGGCAGGGAGAAAGGTCAGACCTTTGTAACACGGAATGAATATCATTCCCATAGGAGATACCCTGCAAGAGTGTGAAAAATGCATTATCAGCTCCAATTTATAATCATTTGTAACAAAAGACATTGGCTTAATTAGTACAACTAATCTTATAAGCCTAGTGGGGAAGCAGCAGTAATAGGATAAGTAAATAACAGTGTTCTATGGAAGATGGTCGTGTGACCAAATTGAGGGTTTTCATCTGTCTCTCTTTCTTACCTAGCCATAAACAACGAATCATGGTATGCTCGGCTAATCATTAACTTGTGTGAGAGATTTAGCTCTTTTGATGAAGCCCCCATTGCCTCGATTATTGACTTCTCAGAAAGTGCTGGCGGATCCTGATTTATGATTTTAAATTCCGATAGCCTAACCCCACGGTTTTTGGCTATTGTGTTTGCGGATTGCCGGATTTTCTCAATTATGATGTTTCTTCGTTCTTCATCAATGTCTCTAGTGTCTGCAAAACAAATGATACTAACAGTGTCAGTTTCGACATCTGCATGATTGATGACACAAAACTATTGGACGGAAGAACCATGAAAAATATTTGATAAAGCATACCAATTTCAATATGTGATTTGCTAGGGATACTGTTGATTGCTCCTGGGTGAAGTTCCAAAATACCTTGAATGAAAGGAATCACCAATTTAACAAGGCATCGTTATTTTGAAGGGGGGAACAAAAGGAGCTAAAGAGATTTAAAAAAAAAAAAAAAAGAATTGAAATCACATAACTTACCAACTGTACCAACACTATCGATGGATCCAGATTCTAATACGTGTCTTTCTACAGCTAGTGCTAATTCTGCAGCTGCCAGCCCAGCATCATTTCTACTCCGAATGATGCATTAAAAAATTAGCCGCAAAACTCACATCCACGAAGGAATCATAAAAGAAATGAAAACTCTAAAACGATATAGGCAACAAACAAAAGGCGTCTCGGCTGATACTAGTACTATTACAGCCTCCAGTAAAGATAACATTCACCTTTTTGGAATTAAGACAGCACCCGCATGGCCCCCGTTGCCTTCAAATTCCACTTTTATACTTGCAGGGGCTGCAATTGCAGTTACTATGCCAATTGATATACCTGGATCAGAAAATAACATGCATTATTGGAGTCCCAACATTTGAGCCCTACTGCCACCAATAACATAGAACGAAGGCCGTATAGGGGAAAAAAATAAATAAGGGAAAAAACGATGAGAGCAAAGGCCAACCTTCTTCCTCCAAGATGGGCCCTTGCTCAATGTGCAACTCCACAAAGGCGGAGTAGGTTCCTTTCTTTAGAAACACACTGAATAAATCATCTTGATCATTGGCATAGCCAGCTGATCTTGCAGCGTCGAAGAAGGATACGTTTTGGCTGTCAACTGTTGTCTTAAGAGCATTTGCAAGCGCCTCACTCCCTGCCAATAAGCGGCTGCAAGTTTGCCATGATACATAAGAAGATTACTAGCAAACAAATTTACTGAAGTTAATAGAGAACATGCACCTTCTGATTGAAGTTAATCATTATAAGTTAAACAAACATGTATTAGAAAAAAAAAAAAAAAAAGGACTGGTATATTTAATTGATAAATTTTTTGAAACATTATTGCCAAGTACTAAAGTACTAACCTTCCCAGGCAGCTGATTCCAAAGCGAGTAGGCTCTTCTGAGGTGAATAATATAACTTCTAGAGACCTTTTAGGTTTGAATCCAGACCTGTAAAGTCGAAGTAGCATAATATAAACAACGAAAAGCTACTACTATTTGTGACTGTGGAAGAAGAAAAGATGCACAGATATAATGCAAAATTTAATTCTGAGACCAGAATCAATGTCAATTGGGAAATTTTCAAACCTTTTCAGAACATTTATGGCTTCTATAGCACCTAAAACACCGACGACACCATCATACTTTCCGGAGTATGGAATGGCATCAATGTGAGAACCAGTTGCAACTGCAGCAAGCTCTGGCTGATGGCCTTCCCTGCACAAAAGAAAGAGAGATGGGACATGTCTAAAGCCACTTTTTTAAGGAAATACTACAACATAAGAACAATGTGACCCACTAAATTTATGAAGAGAAGTCCAAATGATCTTCAAGTATCAAAAAAAGTATGATCTTCAATATCAAAAAAAGTATACTGTAAGGGAATAGGTAATATAAAATCACAACCATATGTATAAAGAGAAATTAGAACAAAGAGCCAACCCCATAATAGAAAAGAAAAAGAGAGAATTTCCTAATTTGATGGAACTTTTTTATCTACTCATACTAGTTAAGAATTAAGCATCCCAATTTCGAATGCTCAAGAGAATGAGAAAATGAGAAGAGCTAAGAAATAAACATAACACACACAGAGGATTTATAGTAGTTTGCTCTCAATGTGAGAGCTGCAACCACTTTCCGCTGCAGAATAGCGCAATAATCAGAGGAAGAGTTAGGCTGCACATAATTCAGCAATACTCTTTAAAGTACACTGAAGGCAATAATAGGGTTGAGAATAGATATGGATAATGAAACTTCTTAAGACCCTAGAGTCTTCAACAGAAATGACTTAAAATTACAAAATTTTACTCTAGCCAACTGCAACCCAGTTCGAATTAAGGTTTTCGGAGTCCGGCTGATTTCAGAATTTTCCAAACAGTGATTATGATGAAAACTCAAGGATCAAAACATGCCATACTCACCATCGGCCAAATATGTTGCCAACGGCATCCTCTCTAACAGATAGACCAGATAATCCCATCAAGTTTTTAATGAATCTGCAATTAAATAAACACAAAAAAGAATCAACATAGATGAAGGTCGTCTTATCAAGTCATTGGAATGTAATTATGCACACTAAGAATGGCTCTAAACTTGTTTCATTACTATTTCAAGCACGCTTGGAATTGGCAAGCAAATTAACATATAATTTGTAAAGTTTAGAATTTATCATTTGTTATTTTTCCTTCCCTTCAAAATTGTATCTCTGCCAAATCCATGTAGTTGAGACTTAGTGGCCGTATCGATCGCCGTTTGGAGACTGTTTTCGGGTACTACTTAAAAAGTTTTCCACAGTATTTTCTCTCGCAAAACTTTAAATTTACCATTCAAATTTACTTTTCGAACATATGATACCACTTACCTTCGCGCCAACACATCCTTCTCAGTGTAGAGAATCCTGGTCACTGAAGGGGCGGGTGAATCCGAAAGCCTTGAAAGCTCATCAATCTAATAATCCCCACAAAAACCATCATATTAAAATAACAAAACAGACCCAATGAAGAAAAGAACTAAATAAACAAAACCCATGAAAAAAAAAAAAAAAACTTTACAATGTAAACAAAAGAACTGGTTTTGGGTTTTACCTGATTCTGCAAACTGTGAGCATCAACGGAGAGCGAAGAGAGAGAGTTAGAGATGAAAGAGTGAGAATCATGAACTGGGTAACCTGAGAAATCTTCCATTGTTTTGATTATTGGATCTTCATGGCTGTTTCCGAAACTTGCAGTGAAGGGCAAAAGGAAGAAGAGCAAAAGAATCGCAGCAGAGTGTGAGAATCTCGGAGCCATCTTCCTCTTCTTCTTCTACCTTTTTTTTTTTTTTTTTTTTTTGGCAGAGTGTTTCGTTTAGTTTAGTTTAGTTTAGTTTATCATCGCTGAGCAGAACTCAATTAGGTTGGTCTCATATAAAATATACATATTCAAACGAAACGATATTCCTCGGTGAGTGCGAATCTGACGTTGTTTAGTTTATGCCAGTACCTCTTTCATGATTTTTTTTTTTTTTTAACTTGATTAGAAATTTTTTTACCACTACTACACTTTTGCATAGAAGTAAAGTTGAACAATTATTGACCCACTAATTGATCATTAACCATCACTGATTGATCAGTCTAACATATTTACTATTTTAAGAGCCATTGGCTCTTTTTTCCTCCATATAAAAAAAAACCCCCCTTTTTTTAGAAGTGGCCAAAATCAATGTTTTGGAACCCGTTTGGAACACCCATTGTTGTAATTATACTAGAGTTTTTTTTTTTTTTTTTGGTTAGAAATGAATACATGTTTGAAAATGTGTGTTTAGTTAAGTGTGAATTGAAAATAAACTATTAAAAAGAAATCGTATATATTGAAATATATTCGGGGATAAAAATATACAATATACATTTATTTTATTTATCTCATCGTTTGTAATGATATAAGAATTATCTCATTTTTGTTTTGAAATAAGAAAGTTATAAATTTTTGAGACTTTAATTTTTTTGAAAATGAAAAAGAGAGAAGAAGAGATGCAGATTACAAATAAGATGGTGAAACAAATGACTTAAAAAAAAGGAAAAAAAAAAAAAGAAAACAATTTCAACTCCGATGATTGTTCTAGCCCCTACCCTTCTAATTTCACTTTTCATTTGTGAAATTCCTTAACAATATAAGTCCTAGTGAAGCAAAAAAATAAAAAAATAAAAAAATAAGAAAAATAGAATGAGTGAATACTGGATAATAAGTGTCCGTTTAGATCGTTAGTTAGAGTTAAAATTTTTAAATTGGAATTAGTTAATTTTTTAAAAATTAATTATAATTTTTTGTTAACTTAAAAAAAAAAGATAAAAATCCAATAAAAAAATATTATAATTTAATTGAAGTTAATAAATTAGTAACTAAAATAAGTTTTGTATACACTAGTACCGATTTTTTGTCGTTTATTAATTTTGTGTCCTTTATTGTCTTGTCCTCTGTACGCTTATGTAGTTTTCTAGAATCTTGTCGTTTCATTTTTTGTTGTCGTTTGGAGATTGTTTTCTTTCTATTTCTAATATTTTTGTCGTTTCTAATCTCCTTCTCTCTTATTCATTCCTGTCGTTTATTTGCACACCCTTTTTGTCGTGTTAGTGTTACGCTGTTGTCATTTTTCGATTTCATATGGTTCATTACTTTATTGTCGTTTACTTCCTTTTGGTGTTGTCGTCTGATTTTTTTAATCGTTTTCTCCTCTATTTTTTTTGTTCAATATTTGACGTCATCATTTATTCCCTTCGGCATTCATCTTTTTCTTATGAAAAATGTTAAAGACACCAACTATAATCGTAACTTTTAAATATAAATTTATATGATATGTAAGTTATCATAATTTTATTAATAAGTGTTAAAACAGTACTACATCAATTATTTATTTTTATCAATTAATAAATAATATGAGTTAGTACTTAAAAAATTACGATTAAAACTTTAATCGTGCCACTACTCTTTTCTCATTTGTCCTTTATCCTCTCCCTTAATTGTCCGTTTTACCCGTTTTTGTCATTCTATTTGGTTGTCGTTTAATGTGTTGTTGTTTCTTCCATTCTTGTCGTTTACACGTTTCAGATTCGTTTTTTTTTTTTTTTGGGTCGGACTCACTCTTCAGTTGAAATGGCGGGAAGTTTCTGAAACACACTCTCCAAGTCTGCGCATATATATATATATATATATATATATCTGCACACAGACATCAAAATTAGCCAAAAACTCAAAAGCTTCCAAAGCAAGACAACTTCAACAATGGAAGAAGAATCGGCCAGGCACACCTGCTTGAAGCTGGAACCCAAAGATTCCGATCCAATCTTCGTCAAAGCCACCTGGTTCGCTTCTCACTTCGACCTCTCCGTCACCGATGGCCTCCACGCTTGGATTTGCCACGGTCTTCTTCTTCTCTTCTTCTTCATTGGAACTCAATTTGATTTAGGTATTTTCGATTGTTGTTAGGGTTTGAATTTTGCTTGATTGAATTTGTGCAGCGTCGGAAGACGAGGTAAGGGATCGAGCGGCTCAGTGGGACCAGCCGGTGCCGGAGTACGTGGCGTTGGCCGAAAGGTACTTAGGGTTTCAGCAGCCCGATTCCGTCTATGGCTTCGCGAACGCCGGAGATGGCCATAAAAGAGTTTGTCCCTCTTTCTTTTTTATTATTTTATTTTATTTATTTATATATTTACATTTTTCCTATATATTTTTATTTCCTGTGTTTTATGGTGGTGTTCCTCCGTGATTAATCTGTTAATTATAATAATTAGTAATAATCGCGACTATAATTATTTATGGTAACTATAATTTATTAATGTGACCGAAAAGAAAATAATTATAAATATTTAGAACAGTAAATTCAAATATTTGCAAGGAAAAACTAATTAAAAGAAAAAACTTTTTAAATAGTGCCTAAAAACAATCTTCGGATGTAGTGCCAAACAAGCTAATAGTGTTTCTAATCGTTGTTATCTTAATCATTTCCCGGGTATTGGAAGTTACAGAGTTAATTTGCTTTCTTTTTTTTTACTGTTTTTGAAAAATGTTTAGTTGGTACTGTTCAGTTTTTTGAGTTTTAGGAGCTTCAAAAGTAAGTTAGCTATTGTGTCTGTTGGACTGTAATTTGAAGTTTTGAAAGCTTAGTCAACATCTTCAGAATTTTCCCTCACAGTTTGAATTTTTGGGAAGCATTTGGGTTGCTAACCGACACGCTCTTCGTGAGTTGAATTGTTAAAGCGGTGGGAATCCGAGTTGCTAATATTGCAAAATGGAAATGAGTATATAAAAGGGATTAACTTCGTGAATTTAAGAATGTGATGCTATTTTTGATGTGGAATAGTTGCTGAGAAGTATTGATCATTCTCTAACGTTGCGATTTGCAGTTGTCGTGGACTTTTGAGAAGGAAGGGACTAAGCTACAATGGCGGTGGAAGTGTCAACCAGCACCTGATAGTAAGAAAACTTCAGCGGAGATATTGGACTTTCTCATGGATGCAAACATAAGGCTAAGTGTAAGTATGTGCAATATTGTCTCTTGGTCTTGATGATTGGTGTGCGTTATGTTTTGAATTATAAATGCTGCATATATGTTGTAATCACCGCTGTGTCAAGGGAAAAATTTGAATCCGCCATCTAAATATGAAATTTCTTAGTCACTGTCAAGATATAATCAAAAGGCCGGGAGGAACCAAGATTTGTGCTCGACAATTTCAGAGAAGTTTGGTTTAAAGATGTAGAAAAGATGTATGGATCCATGTATCTTGTTTCAGATTGTTTGATTCTAATGTTGCTATAGTGTTAGGCATGTTACGCTAGTTGGAACATTAGATGGTGTATTGGTTTATAAGGTCAAAATCCGTGCTTCTTTTACCAAGTCTTGCAGTTTAACCAAATTGATCTATGAATAATTCCTTGCTGATAAGTTTTGCGGGACAATGAGAAGCATAAGTTATTGTGTATCAGCCTACTCATTCAGCAACCTGTTAAGCCATTAATCTATGCTCAGTAAAACTTCTAGACGCCACACATTACATGGGGTCGTAATAGAGCTATCTAACTCTTTTTGGTGTATGCTGTTCTTGCTAATGTATATACCACTTTCTGTAGGAAGAAGTTGTAATAAAAACTCAAGCTTTTGAGAGGCTGAAAGTGGAAGTCGAGAAGTGTTTAGAACAGAGTGAGAAGATCAGCAGTGAGAAAATAGAGTTTGAATCTGCATTATACGCAAAGGTCTGCAGCTTAAATCTTCTTCTTCTTCGGGTGAACTGCACTTTTTAACACGTACATGTCTCTTTGTTCTTTTTAGTTATTATCAATTTTTCATGAATCTGTAAACGGAACTTGAAACTTGATCATCTATGCCCTCTAGAGAACCATATTCAATTGATCCCGCCTTGTTAGTCATGAGCCTGAGTGATTGTGTTTTATGATCCATGTGTCTGTGTTCTTTAATGAGTATAGTTCAGTTGTATCCCGTATTATTAAGGTCACAGATTGGTGTCAAGACCCGTAAATCATGTCCAGAAAGTGTGTTTTGTTTTGTGTTTTTGTTTTTATTTCCCCTTGGATTGGTCAGAAGATTGGATAAATGATGCAGTTTATAATCTGTTTTTCTTTTTCTTTTTAGATATAACTATACTTCTTGATAATTGCTCAGTTTGATATTTAGTGAAGCTTAATGCTAGAAGTAAAAAATGTATCTTCTTAACTTAGTTGGTTGTCATATGAGTTCGTTAGTTATCGTCTCTATTTCTCTTAAATTGTGAGTATGTGGATATTTGTTTAGTCAGTTTTTCTCTTCGGCTACAACTTATCGAACGTTGTCCATAGAGATGAGTTTTTGTCATAATTGTTCTGTATCTAAATCTACTGCACCAAACAAGCAAGTTTTATTTACCAATGTTTTTCAAGCATCATAACTTGTGCCCTTCATGATTCTAGTTTCTTGGAGTCTTGAATTCAAAGAAAGCAAAACTCAGAGATTTGCGAGCTCAGCTTGCAAAACGCGATCCTGCTGATGGGAAGTTGCCACAAGAGGAAGAGTCCACGGACAAAACAGAAAGTTTTGATGATGGAAGTGACGATGAGAAAAGTGAGGAAGAATCTTTGAAGAATGTAATGGGCACTTCAAAGGGTGCTCAAACAAGTAGGTCTCGTGGCCGAAAGAGGACCATGCGGAAGTAGGGATTAATAAATCGTCACATGTAGGTTTGTGCAAATTATGTCAAAGCCTAGGAATTCCAGGGTAGGTGTGTTTAGGATCTATGCTGTTGGATCCTTTTTGTACTTTGCGAATAATTTTGGCAAGTTCTTAGATATCAAGAAGCTTTTATATAAAACGTTATTTTGAGGAACCAAGCCTTTCTCTGAAATTTCATCAAATATTTTCGTAGCTTATTCTATTCTACCAACTTAACACAGGCCATGAATTAGTATGCTCCAGAGCTGAATACAAGTCTCAAACTTAGTACTCTTGAGAGACGGGACCAAGTTCGCCACCTCGTTTATTTCTCGATTCTTGCAGAGTCCATCCAACAAAATGGCATATGCAGATAGAACAGGACACTGGTCACTGGTTTTCATGTCGTCAAAAAAGAGCTGAACTGCCGTTTTAACTCTACCTGCCGGACATATTGCCCTTCAAAATTATGGTGCAAGTTACCTCATCGGGCTTCAATCCTTTGCGACGCATGTTTCGAACGAGCGGAATACTGTGGTATTTCTTCATCAATCTTCCAGCTCTTGCAATAGCCACTTATCAATATAATGTAGCTAAAGACATTTACTACAACACCTCTTTCCACCATCAACTCAAACATAACCGTGAATGTCAACTTCATCAGGCAAGATTTCTTGTCATATCATTCAATTGAAAACTCGCACGGCTGCCTTCGAAAGACCGTTTCAGCAAAATCCATGAATCCAGTGCTAGAATCCCTCGACTAGCCATTTCGTCAAACATCTTGACTTCTTCTCTCAGTTGGCCAACCCGATACAACCCGACAACAACAAAAGTATAAACTATTAGGCTACGATATTATTGTTTAACCACCTCCTAACCTCTTTAGTTATTGAGATTGATTGATCAATTAACATAAATAATCACTGACACAAATCGTTTCAAACACCATCTTTTATTACCACCATAATCAACCCATCTTTGTTTTTTCGTCTCTTTCTTTGATTAATGGTATTACATATTCTCGAATTTCTATTTTATTTATTTGTTTATTCAAACTTAAAGGATGAAAGATTCAAACTCTATATCTTAACAGTGTGAATTTACGGTAAAACCATAACTCCGTTTCAACTTTAGGTATAAGTTTAGCTCCGATCTAATTTTATACCCAAAAAAAAAAAATCCATAGCACTACTTAACCTAAATACCCCTTTTAGCTCTCTAATTATTCAAATACCAAAACATCTCATGCATTTGTAAAATTATTCACAAAATACTTCGGAAATAATTATCATAAAAAAAAAAAAAGACAATTAACTAAAATGATATGAAGGGTGATTCTAACGTGAAAGAATTCTTTATACATAAAAAAAAAAAAAAAAAAAAAAAAAAAAGAGAATCCTCACGTGCAACTCACATGAAATGATATCCTCACGTAATGTAAAACTGTAATTAGAAAAATTACAAAATTAACCTCTGCAAACCGCTCTGCAATTTTAGCTCTCTGGTCTCTCTCTCCTTCCTCACGACAGCAAAACTCAAAAACTCAAACAGCCTCTTTCACTTCAAAAAGCTTTCGCAGCAAAAATCTTTCCTCTTTCCTCTTTCCTCTTTCCTATCCAATCCAAGGTACGGATTTTCTGTCTCCTTCCTTCTGTTATTCTCTATCTCTCTCTACAATCCAGAAAAAAAGATCTCACAATTCACGACTTGATGCGGAGAATTTGGGTTTAGTAGATAGCTCAATTTCGGATTGAACATGAATTTTCCAGAAACTTCTGATGTTGTTATCATTCAATTTTCCAGATACTTTATCAAACCCAACTCATTCTCTAGGGGGTGTTGTTTGAATTATATTTTCTTTGTTAGGAAATTTTGCGGGGAAACTTTTTTTTCACCCATTTTTGGGAGCATTTGGAACTATGTTTGGAGGAGTCAAGTTCATACCCCGTGACCAGATTGATAAGGTAATTTTAAAAAAAAAATTCTATCTTTCTTCTTGTTAATTTTTCTTTCAGTATTTTATACCCTTTGTTTTCAGTTTGTGAAAATATATGTACGCTCAATATTGTGCCTCCGAATTTCGTATTTATGTGAAAATTTTGTATTATGTACTTTTTTCTGGGTTAACCACTAATTTAAATTCATGAACTGAGGAATTTGACCTTTGCACCCTGTGAATAAAATTGTATAACTAAACATTAGTTAATGAAATTTATGTATAGATTAGCTTGTAGAGCTTAAAAAGATACAATTTTTCTATTAATCTGAAATTAGAGTTGCAATCTTGAGCACACTCAGGGTATATAATTTTTGTATACTCAAAATACAGGGTATAACATAGTATACGGACCCTTTTTTTTTTTTTTTTTTTTTCGGTTAATGAAATATATGCTTAATCCACTAATGAGCAATTTTTGGTAAATTTGATTGTAGGATGATAGTGCGGATGCTTTGAAAAAAGAGAGAAAGAAATCAGGTCGAAAGGAGAGGAAGGATAGGAGTAAAAAGAGGAGTTCCAAGTATGGTAGTTCGGATGAAGAGCTTGAAAGAGTTAAGAGAAGCTCTAGAAAGAAGAAGTGGTACTCTTCCGATGAGTATTCGTCTTCATCATATTCATCAGAAAGTGACAGTGAGAATAGTTCGGGAGACGGAAAGAGGCGAGACGGAAAGAGGCATCATAGGACGAAAAAGGGTAAAAGAAGGGATGATGATGTTGATGATAGCTCTGGGGATGAGACTAAAGGAAGTAAGAAAGATAAAAGGAAAAGAAAAGAGAAAAGGGGTAAAGGAGACGCTGCAGAAGATGACATGTCTGGTAAGTTTCTATGCTATATGGGCCCAGTTGTTTGATACCCGTTGTTGTTTGTAAAATGGTCTTGTTCTGTTTTATATAGATTGGATATAATTGGAAAAGATAGAAGAAAAGAAATAGCAAAGAATAATGCAAAAATGTAAGAGTAGAATGAATAAGAAGTCATGTATTTGCATCATAGGCAAAAGGTAAAGAAAATCTAATTAGGTATTAGTGTTGGGATGGGTTTCCTCAATTCTTATGGGCAAGGATACTTTGTCAATGCGTCCTGATTATATAGTGTTTTAAAGTTGATAGGAGGACTGTAAATTCGACTCCTTTTCAGATGTGAATTCTGAATTTCAATAGGCCTCGGTTTTAGTGATGAGGTCCGTGTGCACTCCCATTTCATTGAAGTTTATTTTCTTCTGCTTTCTATAGAGGACAGTGGAGGAGCTAATTCTTTGAAAGACAAGGAAATTGTAAGGGCGGAAATGGGGTTAGAGTGGATGCTTAGAGCTGGAACTAAGATGGATAGAGGACCTGCAGTTGCTGTTGAGAATGAGCCAGAGGAAGCTAAGGATGGGGAGGTACGCTCTGAGTCTCAGATTGTAAATCTATTTCAGAACCTTGGTAGTTGTGATTTTTTGAGATACAATTTGCTTGTCTATCATATTGTATGGAAACTGCATTTTGTTGGTTGATGGTGGTGATCCAACTCTTATACTTCTTTTAATCAAAATGGTGTGGTCAAGAGTTGATAAGGTTCTGACCAAGATCTGATTATTTTGTTTTATTTGTCAATACTAATTGCTTGTTAAAATACAATTCAATGGTCAACACATCGTGCATTGCAACGTTAGATATGAGACACTACAAATATTATCACTGTAAATTCTTGCTTGCCTGGGGCTTACAAGACCTCTTTTTGTTTCCTTCCCTTGTTTCTTTTCATTTGAAAAATAGTTGAGTTGACAGATTGGACATTAGAAGTATCAATAGTTTTACCTTTTTGATACGTGCACTTCTAGTGCTGCCCATCTCCTTTAGTATTTAGGATTTCATGGTTCTTTACTATTTATCAACACTTTCCGTCTTTGGACCCAGATAAAGAAGGTCAATCCAAGGGAACTAAATCCATATTTGAAGGATAACGGTAGTGGTTATCCAGAAGAAAAGGACAAACCTAAAGCCGGCAGCAGCAATCTTCCATCTTCTGCTCTTATTGGAGATGGAGGTGCAAGTTGGAGACTGAAAGCGTTGAAGCGTGCCAAAGAGCAAGCAGCTAGAGATGGAAAGAGGATTGAGGAGGTGCGCTCCCTTGTTTTCAATACTTTGCTTATATTAACAGCTAGAGGTGTACTTTTAAGCTTTTGAATTATACAGGTCGTCGAAGAGCGGTGGGGGTCTCTTGGTCAGCTGGCTGCATCTGTATCATCTCATAAAGCTGCTCCATCTCGTGCTCATCTGCATGCCATAAACAGTAGAAAAAGAGGGCTCACTGAGGAAAGTGAAGCAGGTTCAGAAAGTCAACATAAGAAGAATATTGAAAAGGTAATGCAGAACCAGATATAGAAACGGTGAAGAATAGAGATAGGACAAATTTTAAGGGAAGAATAATTAATACGTTAATTTCATTGTTGTCTGCAAGAGCAACACCAAACAAACCTATTTGCAGACGGGTCTTTTTAGCACAACCAGGAAAATTAAGATAACACGTAAAATCCTAAACAATAGAGAATATCATAAATAATTCTGAAATTAATGAATTCTCCTTTTAGGCCTAGAGTAATTTTGAAATTCATTATCATGGTTGCTCTCCATATGAAGTTACTTGGCAATGATTGGGAATTTAGGATTGTAATGGTTTGCTTTGATTTTGGTATTTATTTGATTTTACTGTTTGTGGATACTACCTACGTGCTTAAATTCTTGCAAAATTTTGATTATCAGGGCTCTAGTCGGGACTACCTAAGGGACGTATCTCTCAATCGACCTAAAATGAGGGAGCCTAAAGTAAAAGATTCTTTATCCTGGGGAAAGCGTAAAAGTCAGAATGTCTCTACAGAAGATGCTGGCCTTATTTCTGAAGCCGTGTCTAGTTTAAATAAGTTTTCGAACGATGGAAGCTTTATGCGGGAAGTTCTTCAGAAGCAGAGTAACAAGTCTGATGGTCCTGCCAGAGAAAATCTAGAATCAGAAATCGAAACAAGTTCAGCAGTCAAGGACTCCTCATTAAGCGCAAACCAACTGGCAGCTAAGGCTTTACAGCTTAATATGAAGGGAAAGCATGAAGAAGCTGAGAAACTTTTGGTAAGGCCCATTTTATGATTCTCATTGCTTAATCTCTTTATCATCTTTCTAATATACACGATGTGCACGAGTTACTATTTTAACGCACACGCATATGGTTGCTTGGGGTGCACCATTCATATGAAAAAGGAATTCTTGCTCTTGTCAGACTGGCATGACTTATTGCATTTTAGGCACAGATTATTTATTTATTTGTTTATTTGTTTATTGTTTATTGTTTATTGTTTATTAGCAAGAAGTGGCGAATATCAAAGCTAAGCAGGACAGTGGTGAAGATGTCTTTAGACCACGGAGAGTGGAAAGCTCAAACCGGTAATCATGCATTTTCTGATTGCTAACCTTTTTCTCCTTTCTTGTATCTTGATGCTCTTTTTCTTAGAACAATTTTAAAAAACTACATAGAGATTTTCGTGGTTTACAAAATTTTTGCCAACAAACTTGTTTTTGTTAATTTGACATGCATTTCATGGGTTTCAATGGACTTCTATTTCAACTTAATGATAATTTATTACTAGTATTACCAATCTAATAAAGATGTCCTCTTTATCTAGACATGCTATACAGGACATGTCTTTTCGGCACAAGAAGAATGAGGACGATGCTGATAGGCATCTAGCTCAAAAGATAATGCAGAACAAACAATATAGTACATACGGTCAGGCGGATGATGAGTATGACTTTGATGATGGTCCAAGGAGAAAGTCACGGAAGAAACAGCCCAATAATGATCAGGCTTCCCAGAGGAATACTGTTGGAAATCGTTTCTCAATTAAGCAAGAAGACTGCATTTTTTGCTACGAGAATCCAAGAAGGCCAGCACATCTAGTTGTGGCGGCAGCGAATTTCACATACTTGATGTTGCCTCAATGGGAGCCTGTAGTGCCAGGCCATTGTTGTATTTTGCCAATGCAGGTGAGCTTAGTCTTATTCTTATTCTGCTTCTCGTACTTCGCTGCAAAATTAATATGATCTCACTTATTCGTGAGGGATTCGTCAACTAGGAAACAGTGGAGTGGGGGGATTTAGATTTTAGATATTGCACCCTTTAACGTCACCTTTCAAGAAAACAAATAAAAAAAACGGGTGGAAAAAGTATAGTTTTACTTTTAGTTGTAGCCGTGCTTAATTATAATATGGAGTAGACTCTTGTGTGAATTCTCTGAAAAGATTGATCACCCTGTTTTAAATTGTTCGAAAAGATGAAAATAAATCTTTGTTACGAAAAATTTGTTTGGATTTCCCCTTCCATCTTTTATTTATGTTTGAAATCATTTACCCGTTGAGGAGATTTTGACCTCTAAATTTTATGTTTGAAATCATTTACCCGTTGAGGAGATTTTGACCTCTAAACTTTCTCAACAGCATGTACCATCCACAAGAAGTGTTGATGATTATGTTTGGGAAGAAATTCGAAACTTCAAGAAATGCCTCATTATGATGTTTGGCGAGCAAGACAAGGACGTGGTGTTTCTCGAAACAGTGATGGGTTTGGCAAAACAACGCCGTCATTGTATGATCGAGTGCATTCCTTTGCCCCGAGAACTTGCTGAAGAAGCTCCTCATTACTTTAAAATGGTCAGTTTATACATTATTTATGTTCTCTTAAAATTTTATCCGGATCCTTTCTTATATTCATACGTTTCTAATTCAATTTTTTGATTTCAGGAAATAGAGGAAGCTGAAAGCGAATGGAGCCAACACAACGCCAAGAAACTCATTGACACCAGTGTAAAAGGACTGCGTAAATCGTATCCCGAAAACCTGCCATACTTCCATGTTGAATTTGGTCTTAAGAAGGGGTTTCTCCATCCGATTGACGATGAAACTCAGTTTAAGAGTAACTTTGGCCTGAATATCATAAGGGGAATACTGAAGGTACAGGAGGAAGACATGCATCGTCGCCATCACCGGAGACACACATCAACCGAGGAACAAAAGCAAGCCGTTAAGAGTTTCGCTCGTGATTGGGTGCAGTTTGACTGGACAAAACAGTTGCATGAAGAATCTTGAGGCAGTTTTTTTTGGCTAATGCTTATGTGTAGAACTTTTCAATAGATTGAATACACTCGTTTCTAACTAAGAAAATAGTAAGCAAATATTTCAAATTCTTGCTATTGAATGTTAGTTTTCCCCTCATCTTAAAATAGAATAGTAACTTTTTTTTTTCTTTCTCAATATTAGAAAAATTAAAAACGAAAAAAAAAGTTAATTGTACTGGAAGCCTTGTGATTATTTTGAAAACTAAAGGTTTTTCTCGTTGAGTAGACTGAACGGCAAGCATTCCAAAGTTTATTTTATTTATTTATTTTTTTTGGCTAAAAGGAAAGGATCTGGTGGTGGTTCCGTCATTTCTCGTTTTAAAGTTCACGTAGGTAGGGACATTGCTATCAGTCAGCTAAAGATTCGAACCTCCGACTTCCCAGTTGATGAGATCCTATGGTTGCCTCGCTTATCAACTCATCCACCCCTACATATTCTTCCAAAGTTTAATTTTAGATGGGCAAAAATGAATCAATATCTTTTGTAGAGAAAGTTGTGGAAAAAAACTCCTTAAATAATAAATTTATTTTTTATGATCTCGTTGCTTGAATTTTTAATCCTTGATACTTATTTAATTAGAGGTCCAAAAAATTGAAGTTATTTTAATTAGGGTATCAGTTTAAAAATGTGCTTTTTGAATGATAATTCTACAAATCATCCTATCTTAAAAGGGTTAAAAATCAAGTATGTTCTATTGGTGGGCATCGGGATTTTTTTTTAATTAACGATAAGGAGGGAGGCCATATGATATTAATAATTTTTCTTTTTTTAACTAATATGATACAAATTCTCCTCTCTTGACCAACATAATATAAATTTAGTTTTATTTTTATGTCATATTAGTCTAGTGTCAAATTTTGTGTTATGTTGATACAATGATCTTTAAATTTATTTAATTAGTGCTTTCCACAAAAAAAAATTTAATTAGTTAATTAATTAAAAAAAGAAGAAGAAGAAACAAGAGGAAAATATTCCTCATCTTAATGTTTCAGTTAAAAATAGATATAATTTGATTTAATCCCAAGCATGTAAAATATTGTCGTTTAGAAACCAAAAGTAGGGGGCAAAAAAAAAAAAAAAGACTAGTAGTTTTGAGATTTATTTTCCTGTACGAAATTAATACAAAGGGCGGCAGCTGAATCTAATCTAGGGTTTGTAAAGTTGCATCTTTTACCATGTCAGACATTTCATGTAATTTCACGATCTATGTGACATTTTTCAATCAAAACATATACATATGTATCTGAGACAATATAATTTTGATTTTTTGGCAGTAATTTGCAATCGAAATTTTAATTATTATTATTATTTTCCTCACAAAGGCCATTTTGAATAGAATGACCAAAATGGGTGAAACAATAGGGACTAAACTATTACATTTTTTTCCCCCATAAATCTGATATTAAATTATCAAAGTTCTTTATGAAAAAAATGTATCAACTTGTGATCACAAACAAAAAGAATTTATATAAAAAGCAATTGCAAACAAATGAAGAAACCCTCAACCGTGGACACTTCATGTTTATGTTTGAACCACTGGATATTTTCTCTTTAGTAAACAAAGAAACAAACTACAATAAATCCGAAAGTATCTGAAAAAAACTTCATCCGTAACTGTGTTGAACATAAGAATTCTAAATAATATTCCAAAATCCTATAGTTTCATACCAAACAATTTTACAATCTTTAAGTAAAAAAAAAAAAGAAAAAGAAAAATTACAACCTTACACAAAAAAAAAAAAAAAATTTCAAGTATATAACGCTTAAAAAAAAAAAAAAAAAAAAGCAGGTTCGGTCAAAAACCTACCAAATCGACCGATATTCATTTCCCTAAAGACAAAGACAACAAAACTGTATTTAAAACAGGAAGAAAGTTTGTTTGCTATTTATAGCCAATTTGTTACCCTTTCCCTTTAAAAAAAAATAAATAAATAAAATCGTTTGAGAGATAAGCATTGTTTTTTCAAAAATCATTTTTTTATAGGATTCAAAATGATTTTTATTATTAAATGAAATGGTTTTTTTTTTTGGGAGAAGAATATACATTTCTTTTTTATACAAAAAAAAAAAAAGAAGTTAAATACATATTTCAAAAGTATAATTATTAATTTTGCTGTAATTAACCCAAGAATTACTTTGACCTACTAAGCTCTTTTATAAATACTAGTTTATAAGCACGTGCTGGATTAAAATTGTTAATTCTCTTTTTCGAACAGTATGAAGAAGAATATATATATATATATATATATATATATATAAAGGGACGAAAGGGTGAACAAATGTCAAGCATAAGAAAGCTGTACATTGAGACTTTTATATATGTATATAAGATATTTCAAACACTTTACTCAAAACTTTGAGTTTTTGCTTATTTTCTTCAACTAACTAAAAACAAAAACAAAAAACTTTACCATATAGATAGATCTTAATCATGTTAAAAGAGGACTTTGTAAAAGTAACCTTAATTAAAAGCTGCATTAAAAATAACTTTTCCAAAATTTTAATTTCTAAATGATCTCAAAACGACCATGAGCGACCCACTATTTACACAGCGCGATCAAGTGAGTCGCTCAACATAATAATAATAAAAAAAAAAGGATCATTTTGCTTATTTTATTTTATGAGATTGTCATTTTAACAAACCCCATTAGAAATTAATTCATCACGTTTTCTTCCTAAATTCTCATGATACTAAGAATAAAGGTGCAATATATTCAATTAGTATAATATGTTTTGCTTCTTTCTACGCTAAATGTTCAGCTTTTGCAAAAGAAATCTACCAAGGAAATCAGGTTTGCTGATAAACTAGTGAGTTTTACCGTTTCATCACATCCTAGATGGTGGTTGCACAATTTGAATTTCTAAAAGCAGTTTATCAACAAAGATATTGTTGAAATTCCTAATCTCTGTTGACTAACAACTTTATTGTTTCGTTTCTCTTGTTATTTTATTAAGGTGTATCACTCATCTTATCCTCGTATCATCCGTTTCGCAATAGTATAATAAAATATTGGATATGTAATTTGTAGAAAAATATATATATATATATTTGCAGTTAAAAGTCAAAAAAAGAAAACAAAACAATACAAAAACAAACAAACAAACAAAAACAAATAGGTGCGTACTTACTTGTATTAATCATCTGATCTCATAATTGTAAAATAAAAAAAATGGCAAGAAGTTGTTTATTTCAAATCGGTAAATATCGTTATTCATATTCGTTAATAATTTGTATTCATCAATTCAGAGGAAATTATTTCCTAGCGCCATATAACTGGATAACCCTACCAAGTTTCTTCTCATTGAAAGAGAATTACGCTTTTGATCTCTTTTTTACAGTTCAGCAATCGAAAAATTATTTATGTTTTCCCAAAAGAAAAAGAAAATAATTACAGGTTATATATTATTCATTAAGTAAATCTATAAACGCAGAAAATAAATCTATATATTTTAGAATTACTTGTGAAAATATTTATCAATTCGGCATCTGAGACGACTTTTCATTTAGATTACAGTCTAAATTATTAATATAATATATAATAAACTTTTATAAATATTTTTTTACCATTAATATCAGCTAGTTTAACAAGATAATCCGATTCATATCATACGATTAAAACAAAACAAAGATGTGTGAATCCATCTGATCTAACAGATCTCAATATCAAAGCAATAACTCTGGTTTAAAAAAAAAAAAAAAAAAAAACCCAGAAAGGCTATGAAATGAGAAATATACTTCTGCCAGAAAAAGAACCTAAAAAAAATAGGTATTCAAAGTACAACAAAAGCAAAGGTTTCAGAGCAGAACTAGAGATAGGAAAAAAAACAGAGAGAAGAGTGAAGAAGAATTTTTATCTGATCCAATGAATCTTCTTGTACAAAGAACGACAGCGGAGATTGAAACGACAAGAAATCAGCCAAAAGGCTCTTTGATTTCCGCTGTCGTTTCTATGTACAAAGAGATGGACCGGACCGGTTTTCCGATTCGACTTTCGACCGCCGCCTCCACAACAAACCTCAAACCGCTCCAAGGGTTTTGTTTGCTATTTATAGCTACATTTGGTAAGTGGGGTGACACGTGTATGGCTGTGATTTTACTGTTACTCTTTTTTTTTTTTTTTGAGGGAACTGCTACTCTTGTGGTTGATGAATCCAAAGGTACGATTACCAGCTTTGGATTTCTTTTTTCTCAAGTACAATGACGAAGTTATCCCTCGTGTGTAAGGAACGACAAAAAAAAAGTTCTTCTTTTTTCTTTTCTCCTGAAAAAAAAAAAAAAAAAAGTGGGGTTAGGGGGTTAAAGATTAATGACACCAAAATTTTCATATGAATTTTAACGAAGAATATTTAGATCTACTACTCTTAGTGAGAGGTCGTTTGAAGTGATAATTGAAGATTAAGTTTTGAAGAGATACATTTGATTAAAAAAAAAAAAACTGGTTTAGAATTTAAAAATATAAAAAAATAAATAAATATGATCTTATTTTGTTATTTTCAAAATTATATATAATTAAAAAAATAATCATATTTTGACTTTAAATAACAAAATGATGAAATTTTAAAGTTTAATTTAGACATCTACAAAAGTTTTATTGAAAACCCAAAACTCTCCGAAAATGCAAGTCTAAAGACATCACCAAGCATCCCCTGCATAAATATATGTAAATATATTTATTATCACTATTATTATCACTGCATCAAAAACTGGAAGACATAAATATATGTATATGTTGAATAATAAGTGGATGCGATACATGACGTTATACAAAGAAAAACAGGAGAGAAACTTGATTTGGGAATCAAAAGAGGATCTCTGCTCTCCTGTCATTAATTCTTTGTATAAAGACATAGATCGGACCCTTTTCTTTTCTTTTCGTTTCTTTTCTTTTGAAATGGGGATCTGGATTTTGGGGAGGAGATTCCCATTGAAGCGCCGCCTCTGCAACACCTCCCAAAGGAGGCTGCACACGAGAAGGGTTCAGAGTTAGAGAGCTAATTGTTTGTGTGCATTTTATAGCCCACTTGAGAACGCATATGATCAATATTCAGCGGGAGCAGATTCCTAATATTGTTTTAAAGACTGAATAAATGAAACTTTTTTTCTTTTGTTAGTGAGAGCATGTGTACGTACCGGCCTTAGATCCTAGAATAAAGATCTATTATCCCCAATTTCCTGTCTTATTAACAGTTCTTCTAATAGTATTGTGTCATATCATCTGAATTTAAAATTTAATCATATAAAAATAGTTAAATACTAAAAATTTTTAAATAAATTAATGAGTTATCAAAATACTATTGACTCTGTTGTACTTCACCTTTTTGAATTTGATCATGAACAAAGTGAAAATTGCAATCACCACATATTTTCATGTGAGTGAAAAGCCGAATTAGAGCACAAGTAAGTAGGGGGCATTTGGTATGCATTAATCAGTTGCATATTTAGAGATTGACTGTTTATGTAAAAGGCATAAAGTGAATCAAATACAGAGAGAGAGAGTAGAAGCAACAACTTTGTATTTGTGAGCCTATGCTCTTTAGGAGAGTTGATAGGACATTTATTTATTTTGTTAAATACTTGGATTTGAGTCGATCATATCACATTGATTTAGATATATTGATAATTCATTTCGTAAAAGATTCATATATAAGAATTATCCACCCCCGAGTTAAATCTTATAAATCCAACCATAATTCACTCCGTCCCTATGTGTATTATGCTACAAAATAAACTTAAAAAAAAAGGATTATAATATGGTAATTGGAATTTTGATTAATATCAAAAACCCAACGAAGAAAATTACATTCATTTTTTAAGGTTGAGTGAAAATTTTTTTTTTTTTCTTATGTGGATTGTTTGGGTACGTCAAATTCAGAATCAACCCACCAAAACTGATAAATGTGAGCTGATAAATGTGAGTCGATTGAAAATCTAAAGATAATCCCACGTTGACCCAATGGCCTCGATGTTCAGCCTAATTTTCTAAGCCTATTTTTATGTCGTTTGCTTCAAAAAAATAAAAATAAATAAATAAATTTTATGTTTGAACCAGTAGATCTGAAAAACAAGATAAATTGAAGAAAGACTGGAAAAAGAAAGAAAGAAAGAAAGAAAACCACCTCATCAAGATATTATTTGGATCCAACTCATCTCGTTGAACAAAGAAATACGGCAGAGACTGAAATTAAGAACCCGGTTGATGAGAGAGATCGGCCGGGAATCGATGGTCACTGCCGTGATTTCTCTGTCCAAAGAAATGGATTGGAGCCTATTTTTCCTTTCTCGTGGATCTGCAGGAGATTCCATTGAAGCGCCTTAAAAAGAGATGCTGCACATACAAGGGTTAGAGTTGGAGAGCAATGTTGGTTTGTTTTTATATAGCCAATTTAAGATATGTTATTGCATGACACCTGTACCTGTACCATCTCATGAATCTGACGGTACGGGCTTGAGGTTGCTCTTTTTTTTTTTTTTTTTTTTTTT
The DNA here is from genome assembly GCA_038430175.1 of Ficus hirta. Taxonomy (NCBI): domain Eukaryota; kingdom Viridiplantae; phylum Streptophyta; class Magnoliopsida; order Rosales; family Moraceae; genus Ficus; species Ficus hirta. The sequence goes on along the minus strand of CM076593.1, from coordinate 10,251,635 downwards.
TAAGTAAATTAAAAAAAAAAAAACCTAATAAGGGACTAGGGTCAGGTGTGTTTTCAAATGAAATGAAGTTGAATTACATTTAACAGATATACAGTATAATTATGCAGTTAACCAACCAAAATCCCTTTTAATTTATTTTTTTAAAAAAATTATATGTATATCTCCTACCCCTATATAAAAGCACATTTTCGTCATGCTTTCAGCAGATGTCATATGGTTACCACGTCATTGTCATGTAATTGTCTATGAGATGGTTCAGTCAAATGCCACGTGGATTTTTCTTTTTTGGTTTATTCCACTTTGTGAAAATAAGGAATGTATTTATATTGGGATTTATAGCTAAATAGTCTTTTTTTTAAAGAAGTTTTCTAACAAATGATCGAAGTTTTTAAAAATTAGTTAAAAAATCATTTTTTTCAAAATGGATAATAAATTTTCTTAAAAGATCAATCAGTAATTGGCTATATAATATTGTTAATTTGGTCAAATAATGATTGACTATTGATTGATTACGATTAATTACTGACTGGCCATAATGTAAATAACCAAATTTCATAGTCAATCACTAATTGACCAAATCTGAAAAAATAACAAGCGACCAAAAAAAGACCATCTAGCCAAATTTTCCTTGAAAATAAGGAAATACAAATCACAATACTATCATGAAAACATGATCAATAACGATTCAATTGGTAAACTGGATCAAAATACTCAAGGGGAATAGACATGAAGAGCTTCCCTCTGTCCAGAAACTCCATGTTCAATACGTTACCGAGTTGCCTCCAGATTTTAACACATCGAAACAGGAAAATCTCCTTCCCGTGTCGGGCTTCAATCAGGGTATTGTTTCTTCATCTTTTGCGATATTCGTTGTTATCTATCTTGGTTTGTAGATTTAAGCATTTTGTGATGATTACGATACGGTTTTGCAGCAGTTGTACATATATATCCTAAAGCACTTGATATTATCATGTTTTCTATCGTAATTGTGTTTACATGGCTGTATTGGAAGTGTAAACACTCAGCAAACCGAAGTTCCAATATTTAGTTTCGGGGAAAATGAAGAGCTTGCCACAGAAAAGCAACAGACTATTTATATCGTTACCGAGTTTGGTTTGACATTAACGAGCCCTATGCAGCGCGACTACCTGTTCAATCACGCTACCGAGTCTGGTTTGCCTCCGGATATTAACACATCGAAACAGGTCCCATGAGCTTGCCTCTGAAAAGCAGCAATCGATGTATTATGGCGTACCGAAGCAGGCCTAATTATCGTTGGATTGTTGCTTTAAGCATTTTGTGATGATTTATGATTGTGGTTTTGCATCACTTGGACGTTATTATGTTTCGCATCGTATTTGTGTTTATACGGTTGGATCGGTAAAATAAAATTCATTTACAAGGTTTTATTTTTCAGGGACCATGAAGAAGAACAGCTACCTATGAATGTTGATGAGATCAAGTCTGCCAGGGCTAATTTGCTTCTTCGTCTTAAAATGTTGATCGACTGAGATCCTTCTTCTCCAAGATCCTACTCTCCGCCGTGACAAGCTTCGAGTTTGCTCCCCCAACGGTTTCTGATCTACGGTAAATGACTGGATGCGGATTATCTATTGATTTATCAGAATTAGAAATCGCCTTTTGAGTATGTGTACATGGTTACTTACCCGTTTTTCTCCCTTTTTTCTATCCTTCTTTCAGTATCTTTGTGCGGAATGTTATTTTCGTTTTTATTTCGGTTTTGCATTGAAGGATTTTTGTATCAAAGACAACACTCTATTTGAAAGTATTTTCTCACTCAAATTAGACAACACTCTATTTCTCACTCAAATTATCAAAGTATTTTCTCTATCTACGGTAAATGACTGGATGCGGATTATCTATTGATTTATCAGAATTAGAAATCGCCTTTTGAGTATGTGTACATGGTTACTTACCCGTTTTTCTCCCTTTTTTCTATCCTTCTTTCAGTATCTTTGTGCGGAATGTTATTTTCGTTTTTATTTCGGTTTTGCATTGAAGGATTTTTGTATCAAAGACAACACTCTATTTGAAAGTATTTTCTCACTCAAATGCTAAAATTTACTATTGGCACATCAATTTGACATTCCGTTGAAGCTGCTCTAAGTTTAGGGACTAAAATGCCGAAGTTCTATAACGTTAAGGACATAAATCATAAATGTCAAAAAGAAAAAAGATGGAGAGTAATAGAATAAGCTACATTAATAAGGTTGGAGACTAATGGCGCAAACAAGCCTTCAATTCATTAATTATCCATTCCTAACTAAATATATGGCATGGAAAAACTAGAATCCTGTAAAATTTTCGACGTAATATTATAATTCAAACTTGAGATAACGGAAGGAATTTTTTGTTCATTATAGTTATATATATTTAACAATCATCGAAAATCAAAGAGCTATATAAAATTATTAATTTTTTGAATGTAGTATACATATATATATATTTATATGTATGTGTGTGTGTGTGTGTGAATCTCTTAACCCATTGAGTCCAAGCAAAACTACGCCAGTTTTACCTCTAAACATTTTCCCGCGTGTTATGAACAAATTGGTTGTCATCTAATGTTAACGCAGAAATAGTAGAATGACTACATCGATATTCTTTCATGCGGATAATTCTGAGATTTCAAGAAGACGAGCACTCTAACCTATAGTTGAGATATACCTGTAATTCCTTATGCTTTAGCTCTCTCTTCATTAAAAAAAAAAAAAAAATCGATGCAAACAAAACGAGTGTATTTTGTTAAAAAGAAAGAGGATGATTAGATAGTAGAACATTAACTGATAGAACAATGTGATAATGGAAATGGGTAGTATGTACATAATGTGGAGTAGGACTAGGGCTTATCTCACACAATCGGGCGAGTGAGTTGTTAAAAATTTCAGCACTTTCGTTTGCAAAGTATGCAAGTAGTGTTTAAAAAAATGTTGCATTTATAATATTGGATATTTTGATTTATCCCACAGATAAAAAAAAAAGATATCAAATTTTATTGATCGTTTCTTCTAATACAGAAAATTAAGAAGAAAGCATATGTGCAACACATAACGAATCAAGTAACATAAATTTTGGATGTACTTCAAGAATTTTCATCTCGTTATTATTGCTAGGATTTTGCAAAAAAATAAAAATAAAAATTAAAAAAAATGAAAGAGTGTTTAGTCCCACATCAGATAGGAAGTAACAATTAATGGAGGATTTCTAAGTCTATATATAAGAGTTCAAAATCTTTATTTTTAATTGTCTTAGTCAAAAAGCATTTCTAAGCAACAACAATTATAAACCACAAAAAGATGTACATAAAATTTTGAGCACTTCCATTGGTAAAGTATGCAATTGTTTTATTATGGTAAGGAAATGTTGAATTTGTTATTGATTCTTTGATTTGGTCTACTGACAAACAGAAATATCAGAGATAGATTATAATTTTTATTGATCTTTTCTTTGAAAAAGAAAAATAGTGTGAACATGGTACACTTGATGTATTTCAAGAACGTCCATCCCATTATTATTGTTAGAATTTGGATGTTCAAGAAAATTTTGTTAGTTTTTTGCTTTTTTCCATTTTCACAAGCTTATTTTCCCTATTTACCCTTTGGAAGATGGTCATGGTTGCGGAAGGTGATATTTTTCATTTAGATGAGGTATAACGATGGTGAAAGAGATCAACATAGCTAGGTTAAAAAAATAATTGAGCACATGCCATGATATTGTTAGGCCATTTTAAGCCTCTAAAATATTTTTCCTTTTATACGTGACCAATATGTCACTTGGTGGTATGTTAAAGAGTTAGTATATTATAGAAAAAAACTTCATAAGTTCAAGGACTTAAAGAAAGGAACAAAAACGGACAGACTCAAACACCTTTAACGTGGGCTAACATTGCAACTATAATTTAATCAATTTCTTGTAACCAAGTCTTCTATATTTACGGCGTATCCGGTTACTCATTACATATAGAATCCCTTGAAAAATACAAAAGCCAAAAATACAGTTGAAGTATCTAAGTGAAAGGTAATAAGTTTATAATTAACTTTTATAGCCTTTGAAATTATGCAAACGACCCATCCAGAAATTGAAATCTTACTGAAAGGCTGTAAGTTCATATGAAATGCAAAAGACAAAGAACTTGAAGTCTTAATGAAAGGTTATAAGTTTATAATCAAGTCTTAATGAAATATGATAACTATTAGGTGATTCAAATTCAAAAATAATTGGCTCCGGAACTAATAACAATTATATTACTACCATTCAGAAAACTATCTTCTTGAATAAGAGAAAAATTTATCAAAAAGAAAAGAAAAAAAGAAAATTATATAGTCTATAAATAGCTCATAATTCCATAACAAATTCTGTACAACCTAATCAATATTGGCAACAGCAAGGAGAGAGTACTGATTTATATTGTTTTAGAAAGCTTAGCGATGAGTTCACCGTGTGAAGAAGGCAGATCAATGTAAACAATTTTCATACATTAATGTAATTAAATGGTCTTAATATACTTACAGATGATTTTTTTTTTCCCCCTAATTTCTTCCTTTTACAGGTAAAAGCTCGTGGCCGGAGCTCGTCGGAAAGACGGGAGAGAATGCCAAGGACATAATTGAGAGGAGAATTCAAATGTTCATGTCCAAAATTTGTGATGGAAGGGACAGAAGTCGATAAACAATTCAATTGCGCTAGGGTTTGGGTATGGATCAACACTGATCTGTCGTGATCTACACTCCCCAAATTGGTTAGGGTTAATATACCTTATAATTAATTACCGATTTTAGTTAATAACTGGCTATTCGTGGACCACCATGTCCTCGTATAGTCATTTACTACTAAATTAGTTTTGTGTTATTTTATTAAAAAGAAAAAAGAAAAAAGAAAAAGAAAAGTTATGGAGTCTGTATGAAATAGGAATTGAAGACCTTGATCTCCATTTCATTCTCTGAAAAATTATTCTATAGAAGTGTTATTAATTATTTCTGATGTTTGAATTGTATAAGAAATTAAAGTGCTTTTAGTTTATATAGTTTTAATTGTGCGCACACGTGTGTTTTAAGTTTATTTTAAGGTATTTGTAGGCCGTTAATCAAGAGTAGGTCTTTTTTAAATCGATGTTATCACAAATTATATATATATTCAAAACAAAATTAATTTAAAATTTCTAAGTTGATAAAACTTACTTAAAAATCTTAATCTCAATGAATTTAGATTAAAATGGATTAAAGATGACTTTTCATGTCGTTAAATCAATGACTCATGTATAAATCAAGTGTCAATTTTCATTAAAAAAAAAATCAATATTGTAATCAATAAGGAAAATTGCTACAAATTCGTTAATTCAAAGTGTAAATTGTCAAAATTAAAAGTTCAGGATACAATTATAGCTGCATGATAAATTTAGGATGCATCAATATAAAAAAGCTACTGAGTAAATATTGATTGTACCGTTCATGATTCTCCTGACCTTGTAAGATACGGTAGAGTATTCAGAACTTACAAAGGCTTTTGTTGAGGGGTGTTTTAGTAAACCTTGAGGAATTTTTTTTTCTTTCGATGCTGAACTTTTAGGGGTCATTACAGCTTCTTTATTTGCATGTAGTTAATACGCTTTTAGAATAGGGACCTTAATTGTCCTGAAGACCAGATGGTTCATATATTCTTTTTCTCTCCTTCAGTTTTTTCCTATTTTCGATTCGAGGAGTAGAATATCTGGATCATTTTCTTAGCTTTCTTTATGCTTGTTTTTCTCTTTGGCTTTTGGACTTGTTGCATTCGGATAGTACTCTTGTTATTACTCTTTTATTTTATTTTTTCAATAAAATTAGTGGGGGATTTAGCACGAGTTACTACTAAATCAGCTGTGTTAATTTCTCTGTATGAAATAAGGAGGACCTTGTTCTCCCTCATCCTATGAGGTGAAAAACCATAATAAAAGTGTGTATGATTATAATTTCTATCGTTTGAATTAATATATATTGTTTAAGAACCAAATCAAAATAGTTTAATTTCCATCAATTTACAATATCACGGCCGAAATTCTAGTTTATCTCAAGCTAAGCTTGGGTTTTGTGGCGTCACACACATACATTTGTTGACCACAAAAGATAAACTATGAATTTAAGGCTCTTTTTTGTTCCATTACTTGGTCAACTGAGTATGTATGTTTGTCCCTTGTTTTTTCTTTGAATTTAAGAATAAGAAATTTAAACTTTGTATCAGTCCGATATGTAATTCTCGTCAAGTTTAGGCATGTCATAATGATTTTAGCATAAAATATATGTTTGTAAACATTTGCCACATGTTTTTCATCATTTCTTGGACTAATTGAAACCAAAGAGAAAGCTAATAAACCTATCACAATTACTAGTGAGGGTAGAATAACTAACTAAATCAGCCGTTTCTTTTCTTTTAAATACTGGGAGAAAATTCGTTCATTTTCTTATATTATATACAGCTAGTTTTTCCAGTATCTATATTTTTTCCTTGCCAATTTTAAACTTTAATTTCCTAGCCTTTTCATAAGCGCAAACGCGTCATGAACCATAATTCCCGAGCAAGGATATATATTCAAGGAAAATAGTTGATTTTCATGGAATTACAAAATATAATTAGTATGTACTTTTGCTTAATTCTTGTGCAGAATTGACACAACTTGATAGTTTGAGAGGGGGTAAAATAAATAAAAAAGAACCAATTTTTTCAGGAAAAGAAGTTTTAAATTGACTTTAGAAATGAGTTGAAGTAGAAATGAATTTAAATTGAAAAAATACCCAAGTTTTTCAAAGGCAGCTTCTTTCCAATATTGTATTTATTTATGCTTATAGTTTTCTTAGCTGATACGTCAAATATTTTTCTTTTTTCTTTTTTAGATCTTTTATTGATTAGGCTTGTAAGAACTTTTTTTTTTTTAATAATAAATTTGGTTCTTGTAAAAATAAGATACTTACTTTTGGTTCTTAGTCTTTAACTTATCAAGACAAATTTTATTCGCATTTAATTTATATTAATAACTTTTAATAAAAAAGATAGCTAGATCATTTGTTGTTTCTAATGACTAATAATAATAATAATAATAATAATAATAACAATAATAATACTTTAAAAAAAACTAAAAGTAATATTAAGTTAAAAACACAGGACTTCCCTATTGGAAGAAATTTGTTTTATTTAATTTTTGTAATGACTCTTAAACACAATAAGCTAGCTAGCTGTGACATTTGGCAAAGCATATCTATTCTTCTAATTTTATTACTTATTAGTCGGCAAAATTTTTTTTTTTTTTTTTTTTTTCACAATCCAGCCAGATATATAGAGATACACACATATATATACAATTATGTTCAGTTTATTTTATCATTTCCTTGAAACGAAGACGTCAAACTTAACCTTGGTTTCGACGTTATATGAATCATCGATAATTCTAACTATAAAGTCAATCAGGTCATGTTTTTAATTTCTAATAATTAACTGTTGATATAATTCAGTGTTTTAATTGATAAAATATATATTACATAATATACGAGACTGACCTTCTTATTTTTCTACTTTTTCATTTTGGATTTATTTGGACTACGTACGTCTTAAAACTTGATATATATATATATATATATATATATATATGAATATAATATTACCAAATCTCTATCTCTTGGTAATAAACGTTTAATTATAGAATATTGGAGCAAGTAAACGGGCAACAGATATTAATCAATTATCTATATACCACACAAACTATTGAAACGATTATATATAAATCCACTTCTTCTCTTCTTTTAGCATATAAGAGAGAGAGAGAGAGAGAGAGAGAGAGAGCATAAGGGAAAAGGCAAAAAATTGATGAATATGAACATGGCATCAACTGAAGGTACATATATATAAAGAATATATACAAATCATTAAGCTTTTCTCAGCTATATATATATCCCATATATCTATATATATATATATTTATTAGCGCTACTGTGAATATCTTGGTGCACTTAATTTCTATCACCATTATTTATTTATTTATTTGAAATAAAAATAGCAGGAAAGAATTCATGGCCGGAGCTGGTGGGAGTGAAGAGTGAGGTTGCTGAGAACAAAATCAAATCCGAGAACCCTTCTGTCAAGTCTGTCAATATTGTGCCAGAAGGATCCTTTGTCACTGCGGACTTTCGAACTGATAGGGTTCGTGTTTGGGCTGATGAACATGGCATTATTACTAAGGTTCCCAAAATTGGTTAAGACTTATTCCACATATATCTATTTAAATATATATATATATGTGCGTGTGTGTATGCGCGCGAGCACGCTCAATTTCGTTAAACAGTATGAAAATTTGTGATTTTGTTATGTATTTGAACTATGTTCCTTATTAAAAACTACTCACATAATGTGAGGAAATTAGATATTCTAAATTGTCGTGTAATTGTTCTTGTATATGTTCTATATGGTTAATGTTCAGTTGCATAAACTTTCTATATATGTTTCCTCCGTTTCTATGGGGCCTTTGATATGTGCTAACCTATTTGGAGTTTTGGGTAATTCTAAGCTACCTAAAACGATAGTGTCGTTTTAAATTTCATGTAAGAATTTAAGCCATTGTTTGGATCACCATCTCAATTTGATATGACACTCTTCTTGCTATTAGTTTTGCTTAGCCACAACCTTGTTATGATTAGCACGGTATACACCACCCCACCCCCCCCCCCCCCCCCCCCCCCCCTAATTAGCGACTAGTATCAATTGACCAGAATTAACAAGATCAATCTATGAATCTTTCTTAGCGATTTTTCTTTTTCAAGTTCTTTTTTTTTTTTTTAGTACTCCGTTAAGAAATTTTCAGTAGTATGATAGACTACCGTTGATACAGTAGTAACCAGAGTTTTCAGTATCGCAGTGGACTATCTTTAGTATCACATAAGGATACTGTTTTTATCATAGTAAACTACCGTCACTAGTGGACTACTAGCAGTATCCTGAAAGGATATTGTTAGGGGCATTTTTGATATTCTCTACTTTCTAGATTGGCTTTTTCAAGTATCAAGGCCTCATACTCTTGGAACTAACTTTCGGCCAGAATTTTGGGCTTAAGAAATTAGTCTGTCTGACTCATCATGGAGCAATAAGCAGCCCACTCCTTATGGAAAGAAATTATAGTAAATAACATTTTTGCAAAAATAATTGTATTCGGCCAGGAGCACGGATTCCCCATAACCAATAGGCTAGTTCAATTGTCTATCATGTTCTCGAGAAGGTCTCCCAATTCCTCGGCAGCACCTCGAGGTGCATTTAGTTGTCTTAAATGAGACTCGGGATAGTTCTCACTCCACGGCATGGCACCTTTCGCGCATCCATTCCTCCCGCTTGTCCAGATGCCATGCCCTTTTTCATTGTCATCCTCCGCCCTCTCTCTCCTCTCAGCTATTCACTTATGAAGATCGTCATATATATGCTCGACTTAGGTTGCCGGTGCTATAGGTAGGAGTACATTATGGCAGGGTCAGTCACCCGGGTAAACCAACCCTCCTCCAAGAAGAATATTTGTGCTATAAAGCGAAAGAGTTACCTTCTGAGAGTAAATAATAAGATTTTAAAATATTTAAAATAAATAGGAAATTTAATAGGTAAATCGAAAATTTATTAAGTAAACAATATATTTACTAAATAACTAACATATCTATAGGAACACAAAACATTTACTTGATAAATTTTTATTTACTGTTATTTACTTTACAATTTTTTAAAACATGTACTCCCTTGATTATATTTAGAAAAATTCTGGTAATTACTCCTTTTTCTTTTTCTTTATTTATTTTTTTAAGGAAAGTAATTACTCATTTTTCTAGTTTCAATAATAAAGGCAATTGTTTCAATTCCCACATTCGTTATAAATAAATTATCGAATTATTCATAAATAAAATTACTTTTAAGGAAGTGACTCATAATATAATCTCCACACATCTCGTCCTAATAATTAAATAAAAATAATAATAAACATTTTTAAATACATAACCTTACACTTAAATCTAATTAATAATGATTGGAGAAGAAAAATAGACTATGACTTCCAGTCAAAACGTAATTATAAGTTTTTTATTATCAAATTCATGCACTTTTCAGTTTGTATTTTATTTTCTTCCTTGAAAATACGATCACGACGGCAAACGCTCAATTATACACTTTCTTGTATTTTACATAATTTTTCTGTTTGCATCTGAATCAGTTAAACAGACATGGTTTTATTTACGTATTTATTTATTTTAAAGGAAACAAGCTTTTTTTTCCCCCTCTATGGTAACAAATAATTGAAACTTTTTTTTTTTTTTGCTTAAAATAATTAAATGAAACATGATAACAATAAAAGTAGAATGTGGCAAGAAAATGTAGGACAAAAGACAACTCATGACATTGGTTGGTAAAAAAAAAAAAAAGAAAAAGATAAAATTATGATTTGGTTGTAGGGGCTTTCTTGGAATAGTTAATTAAGGATGAAACAAGTAACAATTGGAATCTAAAAATGAGTGGCTTAAGAAAAATTTGTGGAAAAAGTAGATAGGGAGGTAAAGCAATATATATATATACCCCTTTAATAGGTGATCATATTCATCGAAGATAAAGAATATGAATAGATTTGCTTAGTAACTATATCAGATTTACCAATGAATTTTGTAAGTGAGTATTGTAAATTAATACTTACTAAATTAATTAATTTAGTACCAACTCAGGACTTGGGGAAATCAAATATGCTCTTTTTAAACCAATTGAAAGAAAGAAAATTGTTGATTAGTCCTATAAAACTAAGTCGGGTTCTCTCATTAAAACGAACTAAAATTGCCGAATGAACTCCGTTAGGTTGAATAGGGTTGCTCAAAAGGAGATCGTCATCTGTCATCACAATCATTTTTCTCGCTTCTGTAGAATTAGCTTTCATTATATGGGACTAGTAGGGTTTAATACTAAGGAATTAGGGAGATGGAAATTTGCCTAACATTGATTCAGCATCACTTATAACATTTGCATTCAAATGGCCTAATATATTAGAAAATTGTATTCCACAAAGCAAGCGAAAAATAAAAATATTTATATTTATAATCATAAATTACGCAGTTCCCCTTTCGTGTAGATGTTAACCTTTCTTGTGTTGGAATTTCGGGGACAAAGATTAGATAAACTTGTGGCTGGTTTTGACCAAATATATTTTAGAGGCATGTCAAACTTTGTGCACGTCAATATCTATCTTACTTATATACTTGCATAAATTATATTCTACCACGCCAAACATCAGTCAAAATTATGAACTAAGTATTTATATATATATATATATATATGTGTGTATGTATGTGTTTATCATATTCAAACTTCCTCGGTATATTTTTCTTGTTATCTTTATATCCCTACCTGTCATAATTGTTGTGAATACCCATTCACACGATAATGTACCACATAACAAAACATAATTCAACTTGATTGCAAACAATATTTAATTCCGTTCAAAATAATCTTGAGAAATAAATATAATAATCTATATTCAAAATCAAATATAAATACAGTGGAGTCAAGTGTGAAATTGTCATTGGCTATGTCTGCAACTACAAATATAATTAATTCATAACACTATTACATACAGAGAAAAAAAAAAAAAAAAAGGTCACGAAATGACTAAACCAATTTTGACCCTAAAAATTTGATTCTTTCTATCATATGAATTAGGCACCACGCAAAACACATGCAAAATTTCAGCTTAGAAATTACACGCTTATCATATGACATATAAAAAATGGAAAAATTTTCAGGGAAAAAAACAAAACAAAACAAATTTGATCTTTTACTTTGATATTCAAATGCTGATTTGGTAGCTCAAATAATTTGACTAGTTCCGGTCAAAGAGAAGTTAGCCAAGTTGTAATATGCCTCAAAATTGTTTCCTTAAAACACCAGAGTCCGATAGGTGAAATAAATCTGAGAATTATTTGGCTAAATTCTGACATGATTAAAAAGTGTTCTCACCCACATAATTGCACGCAAGAACGTAAGAGAAAATTATGAAAATAAGGTCTTAAATAGACATGTTTTTATGTTTTTTTGCCCTCATTTAATACTTATTTGGATTTTTTACCCACCATTCTTATTTAAGTTGAGGTAAAAAAAAAAAAAAAAACTAAACTATTGTAATTAGGATAATAATCTAAAGATTTTTTTTTTAAGAGCAATCTTACAAATCACCTCAAGTTACTATATTTGTTAAAGACCGAAGTTACTTATATACAAAGACAAAGCTAGGCCAAGCGCTAAAGCCCCCAAACTTTTTCTTTTATTATTATTTTTTTTAGCCTTTCTATTTTTTGTCAAATTCACATATAATCCTCATAAATCTCCTTCAACTTTTTTTTTAAAATATGTTTTCGTACAAATTTTCTCATCATCCCCTCACTAAACACTTTTGAATCATCAAACATGTTATCTTTATACTTTTGAATCAAATATATAGCATTGAAACTAATATTTATACCAAAGCTAATCTTATGGAGATATATATTTACTACCTTGGATTGTTTATTAGAGTGTATCTATTATTTGTTTTTCTCTCTCTAATGATTATTGCTCACTAAGTGTACGTATCTATTTTCCAATAAATAAAAAAAAAGGGCGTATACATTGATTCCTTGAGTAGAATGTTAAAATTATAAACCTAAAAATTTTTCGATGGAAATATCATAGTGATCGAATTGAGAAAATAAGTAACTAGAAATTATTGCTATATTACTATGCTAAAACCCTCCTTTTTTTCATCTCATATTTGCTTTATTTTCTACAAAATATATACTTTTTAAATACCGGATAGAGATTCAAAAAGGTAAGAAATAAATCTTCGGTAAAAAAAAAAAAAAGGGGTATTAAATATTTAAAAAGAGCTAAATTAACTTGTTAGAAGATATACAGTTTATCTCTTTCAACCCCCAAGATAATCGTAGTATTTAATAATTAAATTTTCACTCCATTTATCCCCCTCAATATTATAAATCCTAATTTCGTGACGACATATACTGAATGATAATGAAAAGCTACCTAACTTTAAAATTAAACCATCTAGTTAATATGAGATTTTAAGATCTTCAGTCGTATGAGGGAAATTACAATTTTGTTCGTACTAAAATTATAAATATATTTCTATTAAATAAATAAACTGTTTAATTAATATTTTTCAAATAATATATTTCTCTATTGAAAAATTATCTAGCTTTGCCATGAAAGTAAGAGAGCTTCAAGGTCATGCATGCACTGATAGATCCGATGAATAGACAGCCCTAAAAAAAAAAATTTCAATTTAACTTAAGCCATGTACTGGACAATAATTTTGATATGAAATTTACGAACTTTCTCTTGCACGAGAATAAGATATATCACTAAAGAATACATTAGGTTAATGTACAAAAATGGATGTGCAACAGAAGAAAAAAAGACAAAAAGAACAAAAAACAAAATAATCAAAGTTGTCGATCAACTATAGTAATATAGACCTATACAATTAGGTCCAAGACTCCGAGATCAAATTAAATCTTCGAAGTTGATATGATGATGACCAAAGAACTCTATATCATCATTTCTGATTCGTAGCAACGCCAACCTGAAGCATGAGACGTGGATAAGAGTTCGGATCGTGAAACAAAGAATGACCAGCATAGTTCTTCTCGCCGAGAGGACAGTGTGGTCCGCCACCCCCAGGGATGTAGGTGCAACCAGAGGGCCCAGACGGAGGCACAGGACCCCGCGGGAGGGACTGAAACCCTAACCCTAGGCCTTTATTCTTCTCGCTTTTTATAAGCCCTTCCTCGTGATCATAAAGTACCCTACTAGCATTGTTTTGCTCCGAAAACACAAGAACAAGAAGAAGAAGAATTGCCAAAGCTATGTTCAGCCCCATGATTATGAGTTAGTGATAAAGAAATTAAAAGTAGTTAAGCTGAACATAAATGAATGACTTCATGAGAGTAGTTGTAGTATATTTATAGTGGTGGGGATAATATATATTTTATTCTTTTGTTTCAGCTGTATATATATATATATATATATATATATATATATAACTACATATATCTTATGTTGGAAGATATTGACTGTTGACTGCTGGGTTTTGGTTTTTATTTATTTATTTTTATTTTTATTTTTCTTCCCTTTTTAATCTCCTAATACAATAAAAAAATTCAACAAGCTTGAAGATGTCAATAAGCAACTAAGAGGGAAATTTTGAACTGGTATAATATCCCAAAGGTTTTCCACTCTAAAACCTTATAATCAGGATAAGTTTTGTACTTGTGTTGACAATTTATAAGTTGGTGGGATTTAGTTAATTCTTATTTGTTTAGGTGGTTCTTTCAACTTTATCTAAATTTGTCTTACTAGTACATATTATATTATCATGGTTTGGGGAAGATAAATATAGTGTGGGGAAATTTCTTGCGATTGCAGCCTCTATTACATTGTGCATTTATACCTGAGATAGATATATATATATATATATATATATATATTCGATGCGTATACGCTACAAATAAGATTCAAAAAGAGGGAAAATATATTTAGTCATGGCCAAAGTCATCCCAACATACCTCCAAGAAAATTCCGACCAGAATTTAATATTGAGAGGAAAAAGTATTAGTCAAATTATAATACTTTTCTAGGCAAAAATATCATATATAGAGAGAGAGACTCGTAGACATTTGTTCAAAGGAATTGACAATAACTTATTCTCATTTCGCCCCAGGAATGGGAAAATCAATTCTGTACCAATTTTATGGTGTAGAAATTAGTGTGCAAAAAGACAATATAAATTCACTTTTCAGCCCCCAATATATTGTTGAAATTAGAAAAGAAAAATAATGAGAGCATGAAATCCAATCTTCAACAGACTTGAAGAGGCCGGCGTTGAAGTTTTTAAGTGCTTGGCTTTTTATTTGAGCGAATACCTTGACTCCAAATTGTCCCTTGTGTTAAAAAAAATAGAATAAAATAAAACATTAAAAAAAAATGTCAAAGTTGAACTATTTTTAATTAGCAATCTGTTTAGAGTGGACTTCATTTTGCTCTTATAAAATTTGTATGTACGAGGTAGATTGATCGCAAGGCCTTGAAGAGGAGGGATTTCTTGAACGGTAATTCTTCTTGCTTTTACGTAACAAGTGAACAAAAGACGGTGCTTTCCATTTTTGCCCTTGTGGTTGTTAGAAGGATAAAAATATTCATAAAGAACAGGATGTGAGAAACAACATGATGTCAGAGCACTAATAATATATATATATATATATATATATATATGATTTAATTTAATATGGATAGGAACAATTCTTTCACTTTCTAACGTACTCGTTCAGAATCTCCAAGCCGCGTATTACATCTGAATAATGACATATATGTGTGTGTGTGTGTGTGTGTGTGTGTGTGTGTTTGTGTGTATAAATATATGAATAAAGCAAACTTAGGAATTCGTCAGAGTAGAATTTGAAATTGGCATTACTATAGGACGAGTAAAATGAGCTAAAAACCTGTGTCGTTTTCACTTTCTTGAATAATGAAGAGTTTATTGCGTGGCAATGAGTAAGAAAAGTAACAAAGATTAAACAGAAATATTAATAAATAAAGAGTATTATATACGCTCAACACGCCTTGCACCCCAAAAAAAAAAAAAAAAAAAAAAGTGGGGTATGCACTTATACTTGGTCACCCAAGACAGCAAATGGAATCACTTGCAGATATCCTGCTGAAAAGGTGACTTCTTGAGTACAAATAAGCCCTACCAATTACCATATTTTTCCCAAAGAAAATAAATAAATTTTGTGCCAAGTCATTCTCGAGGACAAGTCAGGTATTTTTACTCTCTGTCCTTGCGATTTTTTCTTTTTTTTTTAAGGAAAATTCCTTAAAAACTTTGTCCTAAAAAATATCACATTACACCGATTAAAATATTTTAACTTACACAATATTGATATGATACAATATTTTAATTAATATAATGTTTTATCACTTGGGAATACAAAATAGAACAAAAATAAAGTACACAAGAACTGGATCTGAATTAGTAGCGCAACACACAGTAAATAAAACTCGCCTATCTTAAGTTGATTAGGCGGGAAAACAAGTAAAAACTAAGAAGGTAGGTTGTTCAATCATACTCAAAACACTGTCTTTCTTTTTTCTTTTTCTTTTTTTAGATTAAATAATCTTTCAAAAAATTTTATTAACAAAATGACTTTAAAACGATTGAGAATGATTAAAGACAACCGATTTTTGAGACGGTTGTTCCCATATTAAAACGAAAGAAGTTATTTTACTAATTTCAATTTTTATCGTTATCATTTTGACAAATATTCAGGAGAGGGGCATGACAAAGTGACAAGGTAGAGACCTGCACTTTAGCAGCACCAAATGAGGAAAGGAAAGGAGATGATAGAGAGCAACAAAAAATTGTGGCTAAAAGATATGGCCTTTAAAATTTTAAATCATGGCCGTTTCAACCATTAGCCCGAAAACCCAATTGGATAACACAAAGCCTCTTTTTCTCTTTTTTTAAAAGCAACTTATATGAAAAGGCTGGAAACAAAAGAAACACTCTTTACAAAATGTTTTCTTGTGAAAAAGAAGCTTACAACCTCACTCCAAATCTATTGAGAGAACCAACAATTTCCTCTAATACATTATTACAACGGACAACCCGTTAACTCAAAGGTAAACCCTGTCATTCTTTTTTCCTTTAATGCCCATTTGAAGGCCGGAACATTCCGTAGTTGACGCCACATGCCAAATTTGAATATTCTGGGTTGTAGTATGGGTAACCGTCGCATTCGGCGTTCCTCATTACAACTAAAGACATATCAGAACCTGGCATCTGCCACTGGTTTGGAATCAACCCATCCATCTGCCCGTTTACGTAAGGTAAAGGATTCGTCTGTGGAATGAATTCCCTTACCGGTTCATAGTGACCCGCTGAAGAGCTATAGCTCCTTTGGAATCCTTCGTCATGATAACTCCGCGTCCGCTCAAACCTACAACTAGTAGATGAGCCCACATTACCAGCTACGCTCAAATCACCAGGAAATGAGTACTGCCGATTTAACGGGCTTGGCCCATTGCTCAGGGGCTCAAAAACTGGGCTGACCATGGATGCCTTTCCAACACCATGCTCATCGTCAAGCAGGTCGTTGATAATATCAAGATGTGGGAATTCATCTGCTGCCGACAAACCTTGCATCTGGTGTCCAGATGAGCAGGCAGGAAAGTCGGATGACAAATGATGATCCCTAGATGCACTGCCTACATGCTTGTATAAGTCAAGCTTTTGAATGTCGTTAAGCAGCAATGAAGGATCGTAGTTCATGCTTTTGTTGGTTTCCCTTTGAGAACTCTCCATCCAATGCGTTCCGCTGCGTAATCCATCCCTTGTTATCATGCCAAAAGGAAAGCCTGACTTGATGGGACCAGGGTCCACCCTTTCAGAGCTCTGGGGTATGAACATTGGGGCAGATACCAAAGGCGGTGGCTGTGAATATGATTGAGTTTGGTTCCCTGATGAACTTGAAGGGCTAGAGTTGGTGAAACCAGCTGAACTCGAAGAAACGTGGTTACCCATCATGGCATTTCTATACGACTGAGGAATATAACTATGAGTTGCTGGAGAGGGGTCGGGACCCAACCGACCAGCTGCACTCACTGAACGGGCAAGTAAGGGGGATGTTTGAACCATGGAAACAACAGGCGCAGCTGGCCTTGGCCCGGGTGTTAAAGGAGCACTGGAAGGCCTCGACATCACAGGCACCTGTTGTGCCATGGCTTTTTCAACCACTTTTGGAGTTGCAGCTTTCTGAGGCTCGGGTTTGGACATGACAGTGGTCTGGGGTGAAGTAACCAAAGGTGTTGATCTATCGACCTGTTGAGGGCTATTTAAGGATGCTTTCCTAACTTGAACAGAATCCACACTGGCACTACTCTGGAACTCGGGCTTTGGTTGAACAGTTGTTGGCACAAATTTCGGAGGGCTACTAGGCGAGGATGCTGGAGTTGGTGTCTTCTCTTTAGAGGATTTTTCCATCTCAATCTGATCTTTGACACTCAACTTTTTCTGCAGTGAAAGTTCTTCATCCTATAACACATACAAAACAACCCTCCCGTCAATTTCTACAACGAAAAAGATTAATCACATAAACAGCAATTTTCTGACAAAAAGCAGAACCAAGATTCAAAAAGTATACATAAATAGGGCCTGAGCAAAGAATAGAAATAAAAATTTACCAAATAATTGCAGATCACAAGATTAGAAGTTCATAACCACATATCATCTAAAACCTATAGATGGACATCACACGAACATATTTATATTATACATGTCACCTATATCTATGGATGGACACTACACAGACAAACACAGATAGTATACGAGTATGTATGTATGCACACATTACATATATCATGTGCAAACGCAAAAGTTGACAGAAGTTGCACGCCGATGACGCCAGTGGAGTTCAATAAGGTCTAGATCAGATCAACAAAGAGACAGGTCATCCTATAATATACTTTCAAGTCATACGTGCCACTTTTGCAAACTACGAATGCTGCAGAATTCACAGACAAGAAAACTCCGAGAGAGTGACAGTGTATTGTGATATTGGGGCACCTATTCAAAAAAAAGGAAGAACAAGAACAAGAAAAAGAAAAAGATCCACCTTCTTAACCACATGCTGCTCAAGACATTTTATGCGATCCTGCAAGGAGCTAACAACAGCCTCAGACTCGGATTCACCAGTCTTGCCACTAGGCCCACTACCAGAAACATCATTTGCGTCTGCTGCATCAGTTGCAGGCCCAGAAGACTGATTATCTGTATCATTTGCCCAACTACTCCCATCGGATGATACCTTTCCTTGTTGGTTCTTACCCCTGCAAGTTTGAAGTGCGAAATCAAAACCATGCCGTGTGTGTTTTTCAGCGAGTAGCCCAAAAAGATATGCAGGCTAAACATGTTACCTGCTAGGCGATTTTTGATTCTTAGTGTTAGGATAAGAGTTTCCCTTGTGAGGCACATGCATTACAACTGATGGAACTGAATCCGTGGAACATGTTGAGGAACTATCATCCATAAAAGACAGGCTCTTTTTATCTGAAATTCCATTTTGTCCAGATGATAAACCACTGCTACTGGCTTCTACGGAGGGTTGAACTTCTGATGTGTCAGTATCCCAATTGAGCGGACTAGCATCTCTGTCTTCTGAATCAAGCTGGGCTTCTGCAATACCGTCTACTGAATCAGAAATATCAGATACATCTTCTGGTGTATCAGACTTCTCAAGCACGGGTTGCACCTCCTCCCTTGAGGAGTCTTTTCTTTCATCAATAAGGTTTTCTTGTTGGTGTTTGTCCTGTACTGCAATGCCTGGCCTTTCCTCCCTTCCTTTTTCCTTCCCTTTCTTGTTGCGTTTCTGTTTACCCTGTATAACATCAGCACGAAAAATCACTAAAAGATCAAACGGGAAAAAAATAAAAGAAAGAAAAAATGAACTTAAACCAATTTGGCAACATACAAAACCAATCTGTACAATACTGAGAAAGTTCTAACTGAAAGGCTAACCATGTTTTCCAAAGATAAATTTACATAGGGTAAATTGCTAAGTTGGTCCCTGAACTTTTAACTTTGTGCAACTTTGGTCCCTAAACTTTTTTTTATAACTGGAATGCCCCTAAACTTTTAAAATGTTGCTACAATAGTCCTTTACGGTAATTTTTGGATGGAAATCCGTTAGTTAACATTACTTTTTGACCAAATTACTAACAGATTCCGCTTAAAAATTAACAAAACTGACTATTATAACAACATTTTAATATTGCATTAAAGTGCATATTTAAACGAAATCTGAACAAAGAATCAGAGTTTCCATTTCTTCTGGCCCTTTTCTTTTGGACTACCTTGAGATGTCAAAATTCTTAGTAGGAAAAAAAAAAAAAATCTAAACCTGTTTTTTCTTTGATTTCTTCTCTTTTTCACCACGCTTTGCCTTCTGCTCGCTTTCAGCCAACCATGCAGCCTCTTCTTCCCGGATGAGCTCCTCTTGCCTCTTCAGTGCAACAGCTTCCTGGTAGGCAACTTCAATTTTGTTGCTGCATGAATTAAGAAAATTATTATTGCGTCTAATAGCAAAAATAAGCATCGGTAAGCATTACAAGGATTCTATAACTAATAACTTAATAAACACGTATCGGCCATAATCTTTCACCATCGCACATTCCATTAATGAGGTGGACACAAAAAGTAGTAATAAGTACCAAACCAACAACGAACTTTATTTCAAGCCAAATGTTAGCAACATACAACTATTACTGACAATAATATGTTAGCAAAAAGCCCGTACTGGAAGAAACCATTTGCCATGATAAATAAACTAAACTTGCTTCCGTAAATGGCACTCCAATTACCTAGGCGATAGCAAACACCAGACCACCATAAGGTTCACCACCACAATATAGATATCAAAGAACAAAAGTTACGTTAATCTGGAGGTGACTCCTAACATGATAAGGAAACTAAGAGAGAGCGAGGGTGAAAGAATGCTAAAAAATACAAGTGAAAGTAAAGGACAATCCGCAAAGGGCGAAGGAAAACATTAGTTAGGGTCATGAAGTAATTAGAAAAAATCACTTCATAGAATAACATAGTACCTGAATATATGGGCAAGGACAAATATCTCCACAGTCCTACGACCCAATTCTGTAAGCCGCCTTTCATCTCGTTCAATAGAATCTTTGTTGAAGTCCTCCCCAGAGTTCCCATCCTGTTATGGAATTAAAATCATAACAGACATTATACTCTAAGACTCTCCCTAACCCCTACTTGAGGCGTACAAAAACACACAACAACGGCAAATCCAAAGGCATCATATACTCAGCAGCCAGTGACGGTGTGAACGACAGTTAGATGAATTACAAAAATTAATAGGCATTGACTCCAAGGACTGGCAATCAAATCCCGTCTTTACCAGGGCAGGGAGACGGAGAGGATCTCCTCCCATTGTATAAGCCACCAATAAAACTGTATGCTCGATAACTAGTAGAATAGCGTATTACTGGAATAAGTTCCTTGTAGATAAAAACATCTGCAAACTAACCTTAGTACGATTCTGAGGGCCCTTTTCATCTTTAGGAGGCAATGGTTCCAGGGCAGCCCTTTCAAGTAAGGATAAAACATCCTCCTCCAAAATAAACGTATCTTTCTCAACACGAACAATTGGTGCTGGCATTTCTTCAGCTTCTTGCAACTTCAACCTACCTTTTTTGGCCTTTGTCTGGCCTTCAAGAGCCTTTAGTCCACTATACAATGAGTCCATTACCAAAGTAGACGTGACTTCTTTCTCAATAAAAAAATGCTTAACAACAACTTTGAGAATTGCATCAGTCTTCTCCCGAGACATACGGCGCTTGGCACTTTGGTCAATTCCCAACCAGAAAGCACGAAAACTGCAACACCAGAGCAAACGGACTGTAATTTTAAATCACGATCTCTAAAGTAATAAATGCCAACCAAACCATTAAAAAATTAGCCTTTCAAACATCTCATCTCCCACATTTGATATAAGAGGTGATTAAGGCAAAAAATCAATGATCACGTAGACAAATAAAAGCTTGAAACAGAAAAAACACAATACCTTGACCACCTTGCTTTATCCTCGATCAATTTTCCAAGTTTGCCTCTTCTCTCCTCCACAAAACGGCGGCAAATTTGCTCTACATTCGTCAGGTATACTCTAACAAGTTCTCTCCTATATTGGCAATCAAGGCAACGGAATGGCCGATCTGCTTTCTCCCTACAAAAACAGATGTGAAGAATAGACATACTCAGCTCATACATAACAATGAGAACAGAAATCTTCTTAAAACACTTTAAATCCAAACATAAAAGGCATCTTGCAAAGTTGCTAGTACTCTAAGTTTTGACTCCAGATTTTACACATTCAAAACAAAGCTAACCAGATATGAATTGTGATTAGTTAATTACTTTATACGTGCAACACATCGGCCAAAACAACATGAATACAAAAAATTATGACCATAAAACACCTGATGACTTGAACTTGAGCCTTTATTATAAGAGTGTCGGAATCAATAAATCCTTCCAACACTTTTGACAGCTCCATAAATTTTTTCCATCCCCAGTCATGTTCTTTCTTCCAGAATCGATGTAAGGTATCTGCAAAATTTGCACTTGGTCAATCCTCCTCGCTTAATATGTTGAAAACACCACCAAAAGAACTTAACGGTTGACCAACGAACCAGAATATTTTGATTTCTTGGGATCTTTATTCACCACAGCTATAGTAAACTGGGCAAAATGACTCCAACCTGATTCATAAAAACTTTAACAAATTACATAACTGCATCAGCATGAAAACATCATTATCATTAAACCAAACAAAGTTTTCAATGATCAAACCTGGAAGAAGTTTGTCGTGATTAGCAACACAAAGAAACAAAGAGAGATGATTGCAAACGTCGCACCCTTGGGGATAGATCAAGATGTACCTACAAGGCGTTACAAAGCACCTAGGTCAAAAGACTTGCTAATACACGAAATTTTCCATGCCATATGAATTTTTGTGAGCCACAGGTATTTGAAGCTCTATTCATATAAGAAACCACAAAAATAAATGAGCGAGGCAATATTGCATGCCATGATGACTCATAAAAAGAGTCAGATTCATAGACTCATACCATTTGTAGCCTCCAACCTCAAATGCATTACTACGAAGTTCCCTTTTGTTAATCTGAGAAAACTTCTCTATCTTCCACGTGTATTTTCCATACAACTCAGACGGCTTAAGCCCTATAAACAAGAAAACTAGTATGTAAACAACTATTCACCTAATAGCTCAATTTAATGGAGAAGTAGACAAGGGAATCATTAATAATAATGCATAAATTTAAGCACATTACAGAGGGTGGGTGCCTAGTTATTCCAAAATGAAACGATGAGAACACACATGCGCAGGTAATATATTCGAAAAATAAATGATTATCCGGGATGCAACAAACAGAGATATGGTAAAGAAAGATCTTTGAACATAACTAAAAAATTTCTTGAAATTAGTAAATAAAATAATCAAAGAATTAAAAAGCATTTGAAAAATCGTCTTTCATTGGAAAGCATTAAAATATTAGCAGAGGTTATTTTAAAGTCTCCCTGAACTAAATTTAAATGGCTGGTTGTACAAAGCAACCATGGAAGTTTTTAAGTCTTTTGCACATAAATAGCTTGCCATTGACAGAATAAATCTTCATCACTGATCCGTCATTCAACGCTAGTAAAATACAAAACCATAAGCTTTTTGGGAGATTCGCTTAACTAACAACAACCAATCGTCTCTTCTTCTCTCAACACCACAAATATGACGTGGATGAAGAATACATGAAACAGCAAAAATAACCCAAAAGATGTAGCCTTTAATTATCACAGTTCAGTATCCAAAACCATTCCCTACTTCATTCCAGGATTGCAGTTCTACCGGCCATTATAGGTCGTAGAAAATTCGGTTTCCCCAAACCAGAGACTTGATAATGGTTCCCAAAAACAGAGAAATGCAACAATGCAATTATACGGAGGAAAAAAAAACCATACCACCATCATCATCGTCATCGGTATCCCAATACGGCGGCGAAGTAGATGGAGTCCCATTCTCCACCTGCTCCGAAGACCGCCATTCCGCCAACTCCCCCGATTGGTAACGCTGCCCACCTGAACTCCCCTCCGACGACCTTCCCACTCCAGATTCCTCACCAGCAGTCCCGGCCATTTCACACTCCAAAAACCTCCTTCAGCTTATTCCGTCCCCGGAATAAGAAGAAATCCACCTACAAAAACGAATTCACGCCAAGCTATTAACCTCAGTTTTCAGGTAAAATGCAAAGTTAGGCAATCTGAGAACAACATAATCTGAAAACCCTTCTATTTGAAGTGTTTACAAAGATAGTAAAGAACAATATTCAACATTTGTTAATCCAATTTCTCACCATCATGAACCTGACTGAATAACAAAACCATCCACTCAACTGATTTTACTAGAGTTTTTTGAAATGCTGATTTTACTTGAGTTTAGTGATTAATTTTTCATCGAAACTCAAAATCAAAAATAAAATAAAATAAAAAACCTTCCATTTCCTTGCCCCCAATTATCTCTTACCGAAAAAAATACTAGACATTTTAAAATTGCCTGAACATTAAAACCCACCTCCAAAATAGCGAACAGAAATAAACCCCAAATCAATTCAAACAAAAAACAAAAACCAACCAGATTAAACCCAAAACAAATTAAACAAAACCCTAGGAAACGAGAATCCGGGAGAATCCAATTGGTCAATACAAAGGTGCAACAAAAAAAACCGCAATAATTGAACAAAAAAAAAAATAAGATCGGAGACAAACAAATCCCAAAAACCTGGATTAAATAAAAAATAAAAAAACCTATGAAATGAAAAGACAGCAATCCACAAGAGAGAGAAATTGTAAGAAAGAGGGTAGAGAGAGAAAGTGGGCAACGAATAGATCGAATGGACATACGGACCTGGAAAAGAAGAGGCAGAGATTTTCAATGGCCAACGGAAGCCCTGAGATTCTAGAGAGAGAAAGTAGAGAGAGAGAGAGAATAAATATAAAGAGACAGGTCGAAGGAGCAGCACAGAGAGAGAGAAGAAGAGAAGGAAAAGGGAGAAAAGAGAACAAAGGCGGAACCCAAAAAAGAAAACTCTTTTATTTTTTTATTTTTATTTGTGCTGTAATTAAAGATTAAATTCGCTGTAATAATGCTTCAAAAAAATTTGCTGTAATAAAATGTATAACTATTTTACTTCAATTTTCTTCTTCTTGTCTATTTCTTTTCTTTCTTTTTTTTTTTTTACAAAATTTGGTGTGCGTTTAATTCGTTGATTCGATTTAAAATTTTTAAATTAGAGTTGTTGATTTTTTAAAAATTAATTATAATTTTATTTAATTTTAAAAAAAAATTTAATATGAAAAAATACAGTTTAATTAGAGTTAAATTAAACGTCAAACAAGCTCTTAATAGCAGTGATTATGCGACAAAAACCCAAAAAATGAGTGAAAGTTTTGATTGTCCTTATTTACCTTGCTTCACTTCTGATTTTATTATTTAGTATTACAAAAGAAAAAAAAAAAGAGTACATAAATTGACATTGATGAATGAAAAACAAAAATTAAATCATGGTAGTTACAAAGAAAAAAAATGAGAGGAATTAATTAAAAAATTTTGTGTGTGTGTATTTAAAGAATAATTGGGACCAAAAGAAAAGGAATAAAATAAAGAGAGGTAGAGTTGGCGTTTTGTATGAGGTCGGTGACAAATATGTTGGGGGTGGAGGTTAAGAAGAAGCTTGACTCGTTTGGGGTGCCAAACAGGGCTCAGATTGGCCATGCACCTATGTGGGGTCCACTTTCTCATTTAGTAAAGTTTTTTTTTTTTTTTTTTTTTTTTTTTTTTAAGGTTTGTGCTTTGAGGGGTTGTTTAGGGTTTGTTCCGGGTTAAACATAACTTGCGTGGAGTTGGGAGTTCGAAGATGAAGAGGGCTGATGTTTTGGATCGAGTTGGGCTGGCTCTTTTGGTTAGATTTGTCGTTTTTGGGCCACATAACTCGTTCATGGACTAGATGTTGTTGGACAGCCTAACAAATTTCATCATTCGTGGACAAAAAGATTTGAAGCACACATTTGGTAAAATAGTTTATCATAACAGTAATATCATACTCGACTCTATTATAAAGTATATGTAAATATAAGAATCTACTATCAATCAGAAAATATAATTAGTGAAGACAAAGAATTATAATACGAAGAAATGAGGTCGATAATCCTTAGTATTGATAATTGTGAGCCATAGTATAATAAAGTATGCACCGATCTAAAGGAATTGAAGTTAGAGGAGTCGATCCAGGATTGAGTTGATTATTGAGAAGTCATCACCAAGTAGAGCAATACATTCATCGAGTTGAGCAGACATTGTATGTCGCTTGACTTGATAAGCTTTTGTTATCTCATGAAACAACAACTTCCAGCTATTATTTGTAATTGTCGATCAAGCTGATTTGGTCAACTTGACCCAAGGTCATCATTTTTGAGTGAAATCCGACCCCACTAGTATATAATTCAAATTCACCACCCCAAGCTTACAAATATTATATATATATATATATATATATATATTTTTTTTTGAAGCGTAGAATTATCAAAAAGTTATGAGGCATGATAACTAAATCGATTGTGTGAATCTATTTTTAAAAGCAGTGATTACATTTGCATCCTTTAAACTTATAATTTTCTCAAACTAAGTATCAAATACCACATTCTTTTTTTCTTTTTTGGTAGATCATCAAATACTACTTTGGTCTGAAACGATTGTGAAGTTCAATAATTTAACTTCTCACCACACAAGAAAGTTCCAATACAGTTTTCCATAATTTTAGAAATAATGTGACTGTAGTATGGTCCAGCGATAATTCCACACCTGACTGTATCGTATGATGTAAAGTTCGAATCCCCCAATTATAAGTTAAAAAAATAGTAATAATCCACTAATCGAATGATCAAATTTATCACATTAAATTAGAAGGGTCGATTTTGGGGCACAGTGACAATTTGGTGATTCAATGATTATTTTTTAGATGATTATCCCTTATCTTGAATACCAAGACGAAGAGCCTAAAAAATATTACAATAACTCGAAAGAAAGAGGGAAAAAATATATGTACACACACATATATCACTCGTCTATTTGTCTCCCCCTCCTTTTCTACACAATTATAAGCTAAAGAGCCACTAAAATTAACCAAACTTCTTTGGCTCGGAGAAAAATCCCTCCCTAGGAATTGAAATTCTTGAGAGTTATTTATTTATTTATTTTTTTTCAACTATTTCAAATTCATCAACAATGTGTTGTCGTTTAATTGTCAGAGACGAAATCCCAATACCCACCGTGCATGGCCATGACTCTTGTGGGTTTGGACCAGAATGAACTGAATGGATGTCATATTTACTCATATATCGTCAAAAGTTCCTATGATATGAATAGATGATTATTTAATGATGGAAGACATTTATATAATTGTATTAATAAGACAACTATTCCAAAGTTCGATTAACACTAAAAGGAAAATCATAGATCCTCTCATCTACGTTCTTTTTTTTTTTTTTTTTACTATTGAAATCATTCCTATCTAATCCTGTCTTTCCCATAAAATTTCTTTATACCGTCCTTAAAAGAAAACTAAATTAAAGAGATAAGTTTTATAACAAAGACAAGGAAAATTAAATTAAAAACGGAAATTTTCCCTCGCTCTGTCTCGCTCTATTTCCCCTTCGACCTCTCTTCCTCAAGGATGAGCTTCTCTTGCATCTTCAGTGCAACATCTTCCTGGTAGGCAACTTCAAATTTGTTGCTGCAAAAATTATGAAAATAATTATAGCATCAAATAGTTAAAAGAAGCATTACTAAATTTCTTTAACTAAATAACTTAGTTAAAAGGTACAAGCGAATGTCAAACCCGCGCACATTCCATTTACGACGTGGACTAGAGAAAGAAGTAGCAAGTACTAAACCAATGTAAGCAAAGAAACCATTTGCCAATGGTAAAGAAACAAAACTTGCTTCCTTAAATGGCGACTCAATTGCCTAGGCGATAGCAAAGACCGGACTACCATAAGGTTCACTACCATAAAATAGAGATCAAAGGACAAAAAGTGACGTTTGTCTAGAGGTAACTCCTAATTTGATAAGAAGGAAACTAAAGAGTGTGTTTGGTAGGAGAGAAAATTGGAGGGAAGGAGAAGGGTGGTTTGATATTTATGATTGTTTTGTAGGAGAGAAAGGAGGAATGAAAGGATTAGAGATGGGATTAGAAATCTTTCGAAATATCCCAATTTATTGGAGGGATCTTATCTTCTAGATTTATTAGTCAATTTATAAACAAAATCTTTTCTCTCCTTTTTCCTTGTGTCTCTATACCGAACAAGAGATGATTTTTTAGTTCTTTCCTTCCTTTCATATCAGAGAAAGGTCACTTAGGTTATCTACCGGTCGTTATTTTCTCTCCTTCATACCACTAAACAGACCCTAAGAGAGTGAGGGTGAAAGAGTGCAAAAATATGTAAGTGAAAGTGAAGGATGGTCCACCGAGGGCCAAGGAAAACACAAGTTAAGGGTAAAGACGCAATTAAAAAAAAAAAGATCACTTGATAGAAGAACATTATACCTGAAAATGTAGGAAAGAACAAATATCTCCAAAATCCTACGACCCAATTCTGCAAGCCACCTTTCATCTCGTTCAATAGAGTCTTTGTCGAAGTCGTTGCTGGAGTACACATCCTGATATGGAATTCAAATCAATCCAGTCATTATACCCTATGCCTCTCGCCATCCCTGATCTGAGGCATAAGATGCACACAACAACAGCAAATCCAAATATGCATCTATACTCGACAACTAGTGAGGGTGTCAGTGGCTGCCAGATGAATGAGAAAAATTAATAGGCTTTGAATTCAAGGACCGGAAATCAAATCCTGTCTTTATTGGGGTAGGGAAAGGGAGAGGAACTCCTCCCATTGTACATTCCACCAATAAAACTGTACGCTCAACAACTAGTTGAATAGCCTATTACCGAAATAAGTTCCTTGTAAACAAAAACCACTGCAAACTAACCTTGATACGGCACTGAGGACCCTTTTCATCTTTAGGAGGCAATGGTTCCGTGACAACCCTTTCAAATAACAAGAAAATATCCTCCACCAAAACAAATGCATCTTTCTCAACACAAACAATTGGTGCTGGCATATCTTCAGCTTCCTGCAACTTCACCCTACTTTCTTTGCCCTTAGATGGGCCTTCAAGAGCCTTTAGTCCACTATACAGTGAGTCCATTACCAAAGTAGACGTGACTTCTTTCTCAATAAAAAAATGCTTAATAACCACTTCAAGAATTGCATCGGTCTTCTCCCTAGACATACGGCACTTAGCACTTTGGTCAACTTCCGACCAGAAAGCACAGAAACTGCAACACCAGTGCAAACAAACTGTATTTTTTAAATCAAAGATCTCTAAAGTAACAAATGTCAACAACAAACGATCTATATCTCAGAGACAAATAAAAGTTTGAAGCAACAAAAAACAGAATACCTTGACCACCTTGCTTTATCCTCAATTAATTCTCCAAGTTTGCCTCTTCTCTCCTCCGCAAAGCGGCGGAAAATTTGCTCTACATTCGTCATATATACTCTAAGAAGTTCTCTCCTATAATCGAAGTCAAGGCAACGGAATGGCCGATCTGCTTTCTCCCTACAAAACAAAACGGGAATAATAGAAATACTCGGCTCGTGTATACCAATGAGAACAGAAATCTTCAAATATTTTGAAGGAAAAATCAGAAGGTACATAGGAAAGGCGATGGTACTCTAAGTTCTGCTCCAAGTTTTTACAAATTAAGAACAAAGGCGCATATAATTAATAATTATAACCATAAAATACCTGATGACTTGAACTTGAGCTTTTATTATGACAGTGTCATCATCCATATACCCATTCAACAGCTTTGACAGCTCCATATATTTTTTCCATCCCCAGTCATGTTCTTTCTTCCAGAATCGATGTAACGTATCTGCAAAATTTGGACTTGGTCAATCCTCCTAGCTTAATATGTTAAAAACACCACCAAAAGAACTTAACGGTTGACCAAACGAACCAGAATATTTTGATTTCTTGGGATCTGTATTCACCACAGCTAAAGTAAACTGGGCTAAATGACTCCAACCTGATTCATAAAAACTTTAACAAATTACAAAACTGTGTCAACATGAAAATATCATTATCATCAAACCAAATGAAGTTTTCAATGATCAAACCTGGAAGAAGTTTGTCGTGATTAGCAACACAAAGAAACAAAGAGAGATGATTGTCAACGTCACACCCTTGGGGATAGATCAGAATGTACCTGTGAGCCGATACAAGGAAGCCACCGAGGTCAAAAGACTTAAAACTAATATACACGAGTAAATATTTCCATACCATTTCAAGTTTTGTAAGCCACTGGCATCTGAAGCTCTATTCATAAAAGAATAACAACAATAATCTTATGAGGCAATATTGCATGACAAAATTACTCATAAAAGGAGTCAGATTCATAGAACTAGACCATCTGTGGCCGCCAATCTCAAATGCATTACTACGAAGATCCCTGTTGTTAATCTGAGAAAACTTCATTATCTTCCACGTGTATTTCCCATACAACTCAGATGGCTTGGGCCCTATAAACAAGTAAACTAGTCTGTAAACAACCAACCACCTAATATCTCGATTAAATAGAGAAGTGGACAAGGGAATCAAAAATCAAAATGCAAAAGAAATAAAATATGAAGCACAATGGAGAGGGTGGATTTCTAGTTATTCCAAATGAATTGATGAGATTACACACGCGTGTGCGCATGATTGAAATGTGACTTCGTCCTTTTTTTCCCTTCTTCCTTTTAGTAGGTAATAAAATTGAAAAAGTGAATGTCCAGGATGTAACTAAAAGAAAAACGGTAAGAAAGAGCTTTCAACATAACTAAAAGAACTTGAAATCAGTAAATAATATAATCGAAGAATTAAATAGGATTTGAAAGATCATCGTTCACTGGAAAACAATAAGACACTTGCAGCCAGATTATTGTACAGTATCCCAGAACTAAACTCAAAAGTTGGTTGCGCAAAGCAACCATGGAAGTCAATGTTTTTTGCACATAAATAGCTTGCACGTGGCTAGCCATTGACAGATTATATCTTCACCGCTGATCCGACATTCAACAACTGTTAAAACACAAAGTAATAAGCTTTTGCGATAATTGGTAAACAAACAACAACCAGTGGTGGAGCCACATTCACACCGGTGGGGCTAGCACTCTTCTCGTATTTTAAAAATAGAATTCTAGCCTTGAAAGTTTTGTAAAATTTCTAGTGTGTCCCCATTTTTTATAAGAAAAATTACAATTGTGCCCCCATTCAAATTTTGATAGTTTAATTTTAACTTCTAATTTTTATATAGCGTCCTCACTGAAACCATTTCCTCCGCCCATGAGAACAACCAATCATATTTTGTTCACTCAACACCACAAAAATGCAGACTAGCCTTTCATTATCACACTTCAATATCCTAAGGACCCGTTTAGTCGAGCTTTTGCTTTTGCTTTTAACCAGTAGAAGAAGAGAAACAAAATTTATGGCTTCTTAGTAAGTCTTTGAAATCAAAGAACTTTTGAAGTCAAAATTATCTCTAAAGTATTCTAATAAGTACTAAAAATGATAAATGAAGTTTATTATGTCTAATTTAAATTTTGTTATAAATTTTAAAATCTACCCGGAATAACTTTTGTCCGAAGTTATATTTTTTAACTTTGACTGGATGTGTTTCTGAAAACTGAAAGTTCTTTTGACACATCAATTTAGGCATAGTAATTCCCAAAAAAGAAAGAGAAATGCAATAATGCAAACAAATGGAAGACAAAAGGTAAAAACCATACGACCATCATCGTCGTCGTCAATGTCCCAGTAAGGCGGCGAAGTTGACGGAGTCCCCCCCGACGAACTTCCCACTCCAGATTCCTCACCAGCAGTCGCCGCCATTTCGCACTCCAAAAACCTCTTTCCCCGTGGCCCTTCGGCGAAGAACTTCGGCTTATTTCTTCGCCGAATACGAATAATTCCACCTACGAAAAAGAATAAACACCAAGCTATTAAGGCTCAATTTTCATGAAAAAGGCAAGATCAGGCTATCTGAAAATAACACAGTTTGAAACTACGTAGTAAAAGAACAACATACGACAACTTATAATTCAATCTGACTTAAAAAAAAAAATCCACTCAACTGATTCTGCTAGAGTTTATTGATTAATATTTCATCATTCATAACTCAAACAACCCAAATTCCCAATCATCTTGATCAAAAATAACCAACCTATAAATTGTCCAAAAAAAAACCACAGACACACACATCCAAAATACTGAACTGAAATTTGAAACGAAAAATGAAAATCGACAAAAGAAATTGAACAGAACTAAGAAATAAGAATCACAGAAAATCCAATTGGTCCGCAGAGAGGAAGGGGGGAAAAAAAAGATCAGAGACAAACAGATCCCATAAACCACAATCAAAAACCAATTCCTATGAAACGAAAACAAAGACGACTCATGAGAGAGAAGTTTAAAACGTGACAAAGAGAGAGAAAGGACACCGAATCGATCAAATGGCGATATATGAACCTGGAAAAGAAGAGAAGTGGCAGAAAGCCTGAGACTCTTAGAGAGAGAAGTATAGATATGTGTGTGTGTGTATACGTTGTGTATATATACGACGAAGGAGCAGCAAGGAGAGTAGGGAAAGTAGGGAAGAGAACAAAAGTGGGGAGCGGATCCCCAGTAGGAAAGAAATAATTTTAATTAAAAATGGAAAATGTTTTTATTTCATTTCTTGTTTTTGGCAGTAATGAAGAATAATACGTCCTATTCTATTTGGATTTTATTGTTTTTATTTTAGGGAGAGGCTGTGGTAGAGCCTCTCCCAATGACTTTATCGGTAGAGTCACTTTTTTAATCGTTGAGATTTAATCGAACGGTTGAAATATTGTTGCTGTATCATATTTATTATACACCTTACCTCATATAATCTTTCTCACCCAAGTATTTTCCGTCGCCGGCGACCTTCTCGCCGCCGGCAACGGATGCCGACGACTCACCCCCGACGCCGGCATCTCATCTCCGGCGTCCCACTCCGGCCGGCCGCCGGCGACCCCTTTTTCTCTCTTCCCCTTTCTCTCTCATCTTCTCTCTCTCGTCCCCTCTCTCTTCCCCTTTCTTTCTCTTCCCCTCTCCTCTCCGGCACCCCCCCCACCAACGGCCCCGTCGGCCCCCAGCCCCCAGCCTGCCCCCCGACCCCCCCACCTTGCCCGGCGGCCCCCCCTCCCCCGGCCTCCCCACCCCCCCGCCTCCCCCTCTCTCTCTCTCTTCCCCTTTCTCTCTCTTCTTCCCCTTTCTCTCTCTTCTCCTCTCCTCTCCGGCACCCCCCCACCACCGGCCCCGCAGGCCCCCAGCCCGGCCCCCCCACCCTGCCCGGCGGCCCCCCTTCCCCGGCCTCCCCACCCCCCCGCCTCCCCCTCTCTTCCCCCCTCTCTCTCTCTCTACCCCACCCCAGCCCCGTCCCCCCCACACCACCCCTGACTTGAGAAGAGAGAGAGAAAGAGAGGGGGAGTCGTAGGTGGGGGTGGGATGGGGGGGCGCCGGGTGGCCGGGGGTGGGGGGGGTCGAGGGTCTGGAAGAAAGAGAGAGGGGAAGAGAGAGAGAGGAAGAGAGAGAGAGGGGGGGAGGCGAGGGGGTGGGGAGGCCGGGGGAGGGGGGCTGCCGGGCAGGGTGGGGGGGAGGGGGGCCGGGGCCGGGCTGGGGGCTGGGGGCCGGCGGGGCCGGTGGTGGGGGGTGCCGGAGAGGAGAGGAGAAGAGAGAGAAAGGGGAAGAGAGAGGGGAAGAAGAGAGAGAGAAAGAGAGAGAGAGAGAGGGGGAGGCGAGGGGGTAGGGAGGCCAGGGGAGGGGGGCCGCCGGGCGGGCTGGGGGGGTTGGGGTCCGGCGGGGCCGGTGGTGGGGGGGGGGGGTGCCGGAGAGGAGAGGGGAAGAGAGAGAGAGGGGAAGAGAGAGAGAAGAGGAGAGAGAAAGGGGAAGAGAGAGCAAGGGGTAGCCGGCGGCCGGCCGGCCGGAGTGGGACTCCGGAGGTGAGATGCCGGCATCGGGGGTGAGTCGCCGGCATCTGTCGCCGGCGGCGAGAAGATCGCCGGCGACGGAAAATACTTGGGTGAGAAAGATTATATGAGGTAAGGTGTATAATAAATATGATACACCAACAACATTTCAACCGTTCGATTAAATCTCAACGGTTAAAAAAAATGACTCTACCGATAGAGTCATTGAGAGAGGCTCTACCACAGCCTCTCCTTTTATTTTATTGTTTTTTTTTAACAGTATTAGGAAACTGGCATTTATGGAGCGAAAACAAAGAAAGTGAAAGTGAAACGGTGGCCTTCCCCCACCCCCCCCCCCCCCCTCCTTTTTTTTTTTTTTGAAAGAAAAAGCCCTTTTAGAAAAATTCAGGATACAACAGGTGGAACTTCTTTATTTGCTTGGGTTAATTTCATAAGTTGTTACATCTTCTTATACTAATATTTGATTTTTAATTTTATAGATATTATATCTTAATTATAGATATTTTAAAAGAAAGTTATACTTTAATCAAATATATATAATGTAAATTTTTTAACTTTAATTAAAGTTCACGTAATATAAATTTATTCAATTTTAATTTAATTATTGACAGAATTACGATATAGTGATTTTCGTAACAGTAGAAAAGTTTGAGTTAATATGATATATAAAATTAAAAACCATAGATCAACTTATGAGTAGAAGTATAACTAATGGACCATTTATAAAAAAACAAAAACAAAAAACCTGTTTGCTTTCCTTCCTCCTTTTGGATATATTTACTAGTAAGGAATTCAATTTGAAAAGAGTAAATTAAGTTGTTGATTTTAAATTCCAGTTTTCTTTTGTATTTAGAAAATAAATGATATGGATTTCATTTACAAATAATAAAAACAAAAAGTTTCTTGAGAATGGATAATTTGCAACCCAGCTGTTAATTACAGAATTAAATTCTTTCTCCTAAAAAATAAGAATTAACCTCTCTACCAAAGATCAAACTCACCAATTATTTTAAGTTGATTATATTTTTTATAAAAGAGTATTTTTTTTTTAACTGTAATAGTCTCGTTCCTAGATTTTATGATTTCTTAGCAAAATAAACATTAAAGTAGAAATTTAATATATCATGTAACTTGATTTCTTAACAGATCAATAAACATATGAATAGAATTATGGAATTCAATTATGTTTCATAAAACCTATTTCTTATTCTTCCGATTCCTTATTAGCAGTGTATGTTTGCTTAAAACATTCAATTCGGTAAAAATGAATTAAGTTCCTTATTAGTAGGAACTTATCTCTCACCTCCCATTTTAAATATTTAGGAATCAAAGAAAAAAACTTCATATTTCTAAAAATAAATTTTGATGCAAGGTGATTTCCCGTCCTGGCTTCGCTCTGGAGGATTTGTCGAGGTGATATCCCGTCTTGTGGAAGCTTTTCTTAGTATGCATAACCTTAAAATTCATAAAGTTTTTTGTCCAAATAAAACTAACCCATTAATAGTAAGTTGCATGCTAAAAAGTTTTCAATTTGATGCTACAAGATCACAAAACTATGACAAATCTTGTTAGATTTAATTGTCTAAGATAAATCAATAGTTATCGTCAAATAGTCTTCAAAGCTATATGGATTGCTCACCAGAAACAGCCACACTGGTGCAGCCCCCCCAATCCATGGGAGTGAGTCTCTCATTCCTTCATACATGTTGGAGTGGTCATATTATAAAATTTCCACCCTTACCTACTTATTTAAAGATTTGCAAAACCTTTTATTGACTTCAAACTCGAGAAGTCCAATATTATAGTTGATGAGCACAACTTATGAAACGAGTAAAAAGTGAAAAACTTATTAAACTTGTTATAAAATGAATTATGATGATTAACAAATCATAACCTAACTCTCAAATCCCTTTTTTTTTTTTTTCCCCCCATTGAAAAAGCATCTTTTACCTTGAAAAAATTCGGATGAAAAGGTTGCCCCAACAAAAACCCATCGAATTTCTTGAAGAAACAATGTCTTGATGAAGGAAATGGATTTCTTTTGAATTCTATAATGAAACCCATTGATTTTTGTCTTGGGGATTGGAAATTAATATTTCAATTCAATTCCAACTAAACTGTATTTTCATCTCATTTTTTTGTCTTTTTCTAAAAAATCAACAAAAATTATAACTAGTTTTTGAAAAGTCAACCAATTATAACTTAAAAATTTTATCTTTAATTAAGAGTTGAGAAAATAAGAAAGGAAAACATCAAGAGCTACTAGGCAGTCGGCGGCTAGGGCAGATAATGGGTGAAAATTATCTAAAATAATAGTTGTAAACTTATATGACCTAATTAACGTATGTGAGTCATTACACATTAACTCCTTAGATCCACTAACTCTATTAACTTATGGTGTTGAAATGAAAATTTTTATTTTGAAATAAAAATCTAAAATGCATAGGTGTTGAGAGAAAGAAAAATGAATGTGACATGAATTTATATGTCAAACACACTATTAGCAACTGTCTTAACGTTTTTCAGAGGCAACAAATTGATTTGTTTCAATTTCTGAGCTTGTCTTCCAAAATTACGAAAACTACAATTTGATCTATTCTAGAAATTCTTACAATTAGATCTAAATTTCATATTTTTTTGCAAATCCTTTTCTTTCTCTGTCTTTCTTTTATTATTTTTATTTATATATTTTTTTTATTTGGTACATGCTTTATGCTTTGTTTGGAATACTATTTTATTTTAAACTAAAATGAACTTTTTTATCTCAATTTTTGTCTTTTTCTGAAAAAGTTTTTTGTCTTTTTCTGAAAAAGTTTTTGTCTTTTCTGAAAATTCAACAAAAATTTTCAACTCAAACTTAAAATTTTTAACTCAAACTCAAAATTTTCAATTCAAACTTATTTACCAAATGAACCCTTAATCTACAACCTCTTTGATATGTTACACATTAAGACTGAGCTTCCACTTCTAAGAACATCGCATTGCACAAAATCCAAGAAAACTTTAATTTTTAAGGTACTAACATAATGAAATTTCGATAATTAAATCTAAAATTCTCTAAAATAGAACAGATCATGCAATATTTCTAAATATAGTACAAGGCATTCTGCAAATTAGTATAAAATATTTGCTTAGCATGGTTTTTCCTTGGGTTTTTCATCCACTGCGATTATGAAATTAGTCACTAAATCTTCTTAAAATGATTAAATATCACTTACTAGTCGTTACTATCAGTTTAAAATTGTTTGGAATATCAACACTATCCTTACTAATCCAAAAGATAATATTATGATCTGATTTTTTATTCCCTCCAAAAGTGAAAGGAAAATTAAAATTCATTTAATAACCACTGATATTACTTTTATATTACTTTTTTGTCCCTATTTTTAAAGTAAAATGATAAACATAGATAAATAAAATAGTAATTACATATTCCCTAAAAAAAAAAAAAGTAATTATATAGGGTTTGTTTGACATTTAAATTTAACTCCAATTAAAATGTACTTTTTAATATCTGTTTTTATTTTTTTTTCTGAAAAGTCAACAAAATTTATAATTAGTTTTTGAAAAGTCAATCAACTCTAACTTAAAAATTTCATCTCTAACCGGCGAACTAAACGCAAGCATAATCTTTCTAATTTCTCTCCTTCTGTGATATTAAACAACGTAAAGGAAAAACAAAATATTTCTTTTTTCTCTTATTTTCTTTGACTTTTATTTTTCCTTTCCATAGTGTTTTCTTTCCTTCTTACCAAACATAGACTTGGGATTCGTTTGGGGGACTATTATAATTTGATTTTCAGATTTTTTTGATTTGTTTTTAACTCAAATTTATTTTTCACTATTTACATCTCTTTATGTTTACAGTAAACTCAATTTTTAAATGTCCATAACTTTTTTATTCTAAGTGTAAAAGAGATGAATTTTCAATAAATTACATAGAATTTCGAGAGAAATGAAACAAGATTCATATTAATATATTTTTTCCCAACATATTTTAAGGTTGCATTTGGTTCGTTGGTTGGAGATGAAATTTTAAAGTTGGAGTTGGTTAACTTTTCAAAAATTAGTTATAAATTTTGTTGACTTTTTAAAAAAAGACAAAAAATTGATATGAAAAAAGTACAGTTTAGTTGGAGTTAAACTTAAATGTCAAACAAAACCGAAGATTTTACACTTTTTTATTTTAAATGTTTTTTTCCCCAAATACACATTTCCAAACTACATATGTTTTTAAACCAAAATACATCTCCAATATCTAACCCAAATGAACCCTCGTTTTTTTTCCTCCAAAAATGTTATGACATATATTTAACTAACATAATTTTTTAATTCATATGATAGATAATATTGTAATTAAACATGCGTTTGGTACATCATTTCGGATCTAAAATTTCCATGTTAATTTTTGTCTTTTTTAAAAGTTAATAAAAAATATAAGCAGTTTTTGAAAAGTCAACAAACTGTTTGGTGCACAGGTTTAGAATGAAACTTTTCCTTATGTTTGGATGCCATATGCAATTATTAAAATTGGAAAAATTTTGCAAAACTCAAACTTTTTCGTTTGGAGCTCAAGTTTAAACTTAAGGTTTGAATTCAAATTTTTATCTTTTTCTGAAAAAGTTTTTTGTCTTTTCTAAAAAGTAAACAAAAATTACTATTCAAACTTAAAAATTTCAACTCAACTCAAACACCAAACACCCCCAAAGTGTTTTTTTTTCAATTTTTCCATCATTCTCGCATTGAAAAAAAAAAACTCATTTTCATACATGTTTTGTATAGTACCATTTAAAAAAAAAAAAAAAGGAATCATTTTGAAACTTCTCCTAAAGTACTATTCGAATATCATTTTTTTTTCATTCTAAACAACCTTTTGTTTTTAATAAAGAAATTTTTTTACACATCTAAATACCATCTAATTATCAAAATGAAAAGACATACTCGTTTAAAATAAGAAAATTTTCCTTTTCAAAACTTAACATGTAATTCAAATGAAGTATTAGGTTGAAGTTGGTTAATTTTTTAAAAATTAATTTTAATTTTTATTAATTTTTTAGAAAAAGATAAAAACTAAAATAAAAATTTTAATTTCAAACTTAAAATTCAAACAAAAAAAATATGGGGTGTTTGGGTGATGAGTTTAAACTATCACCATCAACTTAATTTTTGTCTTTTTTCTCAAAAGTTTTTTGTTTTTTCTGAAAAAATCAACTAAAATCACTATTTAAATTTATAAATCTTAACTCAAATTTACACACCAAACACCCCCATTCATACGAGTCTTATAGAAGGATATTTTGGGTATTTTTCACAGTATATATATTCATCTCTTACCTTATCCATCTACAAACCCTAGTTCCTCCGTTTTGCATTGTCTCTTGTTCTCCTTTCAAAACTTTTGGTTCTTTGGAATCTCTTTCTTCTTCGGTCGCAAGCTCAGCCTCTCCGCGGAAGCTTGGTAGAGAGCGAATCGGGCGATTTCGCGAAACTCTCGCCTCTTCAGTTTCCGATCCGACGGCCAGATCTGCTTTTGGAGATCCAGATTCGCGGCCTGTACGGAGGACGGCGATTCTTCGAGTCTTTGGGAGGAGATCTACGGTGAGAATTCGTTTAATCTTGGATTCATTAAAGCGAATCTTTTTGTTTTATGGAAAAAATAATTAGAAACTTTATGAATATAATCTTCTTCTTTTTCTTCTTCTCATTTTTGGTTCTTTCTTTGATTCCACAATGAAAGAATTTTTGAAAAAAAAAAAAAACAATTTTCTCTTATAGTGTTTTACAATGAATTCTTTGGTCTTGTTTGTCATCATTTTTATTGTTTGATATATTTTTTTTAATTTTGAACTTGCAATGTGAGCTTTAATTTCGAAGGAATTAATATTAAGTTATGTCTCAACTACATTTGTTTTTATTATTATTTTTCTTTTTTGATGTCCATTTTGATATCAAAAAAATTACCATTAGTTTATGTCTTTATTACATCTTTCTCATCTTTAAACATGAAAAAGGTAGTGAAGGATTTTTTTAAGCATTACCTTGCGAAGATCTCAACCTTTAATCTCATTTTTGTTTTATGAATTTGACAACAAAAACAAAGCCCAACAATTACTTGTATAATAAATAGTGTGTAGTTATTTTGAACTTGATTATTACGTTTATTTATTTTTGAGAAATTCTCTTTCTAACTTGTTTTTTTTTTTTTTTTTTTTTTTCCTTTTTTTCTCAAGATATTGGTGGACAATATGAAGGTATGTCAACACCACAATTTAAGTTTAAACAAAATTGAGGTACGAGTCATACTTCAGACGGAGTTATTATATCTTTAGAATAAGTTGTTTATTTGATCCTGAACTAAAATACTATTGAGTAAGTGAAGACTTGCTCTTGAAGTTTTTTAATTTTATTTTTTAAACTAGAATACTTTCAATTTCTTTAAAATGGTGCAAAAGAATAAAAAGTGTTTGGTTCATATGTGTGACAACTCGTTTCTTGATTTTTTTAATAAATTAAAATATCTTCAATCTCTTAAAAATGGTGCAAAAGAATCAAAGGTAGCGTTTGGTTTATAGGTTTGAACATAAAAATTTTGGTTTACATTTATACTTTTGAACACCATTGGAAAAGGTTTGAATTATAGTTCAAATAAGTTGACTAAACAAGCTAAAAGTTTGAAACCTTTATTAAATTTAACATTATAAGGTCATCTCCTAAAAAATGTAGACTTTAGGAAGAATGTAGTTGATGTAAACGAAGAGCGTGGGCATGACTGGTAGAGGAGGAGGTTCGGGATGGGGTTGAGAGCTTTGATGACAATGAGGTTTCTCCCTTCTCAAAATATTTTTGGTCCACCTTCATTTTTCGCTAAATGCACCCCAAACAAATAAAAAAAACTCACCAACGAATTGGAAAACATACGTGAAATTTTGAACATGGGGTTGGAGAGTTGTTTAGAGCTTGTGATGGAAGAGGCCCTATTGGGATCATGACGGCGGCATCGTATTTGGGATCACTGACGAATCAGTAGATTTGGGTTCATAGCATCGTGCGACAAAAGTTCTTCTCTTTGCCACGATGACAGAAGGCTCGTGATGGGGGAAGGAGGTGGGCTTGCGATCTATGCGGGTACAGTGGCGGGCTTGCAAAGTGCAGTGGTAGCAACATGCTCGCTATCTATTTCTGGTGGATGCTCTTCTCTAGCTCCCCCTCTTATTCCTTCTATGTTATGTTCATAGGGATTTTGGGCTATTTTTGGAATAGATTGTTTTTAATTTTAAAATATCATTACGAGGTTTGTTATAGTAATTTTAACCTAAAATTGATATTCAGACTAGTGCAATAATTTTTATTGCATGTTGTCTTTACACTGTTTTTAAGTTTTCAAGGGTATTTTTATAAAAAATGGGTATTAAGTCATCACTAACTCATTGTTCAGGGATTGAATGGGCAATTTATCTTTTTTTATTTTTATTTTTTTATTATAGTTATCTTTTATTTTTGTTAATTTGCATGTTAGATTCTATTAAAGCATGCATGAGGCTCATAATCAAGTAGGGACAATAGGTCTTGATGTGAAAGTTATGAATAATTTTGTTAACTTATGCGCTAGTAAAATAGGGAAAGTTCAAAAAACATTTCCCAAGTTTTGTGGAAATATGATTTCTTGAATTTTTCTTTTTTGAATCCATAAACTAGAACTTTCAAATTAGTTTACATGCAAAGGGTTGAGAAAAAAATGTTTTGCTCCTTGAATCTTACTTGCATCCATGTGATGGGGATTGCGCTTTGCTATGGCACTGGCAACAATGACGGGGTAATGGATCATGACATGATGATGATGGTCACACCTAGATCTTGGGGTGACTGCAACGGTGGGATGCCCTTTGACGACAACGGGATGCTAGGCTTTGTTTGGTTCGATGAGACATTATTAACCACTAGTGGTTGTGACATGGTTTTTGAGGAGATCCTATTTAGAATCTTCACTTTTATCAAGTCACTGGTATGAGGAATGTTGCACGTCAAAAGTTTGCCATTGACTTTGTGTTGGCTGCCTCTTAGCTTGGGATTGATAGGTGATGAAGTCCTAGAAGCATGATCCTTGACCATTCTATCGGCATTCTTAGTCAACATTGTTTTAGGGGTTCATGTGGTTCATAGGGCGGGGGGCAGGAGACACCACAAATCCCTTTTTTGCATAAAAAGATAATTAATATTAAACTTGCGGGGGTCTTATGTCTATATTGTTTATTCCTCTCAAATAAACAACCAAACATAACTACTGTGATTTTGGTACGTTGCAATATTGAACTAAACATTGGAATTGGAAAAAATAATTCATTTTCTTTATATTTACTTGCATTATTTTCCAATTTTTATTTACATTTTAACTTTGTTTAATGAAACCGATTTCATCACTTTTAAAAAAGGATCAATCTCGTCCTCTTGAGCTTCAGGGACATTCTCACTTTACTCATTGTATTTTGAAAACTTACCCTCTGTTCGAATGAGAGGTCCAATTTTGGAAATTGGAAAATTTTTGCAAGAATGTTTTTCCCAACCTTTTCCATTATTCTCTCATTTTGGAAAAGAAAACCTATCTTATTTTCAAACTTATTAGTACCATTTTGGAAAAATAAAAGGAATCTTTTTGAAATTTTCTCACAATGCACTATTCCCAATACCTTTTCTTCTCATTGCAAACAAAAAGAAATTTTTTTACATATCCAAAACACTCTTATTTTCAAAATGAAAAAGACCTTTTCGAAAATAAGAAAAATTTTTTTTTTGAAAATGGACACGTAATCCAAATGGAGGCTTACTCTTTACCCCAAATTTAATTAGTTTCAAATAAAAATCCAAATAAAGGGGGTGAAGTAGTATTTAATTCAAAATTCAGAGGTAGGCGAGAGGTTCAAGGGGAACATGTGAGAATAATCCAAAAAATAGTTGTCTACTTATATTCCATAAGTATATTGCCCAAGTTTTGTGTTTACCCATTTGATAAATGGACATGAGTTGGTATGTGTTCACATGTATACATGATCTTTAAATGTGTAGACATATACACAACTTTTTAGCACAAATTGCCATCCAGGCACCCAATCTTGTATACATTGCAAAAATTTGGGCTAGATAAGGTCGTCCAAAGAAGCACACTTATGCAAATATACAGATGTCCTTGATTTGAGTTTTGTGTAACGTGCTCTAATAATTGTACCTTTGAATGTTGTAATCATATTGTTTACAACATTTTACATGGAGGTTGGAAGTTGGAACTAATCGTCGCCTTCTTTGTTCCAGTGCATTATGTTCAAGGGTTTAATAGAGGTGCTCATGGAACAATCTAAAGTGAGAAACATTTAAACAAGAGAAACTCCACCTCTAGATTTCCACCTCCTCTTGGTGGTAAGTTGTTTTCAGTGGCATACTGGATCTCCCCAAGTTACTTCTTGCACTTGCATTTCCTAAAGATATTTGTTAGATGTAAAATTGTTTTTCCTTGTTATTTTTCATGTAAATGTTTACACGTTATTTCAGGGCTTTTACAAGTTTTGGATTTACCGTGAATAGGGCCAAGTGGTAATATGTGATTCCGTATATACCATTCATAATTGTGTTGTCGTACTTTAGTTTTTGAAGTTGGATATTGTATAGCGTTGATGAAAGATATGTGATTTATGTCTAAGACACTGTGAGAAAGGATGTATCTTAATTTGTGGATATGTTTTGGGAAAACTAAGAGGAAGGTAGGGGCAAAACGGATGA
Organism: Ficus hirta; assembly: GCA_038430175.1. NCBI lineage: Eukaryota > Viridiplantae > Streptophyta > Magnoliopsida > Rosales > Moraceae > Ficus > Ficus hirta. Next base: position 10,208,059 of record CM076593.1, on the reverse strand, counting down.
GATCTACAAAAGTGTAGGCTCTAATAGATGTTCTAAGAGTCATTTTGGTAAAAGTGTTGGTTCTACAAAATCTATCTTAAGAGGTGTGGCATTGATAGTGTTCCATCTAAAGAGGTGATTCTAGTCTTCCAAGAATAAGTGAAAAAACTAGGAAGAAATAAGAAACTTTGAGTGTAATTGTTTAGAAGTCGTGGTTTGAGCACACTTTGTTAGGCATATTGTTTGATGTTTTAAACTATTAGAGTATTTGGCGTTTTTCCCCCCTTGAACTTTTTTTCCTTAAATAAGGGTAAGCAACTTGAATTGGTCTTTCAAGGGCGAACTCGTGACCATTAGCGCTACTTGGTAGGTGAGAAAGGTTGGAGAGAAAGTTGAGGCGACTAGTGGAAGGATTTTAGGATTCATGCTTGTTTGATAGGTGTGGAAAGAGGGAATAGCTTGAGAAAGTGATTTTAGAACTTTGAAAGAACTTCAACTAATCTCTACAAATATGGATGGATCGTAAGAGGAAATACATGCTAAACACAATTAAGTCTGATGTAAGGGGTTTAGGTGATTTTAGCAATTGTTGTCGTCTATTGCTTTTGCTAATAATTCAAAAGAGACACACCAACAACTGTTGAAATATAAAACTATTGTTGGCCTAACTTCTAACAGCTTAAGCTTTTGGGATAATTGGCAAACTAACATGGTATCAGAATGGGAGGTCCTGAGTTCGAACCCCTGCAATTGTATTCTTTATAATCCCTTTATTATCATTGCGTGTTGGGCCTTTAAAAATTTTCGAGTTTCTTATAATTTGTGTTGGACTTTCAAATTAATATTTGTCTGCACGTTTGTCCATTGTCTGGCGTACACGTGAGGGGGAGTGTTGAAATATAAAACTATTGTTGGCCTAACTCCTAACAGCTTAAGCTTTTGGGAGAGTTGGTAAACTAACAACAACTTATGTACTCATGCTCCTACATCAGTTTATGATGCAGGAGCATACGTGAAATTGGGAGGCAGCGTATGTGGCTTGGGTCTTGAAGAAGTGCCTAAGCCCTTCTGTGGGTGTGCCCATGGATTTGTAAAGGACTTCTCCAGGTAAGGGCCCAAATAAATAGTATTTGGGTTGGATTCTTGAGTCTAGTAGTAGGTGGTGTGTAAAGGAGTTGATTGTGTCTCGTACATCAGTTACAGCTTTTGAAAAGAATGGTTGTGTCACTCCTACGTTAGTTGGTATCAGAGCAAGAGGTTCTAAGTTCTAGTAGACGTGGGTTGGCCTTGGAAAAGGCATTTCTCTCAAGAAGGGAAAATGATGCAGGAGCATTTATGAAGTTGGGAGGCGGCCTTTGTGAGTTGGGCCTCAAAGATGTGTATAAGCCTGTTTATTGAGTGCATCCACAGATTCGTAAGGGAATAGTTGAAGTAAGGGCCCAAACAGATAGTGTTTGGGTTAGATTCCTGATATTGGTTGTGGGTGTTGTTTAAAGGAGTTGATTGCACCTCTCCCATCAGTTCCAACTTTTGAGAGGAATGGTTGCATCACTTAAATGATGTTGGAGCATGAGATCATAAGTTGTTGGTTTATCTCTTGGATTATTAACAAAAACATCGGGGGAAACTATTGATCACTTGGTACTATAGTATCTCATGTCTAGAATATTATGGTACAAATTGTTGAATCAAAGTAGGTTTTCTTTGGGTTTTTCCTGCTAATTGTTGGTCTTTGACGTGGGTGGAAATTGTGGATTTTAGATATGATAAGATAACTAAAGTGTTGTTGAGATGTATGGTTATTTAACTTCTTTGGATGATTTGGATTGAAAGCAATGCTCGAATTTTTGAACAGAAGGAATTGGAAGTGACGGATCTTCTTGAAAAAGGCAAAGTTTTGAACTTTGTTGTGGGCATCAACGGTTAAAGGCTTAAAGACTTTTCCCTTATAAGTGTTACGTGTAATGTTATAATTTAATTGTACCTTTTTTTCTCCTTATGTTCAGCTTTTTACTGTTTAATGAGGATTCCTTTTGATTTCACTATCAATGAATGTAAGTTTTCTTGTAAAAGAATGGGAAAAAGTGAAGTTTTCTTGCAGTATAAATGCATGAAGATAAAGTTTTTATTAATTTTCAGAACATATTTAGTTAAGTAGTGGAATTTGTTGATGTAGTAGTCTTTTTTTTTTTTTTTTTTGGTTTCTGGTTTTGTTTGTTTGTTTGTTTTTTTGGGTGGGTACTGTGTCCTCCTTGTCTTGTTCTATATGATTCTTTTTTATTTTTTTAAGTATTGTGTCTTCAAAAACAAATGTTTATGCCCTTTTTCCCATGTCCAGTTCGCGTACATGCATGGCTTCAGTTTGTCTTTCTTGCTTATTTGAGGAATTTTTACTGCTTGTTTATTACTAGAGATCTTGTTATCCAATTTTTACTTGGGAGTATTCCATCTTCTTTTTAAAGCTCTTTACGAAAACTTGGGCATGTTTATGTTGCAGCAATATAGGCTATATTGTGTCATTGATTACCATGCGGGTACGTGACTCTCCATTTGAAGTAGGTGATCTCGTAGAATCAAGATCATTCATGTCAGGTTATCGTGGTTCGTGGTTTCGCTCAAAGGTACCGTTACTTTAATGCATGAAACTGCTGGCTACATTAGTTGGTGATAAAAAATTTTATGGTTAATTTCAAATTTAGTCCCAATGATTTGGTTTTCTCTCACTTTGTACCTTAAAACTTAAAATTGAACAAAATTTCCCCTCTAAGCTTATCCTATGATTTTGAAACTTTTACACCTGATATGTCAAAAAATTTTTTAAACTGTTTTAACAATGTGTTGGTCGCACGTTGTGACTTGTTAGTAGAGGGAAATTTTTTTAACAGACTTGATCATAATTGGGTCACCTGGCGACCATATTTTAGAAGCATCCTTGTTGTAGGGAAAATATAGAAAATACTAGATGCTTTTGACCACCGGTATAAGTAAACAACTTGAAAAATTGTTAACGAGATATTGCTTGATTATTACTTGTTTGGTGGACTTGTGGTACGTCGGGACAAATTAGTTCTAAACCTTCTTGAGAAACCTTGGCGAATTAGGTTCTATACCTACTTGAGAAACCTTAGAATCACGGTGAAATATTATCTAAAGGCACGGTAGTTGGGAAACATTTTCTTATGGACTGATAGTGAATTCCTCACTAGCTTCTTGCCTTTCTGGATGTCTTCAAAACTGTTTTCATATTTTGTTAAGGAAATCGGAATCGACTCTAATGACATTTTACGCTTTGTGTTTTATGTATTTTCCTTTATAATTCAGATAAAGAATGCCAGCTGCAGAAATGGTCAGATTGGATATTACTTGGAATATCTCGACTTTCCTGATGAAAGTAAGTGACATCTGGTGCATGGAATCCATTGTGCCAAAGACTTATGTGTGTTCATGACATGTTTATCGTGATAATATGCCAGATCAGATCAAAAGTACGTATATCTTGAATTTTTTTGAGCTATATTCTCATTATTTTTCTATGTTTGGAAAAAGAGGACTAGAAAAAGAAAAACAAATTCTGCTTCTTCTAGACTTGGATATATATATTTTTTTGAGTAATGCATATACATTTTCGGATCTTTAGGTTATCTGTAATCTATTCTTAAATTGATTGATTTCAAAGTAGAATGTCTTGGTTATGCATATGACAAAATTGTCTGTCAAAACATACATGTGGCTTCCTTTGGTTAAGAATGTCACCTACTAAGCTAGAGAACTGGTTTCCAAGTTCGTCTATTTTCTGTAAGGATGTTAATTTGTTCTTTAACATCGGGTACTTACAACTGATGAGGGTATATATTCACTTATATATATGTATGAATCATTCCTTATTGTTTGTTATCGTGTCTCATGTGCAGAAAAAACTTGGACAAAGTTATATCAGAAGCCCCGAAATCATAGTAATAGAAGTTCAAAGCAGACTGAGTTTGAGATAATGTTGCGACCGGGTTTTCCTCCTGTGTTTCGTGAAAGTCAAATGCCAGATGCAAGTGCCATCTCAGAAGTGGTGGTTATAGTCAACGATGCCTGGAAGGTTGGAGATTTGGTTGACTGGTGGAAAGATGAATGTTATTGGTCTGGAAAAATAACTCGAACGTTGGAGGATGGGAAACTTCAGGTTGTATTTGTGCAGTTATTCACTTGAATTCTGCAAGTACTTTGTTTCGAACCTATATTTCATACTTTTCAGTGGAATGTTTTTTTTTTTTTTGCCGGATAGTTCGAAGAGGAAGTTTCCTCTGGCATTGCATTCTACTTTTAGTTTCCGAACTTTAAGATGAAAACGTTTATGTTGTATTTTCTTCATCACTTTACCTTTTTCTATTTACAAAAGCATTAAAAGAAAGTAATCTCCTTAATGAAGGAAAAGATGTTTTCTGATTTTGCTTTATTTATTCTCATGTTTGTAGTTAGACTTGTTTCCACCTCCTCTGGGTGAAGGATTCTCTTATGAGGTTTGCTGCAAGGATCTGCGTCCATCGTTGAATTGGTCTCCTGAAACTGGTTGGACAGTGCCTACTCCTACGGTGCCTTTTCTTGATCTCTATCCTTAGTTACTGCATTAATGTGTAATGCCTTTGTGATGCCAAATTTATAAATTTGGATGTTAGATAAAATTTTCCTTAACCCTTTGCTGAACAAAGGGCATGAAAACATTCCTTGACAGGATACGGTTGATTGTTTCTGTAATCCCTATAATTGTTGAACGTTTCGATACATAAATTCATGAAATAGATCTGTTGAATGAACGAGAAATTCTTCCATCTGGACTGAAACTTAATTGCTCTTTCTTGGTGTTACCTTGGTGGTTACAGGACTCGGATAACAGTCAGCAATGTGCTCGGATAATTAATCCTGTTAACAGAGGTATAATAAAACAGCCACGGTATTTACATTTTTAACTGTTCAGTTTGTAGAAGAATACCCATGCTTTCGGTGTACCAAAGAAACTATGATTACTTATGGCTTCACAATCTCTAGGAGGTAGGGGTTGCTCCAATTGTATGAGTGGGAGAATGTAAAGCCAGCATTGCTTAGAACTTGTCAAATGAAGTCTCTTGACTCATGCATTCCGATCAATTTGCATGCAATCAGAATTTCAGGGTCCATTATAAGTTCGCAGCATAAGCTAACATGAAAATGCGCCCAAAATCTGAAAAGGCTAAAATTCGTTATCAGTAATCCTTTTTTTTTTTTTTAATCGGATTATGTTCGATTGTTTCCTTCTACTATATTGTCTTGTTTGCATTTTCCCTGCATTGCATCCTTTTCTTACCATTATTTCGAAAATTTGTCTGTTCCATTTTTTTTTTTTTGAAAAATAGAGTGTTAATGTCATTTACATATGATGGCTGTGGTTGCAGGAAGCACTCCTAGCTCAAAAGTGTGTACTGCCGGTGAAGAAGAGAGAGACGGGGTTGAGGCTATAGCTGGAGCATCACATGCAACGAGCACTCCCAGCTCAGAAGAGGGCACTGCCAGTAAAGAGACAGACGGAGTTGAGAGTATAGCTGGAGCATCACATGCAATGGGCAGTCCCAGGTCAAAAGAGCGTACTGATGGTGAAGAGAGAGACGAAGTTGAGGGTATGGGTGGAGCAGCACATGCAACCAGCACTCCCAGCTCAAAGGAGCGTACTGACGGTGAAGAGAGAGACGGTGTTGAGGCCTTGTCTGGAGCAGCACATGCAACCAGCACTCCCAGCTCAAAAGAGTTTACTACCGGTGAAGAGAGAGACGGAGTTCAGGGTATAGCTGGAGCATCGAAATCATCAGTTCCTTCTCATGATTCATCTCGCTCATCCAAACCTTCTGATAGGTTGGATGATACGGAAAAGCAAACTACTGGAACAGACATGGACGTGGACATGGAAAATGGTGGCACTGAGAAAACCAGTTGCTCAGATGATCCAAGTTCACTTGTTAAAGCTGTTTCCACGACTGAAAATGGCGGAACTACTCTTGAAAAAGGTGGCAATGGGAAAACTAGTTGCTTGGATGGTTCAAGTCCACTTGTTAAAGCTGTTTTAACTACCGAGAATGGCGAAACTACTCCTGAAGATGACGCAGCTGATGATGGTAGATCCTCGAAGAAGAGGAGAACTGACAGAAACATTCCCCAAAACTCGTTGTACTCTGATTCAATAGGGGCTTCAATTTTGGACTTGGAGGAGCTTGTACAGCGGGTCAAATGGATGAAGAGTTTGTTGGAGATTGGAATGTCTCCATCAAATACTCGACGGCCTCCATGGAAATTTCTGGGACACCTTGCCTCATCCGCGCCAAAGTGAATGTCACTGTAAACTGTAAGATTGCTGAGTTCTTTGTTATAACGTGAAATCCGCACGGCATTTTGAGTTTGTTGCAAAATTGTCCATACACCAAAAAGCTTCTTGGCATTTAAGCTTGTCACTAGATTTTGTTTCTCAGAAAGAACTGCTGAATACACCGATGCTCTATTTCGTACTCTCGTTTTTGACGGATGAAGTTCACTGATGGGTAGGCTTTCTTCGCTCGCATAGCACGGTTGAGCCTTGAAATAGCTTTGCTTAGAACCGAAACTAATTACTCTTCCTTTCCATTGCAGACTGTCGGATATGGATGCCGAATCCATAACATCAAGGATGAAACCACTGAACTGAATCCAACTGAAGAAGAAAATGTTCCACTTCTATTTCCTTGGCATGGTGTCGGTCGGCGTATTTCTAGGCCGGCGGTGACCAATTGAGCTGACATTTTTGGTGATCTAGTTTCTTAATCCCGATGAGTTATGTGTATAAAACATTTTTCGAATTTCACTTTGAACTCTACTACCAAACTGTCGTTGGACCCTGTTGAATTTCTGTAACATTGTTTATTTTTTCTTGTAGTTTGATAAAAGGAAAAATTGTAGAGTATGAGAAAGTTTTCTTTAACAGATCCACTTTACAAAATCCTACTACTATATAGTACAGGTGACCGTTTTCACCCCTTGAAAAAAAAAAAAAAAGAAGAAATAATACTGTTACTAAGCAATTGTCTAAGGGGAATTCGTAAAATTATATAGTTTCAAAATTTTACATGCTTTTTATTTACGTTACCATTTAATCTATATTGGGATGTGTGATTTAGATGATAGAGATGTGAAGATATGAGAAAGGGAATGTAAACGACTGTGAACAGAGAACGTGGATGGATGAAAATAGTTAAAGCTACTTTGCAAGCATTTGTTAAATTTAACGAATGGTTTATTAAAATTAAAAATCCAATACTTGTTTGCTTATGAAAAACAAAAACCAAAAAAAAAAAAAAAGGATTTTAAAATTAGAAAAATGGGGGTGATTGAGAGGCGAGGATAAACCAGTAACCGCGAACACTGTTCCAGCGCAGCGGGACCACCGTCAGGAACCTCTCAGGGGCAAATTGGTCAACTTCGGAAACGTTTCACACGTGTGGTGCATCGGCGTTTCTTTTTTTCGAAACCGCACGGGGGGAAACGACGGTGAAAGACCCCAAATACAACTGTTACTTAGGGTTTAGGGTTGTTTTACCACGTGTGTTTCCCGGCCCCACACCCCCTGGTTGTGCCATTTCACCCTTTGCATTCCTCTTTTATATTACAATAATTCTATTTGTTGTTTCGATGTGGGTTTGGTGGCGTTCAAAAGAATTGAAACCCATTTTTTCTCCCTAAACAATTTGTTTGGTGAGTTGTGACTTCATCATTTCTTAGGTACACACACTTTTTTATTTTTTATTTTTTATTTTTTTTTAAATGAGGCTAAAAATTATATTACTAATGCTCTCTTATGCAAATCAATGCTTATTGTTGTAGTTAATATGATAAACAAAATCATTTAGAGAAAAAACAAAAAAAAATTTATGTATATATTTAGCATCAGTTATTGTTGTTGTTCATGATAATGAGAAAATTTATGAATTTTCTAGTTTCTTTTTTGATAGATGCTTCAAGCTGTTTGTTCTCTTTATTTAAGGCGCTTCACTATCAATTTGGTCAATTTGAAGAAACCAAAATCATAAACAAAACGAATTTTTTTCTTTCCAAATATCAATTTGGTTGATTTGAAATTTTTAAGAACAATCAATTTAAATGAAACTATATGTAATTGATTTGTTATATGATAAGTGAAGGGTTTGAACATTCTTCTCAGATTCAGAAAAAAAAAAAAAAAGAAAAGAAGAAAAAAGACTTGATCGATCTTAACTGATAAACAATTATGATCAAAATGTTCTTTGTAATCGATAGTGTAAATTAAATGGTCACTTGACAGTTTGTTACTATATGATGTAAAAAAACACTGTCGGTAGGTTTTGTTGTTAAATAGTAAATATGTATTAGAAATTTGATGTTTTACATATGTGCATATTTAAATATTTAAGTTTGATATGTTTTTCACCAGATCCAACAATAAAGAAAGTATGCACCATCCACACGAGATCCTATTGACCCTAAATTGAAAACATTGAAGACACAGGTGTCACAAAGAATAGTATAGGGACTTAAGTGCAACACTCGTATTAAAGTATTTAAAAAAAATAACACACACACAAGGGAAAATTGTGAAAACAACTTCTAAATGCATGGGTTTGAGTTATACCCAATGTATTGATCGATGTATATAAATAATTTATTTCCTGAGAGATTTATATATTATATGAGAAGACATCCATCATCTAAGATTATTTGGATATGTCAACTTCTATCTATATAATTCTATTTTTTTTACTAAAAAAGAAGCGTGTTTATGTTTTTTTGCCATATATTAATGCTTACTTGAATATTTGACCCGTGCTAAAAAATTTGTTATAAGTGAAATCGTTTTTTGAGGAGCAATTCTATAAATCACCCTAAATCAAGGACTAATCACGCAAATAAGAAAAAAGAGACAAAAGGCAAGGTATGAGTAAAATTATTCAAAATTCGACCACAAGGAGAGCACAAAATTTGAAATAGAGTGACCCTTTCGATTTCCCTCTCTTTTCTCTCTGGCTGGCGCTGCAACCGACCGCCATGGATCTCAAACTGGCCATAAACCAAGGTCCTCGAGCCGGCGAAACCCTAGAGTACCAGAATGGATGCACCGTCCGTATAGGCCGCGTCGTCCGCGGCAACAACCTTCCGATCAAGGACTCCGGCATCTCCTCCAAGCACCTCTCCATCGGACAAGAATCCGGCAAGTGGATCCTCCGCGACCTCGACTCCTCCAACGGCACTTTCATTAACGGCGAACTGGTAGATCCGAGCGCCGCCGTCGAGATCCGCGACGGCGACGTCATCAAGATCGGTGAGAGAACCTCGATTTCCGTCGGGATCCAGGAGTGCAACGGAAGCCTCTTGCGGCGGAACCCTAGGCGCGGAGGGAAGGAGAGCGCCACGGACTCGGTTGCGAAGAATCGGGGGGCTAGGAGAGGTGGGGTTTTGAAGGAGGGCAAAGAGAAATGTGGCTTGGTGGTGGAGAATTCCGAGGAGGTGATGGGAAATGTACGGCGTGGTCGGCCGAGGAGAGCTAGGGTTTCGAAGACTGAGGTTGAGGCGGAGGAGGCGAGCACGAGGCGGAATCGAAGCTCGAAGAATGAGGAAAGTGTGGTGACTGGTTCGTTGCTTGGGAAGATTCCTGAAAATTCTGATTTAGAGGGTGGAGAAGTGGGGAATGGGCCTGGTGGCGACGCAGTGGAACAGGGACCAGTAAAGGAAGCGAGCACGAGGCGGACTCGGGGATCAAAGAGCTTGAAGAATGAGGAAAGCGCGGTGTCTTGTTCGGTTCTCGGGAATATTCCTGAGAATTCTGATTTAGAGGGTGGAGAATTGGGGGTTGGGGCTGGTGACAACGCAGTGAACCAGAGACCAGTAAGGAAAGCGACCACGAGGCGCACTTGGAGCTCGAAGAAGGAGGAAAGCAAAGTTTCTGCCTCGGTCCTTGCGGAAATACCTGGAATTTCTGATCTACAAGGTGGAGAAGTAGAGGTTGTTTCCAGACAGACGCGGAGAGGGAGGAAGTTGCCGCAGAAGAAGCTGCCACAAAGTGTTCTGATTGATATCTCGGGGGATTCAGGAGACAACATTCGGGTCGATGCCACAAATGGTGAAAGCGCAAATATGTCAAATTTGGGACAGCAGGATCGAATTGAAAATGCTGGCGACAAGGGAGGAAATGAAGATGATTGTAGAATTATGGAGAGTTCAGATGAGGCTGAGAAAGATAGAGGTTGTAGTTCCAAAGAGAACGAGGTCGGGAAGGAGCCTGATTTGGAGAAGATGACACTTGGGGAGTGGTTTGATTTCTTAGAGGTTAATTTGCCGAAACAGATAATCGAAGCAACTGAGGAGATGATTAAGGAAATGAGATTGAGAGCCCAAAGAGTTCATGAGTACATGGTACAGCAGAAGAATGAGAAGGCCAAAATACCTTTGGGCTAGAGGGAAGATTACCTTGGTAATTTGTACCCTTTTTTCCTTGTATATACATTTGTACTGTGTTAGATCTTTCTTTAATTCTCCCATTTGTTTTTTTACATTTTTTGTTTGTTCTGTCATTTTACTTGGAGGATATGTATCACGGTTTCTTCTAGTTTACTGACATGACAAAGGATTGCTTCTATTAAAGCGGCACATCTTGATAATTGCAGCTTGTTAGTAATTTCTTGCTAGATGATTGTTTCATGTTCGGGTTTTGCCAGCTCGATCTCTTTATTTTGTTTGTTTAACTGGTAACTTCAGCAGCTTTTTTTGCAGTTTGCACCTTTTTTTTTTCTTAATCCTACATCCGCCTGAACAGAGTAAAAGTTTTGGTTTTTTGAAAGATGATATTTTGACAATCACGTGAGCTCGAAGTGTAACATGTAAACAATAGGAGAATGGAATTTTTGTTTATGAATGAGCCAGTTGTGTGTTGTGCAGGGAAGATCGGATTGATTATCTTACACCTTTAATGCCGGCCCTTTAAACTTCTATTTCCATTTGTGCTTTTATTTTGCACGACAACGATAAGATTTGGTAACCAAGTAGATTGGGGGTATAGGAGTCTATGACAGTTTGTTTTGTCTGTGGTATAAGGTAGACACCGCCTTTTGTATCTCTCTCTCTCTCTCTCGATGCAAACAAGCGTGCAGAGGGATTGACTCTGTTGGTGCAGTAAGTGTGAAAATATGCAATCCTCTTTTGGCCAGCTTCTACATTATTTCCATAAATTTTCTGCCTTGAATTTCATTTCGATACCTTGTGGTTACAAAGATTACAAATGTGCATAGCAACGCCAGTCCTGTTCTATTGGGGAAATGCGGCACTATACATATATATATTTAGCCTTTTGGTCCTTTTACAGAGCGGAGAGTTTGCGCTGGAGCCATAAAGATTTGCAGTACATCGTGAAATCACGCAACTGACAATGTTTCAAAGCAACACTTTGCTGCCTTGGCTTCTCCTCAGCGGGCTTCTATAACGATAGCTTTTATCTGCTGCAGATTGCGTTCAGGTAGGATAGGGACACAATCTCATTGCTGGTGGTGCAATTTTTGGCTGCTTTGGTAGGATTTCTACACTGAAGATGCATATTTTGTATGGTTTCTAGAGCACGTGATGGTTATCTATGCTAATTGTAAATTTGGACCGAAAATGTCAATCGAGATTGGTAATTACATTATAGAATGTAAATGGACTTGTTTCTACAATGATATTCTCACACAGGAGAAGCGAGTGTATAAACATCCTCTGTCCCCTCTCCATGTCTCCTCCTCTGTCCGCCGAATAAGAGATTGACACGTCCAAAAGGTAACTAACAGAGTTAGAAACGAAAATTCCTCCCGTTACTTTTTCCCCTGAAAATTTTTGTTACTTCGAATGCTTAACTTCTCTTGCGCTCTTCCTCCCCTTTCTACTGGGGATGAAAATCTCACTCCCCCATTTTCTCTATGCCTCTGCTAAGCCTGCCATGTACTGGAAGTAAATAGTGACCATTTTTTCTTTTCAAGGACAAGGCAATATTGATTTTCTAGAACTTAAATTTTGAATGAATTTAGTGATATAGAAAAAAGAGAATTGGACTTGAGAAAAATTTTATTCTTAAAATACCAAAAACTGAAAAATTGATTGAGACCGAGAAATCAATGGATGCCCATCAGGGGAATTTCTTGGGTTAAAAAAAAATGCTTTTGTGACCCAGAATTAGGACCAAACCGCCTCCCAAGTCATCGTCGTCAAGTACCGGAAATGGCATGCACGACAGCGAATCAATCACCCTCTGAAACAAGGCTTTTGCCACCCATTCTCGTTTCCGAGCACGACGCAATTTCGGAGAAACAATTTGAGTTTGATTTCAGAAGAAATCGTTTTGAGGTGCATTTTTTTTTTAAACTGATTAGAATAGTTGATTTTCAACCACTAATCTATTAGAAGACGGACATCAAAACAATGAAAGACCCATCTGGATTTTTTTTTTCCACCTTGACATAGGGGAGAGAGAGTAGGGAGTGAAAGAGGGAGAGATGGAAGATAAAACGTCTAAAAAGCTAATAATAATAATAAAAAAGAATAAATTTGTGGTAGAATCTCATTTATATATCATATCGATATAACTCATTTTTTAATCATTACGATGTAATCGAACGGTTAAGATGTTGTTTATACATGATAATTATCATGCATATTATCTTACAGTATTATAGACTAATTAATAAATTAAATAAATAATAATTAAAAAAGAAATTAAAAAAAAAAAAAACAAATATGGCCAATGAAAGGCTTAGGGGGAGGGGGGGGAGCTCCTCACCAGCAGCTAGATATCAGTGCGGTAGGGGATTGTCGTCGTCGGGGGCGTTGCAGGTCGTCATTGGATTGTCGGACTCGTGGGTGGGTGGGTGGTCCATTGCTCGGGGTTGTTGGCCTTAGGAGGGGAGGTCATCGCGGGAGGGGGAGGGAGGCCTGGCTTGCGGGGTGGCTGGATCTGGCCGGTGAGGGATGTGGGGGGGAGGGGGCGCAAATCTGGTTTTTTTTAGGGGGGGGGGGGGGGGGGTGGGAGCCTACATCAGCGTCAACGGGGTGGGGCAAGGCAGGGCCCCATAGGAGGGGTGTCTTCGTTGGCGTCGGTGGGGGACATATATCTGGTTGGGTGAAGGAGGTGGTCTTCGTCGGCGTCGGGGAAAGGGGTGCTCGTTGTCGGCATGGGGGGGGTCTGCCGGTAGACGGTCGCCGGCCAATTTTTTTTAATTCTTTGAATTTTTTTTTTTAATTTTAGAGAGGATCGCTTTTTATTCTTATTTTGTTTAATTTTAATTATTATTTTATCAAATTGCCCTCCCAAAGATGTCCATGTGCCTCTCACGTGGTGTAGATCCATCTCCTTTTAAACGGCTCTTAGGGTTTTGCCCTATTTTATCACGGGTAAAAGAGAAGAAAATACACTAAATCGAATATATGTATAAGAGAGAGCGGCTACAGCAAAAAAGTATAATGATGAAATTGAAAAATTATATCATATATACACCCAAACCCTAAAACATTCGGTCCCTCCGCTATCATCACAGACCCCAAAAAAAAATTCATAATTAAAGTTTCCCCATATATGTCGCACCACGAGCTTTTCGGGCCTGACCAAATAGAAGTTGAATCATCAAATTCTAACAACTTCTACAGATGAAATCACAGTTCTTTATCAGTAATCGACCAGGTTGATTTTCTATCAGTGGGATAACAACTCTCTCTCCCTCCCTCCCTCCCTCCCTTTCCTCTTCTAATTTTAGTTTAAACTAGCTAATTTAGTTATTTGAAAAAAAAAAAAAAAGTTGTCACTTTATTCGGGAATAAGGAGCTGATTTGCTCCTAAAGTTTTCTTTTTTTTTTTTAGGGGATGTGCTCCTTTGTTGGGTGTACATAAGCTAGATAATCAAGGAAAGTGTATTTATAGTTGAACTTGTCCAATATTTTTTCCTTAAGAAAAAAGAACTACGTATATTTATTAAACAGATATGAAAAATGTACAGAAAAATGTATAATATATTTTCACTATTTGTTTGTTGATTCCATTAATTAGTCAATGAAAATCGAGATTTTCTTGAATAAATACATTTTTCTAATTACGAATTTGTGTCAGAGATGACAGTTCACTTATGAGTTTAGATACCTACCCTTAATGGAATTGATACGGAGATATATGAGGATTAAGATTAATTATGTTGCTAAATTTTTTTTTGAAAACTTTAATAAATTTTGTATTCATGTTTTCTTAATTCGTAATGAGTAAATAGGTAGGATATGAATAAAATATTTCTAGTAAAAATTTCTCGTCTCTATATCCGTCTTAAATTAAAGGAGAGAATGGATATATATATATATATATATATATATATATATATATATATATATATAGGAAAAGGGAAGTATATCCTAATCCACCCACGTACCATGGAAAAGCCTACTAATATATATGCATACTAGCATGGGTCACGTGTTTAGGCACGTGTCTATCTTTGTACTCATATTTGTTTTTCTTAGATCAAATTATTAAAAAAAAAAAAGAAAACTTTGTTAAATTAGTTATAATAATATTGTTAGACTATGTTTAATATTCACCTACAACTTCTTGAATGAATGAAAAGGTTAAGGAATTATTTCTTGTTTGTATAAACTTTTATTACATTATATTAACTATCTGTATTTATTTTATTTAGTCTGGCTTTGATTGTTAGAAAGTGTTAAAATTTTATGAGGAAATCAATTTTTTGGTTGAAAAGTTGAAAAAACAATGTAATTACCTATTTTAAATATGGCATAGATATACATGTTATCACAGAAAATTGATTTTAAAGAAAAAATGAAAAAAAAATCTATAATAATATATAGAAAGTAATTTGAGTTTTGCTATTCACTTTTTGATTAAATCAATCCAATGGTTCAAGTTATTTAAAAACATTTGAAAATACAATATTTTTAAAAGATAACAAAGAAAATTGTTTTTTTTTTTTTTTGTACTTTACACTATTGATAGGAATTGTTATTTTGTCATTGGATTAGTTTTTTAATTATTTGATCTATAACATGAAGTAATCATGCGTGTTACATTATAAATTTTAACATATATAAAAACTCACAAATGAAACTATTGAAAAGTTAAATTTATTAATTAGTTTTAAGAGCACCTACGGATAGAGTAAAAGTATAATTCCTACCTAAGTGTTGTCCCAAAAAAATATACTAAGTAAGCACGACTTTACCCAAACTTTAGAGGTTTAAGTAAAAGAGATTTTGTAGTTTGATCAAAACACATAAAAATATATATAAATAGGGACATATTAAAAAAAGTTAGATTCAAAGGAACATTTTTAATAAACGAAATAAAAAAAAAACCAAACGAAAAAGGAGATTAAAAAACATAGGAACAAACAAAATATTTATTTAGTTGAAGTACTTTTAGAAGGAAAAAATATATAATTTGAATTCATTAAAGGACAAAAAAGTAGTCGAAGTGCAAAAATAATGTATCAAAATTGAAAGGAAAAGCTTCGTAGAAATAAAGGTTAAAGACTACCCCGGAAAAAAAAAAAAAAGGGCTAAAGACTACTCACAAAAAAAAATGTGGTATATTAAAAGCATAATACATGTGCATAGGTTTGAAAATAACGTAAAGGTATTGGAGGAATTAAAAACAAAAAATTATTGGTTTGAACTTTCGAATATATATATATATATATATTGGTTTGAGGTGTAAAAAATTACGAGGTGTTGGAGGAAAACAAAGCCATGTAGATTAAAAGTTAACCATTACATTAAAATTCAATGAAAAGATAAAGCATTTGAACCATTGGATTAATTTAATGAAAAAGTGAAGTGCAAATGAACTCATTCTCCTTTCTATATATTATGATAGATATATATAGATATACACATGCATAGATTTAATAAAGCGTTAATAAGCGTACAATTGCAGCAACTTATTTTCCCTTCGATGCATGGGCCTTTTAGTTTATGTGGTTGATTTTTTACAATCCCAATTGGTCCTTTAAATAAAATTCCTTTTCCATTTTTTAGCTCCTGTACTTTTTTGTTCCTTTCAAATATAGTAGGGTTTGTTCCTTTCAAATATATTAATGTAGTTGTCAAAATAAATAGCGTAACTGGATCATTATGGAATTCGATTATGCTAAATGTGATTTGATGAAAAATCTTGGGAAAGAAATTTATTATATGAGCTCTGTTAGTCGTGAACTTCTAATTTTTTTTTTAATTTTATATATTTAACATGAGATTATGACGACTGTATTCAATCTAACAACTTCAATTAATCTGCAATATTATTACGTAGTATATGGAAATGTAATATACCCAACTTTTAGCCTACATTTTTTTTTTCTTTTGTACATTTTTGGCCTATAGAGTTCTAAAGCCCCTAAGATTTATAAATTATTTCCGTTTTTCATGCATGTACACAATTAAAATCCATATTAGATATCACTTGCCATTATATCACCAAAAATATTTCAACTAATTATTGGACGCAAATATGCAATCTCTCGATCTCTCAAAAAAAAAAAAAAAAAACTATTACATGCAAAAATGTACAACTAATTTTAGATTAAGTTAATCTTTTAGTAGGATACATACTAAAAAAAAAAAAAAGATTTTTAATCATCAGATTTTCATGCAAACTTTTCAATAAATCTATTAAAATTTTTCTCAATCTAATTTTATTAAAATTTTAGAATTTTTGAACTTGATATGATTTCTAGGTGTTCTGATAGATAAACCCATATCATATTAATAGCTATTCTCATATCCTAATCGATAATAATTTAGACGAAGTGATAACTAAAAGTGACTTTAGTCACACAAAATGATGAGACTAAAAGTGATAAGAAAATATTGTAATTAAAAGTTCATTTTTTTTAGTAGGCTCAAGCATGAAGTGTTACAAAATTAACAACAATCCCCAATTATAATTGTAAGGATTTGAATGTGAAGCTGAACTAGTCCTTGTCCAAGGCAATTTCGAAGTAATAGTTTTTAATTATTTGCTTCCCAAACATTTAAATGATTTTTATGTTTCCTATCCTTATTATCTTCAAGGTTTACCAAAGTGTCAAAAATATCACTTTAACACGAATTGATTTTATCACTTAATTTCAACACGAATAATTTTTCCCATTCATTAGTGTAATCGCACGATTTTCTACAGGGAAATTTTGTTGTCACTCAATTCATCTGTTTTTCTAACATTTTTATCAATGCATTTTACCATTATGTATAAACAATATTAATATGCAGTAGTTAAATTAGTGATTATTGCATTAATAATAAATCTTGGGATATTATTTAAGACAATTCTTGAGGACGATTTCAATATGATATGAACCCTAATCAATTTTAGGGCCTGTTTGAAAGATGTCTGGAAACTGTGTTTTGGAGGTTGAATTAAAAATATGTGTTCGAGGAAAGAGCTATGGAAAAGTTCTATGATGTAAAAAATAGTCCTAAAAATTTGAAATATGTTCCAATAAAAGATACAAAATAAACATTGCCTTGTTTATTTTGTCGTTGTGAACATTTGACCTAAGAATCATATCTCATTTTGATTTAAAATGAAAAAAATATATACATTTAAAGTTTGAGTTTTTTGAATATAAAAAATAATAAAATTTAATGTAAATTTAAGAATTTTGGATTCACATGATATTTTATCGTCTAAAAACGTTGTTCCAAATAGACCCTTAGCTGTCCGTCCCTAGTAAATTGAAAAGGATGGTCCCAAAAGTTGCGTACGAGATTCCTTGTGCAAAGTCCACCACCGATTTACAAATCATTACGATATATATATATATATATATATATGAGAGAGGGAGACTTGTCAATATTCTATGACACAGAAATTCCATCTCAGTCAGTGCAGGTTGAAATTTCTACAGAGATTGTAGCCCAAGAAAAATCCTAGTAATTTTACCAGTGGAATTGTAGTAGACTAAACCAAACTCACTTTCTTGGGGAGAGAGAGAGAGGAGAGAGAGAGAGAGAGAGAGATAAGCTCTAATGGAGGATTCTCAGCCTCTCCATATCCGCCATGTCCACAAATCTGCTATAATCATTCAAAGATCACACACTTTTCTTCATGTTTTGGCAGCGGGATTCTTGTTCTATTACAGAGCCTCTTTCTTTCTCGGAAACGACATCAAGAACAGAGGAATACCAACTTTACCATGGCTTCTCCTCTCTGTCTCCGAGCTGCTTCTCTTCAAGATATGGCTTCTAGGCCAAGCCTTTAGGTGGCGTCCCGTTTCTCGAACCGTCATTCCAGAGAGATTGCCCGAAGATGATAAGCTTCCGTCGATTGATGTCTTCGTTTTCACAGCGGATCCAGATAGAGAGCCTACTTTGCAGGTGATGAACACTGTGTTGTCCGCCATGGCGATGGACTACCCGCCCGATAAGCTCCACGTGTATCTTTCCGACGACGGTGGTTCACCGGTGACTTTGAATGGGATGAAAGAGGCTTGGAAGTTTGCAAAGTGGTGGATTCCGTTTTGCAGGAGGTTTGGGATCCAGAAGAGGTGCCCGGAGGCTTATTTCTCATCGCCGGAGGATAACGATGATGATCATCGAGATTTTGGGAGCTCTGTTGAGTTTCGGTTAGAGAGAGAAAAGATCAAAGTTGGTTCTTTCTTTCCTTCTTTTGATACAAAACAACGTCTTGGTTTTATAATACTTATGTTGTTCAGCAAAAACTTTTGTTGTCTTAAGGTTATGTAATTTTGATGCAGGAAAAATACCAAGCATTTAAGGAAAGTGTAAAAAGATTAAAAGGGACAATTCAAGACACTATTGGTTTTACTAGTAAAGATCACCCATCTGTAATAGAGGTATTTTTCTCTTACCACTTAGTTGTGGTCAAAATTATTAGCTCCCCTAGTTTTAAACACGGTTTTCAAACTTTTTGTGACTGTGTTTTTCACATAAAAATAAGAATTTACTGTTTGATTTGTGGGTTTGAACTTACGATCGAAACAAGGTATAAGGTTTTGCAGGATTTGAAGTGAGGCAAATAGTATTTTTCTCATGTGATTTAATTTTGTCAGGTGATTCAAGGAAATCCTAGTGAGATTAAAGAGCAAGAAGACCAATCTATATTGGCTCATCTTGTTTATGTTTCTAGGGAGAAAAGCCCTTCTTATCCTCACCATTTCAAGGCTGGAGCAGTGAACACTCTTGTCTCTCTCTCTCTCTCTCTCTAGATCAATAATTATTGAAAGCATATGCTTTACCCACATGATGTTCTTGTTGTTGTTGCAGCTTCGAGTCTCTGGAGTGATAAGCAATTCTCCTTACATACTATCATTAGACTGTGACATGTACTGCAATGACCCGACTTCAATGCGACAAGCCATATGTTTCCATCTTGATCCCATAACATCTTCCTCCCTAGCTTTTGTTCAATTCCCTCAGAAGTTCCACAACATTGCGAAGAAGGATATCTATGACAGTGGGTTAAGATCCGCATTTTCGGTATGCAAAGAAATGCATAAATATCTTTTAAGAGTGATGTTAGGATCGCAACTATTGAATACTAACTTACATAGCAAGTTATCTTTTCATTAGTAGAAAATTAGAAATAACTTTTTTAATAATTTATGAAACGCCTACGAATAAAAGGATAACAATTCATGTGCCAATAGCCTTAGTATTATATTCATCTTTTAAATTGTGTTGTTGAGTCGTATGTGTTTCTTTTGCATGTTTTAGTCATTGTGGCCAGGTTCGGATGGGCTAGATGGACCATTCTTGTCTGGTACATGCTTTGTTATAAAGAGGGTAGCATTATATGGAAGCTTTGTTCAAGAAGGTAAAGCACTGATGGATTACATATATATATATATATATATATATATATATTAACACATAAGTTCTTCAATTTTGTGGTAAATATAATAACCTTGTGTTTTTTCTCATAAATAAATAAATAAAAAAAAAAGATGCTGATCCAATGGAACTAAAGAAGTACTTTGGACCATCCAATGAGTTTATCAAATCTCTTCTTCAACTCGCCAAGACTAATCAAATCCATGGAAAAGACTCTTTCAATGAACTGCTACAAGAGGCCGAATTCTTGGCTTCTTGCACCTATGGAGATCAAACAAAATGGGGTGAAGAGGTTAGCTAGCAGGCTTGTTTATAAAACTATTCATTTCCACTTTTTAATCCTTTTTGTAGATTGTATTAGCTTAATAATTTGCTCTCAACACTATGAAAACCAGGTTGGTTTTCTGCATTATTCAGTTGCAGAAGATTTCTTGACGGGGTTCGCCTTACAAAGCAAGGGATGGAAGTCGGTATATGTCAACTCATCCAAGCCTCAGTTCTTGGGGTCTGGAGTCACAAATTTGAATGATTTATTGACTCAAGGCACTAGATGGAGTACTGGGTTAGTCGAAGTCGGCATCTCTAAGTTTTGCCCATTCGCTTATGGTCCCTCCAAGATGTGCTTTCTTGAGAAGATGTGCTATGGAAATTTCACATTTTTCCCATTCTACTGCATACCTTTATGGTGCTTTGCTACCATTCCTCAACTCTGCCTTCTAAAAGGCATCCCTTTGTACCCTGGGGTAAAGCCTAAAATCCCTTTTTTTAATCTAAACTGAGACTTAAAAAAATGCTCAGAGCATCACCAGTGCATAATACTACAGCTAATAGAAAGTGTGTCCCGTAAAGTAAGGACACTGTCTATTAGTATGTCGTACTGATTACCATTGGCGCACCTAGCAGTTTTCCTCTATTTATCCTCTTCTCTTAAAGTTTAACATAAAAATAATGTAACATTATGTTTCACAACCTATGATATCCCTGACATAAATCTACTCTTCTCTTACAGGTTTCAGACTCATTTTTCATCATACTTATGCTACTCTTCATCTCGTCTATTGCACAACATTATTATGAAATTCTCACAACCGGAGGATCATTAGGTTCGTTGATATACGAACAAAGGGTATGGATGATGAAATCGATTACATCTCATTTGTATGGAACTTTCGATGCTTTCATGAAGAGGCTTGGTGTGAGGGAAGCCAGTTTCCTGCCCACCAACAAAGCTGAGGACGATGAGCGAGTTAAACTATACGAAAATGGTGCTTATGATTTCCGAACATCAATGATGTTTCTTGCTCCGTTGGTTGCCCTAGTGATCTTGAACATGATGTCTCTTCTCGTGGGATTTGCTAGAGCCATTCTTGTGGGAGATTTGGACAAGATGTTTGTACAAGTTTTCATCTCATTTTATATCTTAGCTATAAACTACCCCATTATAGAAGGGACGGTGATAAGGAAAGACAAGGGAAGAATCCCAACATCAGTCACCATATCATCTTCTATATTGTCCATGATAATTTTGTTGTCTGTCGAATCTGGATTTCTTATGTACTAAATGACATGTTATATAAGGTTGTCGTGTTATTTATGATTTGACATAATGTTTTCATCATTGGTTTTGTTTTTGTAAAATCAATTTTCCATCTAAGACACCCTTAAACTGTCACAAAATCACTTAGGCTTTGTTTGGTTGGTAAGTTCAAACTTACCATTTCAAAATTTTTTTTGTCTTTTTCCCAAAAAATTTTTTGTCTTTTCTGAAAATTCAAAAAAATTTGCTATTGAAACTTAAAAATTTCAACTCAAACTCATGCACCAAACGGACCCTTAACATGTAGAAATGAAGGTCTAGCAATAGCTCTGAAGTCTGAACAGAGAAAGCCACAAAGGGAGTTTGGTTTAATTGCCACAGGGAATGCTCATTTTAATCGGGATGTTCTAGTTGACTCTGATAACTAATCATCATTTTATTAAAAAAAAAATTTTAAATGCAGATTTTTCATTAAATTACAAGGAGATCTGTAAACAATAGGAGAATGGAATTTTTGTTTATGAATGAGCCAGTTGTGTGTTGTGAAAGGAAGATCGCATATTGATTATCTTACACCTTTAATGCCGGCCCTTTAAACTTTCTATTTCCATTTGTGCGTTTATTTTGCACGACAACGATAAGATTTTGTAAACAAGTAGATTGGGGTTATAGGAGCCTATGACAGTTTGTTATGTCTGTGGTATAAGGTAGACACCGCCTTTTGTATCTCTCTCTCTCTCTCTCTCTCTCTCTCGATACAAACTAGCGCGCAGAGGGATTGACTATGTTGGTGCAGTAAGTGTGAAAATATGCAATCTTCTTTTGCCCAGCTTCTACATTATTTCCATAAATTTTCAGCCTTGAATTTCATTTCGATACCTTGTGGTTACAAAGATTACAAATGTGCATACTAACGCCGGTCCTGTTCTATTGAGGAAATGCGGCACTATATATATATTTAGCCTTCTGGTCCTTTTACAGAGCGGAGAGTTTGCGCTGGAGCCATAAAGATTTGCAGTACATCGTGAAATCACGCAACTGACAATGTTTCAAAGCAACACTTTGCTGCCTTGGCTTCTCCTCAGCGGGCTTCTATAACAATAGCTTTTATCTGCTGCAGATTGCGTCAGGTAGGATAGGGACACAATCTCATTGCTGGTGGCGCAATTTTTGGCTGCTTTGGTAGGATTTCTACACTGAAGATGCATATTTGTATGGTTTCTAGAGCACGTGATGGTTATCTATGCTAATTGTAAATTTGGACCGCAAATGTCAATTGAGATTAGTAATTACATTGTAGAATATAAATGGACTTGTTTCTACAATGATATTCTCACATTTTGCAGTACCCATTTTCCTGTCTCGTATATGGAATAATTGGTTGTAGAAGTATGACATGTATGTATAGGCTTGAGAAGCGTGTGTATAAACATCCTCTGTCCCCTCTCCATGTCCCCTCCTCTGTCCCTCCTTTGAAACAAGGATTTTGCCACCCATTCTCGTTTTCGAGCACGACGCAATTTCGGAGAAACAATTTGAGTTTCATTTCAGTAGAAATCGTTTTGAGGTGCATTTTTTTTTTTAAACTGATAAGAATAGTTGATTTTCAACCACTAATCTATTAGAAGAGGGACATCAAAACAATGAAAGACCCATCTGGATTTTTTTTTCCAACCTTGACATAGGAGAGAGAGAGTAGAGAGTGAAAGAGGGAGAGATGGAAGATTAAACGTCTAAAAAGCTAATAGAAAAAGAAAAGAGATAAATTTGTGATATAATCTCATTTATGTACTCTATTAATAGAGCTCATTTTTAAACTGTTACGATATAATCGTACGATTGAGATATTATTTATGTATGATAACTATAATGCACATTACCTTATAGTATTGTAGACTAATTAATAAATTAAACAATTAATAAAAAAAGAAATTAAAAAAAAAAACAAATATGGCTGATGAAAGGCTTGGGGGGAGGGGGGGAGCTCTTCACCGGCGGCTCGTCGTCGGCAGGGTAGAGGCTTGTCATCGTCGGGGGAATCACAGGTCATCACAGGATCGTTGGACTCATGGGTGGGTGGTCCATCGCCTGGGGTTGCGGGCCTCGGGAGGGGAGGTCATCGCTGGAGGGGGGGGGGGGGAAGCAGATCTGGTTTTGTGGGGGGGGGGGGGGGGGAGCCTACATCGGCATCAGCGGGGTGGGGCGGGGTGGGGCAGGTTGGGGCCCCGAAGGGGGGGGGGGGGGGGGGTGGGTTGTCTTTGATGACATCAGCTGGGGGCACAAATTTGGTTAGGGGAAGGAGGTGGTCTTTGTCAGCATTGGGGAGGGAGGCACTCGTCGCTGGCTTGGGGGGGTCTGCTAGTGGACGGTCGCCAGCCAATTTTTTTTAGTTTCTTTGAATTTTTTTTAATTTCTATTTTTTTAATTTTTAGTATATAATACTATAAGGTAATGTGCATTATAATTATCATGCATAAACAATATCTCAATCGTTCGATTACATCATATCTGTTTAAAAATGAGCTCTATTGATATGGTATATAAATGAGATTTTATCATAGACTTTACCAAAAAATAAAATTAAAAGAATGGGAAAGTAATTTGTTATTTAATGTAAAATGATTGACGTGTCAATCTCTTATATTCAGGGTGACAGAGAAGGAGACAGAAGATGTGGCTCCATAACGTTGCTACCCAAAGAGGTGGTTTTCCCATCATTTAGTGCTCAATCTTAGAAAGGCCACCCTTGGAAATTCCAGAATGAAGCCATGCTCGGGAAGAGGTGTGTTCATCAGGATTCGATTGTTATGTTCACTTATTTCTATCCCTTTCTATATCTCTCCACTGATATCATGACACACTAATTAAAATTTCATATCAACTAAAAAATCAATCATATATATCAATTAAAAGACCTTATTAATTTATTGATGTATTGTAATACTATTAGAAGGGCACAAACAGGACATGAAAAGGAGACATAGCTAGAAAGCTTCTTCTTGTTGGCCAAGCTGGCATATAAGTATTTAGGAAGTTTCTACGACAAGACTTCTTGTTTAGTCATTTGATTAAGTTTTCAAAGGTCTAATTTATGATTAGAATAATTTTGTGTCACGTAGTATAAATTTTTAAATACTCATATCATATCATTAAAAAATTAATTCGATGGCTAAAAAACTACAGTGCTAAATAAGAGGTCCTATGTAGAAGCTCCCACGTATTTAATTGTTATGTTTTCCATTTCTTAGGAAAAATTTACGGTAGGACTTATAATACTTCAGAGCAAAGAAAAATTTTTTTTTTCTTTTTTTCTTCGTTAGATCACATATTTTTAATACTCAGATCTATGAGTGTTTACATTAAAACATTACCATACTCTACAAAAAAGTGATCACCTATAATTGTGGTCTTTAAAATTTACTTGGACTTGGACGGTTAAAAGAACTTACACTATGGATAGGACAAGAGTATATTTCCTACCACAATTTTCCAGAGTCATGATCAAAATTACTCTGGCAAGGTCTGTGAATGGTTTATGAAAATCGTCCCAAACGAGATAAATTTTTCCTCGTTCAAGTTCAAATTGAATTTGTTTAATTAGCTTGGGTTTGAAACTTCAACGAGCCAAGTTTTACTAAAAAAGTGTTCTTCCCATTATAAAAATGGAAGCTCTTTCTACGTTCGTTAATTTAGAAGTCAAAAATGGGATTTAGGCACGTGCGAATATTTGCCTGGGCTCCAAGAAGGAAAAAAAACAAAAAGGCTAGAAATTTATACTTGGGTATGGTTGGTCTTATTATAGACAAGGACAAAAACTGCATGAAATCGTGTTTGACTGACAAATCCTATGTAATTATACACATAAAGAATGATCAGAATGTGACAGAAATCGATCTCAGTCAGTGCATGTTGAAAGTTCTTCAGAGACTTGTCGCTCAAGCAAAATCCTAGTATTTAAACTAGCGGAATTGTAGCATATTAAACCAAACTCACTTTCTTAGAGAGAGAGAGAAGAGAGAGAGAGAGAGAGGTGAGCTCTAATGGAGGATTCTAAAACTCTCCATATCCGCCATGTACACAAAGCTGCTATCATCATTCAAAGATCACACACTTTTCTTCATGTCTTAGTAGTAGGATTCTTGTTTTATTACAGAGCCTCTTTCTTTTTCGAAAACGACATCAAGAACAGAGGAATACCAACTTTACCATGGCTTCTCCTCTCTGTCTCCGAGCTGCTTCTCTTCATGATATGGCTTCTAGGCCAAGCCTTTAGGTGGCGTCCCGTTTCTCGAACCGTCTTTCCAGAGAGATTGCCCGAAGATGACAAGCTTCCGTCGATTGACGTCTTCGTTTTCACTGCGGATCCAGATAGAGAGCCTACTTTGCAGGTGATGAACACTGTGGTATCCGCCATGGCGATGGACTACCCGCCCGATAAGCTTCACGTGTATCTTTCTGACGATGGCGGTTCTCCGGTGACTTTGAATGGGATGAGAGAGGCTTGGAGGTTTGCAAAGTGGTGGATTCCGTTTTGCAGGAGGTTTGACATCCAGAAGAGGTGCCCAGAGGCTTATTTTTCGACGCTGGAGAATAATGATGATGATCATGGAGATTTCAGGAGCTCCGATGAGTTTCGGTTAGAGAGAGAAAAACTCAAAGTTGGTTCTTTCTTCCCTTCTTTTGATACAAAACAATGTCTTGGTTTTATATTACTTACGTTGTTCAGCAACAACTTTTGTTTTGTTTTGGTTTTTTTTTTTAAGGTTACGTGCAATTTTGATGCAGGAAAAATACCAAGCATTTAAGGAACGTGTAAAAGCATTAAAAGCGAAAATTAAAGATACTAATGGCTTTACTAGTAAAGATCACCCATCTGTAATTGAGGTACTTTTCTCTTACCACTTATAGCCCGTTCGGCATCCCGTTTTCGTCCACTTATTGAACTTTTTTATTTTCTGTTTTTCCTTCTTGTGTTTTCTCTCACAAAAATTTCAATTATTGTTTGAACTGTGGGTTTAAAACTATGATTCAAACGGGGGCTTAGTTGCAGACAAAATTAATGTTGTGCAAGATTTGAAGTGGAAAAAGGGTATTTTGCTCATATGTTTTTATCTTGACAGGTGATTCAAGGAAATCCCAGTGGGATTAAAGAACAAGAAGATCAATCTATGTTGCCTCGCCTTGTTTACGTTTCTAGGGAGAAAAGGCCTTCTCATCCTCACCATTTCAAGGCTGGAGCACTGAACACTCTTGTATCTCTCTCTCTCTCTCTCTCTCTCTCAATGACTGAAAACATATGCTTTACCCTTATGATGTTCTGGTTGTTGTTGTTGCAGCTTCGAGTCTCTGGAGTGATAAGCAATTCTCCCTACATACTCTCCCTAGACTGCGACATGTA
Organism: Ficus hirta; assembly: GCA_038430175.1. Taxonomy (NCBI): domain Eukaryota; kingdom Viridiplantae; phylum Streptophyta; class Magnoliopsida; order Rosales; family Moraceae; genus Ficus; species Ficus hirta. The sequence continues at coordinate 10,181,258 of CM076593.1, read as the reverse complement.
CTGCAACGATCCGACTTCAGTACGACAAGCCATATGTTTCCACCTTGATCCCAAAACATCTTCCTCTCTAGCTTTTGTTCAATTCCCTCAAAGATTCCGCAACATTGCTAAGAATGATATCTATGAAAGCGGATTAAGATCCGCATTTTCGGTATGCAAAGCAGGACCCAAGTTTTAGCTCAATCAGTAAGGGCCTATAAATGTAGAAAATATCTTTTAAGAGCGATATCAGAGATCCCAACTTTTTAATACCGACTTACATAACAAGTCATCTTTTCATTAGTAATAGATGACAATTCACATGCCATGTCAGTTGGTGTGAATAAGTTGAGACAAAAGACAAGATCCTTGAGAGATATTTTTTACCCAAAAAAAAAAAAAAAAAAAGCCATGATCCTTAGCAATATTCATCTTTTTTAACTTGTCTTGTTCAATATATATTTCTTTTGCATGTTTCAGTTCATGTGGCCAGGTATTGATGGGCTAGTTGGACCATTCTTGTCTGGTACAGGCTTTGTCATAAAAAGGATAGCCTTATATGGCAACTTTGTACAAGAAGGTAAGGCATTATATGTTAATAAATTATATGTATGTATATATAAGAGGGCTTTAGTTTTGTTGTATATATAGAATAATCTAGTGTTTTTCTCAATAAAAAGATACTGATCCAATGGAACTCAAGAAGTACTTTGGACCCTCCAACGAGTTCATAAAATCTCTTTCTCAACACACAAAGTCTAATACATTAATCAATGGAAAAGACTCTTCCAATGAACTACTACTACAAGAGGCCGAATTCTTGGCTTCTTGCACCTACGGAGATCAAACAAAATGGGGTGAAGAGGTATGCAAGCCTAGTCTTTAAAACAAAAACAATCTATTTCCATTTGTTTATCCTTTCATGGATTAGAGATAATAATTTTTTTCTCCATGCTATGAAAACCAGGTTGGTTTTCTGCATTATTCAGTTGTCGAAGATTTCTTGACGGGGTTCGTTTTACAAAGCAAGGGATGGAAGTCAGTATATGTGAACTTATCAAAGCCACAGTTTCTGGGGTCTGGAGTCACAAATTTGAATGATCTTTTGACTCAAGGGACAAGATGGAGCACTGGGTTGATGGAAGTTGGCATTTCTAAGTTTTGCCCCTTCTTTTATGGTCCCTCCAAGATGTCCTTTCTTGAGAAAATGTGCTATGCAAATCTCTCAATTTTGCCTCTCTATTGCCTGCCTTTATGGTGCTTTGCTACTATTCCTCAACTCTGCCTTCTAAAAGGCATCCCTTTGTACCCTGAGGTAATATCTAACCCCATTTTTGTAATCTACAATGACACTTAAAAAAAAAAAACAAAAAAAAAAAAGCTCGGGAGCAATACCTATGTCCCACAACATGGGACTAGTGTCTCTTAGTATGTGGCACTAGTTATATCATTGATGTCCTCTAACATTTTTCCTCTTTTTATCCTCTTCTCTTAAAGTCTAAAATCAAAATAATGTAATATTATGTTTCACAACATATGATATTCCTGACATAAATCTACTCTTCTCTAACAGGTTTCAAACTTATTTTTCATTTCATTTATGCTACTCTTCATCTCGTCTATTGCACAACATTCTTATGAGATCCTCGTAACCGGAGGATCGTTACGTTTGTTGATATACGAACAAAGGATATGGATGATGAAGTCGATTACATCTCATTTGTATGGAACTTTGGATGCTTTAATGAAGAGGATTGGTGTGAGGGAAGCCAGTTTCTTGCCCACCAACAAAGCTGAGGGCGATGAACGAGTTAAGCTATACGAAAACGGTGTGTATGATTTCCGAACATCGACGATGTTTCTTGTTCCTTTGGTTGCCCTAGTGATCTTGAACACGAGTTCTCTTCTCATGGGATTTGCTAGAGCCATTCTTGTGGGAGATTTGGACAAGATGTTTGTACAAGTTTTCATCTCATTTTATATCTTAGCTATAAACTACCCCATTATAGAAGGGATGGTGATAAGGAAAGATAAGGGAAGAATCCCAACATCAGTCACCATATTATCTTCTATATTGTTCATTATAATTTTGTTGTCTGTCGAATTTGCATTTCTTATGTACTAAATGACATGTTATATAAGGTTGTCGTGTTATTTATGATTTGACATAATATTTTTATTATTGGTTTTATTTTGTAAAATCAATTTTCCATCTAAAACACCCTCAAACTGTCACAAAAATACTTGACGTGTAGAAATGGAGCTCTAGCAATTGCTCTGAACAGAGTAGCCACAAATAGAGTTTGGTTTACTTGTCATAATCAATGCTCCTTTTAATCGGAATGTGCTAATTGATTCTGATAACAACCATCATTCGTGTTTTTTAAAAAATGCAATTGTAGATTTTTCATTAAATTACAAGGAGTTTTGTGCAATTTGTGCAGGTAGAAATACAAAGTTTAGACTTCAGACAATTAGACCATATTTGACATACAAGTTTAACTGTATTTTTTTTTATTTTTTTTTGAAAATTTTTTTTATCTTTTCTGAAAATTTTTTTTATCTTTTCTAAAAAATCAATATAAATTACTATTAAAATTTAAAAATCTTAACTTCAACTTATTCATCAAACACCCACACATTCTTGCATTAAAATTAATTCGTATAAAAGCTTTAGTTTATATGGATTTGATTGGTAGTCATACTCAAATTGACTGCTTTCGAAATTGGAACAATACAAATTTTTTTTTAATAATTAATTTCAATACAAGTTGTGTACTTTTTTTTTCGAAAGTACAAGTTTTGTACTCACAAGCACTCATTTCTTTTCAGGTAAAATGCTCTGCCTGTCCCCAAATTCATTAAAAGGATATCATTTCGTCCTTGAATTATTTTTTTATGATTGATTGGTCCCTAATTAAATGAGTAGAAGTTAGTATTTTTTTTTTTTTTTTTCCTAAACGACGTTTAAAAGGTCACATTTTTCCGTTAGAAAATATAAATTTACCCTAAAAAGACTAAACTATCCCCAAGATGTCAACTGACCTTGTTAAATAAATAAATAACAAAACAATCTCTCATCTCCTTCATCACCACCCTCTCTGCAAAAAAGTAAAAACCAACTTTTATCCTCACTTTGTAAAACCAGAAAACCACCCAAAAAAAAAAAAAAAAAAACCCCAGCAAAAGCATATCGCCTCCCTCGTCCGTCGCTAACCCAGGAAGCCACCACCTGCCGCCGCCACACTCGATCAGCGGCGGCAAACCCAGTCCATCACCCAAAACCTTCAACCGACCCACCGCGACGAGATCGCCCTCACCCCCAACGACTCTTCCATCGCGGCACCCGCGAGACCCTCTACCTTCTCTAATGAGTACAACCTGCAGAGAGAGATAGGTAGCCATGGATGCCGGCGGCCAATGGTGGGGGAATGACTTTGCTTATCTAGTTAGTTTTTCTAACTTAATTGTAAATATTTTTGGAATTGACATGATGAAGAAAGAGGCAGCCCCCTATGGGCGATGAGTTGATTGGAGAAGTAGTTGGTGACGGCTGCCATGGTTGGAAAGATTTTGCAGAGGAACTGTACAGAGAGAGAGTGAGAGGGAGAGCCTGAGAGGATCGCTTTTTTATTCTTATTTTGTTTAATTTTAATTATTATTTTACCAAATTGCCCTCCCAAAGATGTCCATGTGCCTCTCACGTGGTGTAGATCCATCTCCTTTTAAATGGCTGATAGGGTTTTGCCCTATTTTGTCACGGGTAAAGGAGAAGAAAATCTACTAAATCGAATATATGTATAAGAGAGAACGGCTACAAGAAAAAAACATAATGATAAAATTATAAAATTACATCATATATATACCCAAATCCTAAAACACCTGATCCCTCCGCTACCACCATAGATCCCTAAAAAAATCTCATAATTAAAGCTTTATCATTTATGTCGCGCTACGAACTTTTTGGACCGGACCAAATAGAATTTGGATCACCAAATTCTAATAACTTCTACTAATGAAATTATAGTTCTTTATCAGTAATCGATCATCCTGCTTTTCTATCGGTGGGATAATAACTCTCCCTCTCTCTCTCCCTCCCTCTCTCCCTCCCTCCTTTTCCTCTTCTAATTTTAGTTTGAACTACCTAATTTAGTTATTTGAAAAAGAAAAAAAAAAAAAGTTGTCACTTTATTTCGGGATTAAGGAGCTGATTTGCTCCTAAAGTTTTCTTTTTTTTAGGGGATGTGCTACTTTGTTGGGTGTACATAAGTTAGATAATCAAGGAAAGTGTATTTATAGAACTTGTCCAATATTTTTTCCTTAAGAAAAAAGAACCACGTATATTTATTAAACAGATATGAAAAATGTATAATATATATATTTTCACTATTTGTGTGTTGATTCCATTAATTAATCAATGAAAATCGAGATTTTCTTGAATAAATACATTTTTCTAATTACGAATTTGTGTCAGAGATGATAGTTTACTTATGAGTTTAGATACCTATCCTTAATGGAATTGATATGGAGATATATGAGGATTAAGATTAATTATGTTGCTAATTTTTTTTGAAAACTTTAATAAATTTTTAATAAATTTTGTATTCATGTTTTCTTAATTCGTAATGAGTAAATAGGTAAAGTATGAATAAAATATTTTTAGTAAAAATTTCTCGTCTCTATATCCATCTTAAATTAGAGGAGAGAATGGATATATATATATATATATATATATATATATATATAGAAAAGGGAAGTATATCCTAATCCACCCACGTACCATGGAAAAGCCTACTAATATATATATATATATATATATATATATATATACTAGCATGGGTCACGTGTTTAGGCACGTGTCTATCTTTGTACTCATATTTGTTTTTCTTAGACCAAATTATTAAAAAAATAAAGAAAACTTTGTTAAATTAGTTATAATAATATTGTTAGATTATGTTTAATATTCACCTACAACTTCTTGAATGAATGAAAAGGTTAAGGAATTATTTCTTGTTCGTATAAACTTTTTTTACATTATATTAACTATCTGTGTTTATTTTATTTAGTCTGGCTTTGATTGTTAGAAAGTGTAAAAATTTTATGAGGAAATCAACTTTTTTGGTTGAAAAGTTGAAAAACAATGTAATTACCTATTTTAAATATGGCATAGATATACATGTTATCACAGAAAATTGATTTTAAAGAAAAAATAAAATATATATATATATAATAATATATAGAAAGTAGTTTGAGTTTTGCAATTCACTTTTTGATTAAATCAATCCAATGGTTCAAGTTATTTAAAAACATTTGAAAAAAATAAAGAAAAGAAAATTGTTGTTTGGTACTTTTACATTATTGGTAGGAATTGTTATTTTCTCATTGGATCAATTTTTTAATTGTTTGATCTATAACTCGAAGTAATTATGCGTGTTGCATTATAAATTTTAACATATATAAAACTCACAAATCAAACTATTAAAAAGTTAAATTTAATAATTAATTTTAACAACACCTACGGATAGAGTAAAAGTACAATTCCTACTATAAGTGTTGTCCCAAAAAAATATACTAAGCAAGCGAGATTTTACTCAAACTTTTGAGGTTTAAGTAAAAGAGATTTTGTAGTTTGATCAAAGCACATAAAAATATATATGATTTTTTTTTTAAAAACGTTGAGAAAAATTATTTTGGAGGGAAAAAATTAAAAAGTATATGTAAATCAAATACGATTAAATAATATTTTAGAAGGTTGTTTGAAAATATATATATATATATATATATATAGGGACATACTAAAAAAAGTTAGATTCAAAGTAACATTTTTAATAAACGAAATTAAAAAAAAACAAACGAAAAAGGAGATTAAAAAACATACGAACAAACAAAATATTTATTTAGTTGAAATACTTTAGAAGGAAAAAATATATAATTCGAATTCATTAAAGGACAAAAAAGTAGTTGAAGTGCAAAAATAATGTATCAAAATTGAAAGGAAAAGCTTGGTAGAAATAAAGGTTAAAGACTACCCAAAAAAATAAAAATAAAAGGGGCTAAAGACTACCCACAAAAAAAATGTGGTATATTAAAAGCATAATACATGTGCATAGATTTGTAAATAACTTAAAGGTATTGGAGGAATTAAAAACAAAAAATTATTGGTTTGAACTTTCGAATATATATATATATATATATATATATATTGGTTTGAGGTGTAAAAAAGAACAAGGTGTTGGAGGAAAACAAAGCCATGTGGATTAAAAGTAAACCATTAGATTAAAATTCAATGAAAAGATAAAGAATTTGAACCATTGGATTAATTTAATAAAAAAGTGAATTGAAATGAACTCATTCTCCTTTCTATATATTATTATAGATATAGATATACAGGTATATAGATTTATTAAAGCGTTAATAAGCGTGCAATCGCAGCAACATATTTACCCCTCGGTGCATGGGCCTTTTGGTTTATGTGGTTGATTTTTTACAACCCCAAGCAGTACCATTATTTGTTGGTCCTATAAATAAATTTCCTTTTCCATTTTTAGCTTCTGTACTTTTTTGTCCCTTTCAAACGTAGTAGGGTTTGTCTCACTTATTTCCATATTAAGTGATAATATTATTGTAGTTGTCAAAATAAATAGTGCAACTTGATCATTATGGAATTCGATTATGCTAAATGTGATTAGATGAAAAATATTGAGAAAGAAATTTATTATATGAGCTCTGTTAGTCGTGAACTTCTAATTTTTTTTTTTTATTACAACATGAGATTATGACGACTGTAATCAATCTAACAACTTTAATTAATCTGCAATATTATTACGTAGTATATGGAAATGTATTATACCCAACTTTTAGCCTACATTTTTTTTTGTCTTTTGGACATTTTTGGCCTATAGAGTTCTAAAGCCCCTAAGATTTATAAATTATTTCCGTTTTTCATGCATGTACACAATTAAAATCCATATTAGATATCACTTGCCATCATATCACCAAAAATATTTCAACTAACTATTGGATGCAAATATGCAATCTCTCAATCTCTCTCAAAAAAAAAAAAAAAAAACCACTATTACATGCAAAAATGTACAACTAATTTTAGATTAAGTTAATCTTTTAGTAGGATACATACAAAAAAAAAAAAAGATTTTTAATCATCAGATTTTCATGCAAACTTTTCAATAAATCTATTAAAATTTTTCTCAATTTAATTTTATTAAAATTTTAGAATTTTTGAACTTGATATGATTTCTAGGTGTTCTGATAGATAAACACATATCATATTAATAGCTATTCTCATATCCTAATCGATAATAATTTAGACGAAGTGATAACTAAAAGTGACTTTAGTCACACAAAATGATGCGACTAAAAGTGATAAGAAAATATTGTAATTAAAAGTTCATTTTTTTTAGTAGGCTCAAACATGAAGTGTTACAAAATTAACAACAATCCACAATTACAATTGTAAGGATTTGAATGTGAAGCTGAACTAGTCCTTGTCCAAGGCAAATTCCAAGTAATAGTTTTTAATTATTTGCTTCCCAAACATCTAACTGATTTTTATGCTTCCTATCCTTATTATCTTCAAGTTTTACCAAAGTTTCAAAAATATCACTTTAACACGAATTGATTTTATCACTTAATTTCAACACGAATAATTTTTTCCATTCATTAGTGTAGTTGCACTATTTTCTATTGGGAAATTTTATTGTCACTCAATTAGTCTGTTTTTCTAACATTTTTATCAATACATTTTACTATTATGTATAAACAATAATACAGTAGTAAAATTAATGATTATTATATTAATAATAAATCTTGGGATATTAGTTAAGACGATTCGTGAGGATGATTTCAATCTGATATGAACCCTAATCACTTCTAGGGTCTGTTTGGAGGACGTCTGGAGACTGTTTTTTTGGAGGTTAGATTAGAAATATGTGTTTGAGGGAAGACCTTTGGAAAAATTCTGTGATACAGAAAATAGTACAAAAATTTAAAATGTGTTCTAAAAAAAATATGTAAAATGAATCTTAGTTTATTCATCTCGTTGTATGAGAATTTTTATTTAAGAATCATATCTCATTTTGATTTGAAATTATAAGAAAGTTATATTTTTAAAATTTGAATTTTTTAAAAATATAAGAAAGATAAAATTTGATATAGATTTAAAAGTTTTGGATCCAAATATCATTTTATCATGTGAAAACGTTATCGGGCCCTTATCTGTCCCTCCTCGGTAAATTGAAAAGGATGGTCCCAAAAGTTTTCTGTACTATAGTCCGTGAGCAAAGTCAACCCTCGATTTACAAATCTTTACGAGATATATATATATATATATATATATATATATGAGAGAGAGACTTGTCAATATTCTGACACAGAAAATCCATCTCAGTCAGTGCATGTTGAAATTTTTGTAGCTCAAGAAAAGTCCTAGTATTTATACCAGTGGAGTTGTAGTAGACTAAGCCAAACTCACTTTCTTGGAGAGAGAGAGGAGAGATAGAGAGAGAGAGAGATCGATAAGCTCTAATGGAGGATTCTCAGCCTCTCCATATCCGCCATGTCCACAAATCTGCCATCATAATTCAAAGATCACACACTTTTCTTCATGTCTTAGTAGTAGGATTCTTGTTTTATTACAGAGCCTATTTCTTTTTCGGAAACGACATCAAGAACAGTGGAATACCAACCTTACCATGGCTTCTCCTCTCTGTCTCTGAGTTTCTTCTCTTCATGATATGGCTTCTAGGCCAAGCCTTTAGGTGGCGTCCCGTTTCTCGAACCGTCTTTCCAGAGAGATTGCCCGAAGATGATAAGCTTCCGTCGATTGATGTCTTCGTTTTCACAGCGGATCCAGATAGAGAGCCTACTTTGCAGGTGATGAACACTGTGTTGTCCGCCATGGCGATGGACTACCCGCCCGATAAGCTCCACGTGTATCTTTCCGACGACGGTGGTTCACCGGCGACTTTGAATGGGATGAAAGAGGCTTGGAAGTTTGCAAAGTGGTGGATTCCGTTTTGCAGAAGGTTTGGGATCCAGAAGAGGTGCCCGGAGGCTTATTTCTCGTCGCCGGACAATGACGATGATGATCATCGAGATTTCGGGAGCTCCGTCGAGTTTCGGCTAGAGAGAGAAAAGATCAAAGTTGGTTCTTTCTTTCCTTCTTTTGATACAAAACAATGTCTTGTTTTTATAATACTTATGTTGTTCGGCAAAAACTTTTGTTGTCTTAAGGTTATGTAATTTTGATGCAGGAAGAATACCAAGCATTTAAAGAACGCGTAAAAAGATTAAAAGGGACAGCTCAAGACACTATTGGTTTTACTAGTAAAGATCACCCATCTGTAATAGAGGTATTTTTCTCTTACCACTTAGTTGTGGACAAAATTATTAGCTCCCGTAGTTTCAAACACGGTTTTCAAACTTTTTGCGATAGTGTTTTTCACATACAAATTAGAATTTACTGTTTGATTTGTGAGTTTGAACTTAAGATCGAAACAGGATATAAGGTTATGCAGGATTTGAAGTGAGACGAAGAGTATTTTTCCCATATGATTTAATTTTGACAGGTGATTCAAGGAAATCCTAGTGAGATTAAAGAACAAGAAGACCAATCTATATTGGCTCATCTTGTTTATGTTTCTAGGGAGAAAAGCCCTTCTTATCCTCACCATTTCAAGGCTGGAGCAGTGAACACTCTTGTATCTCTCTCTCTCTCTCTCTCTCTCTCTCTCTCTCTAGATCAATAATTATTGAAAGCATATGCTTTACCCACATAATGTTCTTGTTGTTGTTGCAGCTTCGAGTCTCTGGAGTGATAAGCAATTCTCCTTACATACTATCATTAGACTGTGACATGTACTGCAATGACCCGACTTCAATGCGGCAAGCCATTTGTTTCCATCTTGATCCCATAACATCTTCCTCCCTAGCTTTTGTTCAATTCCCTCAGAAGTTCCACAACATTGCGAAGAAGGATATCTATGACAGTGGGATAAGATCCGCATTTTCGGTATGCAAAGAAATGCATAAATATCTTTTAAGAGTGATGTTAGGATCCCAATTATTTAATACTAACTTAACTTACATAGCCAGTAATCTTTTCATTAATTAGTAGAAAATTAGAAATAACTTTTATAATAATTTATGAAACACCTACGAATAAAAGGATAACAATTCATGTGCCAATATCCTTAGTTTTATATTCATCTTTTAAATTGTGTTGTTGAGTCGTATATGTTTCTTTTGCATGTTTTAGTCAATGTGGCCAGGTTTGGATGGGCTAGATGGACCATTCTTGACTGGTACATGCTTTGTTATAAAGAGGGTAGCATTATATGGAAGCTTTGTTCAAGAAGGTAAAGGACTAATAGATTACACACACACACACACACACACATATATATACATATTAACACACAAGTTCTTCAATTTTGAGGTAAATATAATGACCTAGTGTTTTTCGTATAAATAAAAAATAAAATTAAAAATTAAAAAGGTGCTGATCCAATGGAACTAAAGAAGTACTTTGGACCATCCAATGAGTTTATCAAATCTCTTCTTCAACTCGCCAAGACTAATCTAATCCATGGAAAAGACTCTTTCAATGAACTGCTACAAGAGGCCGAATTCTTGGCTTCTTGCACCTATGGAGATCAAACAAAATGGGGTGAAGAGGTTAGCTAGCTTGTTTATAAAACTATTCATTTCCACTTTTTAATCCTTTTTGTAGATTGTATTAGCTTTAATGATTTGCTCTCAACACCATGAAAACCAGGTTGGTTTTCTGCATTATTCAGTTGCAGAAGATTTCTTGACGGGGTTCGCCTTACAAAGCAAGGGATGGAAGTCGGTATATGTCAGCTCATCAAAGCCACAGTTCTTGGGGTCTGGAGTCACAAATTTGAATGATTTATTGACTCAAGGGACAAGATGGAGTACTGGGTTAGTCGAAGTTGGCATCTCTAAGTTTTGCCCACTCGCTTATGGTCCCTCCAAGATGTGCTTTCTTGAGAAGATGTGCTATGGAAATTTCACATTTTTCCCATTCTACTGCATACCTTTATGGTGCTTTGCTACCATTCCTCAACTCTGCCTTCTAAAAGGCATCCCTTTGTACCCTGGGGTAAAGCCTAAAATCCCTTTTTTTAATCTAAACTGACACTTAAAAAAATGCTTAGAGCATCACCAGTGCACAATACTATAACTAATAGAAAGTGTGTCCTGCAATGTAAGAACACTATCTATTAGTACGTCGTACTAATTACCTTTGGCGAACCTAGCAGTTTTCCTCTATTTATCCTCTTCTCTTAAAGTCTAACATAAAAATAATGTAACATTATGTTTCACAACCTATGATATCCCTGACATAAATCTACTCTTCTCTTACAGGTTTCAGACTCATTTTTCATCATATTTATGCTACTCTTCATCTCGTCTATTGCACAACATTATTATGAAATTCTCACAACCGGAGGATCATTAGGTTCGTTGATATATGAACAAAGGGTATGGATGATGAAATCGATTACATCTCATTTGTATGGAACTTTGGATGCTTTCATGAAGAGGCTTGGTGTGAGGGAAGCCAGTTTCCTACCCACCAACAAAGCTGAGGACGATGAGCGAGTTAAACTATACGAAAATGGAGCTTATGATTTCCGAACATCAATGATGTTTCTTGCTCCGTTGGTTGCCCTAGTGATCTTGAACATGATGTCTCTTCTCATGGGATTTGCTAGAGCCATTCTTGTAGGAGATTTACACAAGATGTTTGTACAAGTTTTCATCTCATTTTATATCTTAGCTATAAACTACCCCATTATAGAAGGGATGGTGATAAGGAAAGATAAGGGAAGAATCCCAACATCAGTCACCATATCATCTTTTATATTGTCCATGATAATTTTATTGTCCGTCGAATATGGACTTCTTATGTACTAAATGACCTGTTATATAAGGTTGTCGTGTTATTTATGATTTGACATAATGTTTTGATCATTGGTTTTGTTTTTGTAAAATCAATTTTCCATCTAAGACACCATTAAACTGTCACAAAAACACTTAACATGTAGAAATGAAGGTCTAGCAATAGCTCTGAAGTCTGAACAGAGAAAGCCACAAAGGGAGTTTGGTTTTATTGCCACAGGGAATGCTCATTTTAATCGGGATGTACTAGTTGACTCTGATATCGTTCATCATTTATTTTTAAAAAAAAGTTTAAAATGTAGATTTTTCATTAAATTACAAGGAGATTTGTACAATTTGCGCAGCTAGAAATATATAGTTTTAGACAACTATTGTACACATTCTTGCATTAAAATTAATAACTATAAACCTTAGTTTATATGGATATGACTGGTATTCTCAAATTGACTGGTTTGTAACCAATTTCAATACAAGTACTTCCAAGCACGCATTTCTTTTTATTGAATTAACAAGGATCTAGCCATCTAGACAATCAATGCTCTCAGAATTAAGAAATTTTGAAAATTAAATCCGCAACATAGTAGAAGTCGAGTTTGGTGTCACAACTTTTTTTTTTTTTTTTTTTTTTTGGCTAGAAAGTTCCATAGCTTTATCTATTTATTTATATTTGTGCTAAGAAAAGGAATTCAGAGATAATACCCTTCACTTCTCCGAATTTAACGATACCTCAAGGCAGGCAGAGTACGTAGGGGTTCGAACCATGTATTTTGGCAGACATGTAATTAATAATTTTGCAACTTTTATTCTCTTGGAGTGATAAGGTTGATTTACAAATGGTTTTCGCAAATGATCTCAAACGAGTCGACTTTTCTTTTTCAAATTCAATTCGAATTCGTTCAGTTTTGGGAATGACAATTCAGTGAATTAAATTGTACTCAGAATTCACAAAGTTTTGAAAAGTTGGAGACTGGTTGGTCTAATGTGCAACATTTCCTCGCATAATAAAGTGGAAACGCTTATTTCTTTTCTCTTCTCTCTCTCTTTCTCTCCCTCTCTTAACGAGTCAATATTGGAGTTTGTAGGAAAATGACCATTTAAGTTATTTTTTAAATAATTGTCCCAATTTTTGTAATTTATATAAAATGATATTTTTTTAAATTGCCCATTATTGATAAACATAGTGATCCATCAGTGACAAACTTGGTGCACTGCCAGCGATTAGCCAGTAGAAATAATAATATATTGGTGTATTAGTGGTAGATTATTAGTATATAAAAATGATGGGTATCAATTAGTATCAACTTATGTAGCATGTGAGATATCATTTTTTTAAATATTTAATATCACATCAATTTATTGCATCACCGAAAAGATAACGTGAGTTGGTATATAAAATTTAATAATAGAGTTTATGTCTAACACTACTCAAAAATATGTCATTGATGGTCGAAAAATCAAGTAAAAATAATAAGAAGTCATTTACCTAAAAAAGATTTAAAAAATTTGGCTCTATATTTAAAAGAATTATAAAAAACGGTCCACCTAATTTGTCTGTGAATACTTCATTATTTTTAGGGTTATTTTCACAAATAACCCCTACAACGTTATTTGCCAACATCCACTAAATGTTCGAAAGCGGAAGGGCCAAAAAGTACCAGTTCGTCTATAAATATATAATATATGACTCAAAATTTCTTGTAATCAACCTTTGAATGTCCATCGACACAGAAGTCCATTTCAGGCAATGCATGTTAAAATTTCTTCATAGACTTGTAGCTCAAGAAAAATCTTAGTATTTATATACTAGTGGTATTGTAGTATACAAACCAAACTCACTTTCTTAGAGAGAGATAGAGAAGAGAGAGAGACTGAATGAGGACTCTCAGTCTCTCCATATCTGTCATGCCTACAAATCTGCTATCATCATCCAAAGATCGCACACTTTTCTTCGTGAAATTCATCGGAGGTGATGGTTATCGATCAGTATCACATTAGATATCATATGGTAACCAACCGAGAACCATCAATTGAAATGGTAACTTAAGGGTATAATCGGTAATTTAATATAAATAAATAATTGTAATATATTGACATATCATGATAGTTTTTGTAATAGTTTTTTTTTTTTCTTGTTGCAAAAATCAATCTAAGGTTTTAATTTATGTCATTTTCCAAAAGTTTTGAAGTTGTTTTGACAATTGAAATCTTCTACTGATGAAATTACAGTTATTTTATAGTAATCATGTTGTTTTTCTATCAGTGGATTAATAATCCCTCCTTTCTTTTTTTTCCTTTTCTAGTTTTAGTTTGAAATAGCTAATTTAATTATGGGTTGTAAAATTCTTTTTGTCTTTATTTTAAAAACAAAAAGTTGTTACTTTATTTTGGGATTAAGGAGCTGATTTGCTCCTAAAGTTTTCTTTTTGCTTTTTTCTTTTTTAGGGGATGTGATCCTTAAGTTTGGGTGTACATGAGTTAGATAATTAAGGAATGTGTATTTATAGTTGAATTTGTGCAATATTTTTTGCCCTTTTAGAAAAAGAACCACGTATATTTGTTAAATAGATATGAAAAATGTACAGAAAATTCCGAAAAATATTATTTGACAACCTATGTGTTTGTTGATTTCATTAATTTATCAACGGAGATCGAGATTTTCTTGAATGAGTACATTTATTTATTTTTCAATTATGAATTTGTGTCAGTTGATTAGGGTGTAGGTGCCCATCCCTAATGAAACGGGTTTGGGGATATTATATGAGTATGGTGGCTGGTATAAAGATTACGATTAACCTCAATTAACCTTAATTGGATGCGGGATGAGATGATATTCACTCTTATTTTATGTACATATATATATATATACACGTAAATTTAAACTTTTTATTAGAATATAAAAAGGAAAACACCTCCATAACGAAAAAAAAAGGAAATTATCTCCAATCTTGATATTTTTTAGTTATGTTGCTAAATATTATTTGAAAAACTTTAATGAATTTTTTTTGGGTTTTTTTTTTTTTTTCGAATTCTTAAGATATAGTATGAGTACAACTCTCATGATAAAGATTTCCCGCTTCCATATCCGCCTTAAATTAAACAGGTGAGTGGTGGAAGAAGTATACCCACCCATGCTCCATGCATCCTATTATCGTCCCTACGAGCCAAGGGGCCCTTCCCAAACTTTTCCATGGTAAAAAAGTCTACAATTTTTTTTTTTTGAAGGAAAAAAAAGTCTACAAGTTAAAGGACTAACATTGAAAATCTATGCATATATATATATATATATATACATACAAATATTGATACAATATTCATAAATGATTAAGCGTGCAATTGCAGCAACATTTTTCCCTTCGGTGCATGGGCCTTTTTGTTTGTGTGGTTAATATTTTACAACCACATGCAGTTCCTTTATTATTAATTTTTTTATAATTTAAGAAAGTAGTACCATTGTTTAAAAAAAAAAAAAAAGAAAAAGAAAGCAGGACCATTATTTGTTGGTCCTACAAATAAATATTATATCTGTACGTCTATATAACATATGACTCAAAATATCTTGTACGCAACCTTTGAATTTCCATCGACACAGAAGTCCATTTTCAATCAGAGACTTGTAGCTCAAAAAAAATCTAGTATTTATACTAGTGGAATTGTAGTATTCTAAACCAAACTCACTTGCTTAGAGAGAGAGAGAGAGAGAAGAGAGAGAGACTGATGGAGGACTCTCAACCTCTCTATATCTGCCATGTCCAAAAATCTGCTTATCATCATCCAAAGGTCACACACTTTTCTTCATGTCTTCACACTTTTCTTCGGGAAATTCACTGAAGGTGATGATTATTGATCGGTATCACATTGAATATTATATGGTAATCAATCGGAAATTATCGATTGGTCGGTATCATCATGGATTTTAAATAATAATTTTAAGATATAATTGATAATGAAAAATAAATAAGTAAATAAATAGATCATTATTATATGATGACATGTAATTATGACAGTTTTTGTAATAGTGTTTTTTTTTTTTCGTGGCTAAAATCAATCAAAGGGTTCAATTTATAGCATTTTAAGTTTTGAAGTTGTTTTGACAAGTGAGAACTTCTACAGATGAAATTACAGTTTTTTATTAGTAATTGTTTTTCTATCAGTGGGTTACTGATCCCCTCTTTTTTTTTTCCCCCCTCTTTCTCTCTCTCTCTCTCTCTCTTTTTTTTTTTTCTTTTCTTTCTAGTTTTAGTTTGAAAAGCTCACTTAGTTATGGGTTGTAAAATTCCTTTGTCTTTATTTGGAAAAAAAAAAAAGTCGTTACTTTATTTTGGGATTGAGGAGCTGATTTGCTCCTAAAGTTTTATTTTTTATGGGATGTGATCCTTAATTTTGGATGTACATGAGTTATAATTAAGGAATGTGTATTTATAGTTGAATTTATGTAATATTTTTTTCCTTCTAGATTATTAAAAAAAAAAAACCACCTATATTTATTAAACGGATATGAGTAATGTACAGAAAAATTAGGGATGTCATTTTTACTCATGGGTACCCACCTCTCATGGTACGAGTATGGGAGTTAAGATTAATCATTGTGTGGGGCGGAGGTGGGGCCGTACCCACATCCACCCCACATGTATTCCCTTATAATAGAAGAAAAATAAAGTTAGTATTTTAGTATTTTAGTTTATTTTATGAATTTAGTTTTATGGATTTATGAAGTATGGATTTGTTTTTAATATTTCAATTTAAATTTCAATTATGATTATGCTATTAAAATTTATGAAAACTTTAATAGAAGTTATTTTAATTTTTTTGAGTAATCGACTTAAATGGTCTCTGAACTTTTTAAGAGATGATACTTTGGTCTTTGTTTTTTTTTTTTTTTGACTATACTGACCCTAAACTCTCTAAAAAGGTGACGATTTGGTCATTTTCATCCAATTCCGTTAAATTTTTAACAGAATAAGTCATATGCATTGCATGTGATCTAATTTGAGAGGATAATTTAGTAATTTAATAATAATTGCTATAAAAAAATTTTAAAAAAATTAAAATTCTCTCTCTCTCTCTTTTCATTTCTCAAACTCAGATCGACGACACCCTGGGGGGGGGGGGGGGGGGAGGGGGGGGGAGGGGGGGCGATCGGCGACGGAGAAGAAGGAGGGCATGAGTTCAGCGTTGGCGACGGTGTTGGGGAGAGGGGGGAGGGGGGAGGCGTGATCTATTTACTTTTTTTTATTTTTTTTTGTTTCGATTGATTTCTCTTACGATCCCTATGTTTTGATTTCGGGGGGTTGGGTGGGTTTGATTTCGGGCTTCGG
This sequence comes from Ficus hirta, assembly GCA_038430175.1. NCBI lineage: Eukaryota > Viridiplantae > Streptophyta > Magnoliopsida > Rosales > Moraceae > Ficus > Ficus hirta. The sequence continues at coordinate 10,164,021 of CM076593.1, read as the reverse complement.
TTTGAGTTTGGGTGAGAGAGGGGGCGGCCCTGGGTTTAGGTTCGATTGGGGGGGGTGGCGCTGGGTTTGAGTTTGCTGGGGTGGGTTGAGTTCAGTGGGGGAAGGCGGTGGCTGGGTTTGAGTTTGGTGGGGGAAGAAGGGGCCTGAGTTTGAGTTATCAGCCGGATCTGGGTTGTGTGGGGGGATTGGGGGCATTCGTGTTCATTGGCGAAGGCGGGAGCCCGGTGACAGAGAAGACGAGGGTGGTCTCCGGCATTCGGCGTCAGATCTGGAGGGGAAAGGAGGGAAGGGAAGGGCGAGAGAGAGAGACGGTCTCTCAATCTCCGGCGTCGGATCTTGGGGGGGGGACGGAGAGACGCATCGGACCTATGGGACAGAGGGAGGGAGGGGAAGGAGGAGAGAGAGAGAGAGAAAGAGAGGTTCTCTCTATTTTTAAAATTTTTTTTTTAATTGATATGAGTAGGGGTATTTTCATCTTTTTAGGGGTATTTTCCTTCAAAAAGCACAAAACGTGCTTCTCATGTGACCATTCCGTGAGTTTTTGAACGGAACCAGACAGAAAAGATCAAACCGTCAACTTTTTAGAGAGTTTAGAGTCAGCACAGTTAAAAAAAAAAATAAAGTCCAAAGTATCATCTCTTAAAGAGTTCAGGGACCATTCCGTGGGTAGGATGTGGGTACAGTGCCCCCAACGAGCACTACCCGCCCCCCGTACCCAGATTAAATTAGGCAGGTTTAGGGGGTAAAAAGGGAGGCGGGTATGGGGGTGGGGGAGGCATACCCGCGCCCACCCCGTCCCATTGCCATCTCTAAGAAAAATCCATAAAATATTATTTGACAACCTATGTGTTTGTTAATTTCCTTAATCTATCAATGGAAATCGAGATTTTCTTGAATGAGTACATTTATTTTTTAAATTATGAATTTGTGTTGGATGATTAGGGATGGTATTTTTATATGTGGATGTAGGTACCCATCCCTGATGGAGTGAGTCTAGGTATATTATATGGATATGGAGGTGGGTTTGAGGATTAAGATTAACCCTTATTGGGTACTGGATGGGGTGATATTCACCCTTATTATATATATACATTTAAATTTTTTTTATTAGATTAATATAAAAAGGGAAACACCTCCATAATGAAAGAAAAGGAAATTTAATCTTTTTTTTTTTTTGGTTTTGTTGCTAAATTATTTGAAAACTTCATTGAAATTTTTTTGAGTTTTTTTTTTTTTTTTTTTTTTTTCTAATATTTGTAAGGTAATATGAGTACATCACTTCCGGTAAAAGATTTCCCACCTCAAATTAGATGGGTTAGTGTTGAGGGAAGTACACACCCACACTCCGTCCTATTGACGTTCCTACCAGCCGAAGGGCCCTTCCCAAACTTTTCCATAGTAAAAAAGTCTACAATTTAAAGGATTAACATTAAAAAGATACAATGATACAATATTCATAAATGATCGCAAAGCGTTAATAAGCGTGCAATTGCAGCAACATGCATGGACCTTTTTGTTTGTGCGATTGCTATTTTACAACCACATGCAGTACCATTATTCGTTGTTGTTGTTGGGTTTTTTTTTTTTTTTTTTAATAATAAATTTAAGAAAGCAGGTAAAGAGTCTATCTCACTCCGATTAGAAAAGGGATTCATTTCAGGCTAGTACGCCGGAAAGGCATAGGCTCAATGCAAGTCGTAGTTCGTTCCATCAGCATGGGAGTCGTGCCTGCAACCTTTGTTAAAAAAAGCTTCTATCATCCCGGTGTCAAGCATAAGAAAAGGATTATTGATTATTCTTCCCGACGGGACAGGCGTACCATTATTTGTTAAAAATTGTAAATGTCCTTTGTCAATTTACGTACTTTTTTTGTTCTTTCCAAATGTACTAGGGTTAGTCTCACTTATCTCCATATTATGTGAAAGAATAATGTTAGGGATGTGATTTGCACCAATCCCTACTTTTATGCACCAACCCACATGACATGTGGTGATCTTAAGACCTTTGTTTTTTTTTTTTTTTTTTTTTTTTTTCAGATTTGAAGGTTTTCAGTAATGGGGGAAGCTCAAAAGGTAAAAGGATGAAGACAAAGAAGAGAGGAGAGAGAAAATAATAGGTTAGCAAGAAAGAGATTAAAAAAAATAAGAAATAAAAATATATGGGGTTTATTAGTAAAATAATTTGACGTAAAAGGAGCTAAGGTGGCGTATGACACGGAATGCCACATCACATGCCATGTGGGTTGGTGCATAAAAATAGAGATTGGAGTTGGCGTTCCTAACATTATTCTACGTGAGCGTAGAATAATATTATTATAACTATCATAACAAATAATGTTTAATTTGTTGTGTAAAATTGATAGTTTTGTTACGTAATATTGGTAATAGTCTCTTATATATAATAGTGATTGTGATATGAGAATGAAAATAGTAACTTAATCAGTAAGGAATTTTTTTCTGCTGAATGTGATTTGAATAAAATATAGGGAAATGAAATTTATGACATGAGAACTATTAATCGTGAACTTATATATATATATATATATTTTTATTACAACACGAGATTATATTTAATCTAACAACTTTAGTTATCTGCGGTATGATTACCGTAGTATATGGGAGCCTGCCCCAGTGTCCTATTCCCAACTTTTTAGCCCACATTCCTTTTTTTTTTTTTTTTTTTGGGGACATTTTTGGGCCTCTAGAGATTCTAAAGCCCCAAGGATTTACCATTTGTATTCGTTTTTCATGCATGTACACAATTAATAACCATATTAGATATCACTTGCAATTATATCAACACTAATATTTCAACTAATCAAGAACTATGGCATGCAATCTCTCGATCTCTCTCTCCCTCAAAAAAAAAAAAAAAAAAAAAAACTAGGACTACATGCAATAATATAGTACTATTTTTTAATTAAGTTAATCCTTTGGTACGGTATAGAAAATAATAAATCGACAAGAAAAGATTTTTAATAATAAGATTTTCGTTAAAAGTTTTCAATAAATTTAATACATTTTTATTAATCTAATTTTCTTAATTTTTTAACTTGATATGATTTTTACGTGTTCTGATAGTTCATAATATAGCATACTAATAAATATTTTTCATATCCTAATCGAGAATAATTTAGGGGAAGTGATAAAGAACATGTGATTAGAGAGAGAAATGATCTACCAATAGCACAAACAAGGACCACTAAAAAAATGAACTTTTAGTCACAACATACTTTATAACACTTTTGGGTACAACATTTTAATGTAACTAAATGTCAATTTTAGTCCCAAGATTGTGACTAATATGCATTTAGTCACAAATTATTGTTGTAACTAAAACTTTCAATAATAAAGTTTTTAGTCATGACATGATTAAAACTTTTCCCTGACTAAAAACATCATGGCTAAAAGTTTTACTCGCAATAAAAATTTGTAACTAATGGTATATTAGTAAGATGGTTATAACTAAAAGTAACAATTAGTCACACAAAAATCTTGTGACTAAAAGTGTTATAAGAAAATGTTATGACTAAAAATTTAACTTTTTTTTAGTAGGCCGGCCAAACATGAAGAGTTACAAAATTAACAACAATCCCCAATTATAATTGAAAGGATTTGAATGTGAAGCTGAACTAGTCCTTGTCCAATGCAAATTCCAAGTAATAATTTTTGAATTATTTGTTTCCCAAACATCTAACTGATTTGTATGTTTTCTATCCTTATTAACTTCAAAGTTTACCAAAGTGCCAATAATATCACTTTAATACGAACAGATTTTTTTCCATTCACTAGTGTAGTCCCATGATTTTCTATTGAAAAGTTCTATTGTCACCTCTTTGTCTGTTCTCTTCGCATTTTTATAAAGACCTATTCTATTCTCAAGAAACGTGCTTGAGATTTTTTTTTTTTTTTTTTTCAAGACAAAGAAGAAGAAACGTCAGAAATTAGAAAAAAAAAATGATTTTTTTTTTTTTTAAAAAGAGGTCCACGAAAACAGAGATTGTCTATTGATTGGTGGGTTAAAATAGGAATAGCAAAAAGAATGTAATAATTAATAATTAAAATATTAAATTTTATTAGTTGATAAATTTAAAAAATAAAATTGAATTTTATGAAAGACGGCTTCAAAACAAATTTAAATTAAAAACAGCTTCAAAACTAATTTTAAGAAATGATGTGAGAAAAGTAAACAGATGGGAGTGATAGAGAAAATATTATTTTATAGGCGGCCAATATATATACACACACACACACATATATTACCATTAAAAACCTGTGCGAGAGAGACAAGAAGCTATGACATCATCAAGGGAGGATTCTCTTCCCTTCCATGTCTGCCATGTCCAAAAACTCCCCATCTTCATCAACAGAGCTCATACTCTCCTCCACTCAGCAGCCATAGCCTTGCTCCTTAACTATAGAGCCTCCTTTTTCTTCCAAGACGCCATAATATTTTCCACACCCAGAAAATTACTATTGCCATGGCTCATCATCTCCTCTTCCGAGCTTGTCCTCTCCTTCATCTGGCTCCTCCGCCAATCTCAACACTGGCGCCCGGTTACTCGCTCCGTCTTCCCCGAACGATTGCCGGGCGACGATAAGCTTCCGTCCATCGACGTGTTTGTTTGCACTGTGGATCCAGAGAAGGAGCCGACTTTAGCGGTGATGAACACCGTGTTGTCCGCCATGGCGATGGACTATCCGGCGGAGAAGCTTCACGTCTATTTGTCCGACGACGGCGGTTCTTCGTTAACTTTACACGGAATGCGGGAGGCGTGGGAATTCGCAAAGTTGTGGGTTCCGTTTTGCAGAAGCTATAAGATTGAAAAAGCATGTCCGGAGGCTTATTTCTTTGGTGGGGAAGACGACATTAAATGTAGTTCTGATCTTGGTAGTGACGAGGTTAAGACAGAGAGAGCAAAGATTAAGGCTAGTTTCTCACTCTTTTTTTGTTATATATACGGCGTTTTGTTCATACGTTTGAATACTGGAAATTTGTTTAAAACCTTTTTTGTTACTATATTTTTTTTTTCTCCTAAAAAATTTAAAAATTTTGGATTTCAACCAAAATTAAGTCTTGGATTGATTTTTATTTTTATTTTCTTGGGGGTGGTTTTTCTGATTAATAAATTTGAAGATGAAGGTGAAATTGTGAACTTTTAATTTGGTGCAGGAAAAATATGAAGAGTTTAAGTATAAAGTTAGGAAATATGCAAGAGCTGGAGAGAAGAAGACTGGTAATCATGATAGAGATCACCCTGCTGCCGTCGAGGTATATATTTCTGCTTTCGTTGTTATAAGTATGCATAAGTTTGAGGATTGATTTAACTCCAATCTTGTCTTAATCCCCGACTTTTAAAATGTTTGATAATCAGTCCTTGAATTTTTAATTTGTCTCATAACAATATTTTAATCTAAAATATTATAAAAAAAAAACACGTGAAAAGCATATGCGTTTTAATCATGATCAATTTAATCATTTTAAAATGGATAATTTGTCGGTTTAGTCCATGAATCATTAATATTCTGTCACTTTGGTCCTTGAACTTCTAAATTTGATTAATCTAGTTCCTGAACTTTTGTTTTTTTGGCAATTTTGATCCCTTAAATTGAAATTGCTGAAATATTTTTTTTGATTTAGTGTGCATAATGAGGTTTTAATTCCATGGAACATGAAATTTTACAAAAATGATTATACTAAGTATAAAAATTTCCTCCTTATTCTTATTAAATATCCTTAAATTAAAAACTAAAATCATTTGCAGTTAATGTAGCAATTTCTTTTAAAATTTCAGTTATTATGTAATTAATAGGGACACAATTATCTACGTTAAATTTCAGAAATCGTCTAACAATTTTAGTGTGAGGGACCAAAACTGCCAAAAAACAAAATTTCAAGGACTAGAGGGTGTTTGGTGAATGAGTTGAGTTTGAGTTGAGTTGAAATTTTTAAGTTTGAATAGTATTAACTTTTAAAAAAATAGTTAGGGTGCAAATACTTTTAAAAGTTCAAGTACCAAAGTGACATGATATTGATAATTCAGGAACTAATAAATAGACAAATTACCTTTTTAAAATTAGGGTGCAAATATTTTGAAATTTAACAATTTCTACGATTGAAATCCAATTAATCTAACAAAAAGTTATGAACACAAGTGTTGAAAATTTATACTTTCCGCTATTGAAATCCAAATCCAACAAAATGTTTTAGACATTAAAACAACAAAAATAATTCTGATTATTATATAAAAGATTTCTGAATTAAAATGCCCAAGATCTTCGTATGTAGTAATTATCGTCTGATTTTTAACAGTTTTTTTTTTTTTTTTTGGACATAAGGACTTTTTTGATAAATTGTTAGTTTGAGGGTTATGAATCTGGGGTGTTTTAAAATTTAGTGACCGAGATTGAATCTATAATTAAAGGGGGGAAAAAGACCCCCAAGATTTTGTATATATAGGCGGGGGAAACATACCCACCCATTCCGTCACATTATAAGTCCACTTTATGTTTCACTAAGAAGACATCTAATGTCACAAAATATAGAATCTTAAAGAATTGTACAATCATCCACTGATCGTACTACATTAATAGAGTCACTTTCTATCTGAGATACTCTAAGGCCATAAATCCCTTGCAAGCAGAGGACCTTCACGAATCATTTAAGTTCAATAACCTGATCATATAAATAAAAACTAAATACTAAAAATAAGTAGTTAAGGTATGTTAAAATATAATTGAAGGACATGCAACGAGACAGAAAAATAAAACAACAGAATCTAAACTTTGTAGGAAGCTGCATATCCCTAATTAATCACATAATCAGAAAAAATGTATGCAATAAAAGTTCAAATAAACAAACAGAATATTACAAAATTGTCTACGTATATATGCACATTTGGCAGGTTATGCAGGATTCCTCCAGTGATGCAATGCATAAAAAATTACCTCTACTTGTTTATGTCTCTCGAGAAAAAAGGCCTTCTTATCTTCACCATTTTAAGGCCGGAGCCCTTAATGTTCTTGTACGTCTCCTATACATATACATATTTATATTTACACACACACTGCAAAAAATACCATTAAGTCCCAACATTTTCTTATAGCACTTCTAATCACAATATTTTTGTATGATTAAATATCACTTTCAATCACAAGCTTGTTACTAATATGCAATTAATCACAAAAAGTAATAACGACGACATGTTTTTGTTAAAACCATGAGTATTATTTGTGATGACATTTGTCAATGCAAATAATGTCATCGCAAATTAGACTGATTGTAGTAGTGCTTGTGATTAAAAGCGGCGTTTAGTCAAATGTTAAATTGTTGTGACAAAATGTGTTATAAAAAATGTTGCGACTAGAAATTTATTATTCTGTAGTGACATATTTTTGCACACAACACACCATTCAGGTTATATGGACTGATTTATATCTATATGTATACAACATGTATGTATGTTTGTGTGTTTGTATATATTTGCAGCAACGAGTCTCTGGAGTGTTGAGCAACTCTCCTTACATTCTGGTGCTAGACTGCGACATGCATTGCAATGACCCAACTGTAGCCCGGAAGGCAATGTGTTTCCATTTAGATCCCAATAATAACACACTCTCTGGCCTTTGTTCAGTTCCCTCAAATCTTTCGCAACATTAGTAAGGATGACATCTATGACAGTCAGCTTAGATCAATATTTAAGGTATGCTGTAGATGCATGACACACGCGAATAGTTATAGTCTCGGCCTAACATTCTAGCATCAATTTCTAATAGTAAAAGCTGGTCATTGTCTTTGGGAGCATTTTTCCTATCAAATAGTACTTTTGATTTCCTTATTAATTCTGAACGTCAATAGAGATCGTTTTATACTTCGAACTTCATTTTGTTTTGATAAATTAAGTGAGTGATTTAGAGTACAGGAGTTGCACTACAAAAAAACAAAAAACAAAAAACAAAAAACAAAAAAAGAAGTTAAAATATCTTTTTTGTGACACTTTAAAACACAATATTTTTATGTGATTAAATGTCTCATTCAGTCACAATCTTCTAACTAATCTGCTTTTAATTATAAATTTTTGTCGACTAAAATCTTTAATCATGAGATTTTTAATCACGGGAAAAACTTTTTAAAATGTTAAAATTTGTGAGAATGGTAATTATAATGATACTGGCGAACAAGAATAATAAGATCAGTACGTTGTCTTCTATGTATGTACACGTATAACTCACCAATTTTTATCAAAGCCCTAATTAAAGACTTCAAAAATAAGTAAATAAATAAAATAAAAAGCATTAAATAAATAAAATAAAATAAAATAAAGCATCTGCTTCTATATTTTGCATAGTCGTTTATATTTCACACTTTTGTTTAAATTTGAAGATTTTTCTGCCGAATTAGGTGCAATGGCAAGGTCTGGATGGCCAAGGGGGACCAATCTTATCCGGTACTTGCTTTTTTATAAAAAGACAGTCACTATATGGAAATAGCATTACTTATAATGAAGGTATATATATATATATATATATATATATATTATTACTATAAATGAGTTTAGCTTAATTTATTAAAAACTAAACATTGCATTCCACCAATTACTAATTTTTTCGACGTTTGACATTACAATATGTAGATCCCATGAAGCTTAGGCAAGCTTTTGGTCCATCCAATGAGTTCGTCAAATCACTTGGCAACCAAAACTACAAGCCGGCCAACATGATCATTAATGGTGGATATCCAACATTATCTCTCGAAGAGATGAAACTGTTAGCGTCTTGTGCTTATGAAATTGGCACTGAATGGGGTCGAGAGGCAAGTAACATACATACATACATACATACAATGATGAAGTCAGGAAATTTGATAGTGGTTTAATATTATATAAGATAATTTTAAGATATAAATTAGATTTTCCATCTTTTATAGGGGGGAGGGGGGCTTATGCAAATTTTTATATATAAACTCATATATGTAAAACACAGCCAAATTCTGGAAGCCATGCTATGAGAGAAAGATGCGAGCTCCACAATCCTAGTCAGCAACGGAGTTAGTATTTTATTTCCATGGGGGCATTATCATTTTTTCTATAGGTACTAAAAAAAAAATTTTTTTTTTTTGAAGATTCTATAAAAGTGTAGAGAAAGAAACTGGATAATAAAATAAATAAATAATAGTTAAGATTATTCAGTTAAAAAATAGTGGCTAGAATATAGTTTAAAAAAATAAAAATAAATAAAAAACAATGAGATAGTTCTAGTTTAGTGGGGGCACATTTGAGAAAAATATTTTTTTGATGGGGACACGTTCGAAAAATTAAGTAAATAAGTAGATTAAATTGTAAATGAAGAAAAACTAAGTGAGCAAGACATGCTCCTAGTCCCCAAGTAACTCCGTGCATGATCCTAGCTCTCACGACCCTACTCATCTGAGTCTGTTTGTTTAGGAATGTTCGTATGATCCATACTTGATGAAAACCTAATTTCATTTCTTCTGATTGTCGATGATCTCTCAAAATTCAAAACAAATTATAATATTAGAGCTAATATTGTTGTGCATGGTAATATATATGTATATATAGGTGGGATTTTTATATGGTTCAGTGTTGGAAGATTATTTAACAGGATTTACATTACACTGCAAAGGATGGACTTCTGTGTATTGTGATCCACCAAGGCCACAATTCCTGGGTTGTGGCACAACCAACTTGAATGACTTTATGATTCAGAACACAAGGTGGAGCACTGGCTGGTTTGAAGTTGCTCTCTCAAAGTATTGCCCTCTTATATATGGTCCCTTGCAGAAGTACATGTTCATTCAAAGCATTTGTTATGCAGAACTAGCATTTTCACCTCTCTCTTTCTTCCCCTTGTGGTGCTTTGCCACCATCCCTCAGCTCTGCCTATTACTTGGCATTTCTATATACCCCGAGGTACGTAATATATAATGAATATAGAATTATTTCAATACTTGTGTGTGTATATATGTATAGTGATTTTTGTATTTTAAACTTGAGTGTGAGGGATTTGAAGTCTATTTCAAAATATATATACCATTGGTACTGTACACAAGTTTGAATAGCCAAATATTGACCAAATTTTGGGGAATACATATATTTGTAGTGGGTTTGGTGTACCGGTTTGAAAATAAAATTTTTAGGTTAAAGATAAAAATTGAAATGAAAAACTTAAGTCTAAACCGGTTGGTCGAACGCATGCTTAATCTACCCTACTAGCGTTATTTCAACGGGTGAGAGATAATTCTTGGGAGCATATATATGCTATCTGATATAAATATTATAGTGTGATCTAACAGTTTAAAATTATATGTTAAAATGACTGACAAAATAGAATATAGGTTAATTATAATAACATGTGAGGACAAAGAGTACTCTTCTCCTAGTTTTTCCTTTATTTTCTTGTCATGCATAATTTATTTTCTCTTGTGCCAACCATGGTACTACTGCCGACATGATGTTGGGGGTGCAGGTCCGGAGTAGGTTTTTTCCCATGGTTTCCTTTCTTTTCCTCTCGTCGTTATCGAAACATTTGTACGAGGTACTCACAACGGGAGGGTCATTCAAGACATTGATGAATGAGCAAAGGATATGGATGATTAAGTCAATCATTCCTCAGTTGAATGGAAGTGTGGATGCGCTTCTGAAGAGGATTGGCATGAGGGAAGCCAATTTCGTGACCACTAACAAAGTCGAAGACGACGTCGAACGAGATGATCTATACCAAAAGGGCATGTTCGATTTCCGGACATCCACTGTGTTCCTGGCTCCAATGGTTGCCCTAATCATCTTGAACATGGTTTCCTTTCTCGTGGGAATTGGTAGAGCCGTCTTTGTCGTCGGAGATTTGAACAAGATGTTTGTTCAACTTTTTATGTCGTTTTATATCTTGGTCGTGAATTACCCAATTATTGAGGGAATGATAATTAGGAAAGACAAGGGTCGGGTTCCGTCCTCAGTCATTGCATTATCTGCTGTATTTTGTGTGGTTTTCTTGGCATTTTCATCTATCATTCTCTTGTACTAAGCATGATCCAATAATGCCGGTTTTGGATCACCTGTTATGTTTGATATTTGATTATAAGTAATGTATGTGTTTTCGTTTGGGTTTAGATGGCTGCTTAAACCAATGTATTCAAATTTAATGTGTGTTTGAATTATTTTTATTTGAATAATAATTACTTCGGATGCTCAAAAAAATCTCAATTATAAAAAAATAAAATTGTTGACATTAATAATAACTAAATTATTAATCCTTTTAAGAAATTATTAATAATGAAATAATTTTTCTCTTTTCAATATTACTTTTAAAAGATAGTCTACATTTATTTTTTTTTTAAAAAATACACTTTCGTTAGATAAATATGATCCCCAACACCTAAAATAGACCGTTTCATGACTACTTTTATGCGAGTTTTCGAGCTTTGAAGGATATGGTGGTAAGTAAAAGGCTTTCATATTTGATGAGAACTGTCTGTTTCATGCAGGCTTTGTTTGTTTCGTAATTTATTCTTTTCTAAACTTAAATGAGTTTCCCTAAAATCTTCATTAAAAATGAAATATTTATACAATTACTATTTTATCCATATATATGTGTTGCCTCTCTTTAAAAATAAGAATAACAAAGTAATATTGGTTATGGTAGGGTGGATTTTGGTTTTCCTCCCACTTTTGATAGGTTTAACTATAATTTTTTCCACCCTAGCTATTTTCTTTTCCTTTTCCTTCTTACCAAACAAACCTATCGTACTAATTTCTATCTAATTTTCTCTCCTCCCACTTTCTCCCTCTTTTCTATCCTACCAAACATAGAATTAGGCTTCAACCATGGCCCCAGGAATCTCTCCCTTCTTTTTTTTTTTTTTTTTTTTAAATACTAGAAAACCCATTCTAATCCTATTTTTTCAGTATCAACCTAGAAAGTGATGATTGTCTTTTATTATTGATAACATAATATTTTATTTTTAATTAATATGACAGTTATTTAAAAATTTATCAATAAAAAAAGATAATTCATATATCACTTAAATTAGTACTTAAATATTAAAAAATTAAAGACAGTGTTCCTAATATTATTTTTTATTTAGTCGAAATAAATAATATATTTTCGTCATTGGAACATACAAGAAGCCTCTGCTCTCTCTATAGATATACACACATAAATATATACATATAAAAACATTTACGGTAAAAATATTTTTAGTCTAGTATTATTATTTTAAGTATTAGATCAATATTTTAACAGTCTAATATTTAAATTAAAGTAGTTATGTATGTCGTATTGTAGATTTTAATGCGTTCTCATAGATTAGATAATTAAAAATTTCATCTAACAATTAAAACGTCAACAATATCTGTCAGTAAAATAAAAATACAATTCATATCATATATATACATATATATTTTTTTGTATTCACATAAAAAATAAGAATACACATAATCTCAACCACAAGGGTTTTGAGACGAGGGATTTTAGTGGATATTACACCCCAATATTATATCACACATTTATTATCTTCACTCTCTATGTGTTATTGGGGCAGTTACACTTCACATGCATCGTCCCAAACACATAACCGCCTCTTCTACTACTATTTCTCCATCAACCCTTCACAAGAATCCCATCAAATTAACCCTACTTTCTTTATCACCTTCTAATCTTCCACAACCTTCATATCAGATAGATCTCCCACTCTAAAAAACCCCAAAAAAAAAAAAAAAAAAAAACGCATATCATTCAACATGTCTCATGATCATCAAGATCAAGATAAACAACAATATTATGATCAACCAAATATGATGATGAAAAGAGTGCAGTTCCCACTGGACCCAAACTCATACAAAATGCTCGACGAGATCGGCGTCGGCGTCAGCGCCGTCGTCTACAAGGCCCTCTGTCTGCCGCTGAACTCCACCGTGGTCGCCATCAAATCGATAGACCTCGACCAGTCCCGCGCCGACTTCGACAACGTCCGGCGAGAGGCGAAGATCATGTCCCTCCTCTCCCACCCCAACATCCTCAACGCCCACTGCTCCTTCACCGTCGACAGCCGCCTCTGGGTCGTCATGCCCTTCATGTCCGCCGGCTCCCTCCAGTCCATCATCTCCTCCGCCTTCCCCGAAGGCTTCTCCGAGCCCTGCATCGCCGTCGTCCTAAGGGAAATCCTCAACGCCCTCTCCTATCTCCACGACCAAGGCCACCTCCACCGCGACATCAAGGCCGGCAACATCCTCATCGACTCCAACGGCTCCGCCAAGCTCGCCGATTTCGGCGTGTCCACATCAATTTACGAATCTAATTCCTCTCGAGGCGGCTGGTGCTCTCCGTCGTCCTCGTTGCTCACCGACATCGCCGGGACGCCTTATTGGATGGCGCCGGAGGTGATACACTCCCACAACGGATATGGAATCAAGGCCGATATTTGGTCGTTTGGGATAACTGCATTGGAATTGGCCCATGGAAGGCCTCCATTGTCTCACCTTCCTCTGTCCAAGTCTTTAGTACTAAAGATTACGAAGCGGTTTCGGTTCTCGGATTACGAGAAGAACGCCAAGAACGAGAAGAACAAGAAATTCTCCAAGTCTTTTAAGGAAATGGTGGGGTTGTGTCTGAATCAAGACCCTTCCAAGAGGCCAACTGCCGAGAAATTGTTAAAGCACCCGTTATTTAGGAATTGTAACAAGGGTTTGGATTATTTCGTGAAGAACGTGTTGCATGGTTTGCCTAGTGTGGAAGATAGGTTTAGAGTGATCAAGAGTACTTTGAATGTCGTGCCAATGATTAACAAGGTCAACGGTGATGATCAGCATGATGATGCTGATGATGCTGATGATGATGAGATGGAGTTGAAGGAGAAAAGGAGGAGGATTAGCGGGTGGAATTTCAACGAGGACGGGTTCAAGCTCGATCCGGTGTTTCCGACCGAGTCCGAGGACGATTCCGTCGTGAAACAGGTCCGATTTGGCGGCGAAACCATAATTCAGAACAGGGGAAGTGAGTCAACAGCCGAGTCATATCCGAGTCAACTGAGCCAACTCGGAGAGTTGGCCGAGTCGAGTTCGAGCTCGCTCGGTCAAGTTGGGGAGGTTAATGATCATGGAGAGAGGAGTGACCTTCAAGAGAGGGATCGTGGTGAGTCAGGTGAGTCATTGACGAGTGACTTGGGCGAGTTGAGCCCGAGTTCACCGGGTCAGGAACGGTCGAGTGGTGGGATAATTGATAGGGATAGTGTGTTGCAGGATCTGATTTTTCTAAGAAGGAACTTGGAGAATGAGAGGCAGACCTTAACGCAGATGTTTAAGCTGTTGGGGGCGGAGGACGCGGCGGAGGCGACGAGAGAGGAGTACTTGGAGCGAGTGGTGGAGAGGTTGAGGTCGGAGCTAGATATTGAGAAGAAGAAGAACTTGGAGTTAGAGTTGGAGGTGGAGTTTCTCAAAATGCAAACTCAGTGTGACAATTAGATCTTCGCTACAAAATATTGCATATCTCGATCACTATCGCTATTGGTCACCGCATCTAATAGGAGAAGAATAGGTCTATATTAAATTAGTATCCGAGGTTATTGGAGTTGAATAGCAAAGTTGTATTGGCAAGGAATTTCAAAGATTTTGAACTTTTTTTTTTTTTTTTTTTTAAGCAATCACCTGTATTAGACAAAATGTTGCATAAAAGTGATCTGTGTAGGGAACCAAAATAATAATAATATTATTATGTTTTTGTTTATTCGCGCTTGGATATGTTAACAAAAGAAAATTGTTATGTTTTTAGAGCTTGTGAACAATTTTGTTGATGTAAGGTAGCGTAGGGATGGCATTTGTAATAATGTCCCATGAGCCATTTTAGAAGGAATTTAGTTTTGTATTATTAATTGGAATTTTGTTGAAAGGAATTTTGTAATCCTAGTTGCAGATAATAATGAATCATATATTTATGAATTGAACCATTTTATGTTGATCAGTACAACAAAAAAAAGTCTTCTATATGTGACATTCAAAGAATGTCGTGAAAATGTTTCCACAGCATTTTTGTAAACGGAATACCCCACACAAATGGAAAACACCTAAATTTCATGCGAACCTGAACTCCTAAGAGCCCGAAAGTCTCTTTATTTTTGTGTATTATGTGAAAGAGAAAAAAAACCAAAAAGAAAAAGAAAAAGAAAAAAAGTTGAAATAACATGCTTGCAATAAGAAATCAGGTCGTTCTGCACAAATATATATATATATATATATATATATGGCCATTTTTGTAGTGGTTATCCACTAGGTTACTAATTTTTAGTTCTTCCGAAAGAGTAATCTTCAGTAATGCTTCTCATATAAATCCAACCTTTAGATTTATGTCCCAGATAATGAAGGTTAGGATTTCTACCCCTCCAAATGGATAGGTTAAAAGTTAACATAACGAGTCTTACCGGTATTGCCACCCCATCAAAAACAGTAATCTATTAGATTACCACTAAATCTACTGGATGCCGTTCGAGCTTACAGTCTCCAGGCATCATCTATTAAAATATTTTTCTATTTTTAACAAATACGGCAACATTTTTTGTGCACGCCATTAAATATTCTTCTTCCAAAAACGGTACAGAGCGATACTTTTAGTTCCTCAATTTTTCCCCTCAAATTATGTCATGAAACCATGTACTCAAATTTAATAAACACTTTAAGAGAAATTAGGTAGATGTGCAGCTTTTTCAATGCTTATTAAAAACAAATGACCAGATCATAATCAACAAGGGATCGATCAGTAAAAACACAAATATTTGATATCGGTTTTCAGTGATTGACCATCTACCAAGTGATCAATTACTAATTGATCATTTAAAAAATGAATATTTTTTTTAATTTAGCAAAACTTTCGTCTGGATCACCTATTCAATTTGGTATTTTAATTCAAATGTACTGTTTGTATTCCAACTATATGTGTTTGAATACATAACTACACCAGCATATACAAGCAGTTGAATGTTTTATCATTTCACAACAATTTAAATAAAATACAAATTTCAAATATTTACTTTTTTGAAGCCTATATCACACTTATTTTTCTACTTTTGTACTATTTAAATATGTTATCTTTAATAAAAACTATCTAAACACACATTTCATTTGAATACACAATTAAAATTCCTATTTTGAATGCATACATTCAAGTTAATTGAATATTCTAATACAATAGATGATCTAAACTAATGCTTAATGTATTTACTAAAACATGTTTATTATAAGCTATGGATAATTTGTAGGATTATCCTTCAAAAATGATATCTCTAGATTATTATCTCAGTTGTAATAACTTCATTTTTTTTCCCCCTCTAATTAGACAAATAGAGAGTCAAAAATCAAACTAAAAAGGCCAAAAAAACATAAAAATGACTATTTCCTTGTAAAGGCTATTTTCCCACATTTCCCAAGAGTGTTTTTAGCTCTAACTTTTTATTGGGTATTTGGGAAGACGATCCATTGGGTCTAAAGAGAGCATTGTCAAAAAAACCCACGTGAAATAATGGACTTGTCAAAAGACCCACAAAACCCAACAAGGCCCTCTGAGCTAGTTGGATCAACAATCCTGTCGCTGAACTGGATCTGACAGAACATGTCCATTAATAGGAAAAAACATTAAATAAATTCCCAGTAAAAAGAGAGAGAGAGAGAGGGAGAAAGAAGGAGAGAGAAGGGGCCATGATATTCGTCTGACACCCCCAACAAAAGCACCAATATTAAAAACCGAACAAATGAGTCCCTATCAGTTCTGCGACAGTATCCCAGTAAATGTCCTCCATGAGTTTGGCTTCCATTTATTTAGTGCGTTTATGTAAGAGAATGAGAGAGAGAAACTTATGAAAACTAGTCATTAATTTAGTGAAGAAAATTTACAATATTAAGTTTACGTTTAGTTCGTTGGGTGGAGATGTAATTTTTAAGATATAGGTGGTTGATTTTTTAAAAATTAATTATAAATTTTATTGATTTTTCAGAAAAAGATAAAAACTAATATGAAAAAGTACAGTTTAGGTAGAGTTGAACTTAAACGCTAAACAAAGCCTAATACTTCAAGAACGATGGGACAACAAAGTTATTGCAAACCCTCTCTCTCATTCATATGAAAAAAATATGTATATAGGATGACTCTATTATCTGGCGGCCAAGTATTTATAGAGAGAGGAGGAGAAAGATGATTCAACCTGAAAAATCGTATCTCTGTCCAATTTTTTCCTAATGAGCACCGTCTTTTTTCACATCCAACTTCCCCCAAGTGATGTGCCTTATGTGTCTGGCAAAAAAGAGCTGCCGGACCCGAGAATTGGCACATATATAGATATGTATATATATTAAAATTGTTTATTTTTTTATATAAATAATAGAGTAGAACATTTAGCACAAACAAAGGACAAATGACCACTCAAAAGGAAAAACAATCTAGACATATATTCAATCAATTGATGAGTTTAGAGATAAATAAAAACTAATTATTTTTTTTTATATTTTTTAGTTTAATGTGATTTTGATCAGATATAAAGACAAATGTACTAATACGATGATGAAGTCTTATAATACAAAGACCATTCTTTTTACTTTATCCTCACGAATTATAAAATATTGTATCCACGAGGCAAAAATTTTACCTCTTCTTTCCCGTCTCTCTATCCAACGTTAAAAAAGCAATTATCATTATACCCAAAGATGAACTATAAAAGTTGATAGACTATTGATAAGCTCGGTAGATAAATATATATATATATATATATATACACACGATAGACCATTGATAAGCTAGGTAGATATATATATATATATATATACACACACACACAAACACATATATTTATAAACCCAATGAGTGGAAGATACGGCACCCAAGATGCACTGCGGGTAAACACTGCAACTTTGGTCGTAGAACCTCATGAACCCACAATCCATATTTGGCACGCTTGATCGGCCTTTAGTCTTTCACTAAATCTCTCTCACTCATCCCAAAAACTCTCTCCTATGTATGGGCCGGATCTTTTGTGTATGCGGTTCTTCTGATCAAATTCACTCATTCTTTTGCCGCAAAATGGAAAACTGAAATCTAGGGTGCCCTTTCCTTTCTGCATATCCTTGGTGTGTAAACCGATGCCCCTTATAAATAATATTTATTACTTTTCTTCACATCATTAGAAATGAAATGAAATGATATTGAAATATTTGAACTTTTTTTTTTGTATAGCCTATTATTATTATTATTATATATGGATTCAGTCTCATACCGACATCCTTCTAAAATGGTATTTGTAACCCTTTTTTTTTTTAATAAGTTAACATGATAAGCAATTGATTTCTAATGTAAAATATTTTTTTTGGTGATACATCATTTACAAGAGTATTTCCAAATAGTATTATTGTATACTTAAATTTACATAAAATTATATGTATATCTATCAACTAGTAATTATATGTATATTTCTAAATAAAAAGTTACAATTTTTAAATCTGTACGATTACTATTACTAAATAGAAGACTCATTTTATATATAATTGTATAGCTGTATATATTAATGGCGCCAAACTGAAAAGCAGATCAGCTGGTACTGAGAAGTAACTAGATCTGGGCCTACGTACTTTCTTAGACTTTGGAAAACACCGTTTAGGATTCTTATGCTATAAATGAACGATGGCAAACCAAAAAAAGTGGAGATTTAGCTTGGAACCACATAAGTTTAACCAAAAGAAGCAGGGTGTGAAAACACAAGTCACAGAAGGAAAAAAAAAAAAATTTATGTGTTGTCTTATTTTTTAAATTATCCCCACGAATTTTGCCGTTGAAAAGTCAGATCCTTTTTCTACGGTGGAGTTAATGAAATGAAATGAAAAGAAGAAGACAGTGTGAAATGACAGTATCTCAGTGAGTCGTCCAGCAGATTAGTTTTTAATATACAGTGCTATAGTACATGTGGCTTTTATATTAAAGACAAAAGTATTATCTTCTATTTTCTACAAAAAAAAAAAAAAAAAGTTTATGTTCTATTATTTATTTTGCATTTTGAGTTTATTAATATAGTGTAAGTTAAAGATTTTTTTTTTGTGCGGATATATTTAATGCATTTAAGATTGTATGCATCCTTAAAATTTAAATTAGTTCTTGTCAAATTTCATATTATTTATGCATCAACAACATATTTTAATGCATCGATCATTCGACAACTTAGCCTTTTATAACTTACGGATGCACATATAATAATCGAATATTAAATAACAAATGTACCTTTCACAGCTTAGCATAAAGTTTCAATTTTATGAACTTTCCTTTGTTTTTAAACATGATACTTAATTCGTGTTTTATTACATATCTATCCACAAAAAGTACAGATATATATATATATTTTAATGAATTAGGGTGATAGAAATTAGTATGTATATCAAATTATCCCGATTAGATCGATACTCTTTTTGCACCCTCATCATTTTTTCATTCTTTAAAATTTTTTTAATAGGAAAGAAAATAACTCAAACTTGTTTGACAATGGGGGAATAAACAACCATAAGAAAGAAAAATGAGCTAAGAGCCTATTGCAACTCCTAAGAAAAATCAGAAAGTAATTTCAGAGGATTCAACTGAAAATAGCTTTCAAATATGCCCAGTTAAAAATCCTCCAGTCAAATTTAAAAATTATTATACTTATCTAAAATAAATGTAAAATTTGGAGATATATGATATATATACTTCTGATAAATTTAAATGAGAAATCTAAGAGAGTAAATATAGCCCAGAGGCAAATGAGTAACTGAGAATTTTTTGTACCACATTAGGAGAATTATTGATGCGTGTTAATTTGGATAAGAATAATTTTGACCATGGTGAATTTGCATATAATACGACACTCACAGGGGTGGATGGATTGGTAAAGGAGGGTGATGTCTTCCTTAGCCTCTTCCTTCGTCCACTCAGGTTCAAATCCCGTGGAACTCCTGTAAGACTCCCACTCCAATTTTGGTTGTGGTAGCATTGTGTTGATGATGTTCTGGGTGAGGTCTGGGTTAACGACTGAAAGAAACTGGTTAAAGGCTTATCTCTTCTTTGCCGTACCCAAAAAAGTTGATCCCACCTGTAGGACTGAAATTAGGACAATGATGGAACTACCACCAGAGTCTTACTATTCATCAAAAAAACTTGCATATATATAATATGAATTTAATTACTGGCAAAGTCATTTACAGTTTTCGTATGACTACTCGATCGGCCGTATTTTGTTCCTGTGGCACGTGAAATGAGCTAGCTAGGCTTTCATTAGATTACTGGTTAGTATTTAGGTTGCTTACCAACAAAGGTCTAAAAGACATTATTGATATTATATACTACTTAAATTCATTTATTTTTCTTTGTTTAAAATGTAGCAAGTAAACCCATGATGAAATCTCTTAAAAAGAAAACTAGGTTTTTTGAATTTAAAATAATGTGATGATATTGATAGAGAATATATCAGGTTAACTAGGCCACATGTCAATTCAAGAGTCGCTGAAACTAAATAATTAAGAGTAAGTTGAATAATCAGCATGCGTGCTTGACCTCTAATATGAACCAAGTAATTAATAATTAGTCGCTCCATTAATTTAATTCTCAGGATGACCACCATTGCTCATTTCATATATATTTATATATATATATATATACGTAAACATATATATATATATATATGAGAACAATATTGTATTATAAAGAGAAGTAAAAGAGCATCCGCTAGATCTTTGCTAGATTCAGAACAAATGATAGGTATGAACCTGGCAGGTCCAGGCTCTATATATAGTAAGTGGTGACCAAGCACTTTAGACATTTTAGTGAACACCCCTCCAATGGGATTTTCAGGCTCTTTTTTTTTTTACAAATTTTGATGGCCCTATTTACTGCAAACTTTACTCACTGAATCTCTCTCTCTCTCATATATTGGGAGCGCATCACTCTTATCATCACCACCATTTTTTCCTCTCAGGTCAGTCACCTCATTTGTTTAATCTCTTTCCTATTTCTCTCTCTCTCTCTCTCTCCCTCTCTGTCTCTCTTTTCCTTTCATGATCTGCTTTAACTTTGATATGATTTTGTTTCAGACTCTTACATATATACGTATATGTTTATATATATTTGTTGATATTGTTGTTCTCTTGATCCTCTTTTCTTATAGGTCAAAAGAATCGAAATGGAGAGGAAAATTGCTATGAGAAATCCCATGACCAACAACATGAAGAACCAAAGTAGCAATAATAATAGTAGTAACAAAAATAATAATAGTCCAAAAGATTACTCGTGGAATCATGTCTACAACAGCCAAATTAGCTATGCTCTTCAAGAAGACTACATCACCAATGGGTTTTCATGGCCTCCAAGATCCTACTCTTGCAGCTTTTGCAAAAGAGAATTCAGATCTGCTCAAGCTCTCGGCGGCCACATGAACGTTCACCGGAAAGACCGGGCCAGGCTCCGACAGTCCCCTCCGAGAGACCTCGGCCGATACACCGGCGGTACTACTTTTCTTAACCCTAACCCTAGCCCTAACCCTAATTTCTCACCCTCTTTGATTACAACTCCATTATCCTCTTTTACTTCTCCTCCTCTTTCTTCCTTTCCATCTTCTCCATATTCTGCTTATTGCCCTAACAATGAAGCCAAGAAATGGCCATGGAGTACTAGTCATACTACCGATCAACTTGATCCTTTGACCATCAACGGCGGCTTCGATTCCGTCACAAATGTGAAGAACAAACAATCGGTTTGCATGGCCGGAGAACATCATGATCATAATGGTTTTGCAGGAAAAACTATGAACTGCAAGAGTTTGAAGAAGGCAGCACATGAGACAAGTACTGCTGTTAGATTGGACTTGGAGATCGGTCTTCTTGGCCCCGATTCTAAGATGGGTCGAGACTTGGATTTGGAACTTCGATTGGGATATTCGAATTAGCGCCGAAAACATCTTTATTTTGCCAGAAGAAGGGGATAAATTTTTAGTATCTTGAGTTCAACTTAGAGAGACATATAAGAAATATGTAAGTTATAATATTATTCCAATCCAACTACGTGCCTATTTAATTTCTTAGCCCTTTTATATATATATATATATATATATAGTATCATAAACTCTACTACTTTACAATTTGCACCAATGTTTCATATCTCTTATGTTGAAGTGATATATATATCAATATGATACTTAAAATATTTTTGGCGTCATTATTGTTATTATTTTTTTTTTCATTTTTGTCTCATATATCAGATTTGGCAGTTTTACTTTTTTCAACTTTTCTTTTGGGATGGATAGTCCTCTACTATATCATGATCGGAGAATGGTTTTATAATATTTGTTGGAGTCGTAATTGTTGTTGGCCATGTTCGCTCTTGTTAGGCTAACTGTGAGGCCATGTTCGCTCTTGTTAGGTTAACTGTGAACTTAACAACATAGAACATAATTGGTTTATTGATGATGCAAAAGTAAAACCCCATTTCTATATATGAAGGGTATCTGTGATCAATTTTTCAAATTTTTCTACTCAATGTGTGGTTTTGTTTACTGAAAAATACATGTACTTGTGTTTTTCACTAAATTAGAGATATTTCTTCATGTTAATTTACTGCCTTGAGATATATGTATATGTGTGTGTGTATTAAAAATGACACAGCAAACGAAGACTAAGATGATAAAAATTGGAAATAAACAAGATATATATGTGTGTGTGAAACTTATTTGGTTACTTCGAAGCTATATCCGCAAAGATAGCTACTAGTACAATCAAAATCAAATAATTATTATATAGTTGCAAATATAATTTAGTAGTAATTTTATACTTGACTTATCATAATGTGTTCGAATCTCCAACTT
This sequence comes from Ficus hirta, assembly GCA_038430175.1. Classification (NCBI taxonomy): domain Eukaryota; kingdom Viridiplantae; phylum Streptophyta; class Magnoliopsida; order Rosales; family Moraceae; genus Ficus; species Ficus hirta. The sequence continues at coordinate 10,141,158 of CM076593.1, read as the reverse complement.
AAAAAAAAAATTATTATGTATATATGTGTGTCTATATTATATAGAATCTAGAATTTTATTCTCTCTTCCCTATAGCTAGGAAAAGAGGTTTAATATGTATAGACACGGGTAGCCCTTTGTTCCTTCTCCCCAAAAGAAATTCATATCTTCCCATTGGGCATAGCTGATATATGTTTAAAAATTAAGCACAAATATTTTTCACACCCTAAGAATTACATCATGTAAATGTAGTACATGTTCACCATACTCATAATTATCACATAACTATATTTCCAGCAAAAATATATATATATATATATATATATAATTGTTTAAAATATTTACTTGTCCATTTATTAAGCATAGTGAGACAACTAATATTTCTTAGCAATATATAAATAGACTGAAGCTATAATACTAATAAAATTTAAAAAAAAAATGAAACGAAAGATCTTTCATGTGACGTATCTTCCGAAATATATATACATATATATAAATAATAATTTAACCTCTCAATATAAAACTTCTTGTCATTTTCAACTTACATAAGCAATTGTATTTACCACAAAAACTTCTCTGTGAATGACTTGAACTGCGTGAGTGCAATTATTGGGAAGGTAAATATTATTTGGCCTTAGAAAGATTATATATTTGCTACATATAATATTTGAGACCCTATTGAGATTCCATCTTTTTGATTTAATAAATTATAAGAGAAACAACTAATATCAAGGAAAGACAAGACCATCCAACTAGCTAGATTGGCACCTTTTAAAATGATGATCTCATATTAAGCTCGTCACTTTAATTTACTAAAAAATTTTATGAGATTTCAATTACAGGGTAAAAGCTGCTTAAAAAGTATCTAGATAATCTGTCAAAAAAACTTTAGTTCTCTTAAAAAAATTTCAAACAAAGCCACAAAAATATATTTTTAATTAAAAATAAATAAATTTAAAAAAAACTATTTTTACTAGACTTTGAAACTTGTATAAAAGTTTCAGTAATACTTTATAAACTTTATTTCTATATTTATAGTTTATTAGAAAATGTTAATACTATAAGTTTAACCTATGAAAGCTCTTTCAAAAATTACGTGAATCGTAATACATAACTAAAGTGAAAACTCCACTAAACGAGCCCACAATCTCACAAAGGTCAAGAAGATTTTATCTTTTGCTACCCAAAAAAAAAAAAAAAAAAGATTTTAGCTTTTAACCATTTGATGTAACTATGCTGAGTTCATGCATAAGTTTGACCTTTGGTTTATCTTTCAAAGCTGAATGAAAGGATGAGCTAATAACTGGGTGCAAATAATAAAGTCGACTGCAAAAGACCAATTTGTAAGCTTCATTTAGGAAGCAATTGCAATCATTGCACTGCGAAGAGAAGGGCAGAACAAGGAATTTCCCAACCTTGAAAACATCCAAAAAAAAAAAATCAAGACACGTATGCAGCTTTATATATATATTTAAGTACAAAAAGAAAAAAAGGAAAACAAAACTATGAAAGTACGTAATTATAAGTTGGGGAATAAATGTTGGGTAAGATTATAATTTTCATGGGTTTGGTTAGACATTGAGTTTGACTAAGGGAAGGGAAGGGGAGGGTGGGGTTTCCATGTGAATGATGAATATATATATATATATATATATATATATTACATTTGTAGTGAGAGTTTGATTGCATTTTCCCAAAACCTGATGGGTTTGCATGTTCCCGACAACGTCTGGGTTTCAAAAGGCCATTATGGCCTTTCCTTCTGAGGAATGAAATGTTTTTGGACTGTACTTGTTATTATTGTATTTTGTATAACTGAGCACGACCACCACTTCTAACTCTTTCCCCACCTTTTTTAGCACCCACTACTCACTCAGTCAGGACACTAATGTAGTCTGTATGGATTTCTTGAATTTTTTGAATTTAACAATCAACTTTCTGAATTTATAATTTTTAAAAATTTTACTTTTTACTCAAATCCGTTAAAATTTGGATAGTTTTCATTATATTAAGGCCATTTTATACTGATGTCCATGAAATTTTCAAATTTAACAATTTAGTTCTTTTTTTTTTTCTGGCAATCAACTTCTTAAATTTATAATTTTTGGCAATTGGTTCTTTTTACTCAAATACATTAAGATTTGAATAGTTATTTTACACATAATTTGCACATTATAGCCCAAAAAGATCATTGTTGATCATTTTTACTTAGTTTCAATACAAATTTCTTTTATATGTATTATGGAGAACTGAGACCACCTCCTAACACTTTCCCCTCACTCAGTCAGGACACTCATGTAGTTCCCAACCCCTCTTTATATTTATCATTTGGAATTGCCATCTATCTTACCTTTTTAATTTTTCATTGAGAAAAAAAAAATTAATGTGGTTCTATAGTTCATGTAAGAGCTCTCTCTCTCTCTCTCTCTCTCTCTCATTAGCCTTGAAATTTCCATTTACCTTACCTTTTTTTTATTTTTCTTTGAGAAAAAATTAATGTGGCTATATAGTTCATGTAAGATCGAAAGGACATATGTTCAAAGAAAAATACCGATCACCAGGCTATTTTTCAAACAAATAACAATAAGCCCAATTCAACTTTTGCTGGTTTGGTAGAGTCTTAAGTTTAAGTTTCATGAAAAGCGCTTGATGTTATTTTCAAGCTACCAATACAATAATCAGAAGCTCTTGGTTAGATTAAGTTGATGTGTTTTGTCTTTCGATTCTATGGTCAAATGCAGATATTCCTTATCAATATATGAAGATCCCTTTGGTAACGGGAGATCATCAAGTAGCTACAGCTAGTCACCTTTTAATTCTCACAATTTTTTAGTACCAAAAAAAAAAAAAAAACATAAAAATGAGAAAGTAGGTTGGTTTTTTTTTTTTTTAAATTTTGTTAGAAAGTTTAGATCCGTCAAGTATTCGGAGGCTCTTTATCAATGTGGCATCCATTATTTTCTTCTCAAATTGTTTGCGTTTCAAAGATGTTAGGCTTTATCTTCCTTTTGTTACATGTCCTTCCTGTAATAGGACAAGGTTTCTTCATGCCATCTTAGTTAAGATATACTAAAACTCTCTCTTTCTCTCCTCTCTTTTTTTTTTTAAGTAAAATGAAGACAAATTTATTTCAAACTTCATATTAACTTGACCTTTTGAAACAATTGATAATCTAATTTGATCGCGAAGGGAGGTTGTTACCAACTTCCTAATAGTAGCTTAATTAAGATAACCATTCTACTAATTATTAAATAAATAAATAAATAAATAAACACTACGAGATAGGGGCAAAGGTGGGAAATATTTTGTTCAGGTCCCCACACGTGGGATTGATCTGAAAAAGTTAGAAAGGGAGAGGGAGACAAATAGGATGGTGAAGAAGACTGCCATAAAGCATGTTTGTGTAAAAATGAAGAGAAGTGTTTTAATAAGCTACTAGGCATGGCATAATAAGCTAATAGGCATGGCATAAAAGAAAAAGCTAGTTTGAACTCCATCACATCTTTCCTTGATCCATTTCTGGCTACCTAATTTTTTTATATTTTCTTCTTTTTAAAATTTCCCTTCCGGTTTTTTTTTTTTTTTTTTGTTTTTTTGTTTTTTTGTTTTTTGGGTTTTAAATTCAATTTATTACTCATTTTCAATTTGTGCATTGCTTTCAACAACTTGAAGTACTACTTACAATGATATCACATGACTATGATCTGCATAGATATGCTTCTTTACTAATTTCATGCATGTGTGTCATGAAGGTGAAGTGTGTTTTGAAATCAATTCTTTTCCTTAAAAAGACTTGGTAGGTTTCCAGCCATAGCATGATAACCTATACAGCATGTGGTACAATGGTGATATAGAAAGTAAATTACTAGTCAAATTATGATTATGTACATCGGTGCGGGCCCAAATGGCTTCATTTGACAGTACTATTGATTCTTGTGAAAATGTGTTCTATTGGCTCGTACCTCAAGTTTGATATGAAAATTACTATTTATCATTATTAATAATCTGTAATCACCACATTGTTGTTGTACAATAAAGAAATAGGCATTCGATAAAAACTACGATAATTACGTTATCACATTATTACGTGAAAGTTCTTATATGTCATAATATTCTATCAGTGATACATGATCACCATATTGTTGAAGTAATGTTGAAGAAATATAGAGATCATTTTTATAATCTTATAACGAGGACGATCACTTATTTGGGTTCAATATTGTCAGTCATTGTTTGTTGTTGGTGCTTTCTCCTATATATATATATATATATATATGTATGTATGTATGTATGTATACGTGTGTGTGTGTGTATTCATAGAGATGGGGATGACAACAAAGATATCGAATAAACTAGCTTCATTTGCCACTCACGCCCAAGACTCAAGATGCCGCCAAATATCGATTTCTAGCAGTTTCACATTCGTAAGATGCCCTATATGCCAGTTAATTCATTCAACAGTTTGAAAATCTTTTAATTTAAAACAATGCTTCTTTATTTTTCTTAATTATTGGATTTGTTCGTTTCAAGATTTTAATGAGGCCTCAAAAAATAATACACACACACATACATAGATCTTAGGGATTTCATTTCGTGGTCTTTATTTTTTTTATGTACTAATTTATTGTTGATTTTTAGTACATAGGTACTTGTAATTAAAAGTAGTTCTAGTCAGCAAATTGCCGAGCTACTCGTATAGATTATATAGCTTTCATTTTTTTTTTTTTAATAATATTACCACTGGAGTTTAATGCAGGAAGGTAGTAATAGAGTTGTAACCTTTTTTACTATTACAAATGTATGAGAAGAAGAAAGTTTTGAGTGAAACCCTATATACAATATACAATATACAATATACAATATACAATATACAATATACAACATATATGTATATATGCATATATACTAATCAGAGTAGCACCTAAGTAGACTGATCTGAACCCAAAAATACATAGTGAAAAAATAAAATAAATACATGAAAAACCGGCTAGTTAATGTATCAAGGTTAAAAGATCAAAAGAAATGAATTACAACCTTCCAAATCCAAAACTAAAAGAGTAGTAACTACAAAGGAACAGCACGTAGAATAATCTATTTTTGCCATTAGGATCCCTTTCTACTTGGAACTATAAGTGCATATAATATATACACTTCTGATAGCTTGCATTTGCCTGTTCATCATTTCAAACCCTTCTATGACATATATACGTATATTTATCATAAAATCTTTTGAGATTTTTTTCAATTTATAATTTTTTACATACAATCTAATGTTGTGTCTGCATCTTCTTGGAATTAGAATTTCCAAACAACTGAAAGATAGTCAAAGAGAAATGCATGAGATGGGCCCAACAAGTATATATGTTTTGTATTTTTTTTGGGCTATGCGTCTGCCCAACAAATTGCTGATTCCAAGGAACGCACAAAAGAAAAAAAAAGGAAGGTAAGAAAATAAATAAAAAAGGAGAAATTGTGAAAATAATCGCTCAAATAGACATGTTTACGTTTTTACCTTCTTATTTGGATTTTATGACCCTTTTATGCCTATTAATTGAAGGTATTAAAAAAAAACTGAAACTATTATAACTTAAGTAATAATTCAGAGACGTTCCTTTTTTTAGGCATTAATAGAATTCAGTGATTATGGACGATGCCAAAGATTGAATTGATTTTGTCACTTTCAAAAATTTCTTACAACAAATACCATGTTTGCCCTAATCACACTGTTGTTTAGGCAAATTATACCCTTATGATTTTTTTTTCTTCAATAATTTGTCTCTCTTTCTTTTGCACTTTCTCTCTTTCTCTACTCTCAACTTTACTCTTCCCGCTGCCCCTTGCACCCCATTCTCACCAGCTATCACTATTTGTATCTTTGTCACCAAAAATCTCCCTCGCGCGGGGTCACACACAGCTAGATCTGCTCGAAGGTCACCAGTGTTGTTTAGATCCTATTGTCGTTTGGACCTCACGTCATGAATACGATTCTACATGGTGAGATCCCACACAAGGATCGCCACTATGGCGACATCTTGCCCCACGGGGAGATCTGTAGGACCGTAGCCCCGGCCTACAATTGCTACGCCTCCACCACTTCTTTATTATTTTACATGATTTTTTTAGTATTTCAGTGAGATATCACCAATACCATAGATTACACTACCACTGGTAGCCGGAATTTTTTGTATCACGGAAGATTACTTTAAGTATCATGGTAGGATGCCGTTGGTCAAGGGTGGGTTACTGCTGGTATCCTGGTGTGATTCTGTCAGGACCATTTTTGGTAGTTCAAATAGGCTAGAGTAGCATTCTCTGCAAAATTATTTTTTCTTTTGTGGTAAAATCAATTTAAATTGTTGTCGTACTAGTCATGTTGTTTGTTTAAAGCCCCAAAAATTTGCACATGCATTACCGGTTATTTTGAAGTCTATCAAGCCATCTGAGTCTATAAAATAGCAATTATTGGATACAATCGCCATCAGAAATATACCATATAACTGCTGATCAAGATGTGCATATATACATATATATATACACACACACACACAAACACAAACACATACACAAACATATATATATATATATAGTCTAGACTTTTTGTTTTTTGTTTCAATAAGAATCTATAGTCTAGCCTTTACTAGACGTTGAAATTAATTATTAGCTCCCTAACCTATCTCACCATCGTAGTTTCTTCCTCTTCCCAATAAAAAAATATATATACATATACACATATATATACATATATGTATCTTGGCATAGAAAATTAAAACTATATTAGTTTGACCTGATCAATATGTATAACGGGAAATCCTTAAGTATGCTTAATTTGGAGCCATCCTCGTGCAGCCACATCGGCATGATGTATTGATGTTAAAGCTTCTTACAACATCAGCAGACAGCTTTCATGTGTGTGTGTGTGTGTGTGTGTGTGTGTGTATATGTATTGTATATATACTATGTCCAACATTCCTGAGTTAAATTTTCATGGGAATTGTCAATTTGCTATTGTACACATTTACAAGTAACTCTTTTAACTTTTTCATAATTTGGAGTATGAAAACTTACAGCTATAATTACAACTACTTATGTGTTTTTCTTAACAGTATGAGGTTTATGACTCTAGTTTATATTTAAAAAAAATTGAAAGTACTATCAGATTTCGCACTTGGGAACTCATATATAAACCCCTTCAGTCCCCCGTTAAGCTAGTCCCAGTGGGCGATCTTTTTCTTCATTAAATTTTCTGCTTGTAGCTAAGTATAGGCCGCTGCGCCTGACCGGTACCTAGAATTTATTATGTCAAGGATAAAATATGCTAATTCTAATATGAGCTTAGTAATTCATGAGCAAAAATTTTTCACATATATATATATATATATATATATATATACATATACACACCTATGAGCCCAGCCGACTGGCCGAGCGTAGCATATGGTAGGAAGTGATCTTTTTATTAGCCTGAGTGATACTGGGCCTAAGTGTAAACTTTTTTTATAATAGATAAATTGATGAGACAAGATGTGAATAAAGCTTAATAAAAAATAATGATCCTAGACAGCACTTACGTTGTTGCACTGACGCGCATGCAATGCAATTTACCATTTAACCTAAGACTAATGTTGTTTTCTTATATAATCCTTGGTATGAATTAAATTATAAATACACACACACACACATATATATCATATTATTAAGGAATTAGCTGTCTCCTAGTAAGCACTGATATCATAGAGAGACATGACATGGTCAAATTAATTACAAACAAAAAATTGAATCATCGGATCAATGCCAATCTTGCAAAACGCGTTTCTTGGCCGTCTTCAATCGAAAGACAACAAACTATATATAACTACTACTGCACTAGCAGACAAACGGTTATATGTGTGAGAAAACGTTTACATATATATATATATATATATATATATTCAATTTACTATCAATTTATTCCTTTTAAACTGCTCCCCCCGGCTATTTTCAATAAGTTATATAGGATTAGAGACACTTTATATTTATAATTACTATATTTGTATAAAGCGCCCTCCTACTTAAATTGTTAGCATATGTAGATTAGTAGTAGGACATTATATTAGGATTGTAATTATCAACCATATTAATAAGTGGGTTTATAACGGCCAAGCTAGCTAATAGTGCTCCATCACATGGTTTATGTAGTTTAAGTGGTTGAGATTTGGGAGTGACGAGATTTGAGTTCTACATTTTATAGTAAAGTGAGATGCTGAATTATTGCTATTTATGTCTACAACTACATCAAGATGCATGAAATTAAACCGAAATATGGAAAGTATAAGGAATTAGACCATTTGTGCATAATGTACAAATTTTGGCACCTCTTAATGAGTGAGATTTTGCTCACACACTTGAAAGGTGAAATGCAAAGAAATTCAAAGATGTGACATGAACTAGAGCTAGACTTAAGCATTTCCCTCGTGTATTACATAGGCATGACGGATTTCTCATTACTTTCTTATAGTGTGAACACAATTTTTTTGTGTAAATATATTTTTTAAATAGAGTGGTAATATATGGAATTATGAGCTGCAAATTTGCTAATATTAGCAACCAAAATATGATCAGTCGTGTGTAGGACAAATTCCCTTGAAGGATATGAAAGAGATGTTGTGTAGAGACATAGCTATAGCTCTAAGTGATATACATACACAAAAATATATATATATATATGTATATATATTTATATATAATATGACAATTAATTAACAACCGCGTCAAGTAAACCTTAGGAAAGCTACATGAGCCAGCATACAATACATTAGCTGAAGATTAATATCACAATCAAATAAGTGACAAAGGTAATTAAATAAAGAAAGGAGTTGATCATCATCAGAAAGAGTTAAAAAGCGATATTTATATAAATATGTACAATATATGTGTGTATGTATTTATAAATATACATATATATGTGTATATTATACAATATTATAAGGAAGGTTTGTAGAAAAGATCCAGTGTTTTGAGAGCCGGCTAAAGGGAAACAGTCGTCAGCATACGCCAAAAATGTGTTCTTTTTAAAATATATTATACAAATCCACTATAACCATGTTACTACGCCGTTGTCTTCTATATAATTGTCTCCATCTCCTCTCTTCCATACCCTCTAATCCTAATTTTCCTATTTAAAACCATACTTTCTTTTACCATATTTCTTCTCTCCTCTCTCTCTCTCTCTCTCTCTCTCTATCTCTCTCTCTCTCTCTCTCAACTTTTCAAACCACAGTGATATTCTGTTCCACAAAGAACGAGGTTATCTTATCTTTTCAAATCTTGATCCAAAGTAAAGCCAGTCACATATGGAATCTGGGAAGCAAGGAGTAAGCTGCTCGGAGACGGCGTCGAGCGAAGAAAACGAGCGGTCGGAGCAAATCAACAGAGAGGAAACCTCGGCGGCGAAACGCAGCTACGAGTGCACATACTGCAAGCGAGGGTTCACCAACGCTCAGGCCTTGGGAGGCCACATGAACATTCACAGGAAGGACAGGGCCAAATCCAAGCAACACAACCCGGTTTCTTTGCTTTCGAATTACCACCAGAGCGAAGAAATTCACATGGCGGTGAGTTCTCATCATTTCACTAATTATTCGCCGTTTTCAAACGAATTACCGGCTTGGTACCCGCCTGCAGCTGATATGGAGGCTCAGAGAAATTATCACCACAACATGCACTTTCAGCCAACTTCCGGCTATTCCAATTTTGAAAGCAATTACATTAATCCGTTTGCTAATTCGAGGGCATCTCCGACGACACCGAATTTGACGATGAACGAAGAACTCTTGGCCGCAAATTTGAGCTTGCAAATCGATTCATCGGATTTGGAGGATCATGATGCGACGAGGGGATCTGTAGTACTTGATCACGATGAAGTTGATTTAGAGCTTCGACTCGGCCATGGATGAACCAAACGTATGTCGTAATATCATTTAATAGCTTTTTAACATTAATTATATTTTATTTATGACTTTGTTTCTTGATTAGGGTTTGTAGTACTTATTTAGCTATAGCTAAGTTTATAGCTTCTATTTCAAAAAGATCATGTGGTTTTTGGTGATCAAAATTAAGGATCTAGGGAATGCAGAGACAAGGGATATATGTTGGTGAATGTGGGGAAGCATATTATGGTTTTTTATAACTTAATTAATTAGTACTTATATTAACTGCATTAATTAATATGAATGTGAGGCTTTTGTTAATGATGGTATGTTACGATCCGTACTTGGAAGAAATGTGTTATTCTAATTTAACAATACAACTGGGGTACATTAAGTTTTATATTATTTCTTTTTAACTAGAAATGGTACCCCCATGTATGATATTTTTATCATAGTTCCATATGATCTTATCACATACATACATACAAACATAGATACATACTTTCATATATATATATATATATTAATATGTGTGTGTATATATCTTTTCCCAGCCCTTATTTTCATCTTCTTAATTAGTGAAATAACAGAAAATTTAGCTCTACATTATGTTTTATCACCCTACGATCAACATAGAAATCATAGAATGCCATCAATTTATGCAGCGATGTGTGTGTGTGTGTGTATATATATATATATATATATGTTTCCTTTTATTGGGATCGCTTTCTCTAATCTCTCAGGTATTTGATATAAACACTATTTCATGATGCCTAATTGAGGGGAAAAATTAAAGGTATTTCAAGTCTACATATACGGATAAAATCAATCTATACCCTTCTTTTAAATTGGTGTAACATAAACTTGTAAGGAGATGAATATACATATATATATTGTTTAACTGTCAATTCAACAGATTTTTTTTTTCTTTTTTCTTGGAATTCCTCAATTACAAATTTAAGTTCTGATCAATCGTATATATTATTTAGTGGTGTTACTTTTCACATGGAGATGATGACTTTTCTGACATCCATTTGTATGTAAATGTGTGTTTTGTTATAGAGTATTAGCTGAAACAGAAACAGTGCTGTTCAATTCTAGGAAGCAAGATATGTAAAGATTCCTTAACTCCAGACAGAAAACAAACATAAAATATGTAGGAAAAAAAAATTATGTAGAAACTAATCAACAATAATATGGCCTTGAATATGGTTTACCTAGCTTATTTTTTGCCTATAATTAATTATCAGGAAGGAGCAACTAGTATTAATGTAAAACAAAATGCCCCAATTAGAATGACATTCTTTGAAACACGCACCTATGTACCCCACTAAGCGCTTTACTATATATTGTCAATATTCAAAATTATAATAGGTCTTCAATTCAAATGTTGTTTATTAAGACAAGCAGAGATACTCTTTTTTTCTTAGTTTTACAAATAAGGTTTTTAATGAAGTCTATCTTAGATTATGATTTGCAAAGAAATGGTGTAGATTGTTTCCCATGACGTCAGTTTCTGCTTGTTCTTAATCTGATCATCAATTAACCGTCGTTTATGTTTTTTTTTTTTTGAAATTATTATAATCTGTTTATTCTCTTTTTTTTATTAATAATATGAGTGTGGAGATTAGTGTGGGATGGGATTGTTAGTAAGTGTCAACCCAGTTAGGATATGATAGTTTTCCCAGATATATTATTCTCTCTCATCATTTATATAAAAAAATAACTACAAGAAAAATATACCAAAATATTAGAAATAGATTATAGATTGAAGCCAATTATATGTAAAAAAGAAAAAACTCCACTGCTTAAAAGGCCATTAGAGACTAAAGCTAAGTCGAATCTCCACCTTTAAAAATCATATACTAAAATAGGTATCAATAAAAACCTTTCTATTGAAACTCATATATAGGGGGGAAAACATATTTTAAAAAAAAAAAAGAAAAGAAAAAGAAGAAGAACCTACGGTTGATCAGATGAAGAGACTATCCAAAAGACCTCATAAAATAAAACAACTTTAAAAACTATATGCTTCAGAAAGAAACGACCGATGAATGTTATAGAAATGTTGTTTTAGTTAATTGTTACTGGCTTACTGCTGAATATAAATGTGAAGATTAAAACCTAGAAAGTCATGGTCTTGATCCCTTTTAAAACATAACTATAGCTGATATATGAACATATTTTGGTACATAGTATGTGAATATACATAAATATATACATGTAATATGTGTCATGTGTATGTGTGTCAAACAATGAACAATATTGCTTTTTTGCAGGTAATTATGCTGATTATAGCTTATTCTTACATATATATATATATATGTACAGTATCATGTTTCAAAAAAAAAATTCTATATTATACATATATACATATGTCTTTTGTTATCAGTATAATATTGCTTTGAAATCCAATAATTGCATCAACAATTTATTAAGATGTTAGAGAACTCAGATACTAATTAATATTGTTTCAACTTTACATATTTAATGCTCATAAACTCCCTATCAATGAAAAATTCTCTTAAACCTTATTAGAAAGACATATGATTACAAGTATTCGTGGGTGTTGCACAGCATCTATATCCATATATAATCGCCCATAAAAAGTTATAATAAGTGATTATTCATAAATAAAAACGCTATCTTTTTTGAGATAAAGTCCAAGAACACAATTAATGGGGCTTAAGTTATAAGTAGACACTAAATCATACCAAATAAAAGCATGCGTCATTATAATAAGTTCTTATGTCCCTAACCATCAAATAAAGGACTCGATCGTCGTTGGCAACAAAACGACATCATTGTCGCCAACAACTGACGTACTGAGAAGGCGATATACGTACCATTGGCGAGGCTTGAGCTTTTGTGATGCTCGGTCTCGTCCTTGCCACTAGAGAAAATCGATTCCATGCTCCGTTGTCATTGTCCTCCAACTATCACGAGAGTAAATCCAATGTTGAGGTTGGTAGAGAATGAGGGTGCGAGAAAGGAGGGCACGGGGGTATTTTTGACATTTTCTATCACCTCAAATTTCCTTGCATTCTCTTTATCCCATCATTCTGTTGGGAAAACTACCAATTCAAACCTTTTCTTCTTTGTGTGATAAAATGAGTTCTTCAAGCAAGTTTTAACAAAGCCAACAAATCAACCAAAATAATAGAAAAATCAAAATAATCAACCCACATAAGAGATACCGATTTTTTACGTGGAAAACCCTTTAATACGAAGGGAAAGACCACAAGACTGTAGTCCAATATCAACTTCCACTATATCAACAATAATGAGATTATAAAGTTCTCTCTAGATGCAACTAGAGGGTCACAATCATCAAAATAAATCAGCTAAACAACAAGATTCATCATCAACAAGATGGATTTCAACACATAATATCAAAATATATCAGTTTTAGGTCTTAAGTGGGTATTTAGGAGAAGCATCTTAGATATACCAATTCAAAAATCGGAACGATAGATAAGAAGAGTTCGTCGTAAGGATTCACTACATCAAATTTGAGTACCAACGGACACCGTATCACCGCTCAATCGTCTTAAACACACCCAAAACACTACCTCTCTCTCTCTCTCTCTCTCTCTCCTCCTTTTTCCTCTCTGTTTTCCTCGCACACCCACACAGCTGCCCCTTTTTTTCTTTTCTTTTTCTGCGGATCACACGGCTTGTCCAACAAGCGATTAACCTCTTTTTTTTTTTTTTTTTTAAATCAAAAGCTATTGGGCTTTTGGCCCATTCTTGTCCAGCCCACAAACATGGGGCGGACAACTCAACACGTTCAAATATGTTTATGTAATACATAAAGGTTAAATATATCAAAAATTGCAGTAAATTACATTTTTTACAAAACTAAATAAAATAAATAGCATATTTTAAAATATCTGAAACATGTAAACAACAAATTTTCTTAATAAATTATACTAAAAGTACATCACTTATTTATTTATTAAATTTATTATTTGTTATAAATATTTTTAAAACTTGTTTATTTACTTCTTTCTCCCGAAATATATTTACGGTACTATGGCCATAACCAGATGGGCAACGATGGGCTCCAACGTTTCATGTAAGTCTGTGGGCTAGCTAGGATCTGGTCCATTTTGAAACATTTTAGGCTTGATCCAAGGCAGGAGTTTGCCAAACAATATATGTTTGTGTCCCAAACTAAAATCCAATTATATATAGAAATCAAGTCCACTTCATAGCAAAACAAAAAAAGTTCCAGTTTGGTCCTAAAGTTCCCAGCTTATTCCTGTCGATATAGATGTTGCTGAATGGGACCCACCTATCAAGAGCCTAGCTAATTTGACAGTCTATGAAAATAACTTAAATCACTTTTTATTTTATTTTTTGGGTAATAAAATGTGGTTGCCAACTAAACCCAATAGATGGGGCGATGATCCAAGGAAGTTGATCCCATCTGTCAAATTAAAATTGAGATGACGATGAGATCACGATCAAAGTCCTTTCACTTATTAAAAAAAAAACTAAACCCAATAGAATGTCCAAAAAACTAAAACTAAAACTAAAACCAATAAAATCATCGAGTGTGGTGATCTAGTGATAATAAATTATTGTGGTAGTTCAATGATCAAAGATTTAAGTGTTAAGTGACATCTTAGAAATCTTAAATATAAATGCTTGTTTTCTAATAATCTAGTACTCGATAGAGAGTGTATGGAATCACGCCCCACATATCCTTATCGTTAGCACATTCGGTGGGATTAGGGTGATGCACTTCTCGTTGAAGGATAAAGTCCGCCCATAAGACCTTCAGTGAATATTTCTGTCAGTATTTGGAGAGCCCCTTTAATAAAACTTAGTGGGATATGCTAACGCTAGTCATTCCTTTTTTGGATTTTTTATTATTAAAAAAAAAAACCCCAACAGAATAGTGGTATGTATTATATCTACCCCAAAACGTGCTACAATTAAATGGTCCAAAAACGATGACAATAACGCATAACAGTACAAAATCAGAGGTCATCCTCACAGGAACTGTGGTCACCACGCATTTGGGCTTAACTTTGGCTTCATTAGGTGGGGAAAAAAGTTTTATATATCTTGGTGTTCAAAAAATGTCCCCCGCTTTCCTAAAGCCAGGCCAATTCCAAAAGCTTAAAAAAAAAAATAAAAAAAAATCCCCACGAAGCAAAACTGTAATGAAAAGCAAATATCAAACAGTTTTTGTGGAGTTGGAAAATCAGGTACCATGATCAGGTACTTAGCGGGCCGGAACAAATTACTGGTGTCATTCTATCTTCATTCATATTGTTTGTGAAAAAAATATTATCGCATATCAATAAAATAGAAAGGATCATACTTGAAAAATGGAACCAATTTTTCACTCATGAGTCGGACACTGTATAACTCATTGAATTTGAGCATGGAGAACTGGTGGATACGATAGAATTATATCCACACTCCCTCTATTATCAACAAATATATCAACGAGGGTGCGAGATCTCTTAAAAGAAAGACTTGATCCCCAGCTTTTACTCACAAGCAAAATATCAAAGGATTTTCGGAGAGAATTATTCGGCAGAATCATCTATCAAAATCATTGAAGATATCAAAGCAAAACCCGGAAACCAATATTAAGAAAAGCACGGGCCATCGTAAACTAAACGGCATTCTTCAAAAAAAAAAAAAAAAAAAAAAAGATTCGAATTTAAATGCATCCTGAGAGGAGAAGAATGAAAGGCATACTTATCACTGCACCACCATGTTATTGGTGGTAGCTGTAAAACTAAAGGATTTTTTTTCTTTTCCAGCCTGCTATATTGCGCATAAGGCCAATATATATACATGAAAAGGTCTTGCATCCAATATCGGATACTATCTAGCACTGTAACTTTCAATTTATAAACTTACGACAACAAGTTGATTTACTTGTAACTTCATATTTAGAATCTTGTCACATGATACTATTTACATATTGTAAGGTACGAGTATAAAAAGAGTCTTTCTATAATAACCGTAGTAGCCATGTCAAAGTGTCAGATTCCCCTCATTCGATAAATATATAAAAGTAAATAGATTCTATTCTGAAAAATATTACATTAGAGGTGTCGGATATAATATACCAAAAAAAAAGTATAGAGGTGTCGGATAGTATATATATATATATATATATATATTTATAGATATGGACCCGTTTGTTTGATACACATGGGGTGTTGTATGAGCATGTGGCGTATTGAATTGGGGACCCCTCCACGAGCTTTTTCTTAGGCATGTAAATATAGGAATGCACATGGACATGGAAATATGAAGAAAAAGTAAAGGGCCTTTTGTGCACATCTGACTTTCTCAACCCTATTATTTCATGTGTTCCCATAATGTTAAAACATTTGCTAGTATGCCCCATTGCTTGCTCTTTGCGTTACTTAGATACATTGATTTTCCAAGCAATTCTCCCTCTCTCTATATCCTTTACTTTCTTCTGATCAGATCAATCATATACCATAAGTTACATTATGAAAATAAAAATAAAAATAAAAAAGTAGCTAAGATGGCCCCATGGGGCTTTGAACATCAATTCATTAGTTGAGTCACGTACACTTTTTTTTTTTTTGTAAATATTATATCACACATAGAATTTTATAGTTGGGTATATATGAAAATATACTTATAGATAAACATAGCAATAAAGACTTCGTTTAATTAAACAGTCAAATGTAGATTAATTACCGAAATTTTTTTATTCTTTTTTTTTTCATTGTAATGTAATTTTAATCATATCTAACATTAAAAATTTAATATGCAATTTCAATATAAAATCTTTCCTGTAGAAAGTTACAAGATTACATATGTCTCTTTTAATTTTCGTGCATGATTCCTGTTTTAAACTACTATTTAAAAAAAAATTTCTATATTATTTTCTCCTACAAAAATTTGAATTTGATATTTAAATTGTGAGTTGAAACCTAACTACAATATAATCCGACCGGTACCTAAACTTCTAACCAAGACTGGATTATGTACTAGGATATATGTTCTAGTTATGATTACTTAAATTTATTTTTTAACAGCTAATAATACTCATAATTTTTTGGTCTAGTAAATACTGTCCAATTCTCTATCCGACGTTCAAAAACATTCAGTAATATATGTAAGCATATAAATTCAATACCTAGAAAAGTCCCATAAAAAACCTAATTATATTTAGGTTTCATTTGAATGGATAGACTTGGCTTTTCTCTTGGGATTCTCAAGAGCTATATAGAAACAAAAATATGAAGCTTTCCCATGCCTAGTGCCCCAACTTCTGGATGACCTGATCTAGCCGATCGTTGATGGGCACAAACATATATAGAGACATATACATATACATATACATATATGTGTGTGTGTGAGTGTGAACAGATATATATATATATATATATATATATATAAGGAGGCAAAACATGTAACATGGGGTTGGTCATTATATCCCCAGATCCCACACCACATATTTATTAAAGCTCGTTCTACTCAAAAGGTTTTGCTAGTAAGATCCAATGCAAGAAAACATGGGGATTTGAGTTTAGCCTGCCCAAAGAAAATAATAATCATCTTGTCTTTCCTTTGGTACACTTTCGGCCCACGGCTTTGAATAAAATGGTGCGCAAGAAGAAGATTTTTCAGTAGAGAAAAAATATATCTATCTTTATGAGGTTTTAAAACAAGATCATCCGTTGAAATTTTTACAGCTTTTGTCAGATGGTAAGTGACAGTTTGTTTTACGAACGAATTATTTATGATTTTTTTCAACATTTAATTACTGAAAAATGAGATAAATCGTCGTTATGCCAGAATCAAAATGCCTCTAAAGCCAGCTTCTTCAACAATATTTCCTACCAACGTGTGTGTGTGTGTGTGTGTGTGTGTGTGTGTATGTAAGAGAGAGAGAGAGAGAGAGAGAGAGAGAGGGTATGTGTGTGTGTTGAAGAAGCTGGTTGACTTTTTCAGTAATTTTGATTTAAGATTTGTAAGTTTAAATAGTAATTTTGGTTGACTTTTTCAGAAAAGACAAAAAACTTTTGGGGAAAAAGACAAAAAATATGATGAAAAAAGTGCCATTTAGCTTAAAATGAACTTACAACCAAACAAGCCCAAAAAGTTTTTTGTTCCTGTATAGCTAGCCAAACTTTTGTTTCAACTTACTATTTCTAGGATAAGACCTCTTATTTCAACATTATCAGTCGAAAAAAAAAATCATTTTAATCGTCTAATTTATGAGTGTCTACCTTAAAATTTTAAATGCGCAAAACACATAACTATTTCAGTTATAGATCAGACCATTAAAAAAATCAATCTAATGACTAAAATAGCAATTCTTATCGATAATACAAAATATGAGTTCTTACCTACTGTAAAAACTTCCTTGGTTAAAATGCCGTTTCCTTATAAAAATGCACCCCCAAAATGCATCAATGGGAACTTAAACTTGAGACTTCTTGTTGTAATACCAACTGATTTAGGTGTGGCATAACTATTCCAACTCCCAAAAATTACCTTAAATAAATTACGTTAAACATCACCCAATATCATATTCAGGAATCTATCTTAAATACTACTCTCTAATTATTTTGAAAAGTCCTTTTATGAATCCATGGAAATCGAAATATCACTATACTGTCCTAAGTGGGGTAGAAGGGAGGGCTTTCACAGAGTCTGATGAAGGAAAAAGATAAGTAAAAAGCTTGGCAGAGCGAATACAACCACTAAATTATCGATTCAAACACACTTTTTCAAAATCCAAACCATTATCACCACTCAAAAATTCAATTATGCTCATGCGTCACCGAGACTTATTTTTCAATATCAAAAAAGTTTGAACACTTGCTCTCGTTCTTCAAAACTTGTATTTTGACTTCATTAGATAGATAAGGGAGAATATTGGCTTTCAATTTGACCTTTTTTAAAAAATAAACAAAATTTCATTATGACCTTATTAGTCCTTATAGAAGATCTTAGATAATATTATCTAAAGAAATAAATATGTGGAAGAAGATGAAACTATGAGAAATTTAATTAGTGACTCTCCAAGAAAGAATCATAGGAGACAAACCAATTTAATTTGATGAATGACTCCAAAAGAATCGTTCCAAAGCAACCATTGCTTAATTGGTTGGTTGATCCCAAGAAAGAGCCCAAAATATTTGACTCCTAATATCATTTTGATGTGTGTGTGTGTGTAAATAAAATTTTGCATCACAAATTCGAGGAACTCGGTGCCGCCCACTATGACATCTTTATTTGTAAATCTCAACAAAGTTTCGAATGAAAAATCATTTGATATCTGAAATTATTTTTTGTTCCAAATTATATCTGAAATTATTTTTTGTTCCAAAGTTGAAAATAATTTGAGTTTAGTCTATCTCGTATTTGTAAAGGTTTGCCAATTCTTGCTCACTATTTAGACGAGATATATTCTACCATTTGGGAGAAGTATATATATATGTGAATAAGTTTGTCTACATAATTGTCCAAAGTAAGTACTATTTTTCTTAATTATTATTCTTTTTTGTTATATGATGTTTTTGGATGATTCGTTGGGTCTAACTCAACAGGTGCGAAGCGGATTTAAGGTCTTAAATAACAAGCTCAAAACTTGTGAGGTTTTTGTTCAAATTAATGAAATATATATACATTGACGCTGGCCAGGTGACAAAAATGGATTTAAGTATCTAATATCTTAAAAATTTATTCAGGAACCTTCTTCTTTTTCATAAACCTGCTTAGATTAGGCGGGCTAAGATTCCATTCAAAGTAACGTAATAGGATTCGATGTTGCATCATCTTCAACTCTTCTCTGGATTAATAGATGAAAGGAGAAGGATTTAGATAATTAGAATTTTTATATTTGAAATTTGAAAGTATTTTCATTTTTACTTAATAAAAGAGATTTATTAGGTACACAAATATGCTTGAAAAATGTATAATGGAATATTTTTCAAATTTCGATATGTCACTATTTGTTGCACCTTTTTAGGATCATACTCAGGATGAAAACGTAAAATACCTAACTAGTAACGTCGTTTCAACTAGATATGCCATTACTAGGCAAAAACAAAAAATAAAAAAAAAACTAAATATGCCATTAACTCCCAAATCAATAGCAGGAAGGATTAAAAAAAAAAAAAAAGGTGCAACAGACAGGAAGAACAAGATCATATACATATAGTTTCTTGAATTTATAAACTGATAAGACTAATATCTTTCTGTCCCGCTTTAGTCATAGTATACTTTCTGTTTAATTTAGGAGAAAAAACCGAGCTATTTTTTTGTTTGTAATGTTATAACGTATCCCCTACCAAAAAAAATTGGAAATCTGAAATTGCAATTTATATTTTATCGATATGACATAATTTTAACCAATTATAAGATCCTAATCAAATTCTGTCAATTTATGATATTCATATATTTTAATCTATAATTATTTAGATCGTTAAAGAATTGTCTTACAATCAATATGATATATTTTTCATAACCTATCATAAAATTCTCCTCCAATGAAATGATAAATATAATTGGTTTAATTGATGAAAATTTGAGAATTATAACTAAAAAGCTCAATAATTATAAATGATGGCTTTAAGAGTGGTATTGGTTGAGACCCGAGTGTAAACATGGGGCGAGGTCAAAACCAATGGGGTGAGCGGTATTTGGGTCAGTCCCCAGTTTTTAGAGAGAGAAAGAAAGGGGGGGGGGAGAGAGAGAGAGGAATTAAAGAGGCATTTTGTGGAAGAGAAATGAAGGTTTTAGGACAAATGTAATGTGAGTACTTTGGATAAAACGATGGACATATGTCTTATATATGTCCCCATGAATTCTCTCTTCCCGTCAAATCAGTTTATGGTATATAATTGATTGGTTTACAGGTTCTACAGGGTCACCACAACTATATATGGATATATATGTATATATTATATTATGAAAAAACTCTCATGTCCAATACTTAGACCTATTGGACATTTGCAATATTCCATTTCTCATCCCATAACTAATAGTTGATTTGTATCTAAATTTTTATTTAAAATCATATAACATCTATTATTTATAGTTATTAATATAAAAGATAATTTTATGAGGATATATCAGTACAAGTTATATTATATGGTTTTAATAGTTACTCTAATATTTATCCATCGGTAATTATCATTATTTTAGTCCTTGGATATAAATCCGATGATTGTAGTGAATTGGACAGTTGGTCAAAAAAATTTATGACAATTAATAAACATTGAACTTATAAAGGTCATTAAATACAACTTTAGATAGACAACTTGTTCTTAACTTGTTGATACTACTTTTTTAGCTTTTTTAAATAAATAGAATCTAAATTAAAGATTTGTTCTCTAATTTTTTAATCATAGTGGTTCGTTTCCATTTCATTTTTTTTTTTCTTTTTCAATCTACTACTTCTTTTGTTGCTTCATATTCTATGTAATTGTATTTTTTTTTTCAGAAGAAAAAAATTTTGGTGTATGAACTCAATCATGGAGAAACCTATTAGAAACTACAACGAACACGTTAGAGAAGCGAATCAACAGTTTATGGGGAAAAAATCTTAGCAAAAAAAAGTATACGTTAAATTGGTCTTTGTGTAATTAAGAAAAAACTTTTTTTTTCCATAATTAGATATGTATTGTAACAAAAATAAAATGAACTTCCTCCATATGCATCAATCAAATATATATGCAGTGGTGTATGAACATTTTGAAAGAAATTTATTTAAAATATACATATTAAAAAAAAGGAAATTAAATTAAAAAAGAAAAAAATACATTTCATTATCGGATTTTAAATTCCAAATATTCATTTATCCACCTCCAATAAAAATCTTTAATATTTAAAGTAAATTGATTGTTCCGGCTATAACAAATCATGAAAAATACTATATCATCAGATGTTATTAATCTAGAGTCTACTTTTTATAATTTTATCTTATGACTATCCCTGATATAAAAACACAGTAAATATTAAAAACTCTTCCTTACAGATATTTATGTAATTATCCCCTATCATGCACATACCGATTAGCAACATCTAGAAGAGGATAATAACTCTCATGACAGTAATAACCTTTAGCTTTTTAGTCAAAAATATAGCTTCCCAAAGTAGAAACTAAAATGATTAAAGATCTTTGACCCACCTTAATTAAAGTGAAAAATTCATAGTATCCAGCCTAACCTTTATGTATAGCTTCAATCTCTCTGGACATTAGAGTTGGTTGATTTTACAATTAAAGTTTATGGAATAGTAAATGCCAAATTTGACAAAACATCAATTTTTTTTTCTTTTAAATTCAGTCGGTACTTTATAAATTTGGTAGTTTAATTCTTCCTTCTTTTTTTTTTTTTTTTTTTTATGTATAACCTGAAGGCCTTGGATTTTGGAATAACTAATATGGAATCTTGAGTTTAAGGAATTGAGAAAATTAATATGAAATAATAAAAATTAAAAGAAATAGAAAAGAGAAAGAACAAATCCTTAGAAAATAATAGGATAACAATGAGAAGAAAAAAGAGAGAGAGGAAATATGGCGTTACCAAAAATGAGAAAGATTGCAGAAATTTGGATAATTATTTTCCTTTTGAAATATCTATGGTAATGTCAATTGTCATTGGTGATATATATAACAGCAAGGCAAAGCAACTTTCTACTTAGGTTGAGTTTTAGGGTCGGGGTAACATTTGAAGATAATAATTTGGAGGTTGGGTTAAAAATGTGTGTTTGGGGAGAAAAACTTTTTAAAAAGTTCTGTGATATGAAAAATAGTGCAAAAATTTGAAATGTATTTGGAAAAAAATGCAATTTAGATCTTGCCTTATTCGTCTCATCGTTACGAGTATTTTGACATAAAAATTATCTTATTCCGATTTGAAATGAGAAAATTACAAACTTTTAAAGTTTGAATTTTTTAAAAATAAAAGAGAAAAAAAATTTAATATAAAATTAAAAATTTGAAATCCAAATAGTAAAATGACATTTGGAAATGGTATCCCAAACATATCCTAGACTATCTTGTAAGAATGACCTTTATAAAAAGGAAGCCTTGTTAACACAAAATACTACTCCATTATTTGTGTTACTACAGAAATATAATTCCGTTCAACTTACGGATCAACTTGATCTTAATGAATATAGAATGTCATAGATATATTCAATGAATTCCAACTATATCCTATTTAAAGACATGTCAAAATTCAATCCTAGTCCCAAAAAAGGAACAAATGCTTCTTCTAAATGATAACCACTTTCTCTCCTTCAAAGCCAAAATAGAAAAATATAAAGAAAAGAAGGAACTATTTAAGGAAGGACAATTAAAGACGAAGTTTTGAAGATATTTTGATTAAAATTGAGTTGAGTTTTGAAAATGTGGGTTTGATTGAAAAAAAAAATTTGTTTCAAGTGAAAAAGTATAAAAACTTGAAATGTATTTGGGAAAAAATTCAATATATATCTTGTTTCATTTCTCTTGAATTATATGCAATTTAAAAAATCATTATTTCGACTTAAAATAATAAAATTACAACTTTTAAAGTTTGAGTTTACTGTGGATATCTCTACAAAAGTTTCATTAGAAACCAAAAACACCCCAAACGCGTTTCAGAATCAGGGGTAAAGATTGCCAGCAACATGTATTAATGAAATCAATTAATGCCAATTTAGAGTTATTAATACCGAAATAAAATAAAAAAAGGGATAAAAGTATACCAAGTTCAGGTACTAATCAAATTTTCAACTGTGCTTTTATTTGAATAATGCTAACATCCCATTTAGATTCTCGTTTCAAGACTGTTTTTAAGCATTATTTAAAAGATTTTTAACAATATTTTCTCTCACAAAAATTTGAATTTACTTTTTAAATTTATTTTTCAAACCTAATAATCCAAATTGGGTTTAAAGATTCCAACTCTAATCTTAATTTTTTTTTTAATTTGTGAGTTGTTTTTTTTATTTATATGTGCTTAAAAAAATTATCACACCAAATTATATTAAAAAATTGCATCTATCAACAATTGAGGGACGTCACATTAAAAATAGTACCTTTAAAAAAAAAAAAGAAAAGAAAGAAAGAAAGAAAGAAAGAGGCTATGGTTGGAGAAATTCTCGATTTGTCAAAAAGTAGAATTCCGGAAATTAGCAACAGATTCTATGAACAAGAAGATCTGAATTTAATTTCCAGATTCCTACTTTTGTTTTAATCATGGTAGTATAGTGATATATATAAATATGCTGTCGTTTTCCTTCAACGTCCAAAGTTTTAATTTTTTTATCTTTTCTCTATTTTTCTCCCCCTTTCCAAATACAATGGCTTTTCTTTTCTTTTGGCCCCCGGACATTGTATTTGACTATAGCTCTGAAATTGTCCTTTTCGAAAGCCATCTTCAAGATGTTGATATATAGCAAAGAAATAATACATGTGTGTGTATATATAATATATATATGTCAATGGAATTAAACTAACCGTGGTTTTAGCTAAAAAGATCAGAATTTGCTTTACTCCAAAGTAAAAAATTGTCGGTCCATTTCTAATATATATAAAGTTTGATATTTTTCATGTCTTTTGTCACAAGTCAAATTTTATGAAGTACATATATTATATATTTTTATACATATTCCAGGTTCAAGATCAAAGACTTTTTAATCAAGAATTTTCAACGACGTAAAAGCTGGTTTAGTTATGTTAACCTAAACAAGAGAATAAAGAATATGGTCGTCAAGCTTTGTCAAGTTCTATGCACTCAATTAGAAGTCATAATTAATTTTTAATATAAACTTTTTCTTTCTTTTTGGTTTTAATTTATGTTAATGGTAATTGTTTAATCTCACCCCAAAAGTCAGTACTTGGAAAAGTAAATTCCAATTAGAATAGCTGCACATGACTTGACAATTCTTGGTGATGGAATTTTTCAAATATACATGTACTTGGTACATTTATAATATATTTTAACACTACTTTCATCTACAATATTCACTGCCATACAGCTATATATGACGTGAAGAATCCTCTTGTCGTTCTTTTTCTTTTTCTTTAGTGGAAACATATCTATATATAGAGTAATTGTTGCTAGGGAATCAACTTGATTGTCATTTTCAGCTTACACTAAAGGAGATTCTTATACTCCTCTATTTTATTTGACAGAAGAACTAATTAAAAAAATGTAACATTTTGTGTGTGCTTTTTCTCCCTCAAGTGCACTTTAAATTTATTGGTGTTTGGAAATTTTTGGACCTTAAACTTTTAGTTTTGACAAACGGGGATATCCTATATTTTGAATTTAATTTGTTATAATCGTAATCCAATAATTAACGGACGGAAATGTCCCAAATTTTTGTTGATTCATTTATTTATTTTTGCATAAAATGCAATCAAAGTATTTTCTTATTGGCAAGTTGGATTTTAAGCTTTTTATTATTTTAGCATTTGAGATTCCAGTTGGTGGTTTATTAATTGACATCTGTTATCGATTGGATTCATTGCCAAGGACAAATCAAATTTAGGATTCTAAATGCAAAAATTGAAAAATTGAAGTCCAACTTACAATTGACAAAAAGTTGAAGACCCTTTTTTTAAGTTAATATATATGTTGAGTCAAGACTGATCTAGACTCCAATTTAAATAGGGATATTAAAGTCAAATTTAATGAGGACCTCTCTAATTTAGGTTTCTCAAGTGTGGACTGTGTTTTCTCTTTTTTTTTAATTTTTTTTCCTCAACTTTCAAGATATTAAATCTTGGTTAAAAAAGCAGTGGACCTAACCACGTGAACAACTTAAACCACAAAAGATAGTCACCATAAATGATTGCTCTCTCTCATTGCATTTTATTTATAAAAACAAAAAAAAAAATCAAACACAGAATATAGTCATGTATATATATTAAATTAGAACTCCTCTAAGTATATCTAATAGTATCCTTCCAGATATATATATATATATATATATAAGCTATTAATAATACAGTACAAATATTACACTTCCTTGTGGTTGGATTCATTCTTATAAGACGAGATACATATAGTTGTACTTGTTAAGTACGGTACTCAATAGTCAATGGGTGACCAACCAAAAACCAAAAACAAAAACAAATGAGTTTTAAGCATTACAGCTTTGGGACAATCCAATGAGATCAATTACTCTTGATAAACTAATGTCATAATTACTATATTGTAGTAAAAAAAAATTTATCAGAATATGAAACTACTAATAAGACAATTTTTATTTAATTCGAGATAATTATGACTCAATCTAACGATTAAAATTTAGATATAATCGTTGTTACAGGCATAGTCTTACAGTAATTTTCTACATAATTTTACTAAAAAAGATAAATGAATCTCCACCCCCAATTTAAAAAATAAATTTAAAAAAAAGGTACTATATGATCATATCCGAACTATTTTCCAAATAATTATTTATAACAATAACTCTATATAAGGCCAAACACATGGAATCCATATCCTTCTCAACTAAGTTCACTTTCCTCATTTGGAACCGGAAACAACGCAAGGCCACGTGAAATTCACAATAATGAATCAAAATGGACGGTTGAAATGAAATGAATAAATAATTATCACTATTAAAATATTTAAATGCATGGAAGCGAAAACACTTCACAAGAAGTCATATTTACGGTATAATAGATAAAAATGGTGGCCAAAACCAGAAAGTAATGCTTTCCCTTTATAGAAATATATTGATTGTCTCTTGATTTTGTTCCTTTTTTTTTTTTTTTTTTTAGCTGCATCAACCCGCCTCGTGTGTCACGTGTTTCAATTGATTTTTTTTTTTTTTTCTTTTTAATCTCAAACAAAGTAACAAGCAAATCGGAACAAAATCCAGGCGGCAAAAATGCAACTTCACGTGCCCTTTTTCGCATTTTCTTATGTTTTTATTATGTCAAAGTTATTTCCAACAGAATCCATGTGCCTTTTTGTTTTCCCCCTTTGGTATTTTCTTTTAATTATATGCTGGGTTGTTGCCATTGAAAGAACCATTAACATTAACCCTATAATTTAGATCGGACGGAATTTATAAAATGAGTATATCTATACATTTTTAAGAAATTCTGTAACAGATTTCAACTGTATCCAATATAATTGTTTGATCTAAATCATACGAATATGATGAAAAACCCTAATAAACGTTATGACGAGATAGCCCAATCATAGAATATCTCTTTTTATAAGTTTTTTTTTTTAATTACCTTTTTTCTTTCCTTTATGAAGATACAAATCTCTCTTCTAGTTATTCTTCATTATCTCTCTTACAGTGGTTTAAATAGCTACTTCAATATTTATTCATCGATGGTTATCGTTACTTTAGTTAATGATTGTAATGAACTGGATAGTTGGTTAAAAAAATTTATGATAATTAATGAGCATTAAACTTATAAAGGTCATTAAATACAAATTTGAATAGGCAACTTATTCTTAATCTGTTAATATGTTTTTTTATTTTTTATTTTTAAATTAAATAGAATCTAAATTAAAGATTTATTCTCTAATCTTTCAATCATCAATTTTTTTTTTCTTTTTCAATCTACTAATTCTTTTTTTGCTCATATTCTGCAATTGTATTTTTTTTTAAAGGAAAATTTTCGGTGTAACAACTCAATTATGTAGAAACCTATCAGCTACTACAACAAACACGTTAAAGAAGCAAATCAACAGTTTATAGGGAAATAAATCTTAGCAAAAAAAAATATATGCGTTATATTGGCCTTTGTTTATTAAAATAAAAAAAAATTTCCCCATAATACGGTATGTATTGTTAAAAATAAAAATAAATAAATAAAAAAAAGGAACAACCTCAATATGCGCCAGTCAATCAAATATGCAGTGGCCATACGAAAAATTTTGAAAGAAAATTTTTTTTTAAGTTCTAACAGAATAAAAAAGAAATTAAAATTAAAAAAGATAAAAATTATATTTCAATTATTGGATTTTGAATTCCAAATATTCATTTATCCACCTCCAATAACAATAATCTTTTAATTAATATTTAAAGTAAATTGATTGTTTGAACTGCAATAACAAGTCATGAAAAATGACACATCATCAAATATAATTAATGTTTGCTCTATTTTTTATAATTTTATCTTGTAACCATGATTACAAAAATACAATAATAATTGAAAACACTTTCATATATATATATATATATACATATATATACACACGTGTAAATTAGTGAAGTTGTGAATGAGGAATCCAAGTCTACGTGTGAACATAGTGGAGGATCAAAAGTTTTTCTTTTCTCTTTTGCTTGTTTAATTTTCTGAAATTTACGGGGCTCGCACTCTGTAAGACATATAAGTAAAAGTTAAGATTATTAAGATATTAGATTTCTATCGTAAAAATAATTAATATATTAAGTGTAATGATTTAACATCTTTATATATATGTGTTATTATTATTATTGTATTTTTACGATGTGAGACTCGATTTTTTTTTATCCTTAATAATATAAATATATATACATATATACGTAAATGTCTCTAACGTCAAGATAATATGTATTGAGGAAAGTTTATCTTTTTTCTTTGGACGGATATGATCAATTTGTGGGCTTGCCAATAAAAGATATAGATATCTAGTTTATGACATGTATTACAAAAGCACGAGAAAGGACCCTAAACTACTAACACTATTGTTTCATTTGGTATTTTAACTTAATTTCAAACTGTATTTTTTAATATAAGTTTTTGTTCTTTTTTTGAAAAGTCAATAAAAATTATAATTAGTTTTTGAAAAATCAATCAATTTTAATTTAAAATTTTCATCTTCAATCGACGAACTAAATGCAAGATAGCACATTTTATCAGTCCACAAGTTTTTGCACCCAAACTATCGCAAGATTAAAAAAAAATCGTGATAAACGTTTATCAATTCAACGTCGATAATATTTTTATAAACGTTCATGTCCCACTAATGGTCATCTAGGCACCAACAGATCTAATCGCACTCCAAGTTTTTTTTTTTTTTTTTGAAGGAAATCTGACACAAGTTTAAATAATTGAAAACTGAATATAACTTTTTTTTTTAATTATTGAACATGACTTTTCAATGAACAGGATTAGTATTAATTTAATTAGTGGCCAAAGTTAGTCCCACTTATCAAAATCTAGTCCTTACCCCCAAAACAATCAAAATCGGTTTTGACAATTACAACATGGGGCCAACTAATCATGACAAGTTTGTCTACCTATTGTATTTTTGCACTGATATTTATTTTTTTAATGTCATTGTCAGATTTTATTTTTTTAATGTCATTATTATATTTGATTTTTCCTAGTTATAGTGGTAATTATGATAATTATAAAAGTTTGTTTTATCACTACTTCTGTTAATTATAATAGTTACTCATGATAATTATTAATAATTAATGACATATAAGTAACATTGATGAAAATAATCAAAATGAGTACTATTTTTTAGAAGAAAAAATAACTCAGTTGTTATTTATAAAATACTTCCTTGTTAGACGGTTTTCTTATTGTTATTGCCCCCACTCAATAGTCGATTTGATTCCGGCCATCCACTACCAAAAAAAAAAAAAAAAAAAAAGGCTTTTCTTGCATGAATTCTAACCTACAAACCAAACCAAACCAAACCAGATTAGACCAAACCAAACGGAGTATTAATTTCTATTTTTGAGGGTTTTATTTTGGTAAGTTAGTTGAAGATAAAATTTTTAAATTAGAGTTGGTCGATTTTTTAAAAACTAGTTATAATTTTGTTGACTTTTCAGAAAAAAAAAAGGGACAATAATTAATATGAAAAAGTATAGTTTAGTTGAAGTTAAACTTAAATACCAAACGGATGTATTTTCTTTTACCTCGATGTACAAATTTAGTTAAAAATAACTTTCATTATTTAAAAAAATTAAAAAAAAAACTTTACTACAAAAATAGTTAAACTGTCCTAATAATGTCCCCAGACTTGAGTGTGGCATGACTAGACAAATTTCCTTCACTTATTTCAGTCTTTTAACCACAACTACGTTCAATCATTGTGAAGATAAAATAAGTTAATTTATTAAAAAAATATATCACTTTTTCGTTCTTTTTTTTTTTTTTTTTTGCCCAATACGTTCCCACAACTAGCGGAGGCAGGTTATAGATTGGGGAGTAAATTATCAAATTAAAAAAGTTCAAGGGGTATTCATATAAAATAGCCTTTTTTTTTAGACACCTATAGAATTGTAACTTCGCATTTCGCAAAATATATATTGTAAACATAACAGATATAGACGAGTAAAAGTGCAAAAGCCGCCACTTTACCCCCCCAAGATATGACTTATTAACTGTAGATTAATTAAGTTTTTTTTTTTTTTTTTTTTTGTTGGTAGAGCAAATTATTAATTAAGTTGCTTTAGCTAATTATAATCCTCTTGCTAAACCATATATAGACTGAAAAGGCTTGATGAAAGATTAGGAAGCCTATTCATCCTTTTCATATTTGTTTAATTAGCTAGCTAGGTTTGGTCATATGCTTACAAGCAAGGAAACAACCAACCTTTATTTTAATCTTTTTAACTTTTCCTTGGAGGTTAACCTAACTTTTTTAATTCACCACCCACCACCTAGGTAGAACCTATTTCACTTTATTAGGGCTTCAAGCCACCAAAAAAAAAAAAAAAAAAAATCACTTTATTAGGGCAGTAAAAATTATTTAATGGTTATTAAGTCCTGCAAACTCACAAGAAGAGATAAGTTACATTCATGCATTTGGTTTTAGGAAATTAAAAGGTTCCTAGCTGTCCAAACCGTATATCATAAAGAGACAAGTTAATTCTGCTGGACAATTATGAAAGATTTCTATAACGGAAAAAGAATCCTATAAATATGGCCCTAATTATAAATAATTGTACATTATCTCAACTGATATTAATATAAAGTAAATCAGGGCTGTAACACCTAAAGGTCGGTTGGAATAATAATTGGAGTTGAAGTTGACACATTATCTATGTTTGTATAATCGATGTAGATATACCTTTTAATTTTCGTTCAGTTATGGTATTGATCTAACAAGTTAGCAAATAAATAAATAGTAGAAAAAGTAGATAAAGACTCGTAAATTTTTAGAGGTACACTCTAATGTAAAAAAAAAAAAAACTACGTCTTTTATGATTCTCGAGGTTCCGCTATGTATCAATGAATCCTAAACGAGAGAGCTTGAAGACCCTTAGCAATGTATCCAAATTCATTCTATATGGCCGTAGAAGAGCACCCTAGTTAATAGTTATGGATGATACATGTTGCTTCTTTGGATGCCTGTTTTGAGCTAAGCTTTCTTTTTTCTTTGGGCTGGAGTCAATTTTTCCTTTCTTAAATAGAGTCTGCTTTTCTTTTAGATTTAGCCTATTTTGAGATCGAATTTTGCTTTCGATAGGTTTCAATTTTTCAGGTTTTATAGGTTCAGTTCCACAAACCTAATCAAACTTATACTAAATCCTAAACAGTGCGTTTTGAGGCTTCATATTTTAAATCCTACAAAAAGCCTAGTTTCTTTATGCTCTTTTCATTTTACCATCGCTCCTTCCCTTCCCTTCCCTCTCTCAACTTTTTGATTTTTGATTTTTTTTTTTTTACTTTTTTATATTTTCAATTTTCATCTCCCAAAACCCCCTTGATATTATTTTTTTAATACCTTTATCGTAGAACTCTCCTACTTATTTATAATCTCAAAAAAATGAGAATATTTTTATGTTCCTAGTGGTGGGAACATAGACATAAGGGATTATTTTTGTTTTTTTAGATTTTTACAAAAGAACATTAAAAAAATATGTATGTGTTTTATATATAAATCTTTTATTTTGTTGTGATATTGATCGGACCTAACTATAATATAAATGCATTAGCCTTATGGAGCCCTATTGGTAGTGTTTTGTTTTTCAACCAATAATATATGTTCATTAGCCTTATCGAGTCCTACCGTGGAGATATCTTTTTTTTTTTTTAGTTGTGAATTTAAAGGGTGGGGGATTCGAACTCTAAACCTTATAGTGAAGTCAAATGTAAAATAAAAAATAAAAATAAAAATGCTATAAACACTAATTTTAATCTCAACTTTTGAGTGCGTATCAATTTATGTGATATATATATGAGTTGTCGTTTTTTTATTAGTAAGAGTTTAAAGTATTGACATATCAAATAATTATATCTACAAATAAAAATATGACAAGTGAGTTGGTACTCAAAAAATTGAGAATAGAGTTTATGTCCCTAACACTACGTGTAAAATTACCGCTAGATTATATTTACAATAATGAGAGATTCAAGTGTTAAATTATCATTAAATTATATTTGTAACATGAGAGTGATCCTTTTTGGGAGAGAGAAATTATTTTCGTTTTTTTATGTCTCCAAAAAATTATAAATTCGTAATTTTTCTGAAGAAAAAATGATGTCTTTGATGCTGATCAAGCCTTCATCATCAGCGTAAAGATATCCAAACGATCTTGATCCCGGGGATCAGTAGAAGCCCACCAGGTTTGAACTTGACATTTGATTGTTTCCCATTAAGAGATAAATAAAATAATAAATACAACTGCCAAGAAGTAACTCCTTTCCTTTTTGTATTCTCAAAATAAATAAATAAATCCTTCCTCTTTGTAGTTTGTATTTACCAAAAAAAAAAAAAAAAAAAACTCCTTATATATTTATAAGTCCTGGACTTATTAGAACATTCGATACACAGAGCTATAATTCTAAAAAGTAAAAATAGAGCTATATATATGAATAAAAAAAAATACCAGTTCATAGATAGATACGGCACTTAGCTATATAAAAATTCTTTGAACATCAATTTTAATTTTCTTTGTTTTTTTTTTTTTTTTTGCTGAATACATCAATTTTAAATTTATAATCTATTAATTGGAAACAACGTTTTTCTCGTGGGTATTACTTTTGGTCACTATAATTATTTGGCAAGAGTGTTTGAATATATGTTTTCTAACTTAACATTAGAGTGTGAATGCGTTCTTAGCAAGGAGCAAACAATAATAATAATAATAATAATAATAATAATAATAGAAAGACTTTATTGTCCACTACTATTCGTGTGTGTTTTTGAATAATAAAGTTAGAGAGCATTAATGATATTAGACATCACATTCTAATAGAGGGTGAGGTTTATAATATGAGACGCACATGTGAGATCCACTTTTTGTTAATTGTAATGTTTAATATCATTGGTATTCTAAAGCATTTTTTGTTTTTGAGTGACATATTAAGCACATTTGTTAATATTTGTGAATGACATATTAAGCGCAATAATACTCAATGATGAATAAATAAATTTATTTTTGTCGTTAAATTACAAATTCATTATTATTTCAATTTCTGAACTAAAAAATGTCATAGAATTAATCTTTATTAGTTTATCGTATACCAGTTATTCCACTTAAAATCCTATTAAAAATGGACGGTAATTACGATATAATGATCATATGTATCTTAACAAAGGTTAATTTTATCATTTTAATACTAAGGTACAAGTGTTTTAAGAATTAGCAGCAGTTCAAATTGGATAATTGAAATTTGGCATAAGTTTTTATGTTTCACGTCCCAGACAAAAGGATCTTATCTTCAGCTATAGATAGACAAATATTGAATTTTAGTACTTTGAATCTTCTAGGTGAAATATATTCCCCACTTTGAGTGTCTTATAGATGGAAATACATATCTCTTTATTGGTTCGGGGGGCACGTTGGTCTATTTATGGTACTAAAATCACTTCCTTCAATCTGGGGAATGAATAGACATCTAATTAGCATGTGCTTGGGGTAGCAATTGAAGTTTAAAAGAAAAAAAAAATTACTTGAGTTACGTTGAAATTGAGTTGTGTATTTGAGTTGCTTTTGACTGATTATAATTAAAAAATGTAAAAACTTAAAACATGTTCAGAAAAAATATCAATATAGATCTTATTTTGTTTCTCTCGAGATTTTATATAATTTTTAAAAAAACATCTAATTTATACTTGTATATGTAAAATTACGAAGATTTAAGTTACAATTGAACTGGGTGAATAGTTAAACTAGGTTTCTTTTTAAATAAAAAAAAATACAAAAGATGAGTTGAGTTTTTTTTTTTTTAAAGATGGTAACACCATCTTAGTATTTGTAAGTCATATAATCAATTTTAATTAAGTTTTACTTTCACAATTACAAATGAACTCCAAATCATATAGTCAATCTTATGTTAGTTCCGAACTCTTAATTTCACACATCACACTATCCCAAACTTTTATACTGTTATTCAAATAGTCTCTCTCTCTATCATCCATTAAAAAAAAAAAGAACCAAAAAACATCACATACGTGAGGGGAATGTTATTTCAATAACATTCTTTGTTTTAGGGTCATTTAAAAATAAAAAATAAAAAATAAAAAAAACCAAAAGCTTTTTTGGGAAAAAAAAAAAAAAAATCAAAAACCGTTAACAATCAGCAGCATTACTCGGGGGGAGCGGTGAACCAACAAAAGGTTACGTGGAATGAAGGTTTCGTTAGTGATAATTTGTTAAATGACCTCTAAGCATATATTTAGTACACGGGTTAAAATTGAATTTTTTAGATTGGATTTAAGTTGAATTTAGTTATATATTTAATGAGGTGTTTGAATTGTTAAAATTAAAAAATATAAAAGCTTGAAGGGTAATTTATCCGTTTAATATCTGAACTATCAATATTCTGTCACTTTAATCCATTAACTTTTGATTTTTATCATTTTTGGTCCCTAACATTAAAATTGATGAAATATTTTTTAAATTTAGTATACATAATCATGTTCTAACTCCATGTTAACATGAATTTTACTAAAACAATTACAATAAGTATAAAAATTTCCTCCTTATTCTTCTTAAACCCTTAAAAACTAATTTTTTTTTAACTTAATGTAATAATTTCTTTTAAATTTTTTATTCTTATGCGATGAGGATATGATTATCTATGTTAAGTTTCAAAAATCATTCATCAGTTTTAGTGTGAAGAACTAAAACAGTCAAAAATAAAAAATTCATGAATTAATTGCTAAAATTAAAAATTCAAGGATAAAATATTCATAATTCAAGGACTAAATAAATAAATTATCCAAAATTGAAATGTGTTTTAAATCAATATAAAATTTGTTTTATTTTTCTTGAAATTTTATTTAATTTATTAAAAAAAATCATCTCATTAAAATTTACATATACAAAAATATAAATTTTTAAAATTTAAATTATAAAATTATAATTATAACTATAAATAACAAAACTGATATTTGACTTTTCAGAATTAAATTGCATTTAAATGCAACACATACACCAAAAAAACATGCACTAAATAAAGAATAAATTTTAAAGTCACCCTCGATATATTTTTTTGAAAAGGTCACCGTCAAGTTTTTGATGGATTGTTGATTTATGGGCCTTGTACGTAACCGCGTAAATGCTCAGAATATATCAGAAAATTGAAACTTTTTTAAGACAGTAATAGCCATTTTTGAAATATATAACATAAAAAAGCTTCTTACTATCAATTCTTATGTCTCGTTTGACATTTAATCTAAAACTCAAAATTTTTATCTCAATTTTTATTTTTTTTGAAAAAAATTTTGTCTTTTTTTAAAAAAAATTTTGTCTTTTTTTAAAAAATCAACAAAAATTTTCAACTCAAACTTAAAATTTCCAATTCAAACTTATTCTCCAAACGGACCCTTATATATTATGAGCCGTCACCATTTAATTACCCATTGTGAATATTCTTTATCCAGCATTGACATTACAAGTTAAGAGTCATCTGCCGTTTTATATGTCATAGATATCTCCTTAATAAGTTTTTGATAATGTATTAATTTATTCAATAATTTTTAATATTTAATATTTTTTATATAATTAAAATTTTAAATTAAGATGATATGATATAATAATATTTGGAGGACAACCAATGAGACAAGAAATTTAGAACAACAAATCTCGATTCATAAGTTAAAAACTCATCAAATGTCGATTATCAACCTTAGGAATTTCTAACAGAATTTTCATTACATTTTTTTTTTCAGATTTTATTTAATTTGCTTTCTGATTCTATTCTATCATAGAGAAAATCCAACGATGCCCTGTAGTAGTATAAAAATAAAAATAAAAATAAAAATAAAAGCTCTCTCTCTCTCTCTCTCTTTTTTTTTCCCTAAGACATTTTGATCATTCATTCAACCAAAATTTAAGTATTAACTGAACCGAGTATTAACAATCAAAATCGAGTATTGATGGTATCAAAATATATAATACAAACTTAAAATATCTAAATGGAGTCCTGTTTTACTGTTTTATTTTTCTGTCTCAATAATTATCCACTCACTAATACTTTGACAACTCATCAATTTGTTTAATAATTTTTTATATTTAATATTTTTTACGTGATTAAATTTTTAAATTTAGATTTTATGATATAACATTATTAGGGGATTACCAACTAGACAATAAATTTTGATTCGTCTAAATAAATCATTAATAACCCTTAAAAATAGTATACTTAAATGAATAAACTTAAAACAGTTGAAAGCAATAATAATAATAATAATAAAAACAAAGCCCGTCGTAAGTTAATAAATTTCTCTTGTTTTTAACACCTATTCTATTTTTCCCCCTTCAGTGCAATGCCACCAATCATTACCGATATTACATTGTCTACTAATAAAGATTTCCTAAAATTTTAAAAATAATGATTCGTTTAGATGAGGAATCGACGTAGTTATTATTACACTCAAATATAATGCGTGTTTGATTGGACAATTACTGAAGTGTAACTATTTCAATATTTCACTATTTTATAACAATTTAATAAAAATAAAAATATTAATATTTCCTTGATAGGGCCGGTATTTAAATACTATATTGGTATGAGAGCGGATATGAAGGTTAAGATTAATATATAGTCAAGTACGAGACAGGAGTTGAGGAATCTCCCCCCGCCTCCGCACCCACCACGTTTATGTTCAATCTTAAACATATTTTTATATATGTTATAATTAAAAATTTTTATTGGAACACAAAAAAAGGAAACACCTTCATTAGCTGGGGGTGGGGGGACGGGACTATCATTAACCTTGAGATTTTTTAATTATGTTGTTAAATTTTATGAAAACTTTAAGTTTTTTTTTTAAACTCTTAGTGGGTAAATGGGTAAGGTATGGATATTACACCTTCAATGGGGATTCCCTACCCCTGCACCCTCTTTAAATTAGGCAGGTACGAGGGGTATAAAGGGGGTGGGGAAATGAGAGTATAAATGAGAGTTTTCCATCTATAAATGAGAGTTTCCACCCCCGTCCATTCCATTGTCATTCCTATCTATCTATTACTCTGGTATAAATGAGAGTTTCTGTTTTTACTATTAAAAAATTTGATCAAGTTATTTTCTCATTTTATACATTTTTCTTTTGTTTTATTACCCTAAAATCTTACATTTTTAAATATAATTGACTAAAATTCCTTTTTTTTTTTTTTAATCTGTCCATGTTGAAATAATTTTTCTCTAATATCTCTTGAAATAATATTTTAAGTAGTTATTTTGTGTTGTATCCCTCTCAAATAGTATTTTTCCCATTTCTATCCCCTTAATAATTTATTGTGTAATCCCAACTATAAATCTTCTTTTTTTTTTCTTTCTAAAATGTGCTATCTTTCATCATTTTTTTCTAATCTTAAATTTAAAAAACTAAAACTAAAAAAAAAAGATTAAGATCTTGTATTAAAAAAAATCGACAAATTGAGTATACATGTACATAACACATTATTCCAACTAATAAGAAAAGAAAAGGCAGCCTTAGCTTAGATTTTCGGTTGGAGGTTTTTTTTTGGTCTTTTTTTCACCAACTTGGATGTTTTGACTCCGATTTGACCGTATTAATATTATACGTTTTGAACGATATATAATTGAAAAAACAATATAATATATAAAATATAAGTCTTCCAATATAGATATAATTGATGGTTGCGGACATTGTTCCAACTAATAAGGAAAGAAAAGACAGTTTCAGTTTCAATTTGGGTCGGAGGTTTTTTTTAGTCTTTTTTCCATGAACTTGGGTATTTTGACTCCGATCTGATTGTATAAATATTATACATTTTGAATCATTGAGTTTTTTTTACTCCGATCTGACCG
Organism: Ficus hirta; assembly: GCA_038430175.1. NCBI lineage: Eukaryota > Viridiplantae > Streptophyta > Magnoliopsida > Rosales > Moraceae > Ficus > Ficus hirta. Next base: position 10,103,112 of record CM076593.1, on the reverse strand, counting down.
TGTTATTATTGTACGTTTTGAGTAATGATTGAAAAATAATAAAATTTACAGAATATAAGTCTTCCAATATAGATATAACGGATGGTTGCAGACATTGTTCCAACTAATAAGGAAAGAAAAGGCAGTTTCAGTTTCAATTTTGGGTCGGAGGTTTTTTTTTTGGTCTTTTTCCACGAACTTGGGTGTTTTGACTCTTATTTGACAGTATAAATATTGTACATTTTATATCATTGGGTTTTTTTACTCCGATCTAATCATGTTACTATTGTACATCTTGAATAATGATTAAAAAATAATAAAATTTACAGAATATAAGTCTCCCAATATAGAAATAACGGATGGTTGTAGACATTGTTCCAGCTAATAAGGAAAGAAAAAACCATTTTAGTTTTGATTTTGAGTTAGAGGTTTTTTTTGTTTTTGTTTTTGTTTTTGTCTTTTGTTTTTTTTACATGAACTTGGGTGTTTCGACTCTGATCTAATAATATTTAACATTTTAAATCGTTGGGTTTTTTTGACTCCGACATGACCGTATTACTATTATATGTTTTGAATAATGATTGAAAAATAACAAAATTTACAAAATATAAGTTTCCTAATATGGATATAACGGATGGTTACAAACATAGTCTAGTAATTATTTCACATTTGATTTACTATAAAATATAGAGTTTGAATTCCCTCACTTAAAAAAAACAATTATATAGATATAACGATGGAAAAATAAAATTCTAACATTATATTTTTAGGTCCTAACATAAATTTTTTGAATGTTGTTGGATAAGATATTTCTACCATATTGTAATAACATTTGACTTAAATGATATCGAAGATGAACCTCACCAATGCCCCTTGAACTATACATTGTCATCTCATTTTAGCCCTTAAAATTTAAAAGCTTCCGTTTTTTCTTTTTTCTTTTTGAATTAATCTTATTTAATAAACAAAACAAAAAAAAAAAAAAGAAAAAGAAAAAGAGAAGTTAAGTGCTATCATAATTTATTTTTTCATCAGTATTTAATAAAAATTCTAACAGAAAAACCACATAACCATACTATTTTTTTTAAAGATGTTTTTAACATTAATTATAATGTAAGGGGATTGAATGTGATTATTCAGAGTTTGAGGGGAGTGGGAATATTAAAAGACCAGGAGTAAAGTGAAAATGAGATTATACTTGAAGAGACATGGGTAAAATAAAAACAGAGTTTTTTAAATAAAAAATTTGAGAATAGAGAACTGAACTCTACATGTTAATTATAAAATTAGGTATGAAATTATCAGTAAATTATATATGTAACAATCTCTATTTGGATCATAAGTTGAAAAGTTGCAAGAAAAAATTGTAGAAATTTTCAAATTAAGTAAAAAAAAAAAAATCTTACCTCAGGAAAAAAAAAAATCTCAAGACACTAATCTAACGGACTATTAAATAGTAATAAATTCTATGCAATTTATTTTTCTTTAAAAATAAACTCAGTTTCACTATTAATATATCGAACTCTTAGTTAAAAATTCAAAATTTTATTATTTTAAATTAAGATGAGATGATTTTTTTCAGTAAATTGCATAACTTTGTTCATAGCTTTGTTATTCATAGTTATATATATATTTTCTGAACAATTTTAAGTTTTCATATTTTTAACTTAAAATAATTTATTTTTAATTAAATATAAAATTTCAAAACTCAATTTAAAGCCAATCAAAGTAATTTAATTCTCCAAACTCAAGCAGATCGGTAAAACGACTTCTATTGTAATTTTGATACTAGAAAAGAATATATTTTTTTAAAGACCCAAGTGTGGAATTTTTTAAAATTTCTTATTAGAAACGCAAGAACAAGAAGAGGACTGACGGATGAGAGAGAGAGAGAGAGAGAGAGAGAGAGTAGAGAGAGAATAAAACAAATGTTTTGGGGGGTGACGAGGACGGGATGTGCAAAAGAGCGTCCAAGTTCTCTTCATGTAAGAATGTGGGCACCACCCTCAATCCCTTCTCTCTCTCTCTCTCTCTCTCTCCTCCCCTTTTAATTCCCTCTCTCTCTCTCTCTCTCTCCACACGAAACAACGGCGCTATGACTAAAACCAAAACCAAAACCAAAACCGAAACCCAAAAAAAAAAAAAAAAATTCCCTCTCTCTCTTTAAAATCTTTCCTTCCCATTTTCAGTCTCTGATTTTTTTCCATGTTTGAAATTTGAAATACATTGAAGAGAGACAAGAGCGAGAGAGAGGGAAGGGGAAAAAAAAGGAAAAAAGGATTTCTGGTGGTAAATATTATTGTTCTTTTTTATTTTTTCTTTCTCTTTTGTTACTGTAAGTAAACTTTTGGGTTTTCAGTGGGGGCGTCTGATCAGCCCAGCGGTTTACGCGGCGCGAGGTGGCCGGTTTGATTTTCCCTCTTCTTGTTTTCGGGAATCCTGTTTGTTTTGTTTTCCTTCTCTCTCTTGGGCTTCTGGTTTTCTTTTTTCTTCTGTTAATAAAAATTCTCTTCTCGGAATTTGTTGCTGGGTGTGAAGAACTGTACTTGCGTAGTTGTTTATTATATATATATATATATATTTCTGTGTGTGTGTGTATATGTAAATGGGCAGTGAAAGATTTGGTGTTTGGATGAGATTGGAGTAATGGGTTGTGGAAGAAGAAGATCTCAAGGCCTTGTTTGATTGGAATCTGAGTATTCTCTTTGGCCTTTTCTTCAGGTATATATATACATATGTCTATATATATGTTTATCCTTATTACAACGCCTTGCATTTTTTTTTTCTCTTTTTCTTTTTCTGTTTTGCAATATTGTTTGGGAGATGAGGGGAGGGAAAAAAAAAAAAAAAAAGAGAGTTGAGTTGGTGGGTTTCTTTCTTTCTCTTTTTTTTTAAACGTTTTTTTTTTTAATAATTGTTTTCCATTTGTTTTGGATTGGCATTGTTCATATTTTTAAAAGAAAAAATTTTGGGTAATGAAAATGCCCTCTTCTACTTTACTGTGCTATTCCTGATTTTAGTAACGGATTGGTTTTATAGATCTCGAATTCGAAATGGGTTTTTGTACGAAAGATTCAAACGTTTGATATTTTGTTTCATTTTTTTTTTTTTTTGGGTTGTGTTTGACAGAGATTAAATGGATTGAACGAGAAAAAGAGTAATTTTTCTTAGATGCAATGTTAAAAGCATTAGCATCTGGGCTTCTACTGATTTCGTCTTCTCTTCTCATCTCCGCCGCTTCCTCAACCTCCGACAATGGATTCCCCAGATGCAACTGCGACGACGAGGGAAGCTTCTGGAGCATCGAGAGCATTTTAGAATGCCAACGGGTCAGCGATTTCCTTATCGCCGTGGCCTACTTTTCGATCCCGATCGAGCTTCTCTACTTCGTCAGCTGCTCAAACGTGCCCTTCAAATGGGTCCTCTTCCAGTTCATTTCCTTCATTGTCCTCTGTGGAATGACCCATTTGCTCAATGGCTGGACTTATGTCCAGCACCCTTTCCAGCTGATGTTGGCACTCACCGTCTTCAAAATCCTCACGGCCTTGGTCTCTTGTGCCACTGCCATTACTCTCATTACGCTCATTCCTTTGCTCCTCAAAGTGAAAGTCAGAGAATTCATGTTGAAGAAGAAGGCTTGGGACTTGGGCCGCGAAGTCGGGATGATAATGAAGCAGAAAGAGGCTGCCTTGCACGTTCGGATGCTTACTCACGAGATTCGTAAGTCCCTTGATAGGCACACCATTTTGTACACTACACTGTTTGAATTGTCTGAGACTCTGGGTTTGCAATATTGCTCGGTTTGGATGCCGAACGAGAACAAGACCGAGATGGTTTTAACACATGAATTGAAAGGGAGGAACTATTCCAATCTGTATAGTTTTTCTATTCCTATTACTGACCCTGATGTTGTGAGGATTAAAGGGAGTGAGCTGGTTAACATTCTTGGCCCTGATTCGGCCCTTGTCAACGCCAGGAGTGCGGAGATGGGGGAGCCAGGACCGGTGGCTGCGATTAGGATGCCAATGCTTCGGGTTTGTAATTTCAAAGGGGGCACTCCGGAGCATATCCAGGCTTGCTATTCTATATTGCTTTTGGTTCTCCCCGGTGGGCAGCTGAGGTCTTGGAGCAGCCAGGAGCTTGAGATTGTGAAGGTGGTTGCTGATCAGGTGGCCGTGGCTCTTTCCCATGCCGCGGTTCTTGAGGAGTCCCAATTAATGAGGGAGAAATTGGCGGAGCAGAATCGGGCCTTGCAGACGGCGAAGAGGGATGCCATGTTGGCGAGCCAGGCGAGGAATTCGTTCCAGAGGGTGATGAGTAATGGGATGAGGAGGCCGATGCATTCGATCTTGGGCTTGCTTTCGATGTTGCAGGATGAGAATTTGAGCAACGAGCAAAGGGTTATTGTCGAGGCGATGGTGAGGACGAGCAATGTCCTGTCGACATTGATAGGCGATGTGATGGATACTTCTACAAAAGATAGTGGGAGATTTTTGTTGGAGATGAGGTCTTTCCGTCTACATGCCTTGATAAAGGAAGCAGCTTGTCTTGCGAAATGCTTGTGTTTGTATAAGGGATTCGATTTCACTGTTGATGTTGAAAAGTCTTTGCCTGATCATGTAATGGGAGACGAGAGAAGGGTTTTTCAAGTGATTCTGCACATGATTGGAAACCTTTTGAATGGCAACAAGGAAGGGGGAATGGTCGTGCTTCGTGTATTCCCGGAGTGCGACAGTCAGGGAAGGAATGACCAAAGATGGGTGGCTTGGAGGCCAAACTCCTCGGATGGGGATGTATATATCAGATTTGAGATTAGGCTGAGTGAGAGTGGTTCTCAATCAGATGGCGCAATTCCTCCTGTACCGGTTGTCGGTCGGAGATACTCCAATGATGGAATTGAGGAGGGCTTGAGCTTCAGTGTCTGCAAAAAACTAGTGCAGGTGGGGTTGATAAACTCTTTTTCTTTGTTGAATTTTGTGTTCGTGTGAAGGTTAAATACTAATAGATTATGCACACTTTTTCTCATATAGACTGGAGATTGAAGTAGAAAAGCTAGACTCTGCATTGAGGTCGTTGTTTAGGTGCATTGTTCATTGGTGAAACAAAGTCGTTCGATTCCTAAACCTTGTTTCAAACTAGCCAGCTTATTTGGTTAAAACAGATGACTAGTTCCAAACAAGGTTAAGGAATTGAATTTAGTAACATTTATGAATTGCATAGCGTTTAGAAGATTGTAATTTGTGGCTTAAAGATAATGTCATCTCTTTTAAAGTTTCTATCTTCATTGAAAGGATTATGCTGGACTTTACCAAGTCATCTGCTAAATTGGACCGTCTCCATGACGAGACAATATTAGACTTTTTTATACCTTGGAGTTCCACATTTGGTTTAGGAGTTTTCTTTAATATCTTATTTTGAGCAAAAAAGCACAGTTGAATGTAGATAAGTTAGAATTCTTGTATGGTTTCTCTCATTTGTTGCTTTATTTCTTGTATGATATCTTTTCGTTTCCTCGAATTTCGATTTCGTTATAATTCTAATGGAATTTGATTGGCAGATGATGCAAGGGAACATATGGGTGGCCCCTAGCCCTCACGGATCTGCCCAAAGCATGGGGCTACTTCTTAAGTTTCAGCTGAGACGGTCCGTTGCAGTAGCTATCTCCGAACCCGGAGGCTCATCGGAGCACCCACATTCCAATTCTCTTTTCAGAGGGCTGCAAGTTGTAGTAGCTGATGACGACGATGTAAACAGGGTAGTCACCAGGAGGCTGCTTGAAAAGCTAGGCTGTACCGTAACTGCTCTTTCTTCTGGGTCCGAATGCCTCACTGCTATAAGTCCACCTGGATCATCGATCCAAATTGTGCTTCTGGACCTTCACATGCCCGAGTTGGATGGTTTTGATGTTGCGACCAGGATTCGGAAGTTTAGAAGCCGTAGTTGGCCGTTGATAATTGCCATGGCAGCAAGCAACGATGAGGACGTGTGGGAAAAATGTAAGCAGATTGGAATCAACGGGGTAATCCAGAAACCAGTCCTGCTACAAGGGATTGCCAACGAGCTGCGAAGAGTCCTGTCGCAGGTCAACAAAGTGTGAATTGCAATAGAACTTAGCATACAGAACATTGTTGCCTTTCCTTCCTCCCCCCAACAACAAGCTTCCGAGATCCGACATTGCGATGTTGCATCACAACATTCAAAGTCAGAATGGTATACAATTTAGCTCCTTTTTTTTTTTTTTTTTTTTACTCTCTATCTTATGTGTTTGAGAACTGTTATAACTTATAAAATTACTTAGAATAGTTTCAGATTGGATCACAGTAATTAAGATTGTCATAGAAAAGACATCCTCCTAATATCTAAAGATTAAATAGAGATGAAAAAGATGGTTGAAACCATTTGGAACTTGGGTGCAAGTGCAAGTCTTTTAGAAACACAATGTAGAGCAATTTCATATAATATTTCAGATAATAGTCTGGTTTGTGAGTATCCAGATTAAAAATTTACAGCGGGATAAGTATAACCGCATCCAATCATACTTAAGACCGTTAAAGTTGGTTTAAAGTGTAAAAGTGCAGTTTGTATCATAAGTTTTTTATACTTCATGCCATTGCATTTTATTCTTAAGATATTAGACCAAAAAGGAAGAGGAAAGTTATTTTTGAAAAATAAAAATAAAAAAAAGGCACTGTAAAAGTGAGACTTTACCAAAATGAGGGGGCTATACCTATATGTGACAAGTAGACTGCCATTATTGGAAACTATTATTATAGTTTTTGACATACGAAGATTCTTCCTTCAATGAACCAAAGCTCTCGAATCTTGAAGATGTCTCCCACTAGTTGTATCAGCTTTTTTTTTTTTTTTTTGGCCCTCAGTCACCGGTGAAACACCACTGGATTTCATTGCAGCCTTTCAGTTCAATGATTTTAAAGATGAAGAAAAGGACGGGTGTAAAAAAAAAAAGAGCTATCAGCTATATATTTCTACAGTTATCTGATTAAATATTCAAATTATTCTTTCAATATTGTCGGATATATATATTTATTTATGAAGGTTCATATTTGCCACAAGTTAAGAAAAATGATTACTGATTTTCGGTCGTCGTCGGCATTATTATTTTTGTAAAGACTAGAGATAATAAATAAATAAGTATATATGTAACAAAAAATAATAAATAACAATGGTTTCTTTATTCTTGTGAGCTTGTTTGATATATATATATATATATATATATAAGATACAAGTAAAAGGCACCAAATGAAAGATGTTGTGTCTCATGCCGATGATATTGAAGAAGAAAATTATGGAAGAGAATGGGTCAATTAATAGCTTTGTTGTTGCTGTGGGTGCGTGTGCGTGCGTGTGCGTGTGTGTGTATATATATATATATATATATATATTCGTCTTTAAAAACCATGCATGAATCTGAACGTACGTACATAGACTCTTTCTTTGTCTTTCAATATCATATGTCATATGTGGGCCACGTGGACCGTTTCCTTGTCTATCGCCCAAGTCCCACTTCTTGGTTGGTTTTTAATTATTTCTTTTTTTGAGTCCGAAAAAAAAAAAATAGAAAACAAAAGGGAAAACAAAAAAAGAAAAAGTTGTTTTTTTAAAAAATGGGGCTAAGGTTGTTTTCTTATGTGGGCAAGTATTATTATAGATATTGAGAAAGGAATTGACTTTGAGATCCTTTGGGGGAGGGAGAGGAATATTGTGACCAAATTCCTTGCACAAAATTCTTGTTATTTGTCATCCATCACTTTTGGCTTTTGTGGCTATCAATTTCCACTTCTTGTGCGTGTGTGTGTGTATTTATACACACACACACACATATATATATATATATATATATTTATTTATATTTCTTGGAAAGTGGTATTGGCGGGTGGTGGCTCAATAAAAATCATTTTGGGGGCTTTGTTCGTCATCTTGTCAAACATTAGATGATGGACTCCTTGGGCATATCACTCTCAATGGATGATACCCACCTCCCCCACTTAATTTAGTTTTCCTCCTATTCCCCTGAAGTTTTATGTTGTCTTTTTGACCATCCTATATACTCTCTCTCTCTCTCTCTCTCTCTCTCTCTCTACACTCTCAATATTTGATGCTATGAATTTTCTTGATATTCATTGTAGAACAAAACCTTTGAAAAGTATACTATCTTAAGAATTTCTAATTGGAATTTGATTTTGAAAAGAACAAGCCTATGATAGAATTGGGAAAAAAAAAACCTTGAATTAATTATTTTACTTTTAATGAATTAATTTTGACTGGATCTGATAATTTAGAATAATGTATTATCTTAATATACTCTTTCATATTTTATCACATAGTTCTTCATTTTTTTAAAAATATATAAGTAAATAGTAGATTTTAAAATATTTTGTCTAAACAACATATTTATAATAAACAATTTATTTATGTAACATATTTTTGATAAATTTATCTTGTGAAATAATTTTTATAAATTAATCATTTACCGTAAATTTCTATAGGTGGTGTTTGGAGCTCCCACTCGAATCAAATTTTTCTAAAATTTTTTGTCTTATCCTCCAAAAGTAAATAAATTTTACTATTTGTATTTTCAAATTTCTCTTAAAATCTCAAACTTTAAAAGTTCATAACTTTCTTATTTAAAATCGAAATGAGATTTTTTTTTTCTTAAGAATGATGAAAAGAATGAAATAATTCATATTCTTTTTTTTTTCTCCAAACATAAAATAAATTTTTATATTTTTTTATTCCAAACAGTTCATTTTCAACCAAATATATAACTCTTAACATTCACTCATTTTTAGCCTGTTATTTACATAAATATTTTTGAAAACGGTCTATTTTATCTAGTCTCTCCTCTCAACATTGTTTGTTCCTCTCATTTTTTTTTTCCCTCTTTTCTGACGAACTATGAATTGTTCAGCCAAATGACCAATAAATTTAATCCATGTCATGAAAGTTACATGGTTAAGTCAAATTTGCAATTTCCACCAATATATGTCAAACAACATACATACATATATATATATATATATATGTGTGTGTGTGTGTGTGAATACATATACATAAATTTAAATGTGTTAGATCTTAAATATCAACAACAATAACGTGTGTGGTTGGTACGACAGACTAGAGAGTTGGGCACGAAACATGTACACATGTACATAAGTGGTACCTGCTCCAATTTTATAGATATCTCCAACTTCCTTATTTAAAAATTAAAATAAAAAAAATAATGATAAAAAAAAGTCCACAAGTGGGTGCTGCTGTCTCTCGGAAAGCAACAAGTTGGGGTCAAAATAACCCCCATTTAAGGATGACGATGTTCCAATTCCTTATTACAAGTTGTACACATGTTTATTCCCCCAAAAAAAAAAAAAAAAAAAAAAAAACAAGGAAGAAAAAAAGACAGATAATTGGCTTTATTTAATAATCTATAATTCCTTGTGAGAAAAGTGTTATATGCCAGGGGCTATGTATCCAAAATAATTACAGGATAAAGTTTGGACTTTTCGTGGCATTGGATTTCACCAAGTAAATCTCGGAGTCTGTTATTAGTCACCCCTTGAACAATTCCAACTTGGGGTATAATATACGAAACAATATATACATATATATATATATATTGAGAACTGTTTTATGTTATATATTCATAGGATTTTGTACAGCGTATATCTCAAGCATTACATAATATTATTATAAAACTACTGTGAAAACCAACCAAAAAGTAATAATAATAATGTAAACATATATATGCTTTCTTTCTTAGGCTAAATTTGAAGCAGATCCCAATTGCAGTTGTCTTATTTAATTTATTCTTAATTTTTGAACTTTCCATTAATTGGAAAAGACCACAATAGAAAATTGGTCTCATTCCCAATACGTTGAGCTTTGTAGCTTAGGTAGCAAGTATCTCAAAAGAAATAAGCTTAATATTGTAGTAATTTGGACTTTGCTGTCTAAGTAATTGTTTAATTATTAATAGTTGATAAATTAATAAATAATAAGTTTGAATATATCTACTATAACACCATGGCCAAGCTTTGCGGCCTAGCTATAAAAGCTAGGCTATTGGGGGTCGAAAAGGGCATGGTTGGATTATTTTATTATAATTAGTTCGGTGAGTACTCATTTTGTGCACATTTGTTATATGGTTTACGATAATTTACATGCAAATAATGGCATTGATTTGGTATTTACCAACTTTGGACATTACCTGTTTTTTTTTTTTTTTTTTTTAAATGAAAAAAGTATGCAAAAGAATCACCGGTCGTAATTATCTTTTTTGACATGATTATTGAGAATCATATGCATTAAGAAATGTTTGCAGTAGCCCTTCCAAAGGCTAATTAACATTGGAGGTTTTGTAAATCAATTTCTTTTTTTTTTTTTACCAGTGGAATTTAGGTATGTTTTATTCAGGATAAATTGCTTATTTGATCCCTAACTTAGTTTTGATTTGGTCCCAAAATTTTTCTTTTTGATTGAAAGGTCCTTAAACTATTTAAAAGGGTACAATTTGGTCATTTTTACTAATAAATATTAAAAATTAGATGGAATAGATCATGTGTATGATAATTGTAAGTTGAATCATGTACATTTTTTATTGATTATTCTTACATAATAAATCATGTGTAATTAATATGACATTTAATGTTAAATTTTTAATTAAACAAAAATGATCATTTTACATCATTTTAAATAGTTTAAAAACCTTTTAATCATTAAAAAAAAGTTAGAGTCCAAATCACAATTTCGTAAAAATATTACTTACATGAGTCACCTTTACAATTTTAACTAAATAAATGAAAGTATTGAATTACTATTGTACTCTAATAAATATACATATATTTATATTAAATTTTTGCTTAGCGGAACTTTCTACAATCAGTGTCCCTGTTAATTTTGTATGTTAAAAAAATTATTACAAAGAAAAAATATGTACAGTTGATGATATCTTAATACAAATTTGAGGTTTAAAAATAAAATCCTATTAATAAGATATTTTTTCATAACTCACCATAAGATTATCCTTACATAATTTTCAAAGGAGCTTAACAAATTTATTTGAATCAAATGCATACATAGAAAAAACCTTAAGTCTTAATTAATATATAGGGACCATGTGCATATCTATTTTTATCTTTAAAAGGATAAATGAATAATTAATAACGTTTTTGTTATTTCCCATAAATTATCACGTGACAGTTCAATCACCATCATATAAATTTTTATTTTTATTATTTTTATTTTATTTATCTATTTTATATGTGCAGAACATTTACTCGTCTAACTAGTACTTTTCAGATGCAAAAGTGAAAATTTTTTTGTCTTGGCTTCATAACCAATACATATCAGAGTCAGACATATAAAAAGAAATTGTCGAGTTAGACAAACGTTAGATGAATTATTATTCATAAAGAAGAGTAGTTTTCTATAATCTGCCATGTTTGATTTCTCTGCCGTTCCATTGTATTTATCTATCACTTGTCTCCGTCAGAGGGGTCCCAAAATTATCAGAGAAAATATTGAGCAGATTCCATGATAGTTTCATATCAAATTTATGGCTGCGGACCATTGAAAATTGAAGCTCTTCCTAGAATCATTTTGACTTGGAACGCGTTTGCAAAACGACAAGAGGACTTAACTATTAGAAAAAAAAAAAATAAAAAAAAATAATAATATACAAACTTTTCAAAGTATACTTTGTGCATGGCCTTTGTTTTTTTTTTTTTTAAAACATTTTTCTCTACTGTTTTTAAAAGTCTTCTTATGGTGCATAAAAGAAAACCGTGTATTTGTTCTTAGAAACAACAACTTTGTTATTGTTTTTGTTTTTTTTAAGAAAATTAAAGAAGCTGTTATTGTAAACAATAAATGTCTGATACAATAACAATTTTTATAGACGTTAGAAAATATTTCAATAGAATTAGTTCATCGTCTGAATTAAGAGTAAGTTCATATAAACTACCCCTGAACATGACATAGTTTAGCTCCTCGAAAAATATAACAAGCTAAATACATTTAATAATAAGACTCCAACCTCATAATAATAAAAGAATGTGAAATTCTTCATAGTTAATTATATGATTGTTAATGTATTAAACCAGAATAAACTAATCAAAAGTACTTTTTTTTTTGTTATAAAGGAGGAAAAGAATGAAATCAAAGTTAAGTGTTCTCAAATACTAAAAAAAAAAAAAAATTAAGATGAAAAATTTTCTGTTAAATCCGATCTGTCGTTGTTCACCCTTTGTTTATTGTCTTTTTCCCATTTTGTTGTCGTTTTTATTCTAATATCCGTTTTTGTCGTTTTTTCATTTTTTGTCGTTTTTTAATTTTGCTCCATAATTGTCGTCATCCTCGTTGCTATCGCTATGAGTTTCTTTGTCGTTTTAAGTTTGGTGTCGTTCTCAAGTTCGTCTTCGTCGTTTTGTTTTTGGTTTTAGTTCGATATTTTTATTATTCGTTTGCCAGTTTCATTCTTGAGTTATGTCCTTTCATTCTTTGTTGTCGTTCTCTTTTTTTTCTGTCGTTTTCTTTTTTATTTTAATTCTCCAATATACGTTGTTGTTTAATGTTGTCGTTTTCTATCCACTGTCATTCTCCGGTCGCTCGCATAAGTTTTTCTTGTTTTACTGTAATTGTGTTTGACCCCCACTTTGCTGTCGTTTACCTTTATATTTTTCTTCTAAAACGTTTGTCGTTTCCCTTTGGTCGTTTACCTATGTACACTCATATATGTTGCGAAGGACTTTTTTAAATAACAAATTGTAAAATAACATTATTTACATACAATTCTATATCGATAACTTGTATCTTCTGCCTTCATTTACCTTTGAATAACATGATACGTTTTTTCTACACGTCAAGAAATTTCTCGATCATTTCTTTGTTCCCAATTCTAATTATGTTATGTAAATCATGATTTTTTTTTTCTAGTGCTGACTAATATTTTGAATAAATGTCCAATTGAAGAGGTTGCTTTCAAATGAGTAATCCGTTCATGAACTAGACCTTTTTCTTTTTTCTTTTTTCTTTTTCTTTTCTTTTTTATTAAAAAAAAAAGGAGGAGTAAACAAGAAGACCGTTCGTTGAATCTTAAATAGGAAGAACAAAACCAACATTAGAAATACTCTGGAAATTGTGACCTTTAAAAAAAAAAAAAATCATGGCTCGTGGAGGAAAAATCTCTAATTAATGGTTTAAGTAATATAATTTATCCAATTCAGGTACCAAGACTTCTCACCCTACAAAACCATACACTATCTCCCACCATATACCTCTATTTATAGGCTGCCGATTGCCCTAGCGGTTTAGGGTTCATTTAATCCCATCCGTAGATCACAATGAGATTTATCTCAACCCTAGATTCTTTTCCTTCGATCTGTATGCATATATTCAGTCTGTCATTTTATAAGTGCATGCTTTAATTCAGACCAGTTCTTCTATCTTTATTTGAGTCGAGTGACATATCGTTCATGTTCTCGTTCTATTTTTAATATTCCTCTAAGTACTGCCGTTTTCTACTTTAGGGTTAGGGTTTCATTGCACTCTCCCTATACACTTAGGAAATTAATCATAAAACTAGTATATTTTAGAATCTGAAACCATATTGTTAGAAAATTATCTAATGAAGGCGTAAGATTGCGCGTGTGATTGGATTTTTAATAGGTGTCAACTTAATTAAAATACACTATATAATTAACCGTAATATCTGCTATTCTCTATCATTACTACAGTAAAAAAAAAAAAAAAAAAACAAATAAACAAAGAGGACAAGCTGATGGTAACTTGTCTGTACCTTTGTTTTCTTATAAATAACACATGTTAGGTGGGTGTGGAGAAAGAAAGGAGAAAACAAAGGAGGGGAAAGTGCAGCAAGAGAAACAGATGTCATATATATAAATATATGTATAAATATAGTGATATATGTATATTCGTTGGATCAGGACAAGAGTGAACAGTTGTAGATTGTGCCTTTAAGTTAAAGGGAATAGCTCGGTCCATGAATTATTAATTGATGTCTCTGACTCTTTTTCATAAATTAAAAAAAAAAAATGTCTCTGACATCTTTGAATTCAAAAGGGGATGCAGTATCGGTGTCATAACCAACCTATAAATATTCAGGAAAAAAAACCCTTTATATATATATATATTAGGATTAATTTTACAAATATCCTAGACTTTATACCCTATTTTATTTTACCTATTGAATTATCAAAATTATTTATTATGTCCTCTTATATAAATAAAATCATTCAAATTATTCATTTCTTTTATTTTCATTTATCTATTTAACGAATTATTGATGTGTCACATCATTTGAGATTAAAAAAACATTTTTTAAAATCTAAATCCTAATTATTAAAATAAATCTTAATTTCTAATAAAAAAATAATCAAAAAGTAATTGTCTTTCTCTCTGTCTCTCTCGCTCTCTCTATTGTACATTTCCGAACAAAATTGTGCATAAAATTTCCATGTCTAAGGCCTCAAAAGTAGAAAAACATTGTGTATTTGCATATTTGCATATATGTATATGTAATTTCAACTTGCTTTCTGCGGAATTTTTTTTTTTCACTTGTTTTGTTTTTCCTCTGAAAATAATTTCTCAAGCGTGTTGAAACTCACCAGAATTTCAAGAATTTAGCAAAGTCCAGGAAAGGAAAAAAAAAAAAAAAAAGGGCAAAGTCGAAAAACACACTAAGAAACTATTCCAGGAGACGCATGATACGATTAATAGAGATAAAGATAGCCTATCGCACAGCCGTCAAAAGAGAGAGGCTCGGCAATATTCAATTTCATGTCTAAAGGCATCAAAAGTAGAAATCCAATGAGTAAAGAAGCCCTTGCCAAACTCCCCACAAGAACTCATTAGCAAAAAAACTTCCAAACGTTCCCGGCTATGCTCAAACACAACCCAAATGCCAATAACACAGGCAAAGCTATGATGTTTCTCTCACGTTTTTGTTAGAAGATTTACAATAGAGAGAGAAAATAGAGGAGAGAGAGAAAAACACTTTTTAATTTGTTTTTAATAAAAATTAATATTTTTTTATAATTAAAATATATTTATTTAATCTTTTATAGTGTGTCACGTGAGCATTCCATTAAAGAGACAAAGGAAGTAGATGGAAGGGGTAATTTGGATGATTTTACATATATCAGGGGGTATGATAAATGGTTTTGATAATTTAGTGGGCAAAATAAAATAAAGTACATAGTTCAGGGGGTGTTAGGAAAATTAATCCAATATATCATTATAGAAAATGTCTTGTATCCGATACTAGTAGATACATGTATTTTCCTATTTATTTCATATTATTTAGATATTTATGTAAAAAACAAGTAGTGTTAAAAAATATTACATTAAAAAGACATGATTATTATAATATGCTACAAAAAATTCCAAGTGGCGTTTTAAAAAGGAGTCGGGATAATAATCCTTAATTTGTTTTTGTTAATTATATATATATATACATACATATATATATATATATATATAAATATCTTCCTCCTGGACGTTGAAAGGATCTGTCCCTCTGAATAGATCTTCAACTTCAGCAACGCGATAATGAGCACATCCCTTCCTTAGCCTTGCATTGTTTAAAAAAAAATAAAAATGAAAAGCTACCCTAACATAGATTTTGATAAACACTAGCCTAACATAGTTGTTTTTGTAGAGATGGAGCAAATTTTGGAAGCTTGTGATCCTTTGGCTTACATACTACAGAGGACATAGTTATTCCGAAAGAGTGAGAGCCTTCACTTCCCATATTTGGATGGGGTTGACCCTTTATATATAACGGAGTTTTTTTTTTTTAATAAAAAAGGATTAATAATGTCCTCACGTTCCCTCCCAGCATCATTTCAGGAGTTTATTGGGATCACGAGTGGGATAACAAGAATTCTAACTCTAGGTTTTCAATAACTAACAGCCCTCAAACTTCAATAGTGGTTGCACATAGTCTTATTGTCAAAAGAATAGACACTGCGTGTGTCAAGACTTGAACTTAAAAGTTGTTAGAAGAGAATAATCTAAATAGGATTTTCTTGTCATCATACCATCACCACCTGTAATTATATATAGTGGTATTAGAATTTGCACGACTCTTTCATTTTAATGATTTTAAAAACACAAAATAATAATTAAGAATATAATATCTAGGCCTAATTTGTTAGGCGGATAAACCAACTTTTACCCATGTAATAAACCTTAAGAAACAAAGTTTTGAAAAAAAATAAAAATGCACAACCTCCTTAATTTGTCTGCTATAAAACATGGGGACTTTGAATTCAATTTATTTAATATGGTGACTAAGACCTTCCATCCTAGCTATTTTTGTAGAGAATAACAATGTGAACGATTTGGTAAATGTTTTTAGGGTTATTTTCATGAATCAACCTTAAATTATAACTTCATATCTTAATTTGACCCACAATATTTAATTTTTGAAAGTATATTGTTCTGATTTTTGTAACAATCAGACAGTTACTCAATTTTTTTGGTGTTTCATCCAAAAATGAATAAACATATGAGTCGCTTTATCTATTTATTGACGGATTTATCTAGTATGATTTCTGGATAAAATTAGATTTAAAATAAACGTCGGAGTCAAATTAAGGCTCGATTATATTTGGAGAACTATTATTGAAAGTAATCCATGTTTTAATTTGGTAAAACGATATGGTTCTTTAATTTGGTTGCATCTGGCTATTTCTAGTCTCAATTAGATATGAAAATAATCAAATGTGTATGCAGCTTGGGAAGCATTGATCTTCCCTATGGGCCGGCATCTTCAAAGTGGTCGAAATGTGCTGCCAATTTTTTGTCTTCAAATTATCTATTTCATTATCTTGTGTAATGTGATAGTGAAACTTTTGGACCATTTTAGTACTTGAAATATGATGTAGGTCGATTAATAGCACCTTTGACAATATTAGTGGCATCTTTCATTCTCAAAAGGACAAAGTTCGGAAGCTGATCAAGATACCAATACTTTGAGTGTAGACAAAGATCAGTTATCCTTACATTATATATATATATATATATGTATATATATATATATAAAACGAAATTCTATGTACCGTTGAGATGCCTTTAAAGAAGATCGAAATTAAGCACAAGAGAAGAAGAGATCCGATCAATATATAAATACCATAACAATCTAATAAATTAATAATGTGAGATAAATTCATAATCTAACATCCTCACTCACATCTATCTAAATCTAGCATCGCCTACAACCCCTGTTGAGTAATGTTTCAGTCGCAGCATCAGAGTCTAACCCGAATTGAGCAAAGGTGGCCACTTACACAATATGCAAACTTGACATTATTTTAATGAAAATTTAAATTCTTAAAAATGAGTTTTCTAGAGGATTTATGTTTATATATATGTATATATATAATAGAAGTAATACTATAGTTTTTGTACCTTCAACATAAGGCTTATAAATTTTCTAGAAAGGAAATATGAATGCTTTTGGGCTATTTGAGACCCATTATATGTTTCAGAAAGAGTGTGTATTCGGCTACATTGGTTTGGGTTGTGGAATGCTGAACAGTTTTTCCAGTTTGATGGAATCCAAATGAAAAAGTCCACATATAAGTGAGCTCCACATCTCTCTCTCACAACCCAACTCTCTAAATCCGGCAGTATGGGATTTGTTTCTTCTAAGAAACCAATCAAGAAAAATCCCATGTTCCTGTTTCAATTAGGGCCGATAATTTCCGGCACGATACTACAATACATCTTGAATACTACACAAAATAAATAGATTTGGGAAGGAGGATTAATAATTGGGTCATTTTTTGGTTGACAGTGTAATACGAAAATAAAATGGGTTGGTTTCATACAAACCCGCTTAACCCGTTTGATAATATGAGTCATAAACATATTGAGACGACATGCCCCGTTCAAGACACGTATATTAAAGAACTTTAGAAATTTTGTTAGATATTTTTATATGTTTTGTTGTTAACTGTTGTGAAGATAAGAGAAATTTGTGTTTTTGTTAGTTATACAATTCACAATTTTATACGCTAGATTTATTACTTGTAATTAATTAATTGTATATTTATATTAGTTTTATTAAAAATGTTCGTGTGTTGTGTTATGTTACCCGTGCATTATACATTTTGTGTTCGTGTTTGGGTTCGCGACCCATTTAACAATTGTGACAATTGTGTCGTGTCCGTGTTAGACCTAAACAGATTGTGTAGCTTACGTGTCAACCCATATACGTCTCATGGACACAAATTGCCAGCTCTGCAGTGATGAAGGTTGTAAGTGTGTTCACAACAAATGATTGGTGTTCACTGTTCCGAATGAGCCTAAATTAGACGGATTCCTCCCCAATTGTTATTGGGCCAAAAGCAGTGGGCCTATTGTTTGCCAAACCAACCCCCAGTGGGCCGAAGCAGTCCTTCATTTCAAATTAGCATAAATAACTTACTCTTTTTTTTTTTCTAAAGGGGATTATTGTAGTTTTTATTTATTTATTTTGAATAAGCTAGATTTACAAAAGTAAAAACATAGAAGATAAAGTCAATGCAAAGGTTTCACGCAATTCTACTCAAAAGAATATTAGACATAGTTTCACGCGGACAAACGTCGCATAATACATTAATCGGACAAGACTCTCTACATAGGGATATCCTGCAAGGGGAGGAGTTAAAAACATCCTTACTGCGACACTAATTCATCGGTGGTAAAAACAACACGAGCTTGCTCCTTGGTGTGCAGTAACCAAACGAGTCTTTCAAAAAAAAAAAAAATGATATGGATTTTCAAGAGTGTTGGCGAAAAATCAATTAATGTCAAGTGAGGGAACAGAAAAAATAAATGTTGTTTGGGATAGAACTATCTCATAATTATGAAATGAGTGCTGCAATTATCAATTTTAAAATATCTTTGGAATGAGACATAATATTTCTACTACAAGAACATATAGATATAGAAGATATAAATAAAAGGATAATATATATATATTAACCATAAATATGCACCTACTGGTTACTTAATATATAATAATTTATGATTACAGACATAATTTAATGATAATTTTACATTTAACTTTATCAAAATGTGTAGAGTTTAAATCCCCGTCTTTAATTTCATATATATATATATATTGAATTTTCTAATCATTGGATATATGACCATTTTCTCTTTTGATTTATGTGTTCTACAAGCAGTTAATATCTCTCATTTTCTGGACTCTTCATGAATACTTTGCTAAGGGATTTTGGTAGTTGAATCGGCTGACACCATAAAACTGTACGTGACAAAAATTAATTGCAGATGTGTGCTTTTTATTTATTTATAAATCTTGATTTGTCCTTTTATATAGAAGAGATCATCACTTAGAAAAAGATTAAATATTCCCCAAAAAAAAAAAAAAGACAGCTAAGCATAGTTGACAATGGGAACTTAATTAGATTAATTCCTAAAACCTTGTTGTCTGTCAAAATGCCCTATGGATTTATGATCATGATCCAAAATGCTCCAATACATAATTTATATATATATTTTAAATCAAAGAGTGATTGCAATTATATATATATATATATATATAAATATATCCACATCTTTACTAGCTTTTTAGTGTTTACTCCAAAAACTGCAGAATTTATAAAGACATACGGGCGTTATGAACCATAAGTAAAAAGAGACGTCTTGATAAAGGATGAAAATATTGGAATCGGTAAAATATTGATATCTTGGAAAATTTAAGATATTCTTTTGATGTTTTCCTACAATTTTGTAATACATTACAATTTCATCGAAAATCGATTTTTTTATAAATATTTTTTCTCGTCTAACTATATCATAAGAGGCAAAATTCAAATCTCCCACCTTTTAATTAAAAAGAAAAAGAAAAATAAAGAAGAAAATATTAAATTTTATTCGAATTCTCCTATAGCTTCAAGGGTCATGACAAGTAAGTAGTAGGGGAAAATTTTTGAATATTGACAATTAGGTGGTAGTGGCTCACATTTCAGTTCCATAAAAAGTCTAAAAAGAAAAGGTCAATCAAATTCATGAAGTTCTAAAATTGGCAAAAATATTGAAGCATCATCAAACTGTCTTATGTATGTATCTCAATTTCAACCAAAACCAGCACGAAAGGTAAAGTTGTGAAGACATTAACAAAAGAGAGAATATATATATATATAGATATATATATATATATATATATATAGAGAGAGAGAGAGAGAGAGAGAGAGAGAGAGAGAGAGAGTCAATGTAATGACTAGTGATCAGCATTAACATCTAAATCATAATTATTGGTCATGTAAAGACAAACATATAGTAACAAACTTTTTCATGAGATAATTAACTTTAATTTAGCTCGGGACGACAAGACTTTGTTAATTATATTATTAAACAAAATTACATATTAATCTAATATAAACCGCTTGTGAAACCCAAGAAACATATGGCAATTGGGAAATCAACCATGATTATGGGGAATTCACAAGGTTTCTAAACCACCCCATCCACATATTTATAAAAATATATATATATATATATATATAACAATTATGTAAATATATCCACCAAAGCCAATTATTGCCGGCGCTGCCTTTTGGACCTATTATGTGTCCTTTTTTTGCTTGCTTACCAATTCAAATCCAAACAAAAGCTCTCTAGTCGTCTACTAATTATTTATTAATTACTCGTTCACACTTCACACTAATTGCTTTTTAATTTCCCTCGTTGTACATGAAGAAAGAAGGGATTTGGTAGCCATATATAGAGCGACATTTAATTGATGCGATGATAAGTTTGACTTTAAAAAAAAAAAAAAGGAATTTGTTATTAATTTGACAAAGACGTCACATTGTCTCAAATTATTAAATGAAATTAGGAAGGGAGAACCGTAGAGATCAGGATACCTTTATTTTAATTTCCCAAAAATATATAGTTGCTTGGTTTTCACTGAATCAATAGAATTTAAACATTATAAGGTTATACAAATATTAGCATCACTAGAAGAAAAATCATAACAAAATTTTAGTCTACAAATCTAATCAGAATGAATTGGGTCTTGATATGAGAACATGACTCTAACACTGCACATAAGTTTAGAGTTACTATAACTGAGTTTATATCAAATAAGGTTGACATAATTATTAAACATGTCGTATTTTAATTAACCTGTTTAATCCGATTAATTTTAATTAACACAATTAATGATATGTATAGTTTACAACCCACCCAGCAGCCCCATTACATAGATATTATACAGATAAAATTTACGTTCTCTATTAACAAATATAGATATGTATAAGCAATTTCACTTTTTTAGAGAAAAGACAAATTAACCAATAAACTTATTGAAAGTACCATATTCATATTGACTTTATAGTTATGTCAATTATAGATTTAATTTAATAATTTAGATGAGCCAGGGTACATTCCAACTAGCATTATTTTGACAAAATTGCCAAAGAAATCGAATATCAAATGTCATTTCCATTTACGATTAATTAACAGATGGACACATACACAATTCACCAATACAAATTACACTTGCACCTAAAATCATTAATCTCTATAATGTCAAAATTTAGATAAGAAAAATATTCTCCAAACTAAGCACACGCGGCGCACCAGTGGTCTAGTGGTAGAATAGTACCCTGCCACGGTACAGACCCGGGTTCGATTCCCGGCTGGTGCAGTCTTTTTTTCTAATTTCTCGTTTTTTTGTTTTTAGTACACGCGTAAGAATCAGAAAGAGTATGGCGGTCGAGAGAGCCGTTTTTAGACGTCCAAAATATGGAAAGCGTAGTGGGACCTACGCATCTTGGGAGGTGATCAGCCTAATTTGTCCTATTTTTTTCACCCACTCGTTATTATTGGACTCATTTCCATTTCTGTCTTGGTTTTCCCGCCTTTATAAATTATGGAAGGGAATGAGGTGGTCGGGGGTGAGGAGGGAATGGGTTTGAGTAGAAACTCTTCGTTTGAATTATGTGTTAATTTTTGAAAAAAAAAATTTTATTTTAAATGAGAAAATATTTTATTTTTGAGAATAAGATGGTATTTGGATGTGTGAAATTTTTTTTTTTGAAAATAAAAAATTGTTTGAAATAATACATTGTAAAAAGATTTTAAAAAGATTATTATTATTTTTTCCAAAACAACAATGTACAAAATAAGTTTGAAAATGAGATAATTTTTTCTTTTTCAAAATGAGAGAATAATAAAAAAAGTTGAAACAAACACGTTCTTGTAAAATTTTTCTAATTCAGGAAATTGGATATGTCATTCAAACATAGGATAAGAGTATTTTAATACTTTTTGATAAAATGTCATAAATCATAAAACATAAAAAATGATATTTAATACATAATTTTAAATAAATCCCTTATTTGCATTATAATATATTTTTTAGTGTAGAGTTAGAGACATTAACTCTAATACTAACTTTTAAGTCTCATCCCATTGGATGGTTAGTTATTTTATAATTAATATACATAATATCCTTTTAATTTTGATTGATTGTAAACATCTATAATAGTTCACATGTGTACAAGTTGGTATTTAAAATTTGGAATTAAAATTGGTATTTTGAAGTACTATTCTATTTCTTAATGTTAAACTTGATCAAAATAATCTTAGTACAGAAATAATATATATATATATATATATATATGGGGATTTTTTTTCTTGAAATCTTATAGTAAAATTCTTATCTAGATAATCAGTCCCCAGAGACGGTAACCAAAAAAAAAAAAAAAATCAAAAATCAAAAATCAGTCCGGAGAGAATATATTACGTCAAATGAAAAGAAAAGTGATAATATAATTAAAATTGATTATCATGTGTGCTTAAAATTGTATCACAGTCTCTCTCTCTCTCTCTCTCTCTCTTTCTCTCTCGTTTCTTTTGCAACTTCTGTTTGTTGGAACCACGTCCATTTCCTTATCTCTCAGCCGATGCTTTGTACTTGTGTATGTTTTAAAAACATGTGCGTGTGCAATAATTAATCCAAAGAAATAACAATCATAATAATTGCTGCAAAGCGACAACAATTGAATAAAGAAAACAAAATATAGGGTAAATTTAATAGTTTTTGTCAATTATTTAAAACTTTCTTTCTTTTCTTTTCTATAACAAATCTTTTAATCTCTCTCTCTCTCTTTCTCTCTCTCTATACCTAAAAGAATGAGCTCTTCTGGTTAGAATATGGCCCGTTAATTAGTCTTGATGGTAAGGCTTTCCATAATGTATTGTGATTCAATTCTTTTCTTGTGATGCAAATTAGGAAATCTTTCTCACTTTTTTTTTTTTTTTTGGGATTTTCACAATTTAAATATTGTAGGGAAAACGTTTGCTATGAGTAGTTTATTATGTGTATAATTAAGTTTGTCCGTATAAATAATACAAAAACGACATTATTCTTATATATGGATATGTATATATTATTAAAATTTGAAGGGAACAACTCCTAAAAGGAAGAAAAAGCTAAGTGCTTTTGGTTCATTGTTTGTTGGATTGTACTGTCGAATCATTCTTGACATATATGAGTTCGAATCAATGTATGAAGTAAACTTTGTCCTTGACGATAGTTTAAAATTAATTTGAGAAATATGACATCACATAAGTTTACATCATTGGTTGATTTTACAATAGTATTTCGATCTTAAAGCTATATATTAGAATCATCATCCTTTTTGGTCGAAATTTACCTATAAATGACATACATAAAAAGTTTTAATATAGGAAAAATAACTGATTCCATCTTTAATCACATCAACAGTGATTCTTGTCTCCATCATTTTTTTTTTAAAAAAAATGTTTAAAATGACTCTTTTTTTTTTTTTTTTTTTTTTTCCCTATGGAACTTGAAGCACTAAAGAGTGAATACTATACAAGTACTAAGTCCAGATGATAAGATGCATGCCAGCTATGTAGGAACTAGATGGTTTTGACAACAAAACTAGGGTTTCACATTCTCAATATATTCATGATTAAGACCATTTTTTCAACGAACCTATTCCCTTTTATTGTGAAGTTTTCTTTCATTTTCAAGGGGGCAAAAAAAAAAAAAAAAAAAAAAAGGGAGTGTAATAGAATGGATTGGTTCTTTGAAAAAAAAATTAGGTTAAAATACTGTTCGTTGGATTGAAGAAGGCTGACGTGTACTTCACGACAAAGGCATGGCACGATTGAATTTTTGAATCAGACCAACGTGTTCCTTTTTATTTCACTTTGGATGGTGTTTGCTGCTGCCCCACCATCCAAACCTACTAATCAAAATTTTCACTGACTTTTGCATAAGTGTTCCCTAAATGGGACGGTCTACATTAATTAGTGTATAGTTAGTGGATTCTTTTTATAAACAAAAAAAAAAAAAAAGAAAAAGAAAAAGAAAATTTATTGTAGAAATGTGATCAAATTGGCTTCTCTCAATGTCTCAAAGATAGACACGTTGGTCCAATTCTAGGTGGAGATATGCCTAGACTTGGAAATGGCACAAGGAAGAAAAGGGAAATTTATATATTTTATCTACCTACATAAACATACATGCATGCATACATGCATACATATATATATATATATATATGTATGTATGTTTTTGTCTTAGATGAGGAGATTATTAAATATTAAATTAAGATGGGACTCGTAATAATTGATTCAAAGTTGTCCATCGGTATTGCAACTTTAGCATTGGAATGTAGTATGCAAGTTGATAACAATTTTTTTAATTAATTAATTAAGACTTTTTAACCATGACACGTGAATCCATGTGAGGAGGGTCCTTCTTGTTGCTATACCCTCTAGGACACTTTAATTGTTGGTAAAAACGTCCTTTAAAAAAGCTATAAAAATTACTATTAAAATATCAAAGTTTCCCCTCTTAACTTTAATTAACTTTACAAATCATGGCTGTCACTCGCAGAAAAATTTTTTGACCGAGAGTTTCACTGCTACTTTAATTCATCAGTGGATTAGCCTGTGGATTGATCTTTCAATATTTTGGAGATATATATACATCAATACACGTATGTATGTATGTATGCATATATGTACAGATACATACTGTTAGTTTTATGATAATTTATAAAATTTATGTTCAGTGAACATCTTGATCGTGTAATATTATTACTTATTAAAATCCTAATTATTTGAAAAATTTATAAGACATCACTAATAAAAGAAGGTCAGTTCAAACTTCATGTCATCCCCCCTGGAAGGTGTAGAGGAAGACTTTCCCCAGAATTTAATATTGTTTGATATGAAAACATGTGAATAATGATTGGGATGTCAAATGACCATTGTCGTTTAATGATCGAAAGACATATTTGTCGTTTAATGATCGAAAGACATACATATATACATACATACATATATATATATATATATATGCACCACTTGCTTTATAAATCTTCTTCTTCGGCATTATAAAAGAAAAGATGTGAAGTGAGGTTATATATAAAATTATATCCAAGTGTGAAAATCTAGCATATATTATATAACTAGCTAATGAAATTCGTTATATATATATATATATATATATATGCACCAGTTGCTTTATAAATCTTCTTCTTCAGCATTATAAAAGAAAAGCTGTGAAGTGAGGTTATATATAAAATTATAACCAAGTGTGAAAATCTAGCATATATTATATAACTAGCTAATGAAAGACGTTATATATAATGTATGCAAAGTTTCAGATGAAGAGGACAAATTTTTTGGGGACAAGAAAAAGGAATCAGTGCAGTTCTTGAATTGAATTCTTTACTCTTTAATAAAAAAAAATAAATATACTCTCAGATTTTGAATTAAGTTCTTTTTTAAATCCCTATTCTCTTACGTACCTGTTGAATTAGTAATTTTCAGGACATTGTCAAGAGTAATTAATAATAACAGTCTCTCACTTATCAACATTACTTCGGTACAAAATTGATAATCATCACTTCGAATTCTATTCATTAAATATTTTGTCAAGAATCAAGAAATTTTTAGAAACTGGATTTGAGTTAGTGTGTGTGTGTGTGTATCAGAAATACAAATTGTAAATATAGTACCACAGACATATAACACACAAGCAGATGCAGAAGCCTAAGAAATTAAGGTCTTTCAATACTTGCTCAACCGTTTGTCAATTATTATTCTTTCATAATTCTAATTTTGTATGACATTGAGCCCTTGGCCAAAAAAAAAAAAAGACATATATATACAAAAAAACAAAAACAAAAGAACAAAAACAAAAAAAATAGTAGAGAAATCAAATTTCAGCTCGAAGCCTGTCACAAATATCCAAATTACAAACAACATCAAGTCAATTTAACCTTTATTTATATGTGTATACTTTTTTAATTAAAAAATGAGAATAAAAAAGCTGATATCTTTTCACAACTTCCATATATACATATATAATTAAAATATATATTGGTATATATATATATATATAGCTTTGAGATGATGAAAAGTGAAAGCAGTTAGTATCGCCATATTGAATATTAAAATAGATCATGTGCTTTCCCTTTTTTTAACGAAATATTGAATGAGCTACAAGACCAAGTTAATTAATAATAAAAAAGAAATATTCTGTGTTACTCCTTAACTAGTTAAATTCCTGTATATGTATACTTATGAGCATGGACTCTAACAGTTATCAACTAAAAAGTAGTAAACCACTTCATAGCCTATACAAATCTTCCAATCAAAATGGGATAGAGAAGGGAAAAAAAGTGACTCTAAACTCATTATCTATAAACAAGTATGTTACAAAAGCTGGATTAATTAAAATTACTTTTTACTTTAAAGGGCCTCATTTGAGATTGGAAGTAAAAACAAGCAGCAATTATAAATTAACTAATTCTCATTTCCAAATTATATAGATACACAGAAACAGTAAATATGTACAAAAATATATATATATATATATATATTTATAAATGATATATTTGGTCATAGAGCCTATATATTCTCATTTGAGGCTTCTTTATAAGGGACTGAAGTTCTGGTTGTTTCTGCTTATCAATCCCGACAAATTAATTAAATAGTCTGTGTATATGGTTGTTCTGGTGCGTGTGTATATATATATATATATAAAGACGAATATGACCAAGATATATATAATATATATTTACTTGTATATTTTAAAGAGCGATATTAAAAAGAAACAGTTGAACTCCATATATTATAATAAAATGTAGATCACATGGTATGAGATTTATAAATAGGACTCATTATTAATTGTGGTGTTTAATATTATTAATGTCTTAAAATATTTTTCATATTTTAAATAAACTATATACAAGGAATGAAAAGTAAAATACCATATTCGGACACAAAGATAATCAGCCACCCTAGTTAGGATGTTCTTTATCACTTTAATGCTAGTTGTTCCTTCATTCATTCGATAAATAATAATAATAATAATAATTTGTAGTAGTAGTAGTAGTAGTATTTTTTATGCAATTTAAATCTCCTTTATCTTTTCATAGGCCTACCGACCAAAACGTTAATCAGTGAATTACTTTATAATTTCAATCTCTTTAATCTTTCATAGGCCTACTGACCAAAACATGAATCAGTGAATTACTTTATAATTTTGGTGCTTGTTCATCTCAGAAACTAATTGTGTTTGACTGAGTTAATTAACCAATTAATTATCCTTGTATTGATTATTAAAGAAATATTTCTCACTGAAAAATAAAGTCAACTTGCTGACAAGGATTGGCTGATACACGAATATTTTAGATAAAAATTTGATACTCAGAATCTTTTTGACTAATGTGTAAACCGTTTAAATACTAAATATTAATGTGTGTAAACTCATCGAGTTTTCCTTTAAATTATGTAAGAGCTTTGATTGCTTGATGTTAATTCATGGCTATTCTAATATCGACCCCTTTTTGCTTTCCATTATATGTACTTTTATTTTTATTTTTTATTTTCAAAATCTTTTTGAATGAGTATATATATATTGTTTAAAACCTTATTAATATTGTGTTATCTCACGATTTTTTTTTTTCCTAATTTAGATGTATGCAAGAGCTAGCTTTGATTTACTTGGTGTTAATGCCCACCACTATTCCAATTTGTTCTCCAGCAAGATTTTGTCTAAAAGGTTTTTCATGAGGGATATTTAGAGAGTTACTAACAAGTTCACACTTTCGTTGATGAGATCAACCATTCTGGTTACTTTTCTAGATTAGTGCGAGATGATGTTGCAATGCAGTTTCCTTTTGAATAGTGGCAGTGATATCAATTATAATATCAACCTTAAGCTTGCGTTGGGTTTGACGGTTGGAGATTAAATTTTTAAGTTGGATTTGGTTGACTTTTTAAAAATTGGTTATAATTTTTGTTGACTTTCAGAAAAAAGGCTAAAACTGATATGAAAAAAATACCAGTTTAGTTAAGTTAAAATGCCAAATAAATCATAAAACTAATTCACATAACAATTAGTTGTTATTTTTTATTAATAGATATACTCAATTGATGCAACAATCCTTTAAGTATCTACAAATATATAAATTACAAGTCATGTATTATATAAGTTGGTGTTCAAAAATTCATATTAAAATTAGTGTCTTTGGTATTTTTCATCAAAGAAATATATGTTTTACAAGCAAATAATGAAATAGATGTTTAGTACAAGAAAATATGTGCCAGCAAGAAAATTAATATTCTCAAATACTGATATCATGTATATCATAAAATTGTTTGGGAACATTATTGATGTTAAATCCCACTATTAATCTAAGGTAGGTTCCATCAATAGATATGTATCGATTCATTTTTTATTAATGAGTAATGCTTAATACCATCGGTATCCCTTAATATTGTATATCCATAAATTATCATTTTTTTTTGCGAGAATTGTCTTCATGTTTTTTTCGGTCGAAAAGAAATTATATACATATCAATAGTGTTTCTAAATCGTCATTTTTATATATATTCAAAGAAAAAAAGAAATTGTATAAAATGTTACCTGTTTTTGAGTGCGTGCGTGTTTATGTAAGTTGTGTAGGTCCTTATGCAAAAGGGAAGGAATATACTACTAATATGTGTGTGTTTATGTAAGTTGTGTAGGTCTTAATCACATTTTTAATTTCCCCACACTTTTACGGTTGGCAATATAATATAGATTACATAAAGCAATCGAATACAAATATATATATATATATGTTATATTATTCGTACCATTATTTTTCTCCTTTTAATATTGTTGCAGTGAATCAAGATTTCATGTCTAATTTTGATGATTTAAATAGGCGTCAAACTGATCCCATCATGTTAAATCATTGACTAAATTAATTCAGATGTTAATGCACACAAAAAATTCAGTTAAATATTTTGTATCTTTTTCAAATGACGTGGTATAATGTAATTAGTTGGATATAAATTGGAACATCAGAAATTAAACTGAGTCCTATCGCAATGCATTACTCTCCACTTGAGTAATTAAGAAAGTTAACAAAATAAGAGAAACAAGCTGTCAAAAATACCATATTTGATGAAGTCATATAGAATTGCCCTCTTTTCTCCGTAATTATATATGTTACTTGTTTGTAGATTAAAATTGGTCACTGCTGTGTTAAGAAAATGTGACGTATGTCTACTATTAATTTGATGTTAATTAATTGATTTATATTTTACATAATAGCTTCTCAAGACTCAAAAGGCCAGATTTCAGTTCCTCAGATTCTCTTGGATTTGCTTCAATATAGTTGCAAATGTTTACGTGTCATTTTGACCAAAACACTCTTACCATAGCTTATCATTTCCTTTTCATAATAACCAAAAAAAAAAAAAAAAAAAATTGGGTATCTTCACTCTAGGCACTCATTCTGGAAAAACAACAGAAGTAACAATAATAATTTAATAAAATAATAATAGTTTAATGGTATTCGTCTTTCTTGTCAAATAAACTAATCCAGAATTAAAGTACTCAAAAAAGAAAATTAAAAAAAAAAAAAAGATACTAACATATGCAAAGTAGTAATTTTTTTATAGCAAAGTTGTAATTAACTCAGTTGTTAAAACCTAAAACCTTTTTGAAAAATATCATTTCATTTCTCTCAACCTACCATGTGTGTGTGTCTATGTCTATATATATATATATATATATATATATCCAAAGTCTAATCCATCATATCATATAAGAAATTACCTACCTCATATCTATCGAATAATATATTGAAAGTTCCCCACCAAGAAAATTTGGAAAAGCAAAACGTTAATACAGGTAACACTAAATATTGATCATACAATTAAAGTAAACTAATTAGAGGCCAAGAATTGAACACATAAACATATTACTAGCCATCAATCTCTCTTTTTATTCCAAATTTTATAAAAAGGATAGCAACGAAGAGTAGTACAATTAGGGGATAAAAAAGAAGCTCTCTCTCTGTAATTTACATTACAATATGATCATATTATCATCTTCTACATAGCTAATTTCATCAACACTAATTCGTTGCCTTTTATTACCTTAATTCACCTTTCAATTTTTTCAAACATTTTAGTAAGGTGGTCTTGCATGAGTCCAACCATAGGGCTCAGATCCGAGTTGATGATGGCCTCCATTGGGGACAAGACTCGGCTGCAGATTGTAGGCCGGCATCGCCGACGGATCCGGCATCCCCGGCTGGTGCAATTGTCCGCCGTGACCGCCTCCGATCTCATTCGGAGACCCTCCCGAGCCACCGCCGCCTCCGCCATGTCCGGCGCCTTCGTCGTCGTCCTCCAGAGGCAACCTCTCGTAGGTGGCGTTGGCGAAGGTGGCGGCGATGACCATGACCGGCCCGGCCGCGACTAGCGACCCGACGACGCTCCCCCCCACGACCTGGCCCTGGCCCCCGGCCAGGTAGACCGTGAGTCCGGTCGAGCCGGGCGGGGCCGGGCCTGGCAGGAACGCGCCGGTCAGGGAGAGGATCTCGAATCGGCCGTGGAGCGCCACGACCGCGCCGGGCGCGGACGGCTGGCGCAGCGTGACGTTGGCTACTGAACCGCTTCCGCTGAGCACGCAGACGCCACGCTGGCGCCGGCGCGCGAACTGTGCCACGCTCTCCGCCACGTCGGCGCCGCCGGCCACCTCCATGACGTGGCTACGAAGCGCGTTGGGACTGTCGCGGGTGACGAATATCGGCGGCTTCGGCTTATTCTTCGACCCCGGTGGACGGCCTCTCGGTCTCCGGTTGCCAGTCTCCACCGCTCCTTCCTTAGGCTCGTCGACTTGGTCCCTGTCGTCATCTTCATCGCCGCCGCCGCCCCCATGGCCACCGCTCCCGCCGCTGTTCTCGTTGAGGGAGAGATCGTGGCCGTCCGATCGCTTGCCGGAGAGTAGAGGCGAGGAGTTGGCTGCCAGGTCCATGACCGGCAGCCCCACCTGATTGGTCCACCACGGATTAGCCAGAGTAACAATCTTCAAACTTGCTAGCTCTTGCTAACTTGGAAAATTTTCTCAAAAGAAAAGGAATTTAACTAGAGAGACCGAAGATTAATTCTCAGATTTTTTATTATTATACTAAGTTTACAGAATTTAGAGTTATAAAACAAGAGACCAAGAAGATGAATCTTAAAGGAGAGAGAGAGAGAATAAGAACCCTTTTGCCTGGTAGAATCTATCAAAGCACAAGAGAGAGAGAGAGAATGAAGAGAGAGAAAGAAAGAGAATAAACCAAAGCACTGAGCAAGAAAATGAACAATATTTATAACCAAGAAAAAAAAAAAAAAAGAGAGAAAGAGAGAGAGTGAGATAACAAGAGAAAAACAGACTCCGAACACAAGAGAAAACAAGCAAACAAAAATGTTTTTTGCTTTTCTTGGCTTGGGTGTTTTATGTTTTTATTAAAAACTCTCTGCTGTGATTTGGGGAGCTAGCAGTTCTTGTGCCAAGGATTTTCCATTTCTTTTTTTTTTTTTTCATTTTTCATTTTTCATTTTATTTTATTTTATTTTTTGTGGTGTGTTTGGAGAAGGTATTTGGAAATTAGGGTTTGCGTGGGGTCGCGTGCGCGTGGGCAGGTGGGAAGCACGTACTTTTCTCGGGCCCCAACCCAACATACACGCCCGCATATATATATATATATATATGTTTGTGTGTGTGTGTGTGGATTGTACATTTGTATATGTGCGTGTCTTTCTGTGTTATGTTATATTATGTGTGTCTCTGTTTCTGATCAGTCTCAGTCTCAGTCTCTCTGTGTGTTACAAAAGAAAAAAACCTTTAGTTAAGAACATGAAAGAATATCACGAGTGAGTACATAGTATTAGTAGTACTACTACTACTAGTTGGCTCCCAGATTAGCCACAGCCTTTTCCATGCTTGATTTGTACTTCTGTTTTCTTCATCATTATGTTTTCTCATCAGTCAAATTCCCTAGACCTTCGCTTCGCCTTAGCAGCGTTACGTCAAAGTGATACAGATGAATAACTAAATTTTAAAAGTGACATATCTATTTTTTTTCAGAAGAAGACGTTCTTTTATTCAAATTGAGGCGAATCATTCCTTACTAAAATAACTCAAAAATTTGGGTAGAACGTCTAACCACACACAAGAAGAGGGACTAGAAATAGCAAGACTAGTTACGAAGTGGACTAGATCATTTTCTTTACGAGAGATATAGCGAACAGTGCCCTTCCTCGAACCTACACGACCTTCAACAATATCATGGTATATATTTTAATTGATACTACAACATAACATACATAAGAGGCTGTTTGGGGAGGACAATTGGAGACAAGGTTTTGGAGATATTTTGATTGGAATTAAGTTTTAAAAATGTGTGGTTGGTTGGAAAAAAAAATTGTTTGGAGTGAAAATGTATAAAAACTTGAGAGACGTTTGGAAAAAAAATTCAAAATAATATTGTTACGTTTCTCTCAAAATTCTATGCAATTAAAAAAACATCTCATTTCAACTTGAAATAATAAAGTTATGACTTTGAAAGTTTGAGTTTACTGTAGACATCTGTAAAAGTTCATTAATTGAAAACCAAACACACTTCCAAACGGATGTTTGGAAACCAGACGGTAAAACACTATCGCCAATCATTCTCCCAAACACCTTCTAAGATTCAAATAAGGGATTGAAGTTCTTTATGTGGATCTTTGATTTATCTTACCGATGTTATATCAAAGTGATACAAATAAATAACTAAACTTTAAAACTAATTTGAAACAACCTTAAGTTTATGTGACGATGTTGTTCTTCCTTTTTTCTGAATTTGCTTAAATTGATCTAGACCACTAAATTGTAACATCTAATAAAATTCAACTTAATTGATAGATCTGATCATTGTCCAACCTAAGAAAAATTAGTTTGCACAGAAATGTAGCCAGCTAGATTCAAACTTTTGAGGTAAAATATATGAAATAAAAGGGATTGAAGTTCTTTATATATGCATACAAAAGGTGAAGCAAGTTGATCAAATCTAACTCTCAAACTCCAAAAACACTTCTAGTTTTCACATGGAATCGAATTAGTGGGGAATTTATGAATTGAATATTGATAATTATTTTCTTTTCCCTAAATAAGAATTGAATATTTAATTATTCGATCATGTTCTGCAGGAATATCTCTTTTATTTTCATATCATGAAGGAGTATGACATGTGGCTCAGTCGACATTGAAGCTTTGGTTATATACAGAGGGAAAATTTGGTATCATGTTAATTTTTATTTCAAATTTTTAGAAGGTATTTTTCTTTATAAGTTGTTGAGAATAGAAATCAATAGGTGTATCATGATAAAGTTTTTGAAGAAATTAATTTGAAAAAAAACTACTTGAACAACCATGAAGAATTAAAGTGTGTGTATATATATATATATATATATGTTGAGGCCTTGGGCTCGACTCTGGCGCATGGTGCGCTCGGCCCGTAGGCTTCGGTGCGGCCTGTGGGCTCGGTCAACAGGGCTGCAGCCCAAGCTCCCCAACCCATCCCGGGGGGCGCGGACGCTCGCACCCGGAGGTTGTTAGTACCAGGATTCGAACCCTAATACCCTTTGAGGATCCGGAGATCCCCATCCACCTAAGCTGCAATATTGATGCTCGAAATGACTCCGGAAACAACACCCAATGTGGTCGGGTTGTCCGATGGAAACTCGCCAATCACTCCACCGTCGATCACCTGTAAAATGGAATCACCTCGGAATGATGGGGACACCGGTGTGGTGTCTGCCGTGGGCACTCCGATGCTTAAGTCAGCAAGGAAACTGATGAGCAAGAGGAGAGGCAGAGCTTTAGCAAGGTGAGAATGACCGTACCTGAACTTGGGGATTTCTTCCTCTATTTATAGGTGCTTCCCGCGGGTCCGGGTGCTCGGGGCAACCCGGCCGGGTCGGCTACCTAGGGTACCCGGTGGGCAAGTAGGCTTGCAGGCTCTACTGGTTCACTGAGCCGACGCCACGTGTCCCTAGATCCCAGCATAGTGGGTAATGGGGTTTCTCAGGCGTCATCAGTAAGGGGGCTACAGTGGGTAGTTGTGATGTGATGTCTGACAGGAGTAGGTGGCGGCGTCAACAGCCAAGTGGGTAGGGATGTGACTGGTGTCGCATCCCCGATTACTGGCGGGGCCTGGATGGGGATCAGGACCGAGACATATCGAGTCCGATCAGAGTGCTCGGCTAGACGGCGGCCCGAGCAGCCGACTAGGCGTGCTCCCCGGTACACTCGGCGAGCGACGTCCCTAGAACGCTACGGTCCGAGTAGGCCCTCCTGCCCTCGGTCGAGGGTGCCGTCCGACCAGTAGGGGTCACCGACGGGGCGATCGCCGGTGTTAAGTGGCCGGCGAGTCTGTCCGAGGTGGCCGGATCTGGTCGGGTCATCAACAAAATATATATATATATATATATATATATGCAAGTTGTTGAGAGCGTGTACACTCTAGAAATGATTATGGTCAACGACTTAAAATTAGTGGTAAGTTACCCAAGCTGGTTTGAAGGCCAACAACCTACTTAAGTTTAGTATTCGAAAGGCTTCTTCCATAAGAGTGTTATTACCAACAAGAATTGTGTACATATATGAAGAACACTCAAATTCAAAACAACAAATCTTAAACAAAACTTCACTGGAAAAGGTTTTTAAGGAGGCCTCCTTTTTTGGGAGTTAATTGTTATTGTTTGGGGAAGGTTGATCGTGACTGTCATTTAGCATTTTCTGATTGGAGCTCTTCTTTTTGTCTTTTAGGTTTATTCTTTAAATGGCTATTTTGTTTTGTTGTCCTTTGAGATAATTTTAAGTCTTTTACAAATCATCCAAACACTTCTAGAATAATAATTAGACCTTAGACTTCAAAAATAATTTCCAAAAAGCGCTGTCAAACAGATCACATGTCTATTTGCCTCTTGAACTATATTAAAAAAAAGTGCTTATCATGTCTACAAAACTATAGAAGTACTCAAAATCCACTATTTATGTTCAATTACACTCAAAATCATAGACAAGATCTTATGAAGGATAAATTAATCATCTATATTTAGGAGGAAAACCTAAATATATCATCTTCAATTTCTTGTCGGCTAGCGTTTTATGCTTGATTTCAGAAAAATCATGGAAGGACACTTGTTTCTATCTACTAAAAATGTCAATTTTTGGACCAAAAGATGGAGAAGTTGGGTAATATCGTGGAAGAAAGGGCTAAGCCTCCGTTTGCGGGAACCATTCAGATTGTAACATTTGCATAGAAATATTTGAATGAAAACATTTGACCAGAAATATTTGAATTACTATTCAAACTGACATTTAGATGATAACATTTCGAACATTACATTTGAACAAAAACATTCGAATTTATATATAATATCAAAATGGACATCTAAATACTCCATTTCAGAAAAAGTCCAATCATCTATTTGGATGAGCCATTCAAATGGAATTACCCAAATTGAAGTAAAGATTGCCCCAAAGAGGTCATAAATGTGGTATATCTTTAGGCCAAACTTGAAATTGAGGTTGCAAATAGCAGAATGTATGCATTGTAATTGTAGATTTGGGTAGTTAAACGAATGTAAATGTACAATATCTTGTCTGTGTTTGGTGGCTGAGAAAATTTACTGGAAAATGGTTCTTGAGACCACTGTGTTCTAATTTATTGTGTAGCCAAAAAAAAAAAAAAAAAACAATCTCATAAATGGGATAAAACCTGGAAATTTATGAAACTTAAAATGCTAGAAAGTTTACATTACCTTGGACTCGTCCTAGCCAACGGATTGTCTCCCCTGATTGTCTTCACTTTTTTCCGTTCGTTCCGCAGCTTCCATCCCGAATTCTTAATTTATATGCTTCCCTTACATTCAACTTCTTCAACGGAAAATATC
The DNA here is from genome assembly GCA_038430175.1 of Ficus hirta. Taxonomy (NCBI): domain Eukaryota; kingdom Viridiplantae; phylum Streptophyta; class Magnoliopsida; order Rosales; family Moraceae; genus Ficus; species Ficus hirta. Next base: position 10,066,821 of record CM076593.1, on the reverse strand, counting down.
CATTTTCTTGACAGCGTTATTCCCCACGTGTTGTTTTTTCATTAAATGTCATCGAAGCTTAAATTAATAGTCAAAGGCTTTCCTGCCCCTAAGGTCCCTAAAAACTTTTTTTTTTTTTCCTTCCTTTATTCACTCAAAAGGTCTCCAAAAGCTTGTTGTCTATGGCATTGATTGAATGAATACGAAATTATGAAGAATGATGTGTTTGAATAAATTTAAAATTGGTCAACTTTTTTTTTAATCTCTTAATATATTCTAGCATCATATATAGTGATTATCATAAATTATAAAGACAAGAGAAATTCATGAATCTCGTTGAGGATGAAAATTCATTAAGAAGATGAACTCTGTCGTTTTCTCACCGAGGTCGATCACTCACGCTAAATCAAAAATTAAACAAGAACAATATATATATATATATATATAGAGAGAGAGAGAGAGAGTGATTCGCCTTCAATGGTAAGACTACGTCCACTACAGTGTTTGTGCGTTTCATTATTTAGAGAGAGAATTTCCCAGGGAGGGAGTAGTTAGGCCTTAAAGTAAAAATAGCAATTAGGATTTTCTAGTGATTAAGCTCTGTCCCCTATTCATAGCACTTAATTATTGGATAGATGCAAATATTTGAATGAATAAATAAATATTGTACCGATGGAAAAAAAAAAAAAAAACATATATTTTACATATAAAGTATGGAAGTTCGCATGTTGTATTAATATGTCATCGCTAAAACTCTTCTTTCTTGTATATCCCTGATTCAGTGATTCAATTGTAAGCGACAAAACTCCCTTATCTTGTAGTGTAGGAGTCTCAGATCTTATCCTTTTTCTTTTGCTTGAATTTGAACATTGAAACCCTGTGATTTCACGGATTCCTCTAGCTTTCCCGCTCAAGTTGTCTCACCTACTTGGTCTCGACACCGTTCAAAGGCGTGAAGGCTTCTTTTATTCATCGAGCTAACCGTTATAGTTTTAGATGGGAAAGGAAGTACTGGTCATCACCGAAACAAGCTCTTCATAATATGGCTATGCTGAGAAAACCTAATCGGCGACTGTACAATAAATAACATTGAGAAAATCAGACGTCCATCACATTATAGTTTGGATAATTAATTGGTGGGTAATTAATTAGTTACAAACTACAGATAGTAACGAAATATCATTAATACTATAATTAGCCGTCACCATGTATAATTTGTTTATTTAAAAAAAAAAAAAATTTCAATCTATAACTTCTGTTCGTTTGGAGTAGTTTAGAATTTAGGTTAGGTTTTTCTTTTTCTTTTTCTCTTTGAAAGCAAATAATTATAATGATATTAATTACTGTTATTTAGTTACTATAGTTGTAATTTGAGACCAATTAATCTAAAGTTCGAATAAAATTTCCATTATGATAGAGATTGTCGACAGTATTTTTTGGGGGGGGAAAAAAAAGAAAATATATACTTGAAAAAGTTAAAAACTATATATGGATTTATTCAAACGCGACATGCATCATAATTTCCATACATTTAATCGACAACAAGTTTTTGGGACTTTTCCGTCAAACAAGTAAAGTTTTGGAGATCTAAGGTGCAAGAAAGCCTTTAAAATTTTATTTTATATATACATATATATTTTTGGTAAGAAATTTAACATATTTATAAAGTTGTAAATTGAGACTCGCTTTACCAATATATATATAGTTTTTTTTAATACCAACATATATACGTACTTGTTACTAAAATTACTAAAAAACAATAAAATTAGTTTATTAGTATAAGTTAGACGTTGTTTTGGGTGACGGATTTAAAAAATGTACTCTCGTGCTGATTTTTCAGCCCTCACCAAAAGCTTTAATTGGTGATGTAATTTTAATTAGTGTATACCCCACAACTAGGTCCGCAAACTATTATTCATAGAAATGAGAGCTAAAAAGAAAGAAGATGATCATGATTTCCCCCTTAATGAAGGTGTTCAATAATGACCATGGTTAATTTCACTTTATATCACCATTTTTTTTTAACCAGTGATAGAAGAGCGAGTGGTGCCGGTTCCTACTTTATTTTAAAAAAAAATTAAATCTGTGTCCTTTAAAAATTTGTGATTTATTCATTTGATAGTGGCAGAGGTTTTGTATTTTCATATATACTGTCATTGAATTTTATCATTTTTTTTTCTAACTCTTTTATGTAAAGACCTTTACTATATTTATTTTTGAGCTATTGTGACATGTTTTTATGAATTTTCGTTCGTACACATTTACGTAAGCTATTTATGATATAATATTCTTATTGGTAGTATACGTTTTTAAATAGTAGATTTAGTCGAAAAAATTAAAGATGTGTATAAAACGAACAATTTTTAAACTACCAATAAGATATTTGTTCTTATCTTTCAACATAATTGTTAAAATGTATTTGGTAATTTTGAAAAATAGTGTGATACAATTATATATATATATATTTATATATATATATATATATATTTTCATGTTGTTTCTTAGGTTATTAGCATGGTTATCCCCTCCCCCTAATTTGTCACCCTTTGACCACTTGCACCACAAATTTTGAATTTTGACAATTTGAGCTTTGAACTTTCTAAATATTAGCTTTGTGTCCCATTTGACTTAATTTTCTATTAATTAATTGGTGATTAAAAAAAAACCCCCACAAACGTCTCATATGAAGACGGGAAACCCCATTTCCGGTAAAAGTTTTCTAAATCTAACACAAACCCTTATGCAAATATTCACAAATCAAATCTTCAATTTTATGGAAAATACTTAAGGGTGTATTACAACAATTTAGAAAGTTTAGAAGTAAATTGTCAAAACAAAAAGTTTCAAAGGGAAAACTATCAAAGAAGGATAAGTTTGGGGAGCATGCAGTAATAAATTTTCATTATTAAAACGCAAAATTTAATATATGCTCCACCACAGTTTATTATGGCCATTGGTTTTTAAGCTATTAAGGAATCTCTCTAACTCTCTCTTTAATTTAAATTTTTATATAGCAGTTCACGTGATGGAGACATGTTTAATATTCTTATCTTGTTTAATTAACATTGATAGCTCGATGGACTAATAAGTGATTAGACCGTAATGGAATTCGAATCTTAATCAACAAGATTATCTGTACAATATTGACAATGTTACAATTACCATTTGACAATATAAGTATGGTTGAACTTCCAAATAAGCAACCTCCTAATTAGTATGAATAAAGATATGGCCATTTGTACGGTCCTCTAGCACATGTTTAAAGAACAAATCCCCAAAGAAACTTTACCCGTGTCAATTAAGGAAAGCTCATCTTTTTCTTAACCTAAAAATTTTAACATGATATAATCAGTCAAGTTCACCTATAAAAAATATATAAAATAAAAAATAAAGATAATTAAATCTTTTCACTTTATTTAAATGATAATTATCACTGAAAAAGCTGATTGATAAGGTTAAAATGGTAAATTTAATTGAGACAAGTGTAATTTACAAGGAAAAATACTATTTTAAGTTTTTAGTAAAAGTAACAAGAAAGTGTGTTGAAGTAAATCCTAAACAGATGAAAGTAATACCGGTACGCTCTTCCCTAAAAAAAATAAAAAAATAAAAAATACTGGCTGTTGTTACAGATTGCATTCTCGCTTCGCCAGGAGAACCACGGCGACAACCCCCACGCCAACGACGTCGCTCCGATGTTCCACGCCTTCACGAAGTCGGTCATTGTCGCCGGACTGATGGTGTACGCGACCAACAGCCGCGTGGAGTACTTCGTGGCGCTGAGAAAGATGGGCATGAACATCTCCGGTTCGGTTGTCCTTTAATTCCCCTCAATATCAGGACTGAAAATTGAAAGAAAACAAAATGCCCACAAAAACTAACTGAACCACCGCGCCAGAGAAAGCCAACAAAGCAGCCGTCTGCGGGGGCTGTCGAAGTTTTCGGAGGAGGAGATCGGAGATCGGAGATCAAGATGGGAAGGTGAAGTTTTCGAAGGAGGAAATCGGAGATCGGAGAGCTGTTCACCATCCCCGGTTTCCTTCGCCATCTGCTGGGGTGGTCGGAAGTTCTGCTGATACCCTAGTTGCCAGTGTCCGGCGCCGCCCTCATCCGACGCTCACCATCGCCAGTTTCCTTCGCCGGCCGTCGCCGACCCTGTTCCCCTTAGAGGAAATTTGGTCCTCTCTCAAAAAAAAAAAAAAAAAATTACCTATTCATTTGGTATCCAGTAAAGAAATTAATGAACTATCCTCAATTACCCTTAATTGATATTGACCGTTAGATAGAAATAAAATAATAAAATATTTTGACCATCAGAAAGAAATAAAATAATAAAATATTCCAACATCTTATTTTCTACGGTGTAGATTGAATTTCGGGACTTGTTCCTTAAAAGTGAAGTTGGGAAGTGTAAAGATATAGCTAAAGTTTGTAGAGAACTTCACCAGGTAAAATATTTGTCCACAAAGGCTTTATCTGTCATTTTAAATTTTTAGTACCGTGTTCATTTTTGGTCATGTTACGTATGAATTCAGAGCAGCTTCGCAAAAAGCAGGCAGGATTTGACAACCTAAAAGTTTATAGTAAGACTACAGTGCTCTCCTTTTTTTTTTTTTTTTTGGGTCTTTAGATGAGGCCTCAAAATTGTTCCCCCCCCTCCCCAAAATAGCAGAAAAAAGTCATTATTTTTTCCCTAAAGTTGTTTATTTCATCATTCAATCGTTTAAAATATGAGAACTATGGATATTTGGGATATAAACTAATTATCTCATAAAGTTCAAGAGTGCAAGAGCAGGATCATCTATGACCGAGTGAGGACTTCCGTCTTCAATGAACTTTTTGTTTTTCCAACTTTTACCTTCAAATTAAAGTTTCACATTTTTATCATTTTAATCCCACTAAAAATTGGCTATTCATGTGTAAACCCTCCTAAAAACTAGCTTTATCTTTTAATATACACCCGATTAAGACAATAAACTAGTTTCGTCGTTGAAGGTGGGTACTCTAAAAACTTGTTAAACTTATGCTTGATTACCCTACATTGTTAGTGATCTTCTAGGAAGGTCCATGCCTAATTAGTTTCCATCACCCATATTCTTCTATATCGATCATGTCAATGCTTATAAAGGAATAAGTCCTAAAATAGATCATGTCAATGCTTATAAAGGAATAAGTCCTAAAATAAATCATTCAGCACTCAAATTTTTGATAACAGACCTATCACAATGATCCTTTAATACTAGGTCATCTCACTTAGATAATAAATAAGTAATTCTATTGCTCATTAGTGATGTTGAGCAAAGAATTTTTCCCTATTAACTTGCAGCCTGTCAATAAGGGATCTACTTGAGGGCAAGTGGGGACCCGAATTATTTTTTTTAACTTCAAATACAACCCCACATCGTTTAAAGGATGGTGTTAAATGAAACGAAAGTGAAACTTAATTTTCAATTAAAAAAATTTGACAAAAAGCTTACAGAAAAAACAAAAGTGGAACTTAATTTTCAATTAAAAAACTTTACAAAAAGCTTACAGAAAATGACAATCTAACCACTCCCATTTTGGATCATAATTCTAACATTTGAGATAAAGTTAAGAAAAAAAAAATTTATAATGCTTTTGAAATACAAGAACTATAATAATGATAATATATTGATCAACCTTAAATACAAAATAAATACTGAACTCATATCCGTATGAAATAATTGTTGGAAATTGAAATTTTATCTTTATATTTACTTCTACTGAGATAAGATAAATTTCCGAATCCGTTATTGGTAATCAGATCACCTTGACATTGGACCAAGGCAAGGTGACTGATATTCTTCATATTGAATTTGCAGCAGCAGGAAAAAAAAAAAATATATATATATATATATATATATATATTGGTAACCAAAATAATATGCACAATATTGTCACTGATAAAGGGTCTGAAAGGAAAGTACTTGACTATGATGTAACTACATAGGATCTCTTGATCGTCCCAAGAGAGAGAAAGAATAATTTAAATTTAATTATAATGACAAAGAGAGAGAAAGAAAATTAATAATAATAATAATCAAAAAGAGAGAGAAAGAAAGAAAGGAAAAAGACTTGATTCTCTTGTGGTCGTTTTCTTTCATGTTTTCCCATCAATTTCATGAGGATATGTGGGTGAGTTTTTTAAGTAAGTACTGTATCCATGCCATGCCATCAACACACACAAGCATACACATATATATATATATATATACACACACACAAACACAAGAACTTTCCCGTGTGGTATTGTTAGACCGTCGAACGAGAAAGTTCTTCTTCTTTATATCTTGCTCTCTCTCTTTTTCTAACGAGTTATACTGTGTTCTTCCCCAGATTATATTGATCTCATATATGGTCATAGGACAGCTATTTTGTGAAACAGGAGACAATATATACATAGATATCTATATATATATATATATATGCTGTCTATTCTAATAGCTTTTCGTGCCTGTCTAAAAATTGCCAAATTGATAGCTCCTTCAATAAGAAGTGGGCCCACTCATTTATATGTGTTTTTAAGTCACATAGAGCAAATGGTGGAATTGTGTCATCCCATCCTCCAACATAAACATAGATTGATGTTCAACGTGGTGGAAATGGAATATACACATTCTAGAAATGAAAATTAGAAAGGATGGAGAAGGTTGAAATGCAAGAGAATAAAATTTAGAGGAGGAAGATAGTTTATTTTTCTCAATGTATGGTAGAAATAGAAGAGAAAGAAAAGAGGAAATAAGTTGTTGATGCAAGTTTTATCCCTGTGCAAAACAAGTGAATGACAAGCACAAAGGGTAAAATATACACCTTTTTTTTTTTTAACATAATATTTGTTTCATATCTTGTGCCAACATTTTGTGTTTTGTCTTCTTTTTAATTTAGTGAAGTATAGTATTAATTATCGCTAAAATATGCTACAAACTCAGCACGTGAGAGGTGAGAGATTTGGGTAGGAATTCTTAATTTTGAAACTTAGAGAGTCTATATATATATATATATATATATATATTCTTTAATAAGTGAGAGTGGCATACTCAATACGAATAAAATATATAACTAAATTTATTTTTAAAAAATATATATATTACACATGTCATGAATTTGAAATAACTCAAGTAGACAAATAGAGAATTCCACAAGTTGGCAAATAGTTAGATGAGAAGAAATTTTTTGTTGGAGATTACATGCAGAGCAGAAAGGCCAAGTTAATACATGTTTGCAACAATTGAGATGCGTGTGTGTGTGTACACGTATATAAAAATATATATTACCCCGTTCGACTGAGGACTACCTATCAAAGTATATATACACATATATAAATTTGGGTTGAGGTACATTATTAAAATTTGGTTGATTGGATTAGCTGTCTACATAGTCAACCTAGAGAAATAAAAAATATGGACCCCATAGTCAACCTAGAGAAATAAAAATATGGACCCCATATTATTGTCTGCATCTCAATCGCATTACAAGTTGGACCACCAAAATTTCAAAGCCTCTGAGTTGGCTTATAATCTCTCCTAACCCAGATTACACCCACACCAGTTTTGCTCTCACAGTATACATTTAATATTTGATTTGTTTTTTATCATTGCCTTTATAGCTTTCCATAGCAAAGATAACCTATATCTGTTTTTCCTGTTTGCGTGCAAGTTATTAACTTGTTTTTTCTTTTCCCTTGGTATTATGCAAAGAAATAGACCTGTTGATGTTGAAATTTGTGGTTTTTTCGATCCTGCGTGACCAAACCAACTCAAATTTCAACGATCAGATCGATTTTCCGTAATATCATAAATGGCCCACGCGGAATGATCAGGAAAAGGGTGAGTGTATTGTAGTTCTCATGGTAAGATACCAACCATCTACACCTTCCACAGATTAAAAAATCGAGGACAAAAAAACGTGTCATTTTAAGACCAACAAAAAAAATTTCTTGCAAAAAATGATGGTATAATGCTCCACATTATCACTTTACAACAGTAAAGGATGACAAGGTCCAACGGCCCCAAATTTTGATGCCATTTGTGATAAAGATACATCAGTTTTTCAACCCGGAATCCGCAGCCTGACTCCGGTTTCTGGTAATTCAGACTGGAATGCTCTAATATTTTCCTGTGTATGGCCTATTCATCATCTATTTGAAGATTTGAGTGGACAAGCTCCTTTGCATCCGAATTAACCGTACTTTAAGTATCTGAGAATCCTGCAAATGAAAAACTAGTCAGAACCAATGGCACAGCTTGAACTAGGGACCTAAGACCGTGAACTCCCCTTTTCCACCCGCTGAGCTAGCCCTAGAAGAGCAAGCTATTCATTTCAAGAAGTCTTGTATTGTCTTTTTAGTTTCAACTTATTGAAGCAATTTAGCTAATAAGCTATGTCACTGTCAAATTGGTCTATAAGAGGGAGATAGTCAAACTGAAATGAAAATCTACACACGATGGAACGAAAATCTCTGGCTTATATCGAAAAACAGGCATGTAGGAATTTAAAGTCGAGGTTTATAGTGGAATCAAACAGTTTATCATTCTTGGTAGCATGAGTTTTTCATGAAAATTTCAATTTTGAATTATAAAACACCCGCATGACAGTGACACTTTTTTGTGATTTGGATTCTAGTATAGAAGGTAACAGCTGCAAATTTTACAGCTAAAATTTTTTGGAAAGATTAATACCAACCACCCTCTAACATTCATTTCAAGACAATTAGAGTGAAAAAGAGATAATTAAAAAATATATGAGTTATCCCATTAAGAAAAATGGATACGAGTTATGTTAACATTTCTTTCTGTTACAAATATATCTCTTGTCCACGAACATGAAAAAATTTGTCTCAAAAAAAGGAAAAATAAAAATAAAAATAAAAACAAGTCGAGCATGATCACATCCCTAGGCAATAGAATTTAGGCATGTTGATAGGCCAAAGTAATTTTTCCCATGTAGTCATGCACGTTTTGATTGATGATTTCGAAATCAAGGGAGTGAAAAGTTTAAGATATACCTGATGAGATAGTAAATGATAAGGAAAGAAACCACGAAACATGTAACTAGTGTACACATTCTTCGGCTAGATTTTTTCGCAAATACCTGCAAAGAAAAGCAACAACTTCAACACAATCATCCAACTTCCAGCAGCTCTGGAGAAAAATATAGATGGAAATGGAAACTGAGAATGGGCGGATATAGCTTATTACCATCTTGAACCGATCCATGGTACCAGACATTACACCCCTTGATGCATCCATATCATTCCCCTAGTTTCACAACATAATCAACTTAAAACACGAACACAACAGTTTTTTATTTAGAAAAGAAAATGAGTTCATCAAATATGAGATTGAGTTTCTCAGACTCTCATACCATTCGATCAAGGAAATGATTATGACTCTCTACCTCATTGTGTATGTCACCTGTTAACTGTCACCAATAATTTAAGCAAACTATCAGTAGTTACTTTCAAAAGGGAAGGTTATAAATAAAGAATCCTTTCTTCAAAAAAGTAAGATATGAACTCAAGGTCAGTGCTACAATACATCAAAATTTGACTGCAGCTCCAAATTTATTTTCACTAGCATCAACTATTTCCTAGAAAATTTCATATAAATGCATCCAAGAGACTGATAATGTTTATGCAGGAGCACAAATTATAATTCATGTCCTCGTGAAAGGGTGAATTGATCACTTTGCACATAGTCTGAGGACACCGCTTAAGACATATTGGCACTACCCAGCTCCACTTTGATTGGCTTTTATGCATGTAGAAAAACTGTCTACTCAAAGGAATTCAGCTATCCAGAATATTGGGACTTACATAACATATAGAAACAGAATTGATAACTCTCTGATTAACATATAAGCTCTAGCATTTGACCATGAAGGGAAACCTTAAAAGAGAAAGCAATGCCCGGATGCCCCGGACACCATCAAGAACACATGCGTACAAGTAGGCTGCTTCTAACAATTTCATTTCCACCAATATTTGAATGTGCTCACTGATAATGCTAGTGTGACTGTCAAATAATCCACAGATCTTGAAAACTCAACATATCGTGGCCAGAAATATTTAACACCATCCATAAGCATAAGAAGATAATGATTTTTTACACAATCAAATAAGTTATATGCGGCTATGTTTTGAGAATAGGTGCAAATAGATAATTGAGTGTTGAAAGGATCTTCTCTAAAGGAACTCACTCGTTTTAGGAAAATAACTCTATCTTCCAAAGTTTCAACAGCTTTGTCATTGTCATGCTCATTAATGTCATGGGAATACGAGGAAGAAGACCAAAGACCACCTTCTTCAAGGTCATTAAGGAGAGATGTCCTGGACGAACGGTGATCCCTGCAAAAAAAAGATGACAGGTTATCCACTCATGTCGGCAGTAGCATGGTGAACTTTTGGGAAACAAAGAAAACAGAAAATACGGAATATCAAGTTTGAAATATATATCTACTAGAATATGGAATATCATGAACGCGGTATGACATTGCATTTCAAGAGCAAGCGTAAACTCAGAACAAGGGCCTGTTTCATGAAATTATAACAACTAGACATCAGAAGAAGATAGGTCTTCTTAGCTGAAAACGACAAGAACACAAATTCAAGCGATCAAAGTTTCTAGTAACAAACAAGAATCAGCATTTCCAGACTCCAATCCGTTTTAAAGCTATCATGGACAATCCGCTCTTTTACGTTCTTTTCAGAATGTTCATTTCAAAAATCAACACTATAGCTCAATGCCTTGCACCATTGTCTTCCTGACCTTTCGAAGAAATCGAAAGACGGGTGTCTATAATGTTCCAAAATTACTGAATGCAATTTCTCATCTAACTACACATGTAAAAGGAAACCTCTTTTCTTTTTCCTTCAACCAATGAGGAAAAAAAATCCTTAATTTGTCAGTAAATTCCCAGTATCTAACTTACATTCAATCTGAAAAATCTAGAATAACCACTCATAACCTGCTTTGCCAAAAACTATTTTTCCTTTCTTTCTTCTTCCGTATATAAATCAATACGTAAAATTGGCTATATAGAAACACAATGTATATGCCAATACAGCATTTTCCCTCAATTTCAGCTCTATCCGAAAATAAATATACATACATACATATATACACACTGCTATTTCACCCAAACGAAAATACGCAAGATTCATCTTTAAAACAAGAATCGGTGATGATAAACTCTAATGGGTCGAAAATGAAGGAATTAAAAAGAGAAACATAAAGATTTGCGAAATTCAGATCTTTGTGTTGAATACACTACACGCGTATAAAGATTATAGTGATGTAAATATAGGTTACCTTCTGTAATTCATTGAGGGCAAGATCAGACAGATTCGGCGTTGGCTTTTGAACTTGAATTTCAAGAATTGTCGGAAAAATGGTGCTGACGAGTGTTAACGTGAAATAATTTGAACGGTTAAATGCCACGTTTGGTTGCTGAGAAAATGTGGGAAAGCCATTCTGAGTTCTGGTGGGGACCAAAGAGGCCAAAATTAAATGGGCTCGGGCCAATGTTAAGCCCGGATTGTGCAAAGTCCAAGTCCAAAACCTACAGGCCCAGTTGGACCAACGGTTCCAACCTCTGTTTTCAAGGTTTGTTTCCAAAACTCCAAACTCTAATTAGCGACGGTACAAATCCAACGTCTCTCTTTCTCTCTCCTTCATTTTCTATAAAACCAAAATTTTAAAAGTCTATATACTTTGAAATGAGATAATTTTTATCATTAAACGCTCACAATACTGAGAGAAATAAAATAAGATTCATATTACTTATTTTTTAAAAATATATTTTAAATTTTTACACCATTCAAATATCACAATTTTTAAAACTTTGTTTAGATTTTATATTACCTAGTAAAAAACTTTAAAGTTATTTTGACTTCAAAACCTCTTCTAAAAATATGGTAATCAAGCACTTCCCAAAAAAACTACAGCTTTTGATTATCTTATTTTACTGACTAAAAATAAAAAGTAAAAGTTCTGTCAAACGGACCCTATATACACTTACAAGCACTACGAGTATAAGATCTAGTCTGTTCATTGTTGTGGAACCCAACAATCCAGATCTTACACTCGCACCACTAACAAATGTATTTAGCATTTCTCAGGGTTAAGAATATCGGCGATGTCACAATTTTGACCGATCACTCTCCATCAACTACCCTAATATTCAAAGAAAATTACAATCTCTCTATATTTACTTCTCTCTCAATGTGGTCACATGACATTGTGTTACAAGAGGCAATAGGACCAGAAGGAAGTCCCAACAAACAAATTGATGAAACCAAAATATATATATATATATATATATATATATATATATCAGCTTGACTGCAAAAGCAATAATGGAAAGGAAAGAGGGGGTGTCTTAGATGTCACATAGCTTTTAAAGTCCAATGATGGCCAACTACATCCATTGAAAAGAATTGAATGACAAAACTTTAATGTGATTCTTTTTTTTTTTTTTTTTTTTTTTTGGGTAGAAAAAAAACTTTATTGTGAGTTAGTGACAATGTGAAATCTCTACATGCTCTTTTGTGTGTGCCCATCAAGTTTAATGCCCACATGGTGTCTCACTTGCCCTCTTCCTTTCTCATTAGTCCCATTTTTTATAGTTCCAAGGCTCACAAAAGTGTTCACTAGTGTTCCCTTATTAACTTCTTTAATAATGACACAAAAAGAAGTTAGAAATCTAAAAATTTTATCTTTCCCTTCCCTTTAATCAAGAAAAAAGTGCACAAGGGTATTGCTCACGTTAGATTTAGTCACAAAAAAAAAAAAAAAAAAGTGTAAAACTAATGTGTTGTTTGGTATTGTTTTCCTTTATTTTGTAAATAATTTTGTTTTTTTGTATGAAAATATAAATGAAAATGCCTTAGGAATGATGCTGAGATTGTTTTTAAAATTGTAATTGGTTATGTTTTTAAAGAGTTGATTTGGGTATAAGAAAAAAGGTGAATCATGTTTTGATACATTTCTGAAAACATTTGTATTGTTATATAACTTTAAAAATAAAAACGGAAATGAGAAAACACATTTTAACAGTTTTTCATTTCCTTCACAAAAATCATTATCATCATTTTTTTTCGTCTTCTTTTTCAAAATATTTGCTAAACAAACAATATCTAAAAAAACATTTTTATTTTCGTGCCTCAAAAGATAAGCGGAAATATTTCCAAAAACACTTGGAAACAAAACCAGACACCACTTGACAACTTCTATTACATATATGACGGTTTAAAATAGAATTCTGTGGAAGTGTAAGTAGGGTAGTTTTTCTACTCTAATGTAGAATTCTCCTTTCAAGTTAAAAGCAATGAATAGTTTCATAACAGAAGCAATCCGTGCAAGCAACTGTTTTAGTTTTTTGTGTGTGTGTGTTGCACATCAGGGTTTAAATGCAATTACTCGGTATGTGTTGTAGAAGAGGAAGAAGAAAATAGTACAATTTGACAACGAAAAGGTGGTGATTTTTCGGCTGACTTAAACAGAAAGAATCACTGATGGTGTTGAACACCACTCACTAATGAATATGGGTCCCACAATATGAGGTCTACAAATGAAACTCTCCTTTTATTAATGATGGTTAGTGCCGAGCATCACCCACTAATAAAGATAGATCCTATAATATGAGGCTTACAAATAAAACTGTCATTTTATTAATGATGATGTTTAACACCGATGATGCCCTTTTTCAATTAACCATTATTCAAGCTTTCGGATTAGGGGACCACCAATCGTTTAGTGGGATAATTAAACTTCTTATTCTACTCAAGCTCTTCCCGTGATAGACGGAATATATATATATACACCAAACTAACATCTTACATGATAATCTAGATACACCGACCGCTAACCTTATACCTCTTTTATTTAGTGAAGGAGAACTGAAGTTTTCGATTTCAACATTATAAATTACCGCCAAACTAAACTTGCAACAAGAATACGATTCATTCATGATTCAAGTTGTTAAAAAGACACAAAAGCTGTTCTTGCAATCAGAAGGGCTCAAGCTCATGGTAGTCTGGCAAAAAGTCGACCCAACAAACATGGCAGCATACAATTATTGCCCATTATGCCGTTTGGCAAGCTGGTGTCAGGGCCTGAAGGATGCTACATTTACATCAGAAGCATTAGAATTTGTTAACGTTTCTAAGTTCAGGGGAACGAAACGGAAAATTATAGTGGCAAACATAATCTAATGGTAAATAAATCTGCACCTAAGTTCCCCGCAGAGCGCCCCGCAGAGCGCGGAGTACAAATTCCCACTCCAAGGTAAAAAACAAAACATCAAATGAAACATGTACTAAAAAGGATAAAAGTTAGCTAGTGTAAATGTCTACCTGTCAAGTCACAGCTTGTTCACAAAACCAAAATAGTTTAGGGGAAACAGGCCACGGAAAACTGTGATGACAAGCATAGCCGAGCGGTAAATCTTCACCTAATTCCCCGCTCTGCGGGGAGTTCAAATTCTCACTCCAAGTTCAAAAACAAAACATCAAGGTTTTGTTTGGTTGGTTAACTCATTTTAAACTAAACTGTACTTTTTTCATCATGTTTTTTTGTCTTTTCTGAAAAAAATTTTTGTCTTTTCTGAAAAAGTCAACAAAAATTATTATGCAAACTTAAAAATCTCAACTCAACTCAAACTGAACTCATTCACCAAACACCCCCCAAATAAAACATGTACTTGAAGGACAAAAGTTTGCTAGTGTAAATGTCTACCTGTCAAGTCACAACTTGCTCACAAAAACAAAGTCCTATTCTAAAGGTTTTTGTGCTGAAGAAATACAATTATCAGTTGTTGCTAGTTCAGTTAGACAATCCTATTATTGGGTTTGTTAATTGGTCTGCTTATGAATCGGCACATGTCACTGCTCGTTCTGCTGCTAGTTATGGTTGTAACAGGTGTTGGTTTGATTTGGCTCCTGATTTTCTCAATTCGGTTGTAATATTTGAGTTGCCAGATTAGAAAAAGCAGACTTACTTATCTTCGGAAGAAAAAAAAAAAAAAAGAAGTCATGAATAATAAGTGCTTGTGATTTGCTGAGATAAACATTAGCCATTTTCATTCATATATGACTTTGAATACAGCTATAAACTACAAACTCTACGCAGACTTTTAGAGTTTGGGGGGGAAAAAACATAGCTATACATGAGCTGACAAACGTATATACAATTCTACAGAAGATGTAAATAATTTTTTTTCATAAATAATTTTGGAAGTGAGTGCTCCTGAAGTCAAAGCTTCCCATACCTTGCAAATGAATTTTAGATCAATAAGCTCGAATATTCACATCCTGTTGAACTATCATAATCTATGTCTTCATGTAAGTGTTGGTAAATAAGGAGAGAGAGCAAAAAATGCTTAACCACCCACCATTTTTCAGGAACTCGAATCAAGAATGTTGTCAATCAACATAAGCTGCTCTGCATTGCAGTTGCCACTCCATGCAGTCTTCAAAATCGAAGCTGCTGGTGCAATCCAACAACGCGTTTTGCTGATGCTCGTAACGGCATATGTAATTCAAACCAACAAGAAGTTGGCATATAGCTGCCTCGGTCTTTTGGCGATCTGCAAAGTACAACGTCTGAAGGAGAAGAACGTTTGTGCGCGCGACGATTTGCTGCTGTTCGAAATTGCGCTCGCTTTGCCATCCGATCATGTTATGCGCCAATGGGGCTAGCCACTTCAATATCCCATCAAGTGTCTCTTTCCAATCGTGGGCGAGAGGTGCGTCATATATGGCAAAGTTCTTCACATAGGACTTGAGATTAGTCTTGAGTGACAATCTTAAGCTAGTTGGCAACATCTGATACAGATCGTCTCTGGCTTCTTCGCCGACTAAGTGAGGATAACGAAGCAACTTTTCGATCACGATTATAACGTTTGCATAGTGCAAAGCTAGAGCCGAACCTCCAATAGTTGAAGGAGGAGGATAGCAAACCAACCTACTCTTCGGACCAAATCTCGCACCATTCACAGCACCCGAATTGGCACCAATTTGTGACCTAGTAAAGCAACTAGAGTGATTCCTTTGCTCTCTCCTTGACCCACTATTTGCAATGCTACAACAAGCCGAAACTTGGCTCCCTCTTTCCTCGTAATCTTCCAACTCCGAAACCGAACTGCTCAAACTAAGACACTCCATGAATAGCCTTCCGGGGCTAGTCCCACATGGGAAGACCAAATCCTCTGGTCTGAACACACCAAACTCACCCTTCCTTGAATCACCAACTCGATGAGGCCTAACACTAGACCCCCTTTTAAGCACCACAGACCTCTCAACTTTCACGGAATGAACCGACCTGGTCTTGCTCAAAACCCTTTTCAATTGCAAAGACTCGTCCTTGTTAGGACAAGAAGACTCATCCTTTATCAATCCAAACTCTCCAAAAACCGCACAAATCCTAGCGTAAACCGTGCAGACCGTTCTCGCCAGCAACTCGACGACCTTATCGTACGTCTGGTTCCAAAGTGAAACGTCCTTGAGATGCCTCACATCCTGCTTCTGCCAAATCAGCTTCTGCTCAAAAGCCCTCCTGCTCTCCTCATGCTGATTGTGCTGAAACTTCTTGGTGGCCTGTTCCAACTCATTCAAAACCTCCATTTCGCTATACAAATTCGAAGTGGCGCTGACATACCGCTCCATCTTCCTCACCATCCCCTCCATATCCTTAACCAAGAACCCCAACTCCTTCACCTCAATAACCCCACCAACAATATCACCATAAACATGCTCAAAGCCTTGCAAAGCCGGTTCGGAACACTTCTTTCCGAGCCTCGACACGACCGAAGCAACCCTGTTCAAATCATCAAGCTTCTCAGCAAGAGCAAGCTCGAGAAGATAAGACTGGTCGGAGGACACAAGGGTTTGAACTCCTTCAGAGTTCGAGATCTCGGTTTTGAGCTTGGAGATCTCGGAGTCTGTCAAGGACTTGTAGAGATAAACGGTTTTGGACATTACATTGGCCACTTCAAAGGAGAGAATTCCAATGGTATTGTTGGTGTTTTCTGGGGTTTTGGGACTCTTCTTCTTGGAAGGCTGGAGAAGAAAAGCCTGCTTGAGATTGGTACTCACTTGGCTTCCCATCTTCACAAGCCAAAGCTCAGCAACCATGGCTTCTCAACAATGGCTACTAACAATAACAAATCAGAAGGTGAAAATACGAACTGGGTTTTGGCCAAAGACGAGACTTCCCACGGATTTTTGAGAATTCAGACGCATCTGCAAATACCGTATGCCATAGCAGCAAAACGAAAACACCCATTAGCCCAAAACTTCAAATTTCACCCAAAGAAAAATTATTTAAAAAAAAAGGTAGTGGGTTTTGCTTGGTTTAGGCGTGGAAAACATTTGAATCATTAACATTGATGAGTATTGTTACCTGGGCATGGGATTTGGGCCGACAAAAAGCACCACAAAGCACAGAGAGAAAGAGAGAGAAGCTTATTCGCGTGCCAAAGAGAGAATTGGAGAGGGAAAAAAAGAACAAGCCTTTTCCTTTTTCTTTTTTTTTTTTTTTTTGTGTGGGTGTGAGCGTTGCTAAGAAGCTCTTGTACTTTAGTACAAGATTTTGTAGTAGTAGAGATAGCTTCAACTTCAAAATGGGGATCGGTATTTGAAAGTTGTCTCTGAGAGAGAGAGAGAGAGAGAGGATTTTTCAAGATTTTTGAAATGTATTAGGTTTGGTTTTGCAACTTTTCTATTTTTTTCTTCTTATTTTACCAGACCGTCCTCCAGAGAGTATAATTGCGAGAAATTTTTTTATATATATTTATATTATTTTGTATAATTATATTGTAATCTTCAGAGGAAAGAAAGTCAAACATAAGTCGTATATAAAATAAAAATAAATTGGAGAAATTATTTTCTGTGTCTTTCCTTTCTTGTACTTCGATTGGATTCGTATTTGGAGTAGTGGGGTGGGTAGTATGGTACGGGTGTACCGGTTAAAGGGCATTCATTGTGGATTGGTTATTGATGTCATTTTATCTTTTATGTCATCTTAGATTTCGTTTGATGTTATAATTTAATTTTAATTAAATTATATTTTTTTATTATATTTTTTATTTTTATTTTTTAAATTATTAAAATTTATAATTAATTTTTAAAACTTAATTAATTCTAATTTAAAATTTTCATATACAATTAAACGTAAATTTTTATTTTTTATTTCGTTTGTTTATGATAGAAATTTTAGGACATATCAATTTCTAAAAGAAAAACAAAAATCTTAGGACAGTAGTAGAACAGATCATCAAAAGAAAAGTCGAGGCGAATTATTAATTAAGGCCTTGTTTGGTGAATCAACTTCACTCAAACTAAACTATACTTTTTCATCTCAATTTTTATCTTTTTCTGAAAAGTCAACAAAGTTTATAACTACTTTTTAAAAAGTTAACTCAATTCAAACTTAAAAATTTGATCTCATCTCAAACTCAACTCATTCACCAAACGGATCCTATATACAAATTTTCTCTCTCTATCATTACCTATTCTTCCCTTAATTCCTCTGTTTTCTCTGTCCCTTTCTTTCTCTTTCTTTAATCATCTAGTCCTGCGTTACTATCTTGCTTGCCTTGCCTTTGTTGTTCAATTGCATTATTTCAGTTTCAAGCAAAAAATAAAATAAAATAAAATAAAAAATTTGCATTATTTCAGTTATGTGTTTTTTTTTTCCCCTATCATTGGTCTATTGTCTTGTCATGTTTTTGCCTTCTTAACTTTTTGTCTTTTGACAGCTAGTCAGCTAAACGTCTAATTTTTACAATTTACTCCTTAAAATATCTAAATTATTTTCAAATTAAACTCAAACCCTAATGCAAAATTTTCAAATCCAAAACCGTTAAAAAGGGGATATATTGTAACAATTAAATAGTTCAAGAGATAAACTATCAAAATTAAAAGCTTGAATAATAAGTTGTCAAAGGTCGTCAAGTTTTAGAGGTAATAGAGCTAAAACACAAGAGGTGGTTATTATTATTTATTACTAAAAAAAAAGTTCAGAAAGAGGGCGACTAGTATTAGCATATCCTCCTTGAGCATTATCAAGTTGGCACTTTAGATGCTAACAAGAATATTTGTTAAAGACCTTATTAGCAAACTTTATCCTCAAACTTCAACGAGAAGTGTGTCACCCTAGCTCCAATGGATATGCTAACGACAAATGATATATGGGAGTGTTGTCTCATGTATTTTCCATCGAGAATATTATTTGAATTCGAGAGAAAGAAGTGGTTTTGACTTGAAATCAGAAAACGACACGGTTTCTATAATATCACACTGCTATGATGTCTGACCTTACCTCAACTCAAACAGTTCAATTTATAAATCCAATCTTTGCAGATTTCACATGCAGACCCGAGCAAAAGGAAACCTATATGCTCACATAATAGTTATGAGATCTGCATTTTATGTATTGGAACTTTAGCTCCAAAAAATGAGGAGGAAAAAAAAAAAAAACACTATTATAGTTTAGCTTTTGTCCTATCTTTCTTAAAGAAAATGGCACTTTTTCTAGTGTCAATTGTAGGTTAACTATAAAACTGTAAGTCTGGGGATTTCCAAAGTCAAGATATGCATATCTTGCAGAAATAAAAGTCCAACTTCTATTGGAGCAAAGTTCATGCATACTTTGGGTCCTAGTAAAAGGCTTCTATTCATGAGAAAACTGTCTTAAAAAAGGGAAGAATATTCTGGGGTCCTTTTTATTCTTGTGATTTTTTTTATTTTTTTTTTGGGTTAAAATCGTCTCTAAATTTGTCACTTTGCTTGCAAATATGATAACGTGAATTTTTTTTTTTTTTTTTTTTGCGGAAAAAGTCAAATCTGATAATATGATTGGTTTTTAGGTATTTCCTTTTTAGTAGGATTATATTTTTTATTTAGTGTGATCTCTTGCCTTTAAAAAAAAAAAAATTGGTGAGTTGGAACTTCCCCATCTATATCTTAACCGTTCTATAATTCACCTTCACCCTTCCTTTTTTTTTTTTTTTATAACTTTTTTTATCCCTCTCTTTCCTTTTCTTCTTTTACTTTTTGTTCCTTTTATCAATGAAAAAGATAAGAAGCTGAGAAGGCTTCAAATCTTGGAATATTTTAAAGATAAAAGTAGGTAACAAAATTCTTCATCTAGTGTTCCTTTCAAACATCTAGCTTGCGGTTTGTGACTTTGGATTACATTTGTCATTATTGTGAGGAAAAAAAAAAAGAGACTAGCTGCGGTCCTTTTTTCCCATCTCAATGACTTCTTTTAATTTTCTAAAATATTTTTAATAATAAACATTTCTTAAATGATAAATTTTTAAATTCAAATGATATGATATAATATTAGTAGAAGATAATTAATAAGACGACAAATCTAGATTCAATAAGATGTCAATGAAGACGAAATTAATTAGGGGGTTATTTTGTCAAAAAGTTAAACATAGTGGGAGTTGGTATATTGTTTTTTATTTGGGACTTACTTGAGGGTCATGACCACAGCCCCACATGGGGTATTCATTCATCATTCCACAAAAGAGCAAGCTAAAAATGACAAGGCAAAAAGATGGCCAACCAATATCTCTCGAGCTTTGCACAAAAAATTATTGGGTTAGGTTAATGATTGAAACAAAACCTTTTTTTGGGTTTTTCTTTCTCCTCAAAAATAGGCTCATCACTCTATATCTGAATTGAAGAACAAGGCATGCCTTACGTTTATTGGTATGAATAGTCCCAAAACATGTGAACTTCTTTTGGTTGACTACAAATTTGGGAGATTCTTCTATGTAATTTTCTATGATAGAATAATCTTCTTATCATATTTCTATATATTAAATTCAATTAAACTCGTGTTAAAATGAAAATGTAAAATTGATCGAACCTGATAAAAATACCCCGGTTCAAAACAATATATGTACATATAAGAACTTTCATTGTTCTATGGTTTTGGCATTCTTTCACATTAGCTTAGTATAGTCTTTGTGTTTACTTGTGTTTAATTATTGTCTTTCTCATATACACCCATGTAAATCATATGATACTTCAACTATGTCATGTAACTAAAAAGATGGACAAAAGTTCAAACCACATAAATAACCAACTCTTGTTTTTTAATTTGTAGTTTAAATTCATGTCTAATCATCACATCCTAGGATCGAAGAAGGTCCCAAGAATTCGATTATTCGTCGATTCAAATGATACATATGTTGGGTTTAGAAAGTTGTGAGACAATTTTCTTGTGCAATATCTTGATGATTGAGTTCAACCCCATAATGACTGAGTTCCCACAAAATCTTACAAAAATCCAAGACCCATCTTGCATAAAAGGGTCTAGAGCAATCCCTACATTAAATTTTATCTACATCACATAGATAATGTCAAAGGCAACTTCATTTGCAACTCACAATAAACATGGCAAAAAAAAAAAAAAAAAATCATGTGGAAGTAGTGGAGTCAAAGGCTATGAAAACTCCACGTTCCTACCACTTCGATTATAAGCTCTCTCTCTCTCTCTCTCTCTCTCTCTCTCTCTCTCTGTGAATTCTAAGCCTTTCCGACAGAACATTCTGCTAGCAGTTTTCAAACTTGGGATATAATGGATTTGTTGTACTTTTGTCCCATAAGGAAAGTGCTTAAGGTGTCCCAAAGAGCTTTAGGACCACGTTTTCGTAATTTGCCCTTCATCATTTGTGCACCTTTTACTTTGCCCATCATTTTTGGACATTTTCTTTGACCCATTTATCTATATGTCATACTTATATTTGTTTTCCCAAATCTCATTTAAAAAAAACATGCATTACAATGGGAAAACTCTAATGCTAATGGAATCTTCTTTGATCTGACTTGTCTCTTCACTTTTAATTTTCTTACAAAAACTAATCCATCTCTCAGCCAAAAGCAAAACAAACGCACTCAAAAGAGAAAATGCTCTTTCTTTATTGTCAAATTACATAGCATAACGTTAACTATCACAAAAAATCAACCCAAATCACGAAGGTAGAAATTCATTCGATTTCAAATTAAAAAAAAAAAAACTAAGAGCGTCGTTGGCCTGTTGAGCCCGACTTCTATGGGGTGCAGGATTGGAGCTCGCGGAACCCTTCAGCTTTTTTTTCTTGGAAAAAAAAGAAAAAAATAAAAGAAATGGTGCTCAAATGCCAAACATACATGTCACAGAAGAAAAATAAAAAAGAAAAGTGACCTCTTATTTGCATTGGAATAACTATCGTCCACATTAGCCTTGGAGTCTTGCCTATGGCAATCATGTAGGACCCACTCCCCTAACCCCAAGTCCAAGTTAAAGGGCCAAAAGAAAGGGAATATATATATTTATATGAAGTAAGTGGAGGACTATTTAATATATTGGAAAGTAGAAAAAGAAAGCACAAATGGGACTGGGTTGATGATGATCACAATTTCCCGCCGTTTGCATGTTAGTATGTGTTTGGATTCACTTTAACGTGCAGAATAATATAAGAGGAGGGGTGTTGGACTTTTTATACCACTTTCCCCTACACATACGTATATAAGTCTATTATTAGCTCATCTCATTTCAGCTTAAACTTTAAAATAGATTGATAAACTAACATGATATTATAATATAAGATCCTGAATTCGAATATCTGTAGATACACTATTTATTTCTTTTAATATTGTCATCGCGTATTGGTTTTTTCTTAAATATTTATGTTGGGAGTGTTAAAATATAAAAATTATTATTAACTCACATTTTATCAATTTAAATTTTTGAGATTAATTGATAAATGATAATATATATGTGTGTGTGTGTTTATATATATCACAAAGAATTGATAGGTCATAGAATGTCACTTTCATGGAGGAGGTGGGTGTCTCTTATGGGGTGGATTTTAGCGGGGTTTAGCACTTTTTGACCATTTGACACAACGAAATTTGGCTAATTATCGGGATCAAATTGGTTCAACAAATTTTAACCTCTCAACCAAGGCCTTAATCTATACGGAAGCTTTCGTTTTGTTATCTTTTTTGGATATTTTGTGATTATACCAAAGCACAAAACAAATGTGACCACTCAGAAAAATTGTAGAATAATTTTTAAGGCGAAAATGATGGACAGATCCAAAAGTGAATAGATTAGGAACAACAAAGAAAAAACAAATTATATAATTATTATTGTTATTAATGAACTAAAAGAGCAAACGATCAAAAGTGGAAGTAGTAATGGGCCGAGAAACGCTTACTCGGTCCTGAAACTGAGTTGCATTCGGCCCAGTCTTGCCTGTATGTGGACGAAGTCCATGTATCTTGTGTTTGAGGCCCATTTGGCCCATTAATCACTATCTTCGGGGAATTTGAAATAAATGCAATGCAGAAAGTTGTTGTATTGATTTTTGCTATCTAAATATAATTAAATGAGTACGATTAGGAACACCAACTTTATTTCTAATTTTTTAAATATCAATTTATTTATCAGATTTTTATTAAAAGATATAATTAATTAATATAACAATATTCTAAATATTTATCAATAAAATCACGACAATATATATATATATATCATATAAATTGATATTCAAAAGTTTAGATTAGAATTAGTGTTTGTAGTATTTTTCTAATTAAATATATTCATATACTAGGAGCATGTTTGATTTGCATGTGATTGATTTCCTTTCTAATTAAATCAATAATGAGAATTAAGTAGGTCTCACATAATTATAGGAAATAAGAAAAAGAAATAGCAACTCTTAAATATTGATTACATGTTCAAGAAAATATATCAAATTTACTAATATATCAATATTAAGTTACTATTTAGGAGCCAATGAATATTTATTTGTGAAAAGAGAAAAGACATTCTAATATAATTATACTGATAGGATTAATATTTCTGAGTTTAGTAAACATTACTAAAGAGAATCGAATTGCTTTCCATTATACCATCAAATAGATAAGTAAACACTAAATAAAGAATCAATTATTCTCTTTCTCATTCTTATATTTTACTTTCCAATCTCATTACTCTAGATGCCTAGTTTCCCTAAAAATAAAAGAACTGTCAAGACTCATACATCTGAGAGCGTTTCTATGAGAGTGTTTGGTTGGAGGAAGAGATAGAGGGAGTGAGAGGATGGAGAGAGATACTCGTTCTATTGTTTGGTTGGAGAGAAAAAGGGAATGAGATAAGAGATGGAGGATGCCCACTCTCTCTAGACCCACATTTTCTACTCTTTCTAATTATGAAAGGATCCATCAAATCCAAACAATTATTGAAATGGACAATATAATATTTAATTAAAAAAATTATTATTCATCTATTTAATTATCCTCACTTACCAAACAACATAAAAGATTTTTAGAATCCTCTCGATCCCTCCTACCAAACCTAAAATCCACACCCCTAGTATTACGTTTTGAAATAATTAAAAACAAGACCAAGCATGGAAACTTTATTTGATATAATTGTTCCGGAATTATTAAAGTAGCTGACCCTTTGGAAAAATAGAAACGTCATAACACCTTTTCCTCTTCATACCAAAAACATTCTATTAAAAGAGATGTTGAAAATTCAAGAATTATTATATGTTTTCACACGAACATTTAAAAAGAGTAGTTCCAAAATACTTCGAACACAAACCAAAGGGGCCCTATTCATCTGCTAGCTGTTTTTTTCTTACCTGATCTAGTCTTTTCTTTTCTAAAACTGGTTTTTTTATCTCAAAAATACAAAAATACAAACAAGCAAACAAACTAGCCCCTGTTTGGGGCAATCATTTGCCTCAACTTGAGTCATTATTTGAATGGCTCATTTGAATTTGTGTTTGGATTTTACATATCTGAAATGGAATGCCTATTTTGATGTTATACATATAAATTTAAATAATTTTATTTAAACATATTATACTAAATGTAAATGTTCAAACGTCAATTTGGATGACTATTTAAAAGCTTTTGTTTAATTGTTTTTATTTAAATGTTACAATCAAGATGGTTATTAAAAAAGGAGCACTAGTTTTTTTTTTTTTTTTTTCTGATTATTTACATTTGCAAGAGATCGTTGGATTCAACTTTGTGAGGCATATTCAAGGTTGGTGTTAATTAGCTGAATTTTATGGTGCATTTTCTATATTGGTATGTACATGTGCAAGTTATTCTATGCACCGGCAAATAGTGAGTAACCCTTAATGTTGCTAATTATAAATAAAAATCTATTTAGATGTCTTTTTCAGAAGCTTTCTTTTTCCAAGCTCAACTGGAGCTCCAACTAAGTGACATAAAATTCATAAATAATAGGCTGGCTTTGCTCATTGAGTTGTCAAATTTATTGTTGCATTTAGTTGATGCTATTCATTTTTCTTTACAAGATGCTACTTCTCATCATGAATTTCTGCGGGGATTTTAAGGACTGTATCTTTAGGTAAAATCTTAAATCTAACAGTTGTCTAGATTTCGTAATATGTTATACTAGTATGATTAATCTATAACATTTTCAGTTAATACATATTATTAAATTGATACGACTGTCGAACTGAAGATTCATCCTGAAATTTAATATGAAAAAATAAAAAAAATAAAAAAAAAAACTTGAACTTAGATTGGTTAGTTAGGGACCTAACTTGGAGATGTAGATCTATGATGTATATAATGGCATTGAATTCAAAGGCGCAAGAAACTCGTGACATTGTAGCTAGATAGGTTCTAGATTTGTCACACAGTCAAAGTTGTCAAACTATGTACAGCCATGGAATGGGGGATCTTGTGCCAGCTATATCCTGGGATTTGCTTTTATATGGTTTTCACTTGCGACATCCAACATTTAGTGGTTGGAAGAGGAAACCATATCTGACCACTAAAGTCATCTACCATTATCCATATATATATATATATATACACACAAATGAATTTATATATATGTGAGAGAATATTTATCTTCTAGATCTTGTGTAAATGTTCCTAAGTGGGCTCACCCAGTTGGATTGTGGAAATAATAATAATAATAATAAAATTTCCTTGAAGAATATAGGAATATTCAAAATATTGTTAATGTTAGAAAGTTATAATAATAACCTGGGTAGTAACATACTTGAAGTGAGAAATAGTATATAGAATAAATATTATGTTATACTTCTCAATCTGTAGGCTATGAAGAAAAGATAAGTCTTTTGAAGGCATTGTTGACAAAATCTTTTATTAATATTATGATTATTATTTCGAGGGTAAGGTTGTGGCACAAAATAATGGAAGGCTTGGAGAAATTTCTTTAAGTACACCAAGGAGTTTCTTTGTTTCTGTTTTTCTTGTTTGGATGGTAGGAAATGAAAATGAAATGATAAGAGAATTAACTTTAAGCATAAAGTATTTGTTAATCCAAACTAACCTACCTCTATCCTTATAACTCTCTTTATATTAAAAAAAAAAAAACCCCAAAAAAAACCTCCTTTTTTTTTCCCTTCTTTTTCGGGTATCACGATGCAATATGACGTGCCAAAAAGTCCATGAATATTCGAAAAATTTTCTTCCTAGCAAGGAGTTTATTTTTTCTTTTTGTTTTTAATTCTACTCTCTTTGGAGGAAAAAATCAAAGAAAAGTAATGGTAGAACTCAGTTCAACGCATAGGCTTATATATATAAACTATATATTTGAACCATCAAAAAAAAAAAAATTTCTTTGCATTTTATGTATTACATGATTATTGATTTGGATTAATTGCTATTATCCTTTTTGTCAGCATCAACAATAATTACACTTTCGCTAAAAAAACCATCATGATATGGTAGTGTAACACATCAACCACCACAATGAACAGCTTTGAAGAGATAGGATTTCTATTTCTTAAGGGTAAAAAAAAAAAAAACAGAAGAAAATTGGAAAAAAAAAATCCATTTGATATTGATTTGAAAACGTTTTAAAAAGAAATATCACGATTTCTGATAAAGATGTTTATAAATGGTTCTGAAATAATATTTGTTTTACCTAACGAAAACGAAAATAAGAAATCATTTTCAGTCTTTATTAAGGAATAAGAAAATGAATAATAAAGTTGTTTCTCATTTTGTTTTTGTTTTTGTTTTTTAAGACTTATACACCAATAAATATTTTCAAAAATATAATCAAATATTATTTTATTTTTTCTAATACCCAAATCAATTTATAAAAAACCACAATTATAAGCAATTTCAAAAAATATCTCAAAATTATTTTCAAAACATTCTATTTGTTTTTGAAAGGAAAAACATTCTCATTTTTATTTAATATATAAAATAAATTTTTCGCAGAAATATTTCCAAACGGTTTAATGATTTCCATTTCTCAAAAAAAAACAAAACAAAACAAAACAAAACAAAAACAAAAACAAAAAAAAAAAGGACAAAATGGAAAAATGTTGTGAAGAAACGACAACTTAGCTGGTCACCAGTTCAGAAAGTAGCCAAAAACATTCACTGAACCCAATATGTACACCAACGGTTGATTAATGAGTTTAATCTAAACGAGCAAAAAAAAAAAAAAAAGAAAAGAGTTAAATAATGCCAATCTGACTCAAAAGTTTTGTAATATGAAACAGCTTTTTACGTCACAGAATAGTTTGACTAAATCTATACACTTCCCCGCCGTTCAATCTGTTCCAAGGGAATATCTCAATATCCCTTCTGTTTCTCTAATTTTTTTCCCTCCTTATTTTATTTTATTTTATTTCTTGCAGCAACACTTTTTTTTTAATACTATTAATAAGAATTACTGTTTTAATTTTGAATTAAATTTTTTAACCTCTGTAATTAAAACAGTGCTTCAAATTTTGAAGATAAACTCTCATAAAGAATTATTGTTTTAATTTTAAATTAAATTTTTTAACGATCTGATCTATAACTATAACTGTGCTTCAAATTACTATTGATAAAAATTACTGTTTTAATTTTGAATTAAATTTTTTAACGATCTGATCTGTAACTATAATAGTGCTTCAAATTTTTAAGATAAACGCTCATAAATCATAAGGTTAAAAAATTAATCCAACATTTCAATTGAGAAAAAACAATACCTATCAATAATGCGTGATAAGATATATTATCACAAAAAGACCTAAAAGATGTTATACTATAAATAAGGGAAAAAGAGCAACATAGTATTTTTGAAGAGATTAATAATAAATTATAGTATAATATTTTAAATATAGTAATAAATAGCATAAATAAATTATGATCACATAATATTTTTTTTTTTTAAAAAACATCCTCTTTTTTTTCTCTTTCTAACATGAAATTATGCACATAAATTTATTGTTAATAATTAATCGTAAATCCTTAAAAATATATGTTATAATTTATCGTATTTTAAAAAACATGTAATATAAAAACTTCAAATATATATATAATATGCTATTTCTTATAACTATCTACAAGTACTTTATCAACCATTGGTAGGATCATGATTATTAAAAAAAAAAAAAAAAAAAGAAAGAAAAAAAGAAGCTTAGATGGTTACGTAGTGTGAAATATTGAAATTTGAGCTATTTTAGTCGAGCTATAAACATCACTAATAAAAAAAAATTCCAACTTGCGTACTTTGGTCTTACTTGTGGTCCCCGTTATTGGGTTTTCCTTAAATAATAATCTTAAAATAAAAGCTAATACATAGACCAAGGACCATCCTTGTTGATTGGGTTAAAAAAAAAAAAAAAAAAAAAAAAAAAAACTAATATGAGTGCTCATCAAATGACTTTTCTCTCAAATGCAATCACCAAGTAATTTATAAATATTTGTGTTCATTTCTCAATAATAAGTAGCCTTCTACTTTTGAGTATTTTAACATTTAGGATCTTCTTTTTATATGTCTTCTTGTAACATTTTTTGTAACCATAAACAACACCCTAAACGTATGACCATCTAAATCTAATCCTATCAACTATGGACTTATTCAGAATTTTTATATATCTTTGTCTTTAATATATATATATATCGTTTTTTTTTAATATATTTGTCGGTGTGTATTCTGTTTGACCGCATGCAAAGTGCCATACTTTTCTTCTATTTTTTAAATAACAAATATAATTTGAGGGAGCTCGTTATTGTTTAATAATTGGGACAATAAATTATGAAGGTATATTAACTACTAATAATTTTTCCCATGCTTAGAAAACCCTTGAAAATTAGGGTTTTATGTATGTTTTTTTTTTATCCTAATATTTAATCACAATCATATCAAAATAAAAATACATAGAATTGATAATTTTTTATACAGATTCAACGGTCTAAAAACAAAGTACCATCGATAGGTTATATTGGAAATTACCTTTTGAAATT
Organism: Ficus hirta; assembly: GCA_038430175.1. NCBI lineage: Eukaryota > Viridiplantae > Streptophyta > Magnoliopsida > Rosales > Moraceae > Ficus > Ficus hirta. The sequence goes on along the minus strand of CM076593.1, from coordinate 10,037,549 downwards.
CATGAATAGCTAAATGAGTATTTAGGGTACTTGAAATTTCAGGATATAAACTCTTTTCTTTCTTTTGTTTGAGATTGTATTTTACCAAATAGATAGTGTGTGTATATATATAAAATAAATAAATAAACCCCCAATTTTCCTATATCGTGAACATATATATATATATATATATATATAAACAGCTCAAATGAAGAAAATTAAATTCTAATTGGAAATAAAATGAAGAATGTACGGACAAAATTTTCTAAATCTCTACCAGAAATATTCAGGAAGAATAAAATCAAAGGCACTATTTTTCTTTCAACAAGTACAAATTATATTAACAAGAAAATATTTCTGGCACAAATTAAAGAGAAGGAAAAAAGATATGTGTACAATTCCCAAAACCACGTGCATGTTAGATGATAAATTAGGACAAACATACACCGTTAGATCTACTGACTATTTTTCTCCGTGATATTTGACCAAAAGAACAAATCTACACCGGAACGAAGGGCCGGACGGGCGGCGGCGGCTCGCAGCACAAGGGAGCCGCCGGGTGCTGCCACTTCTTGAAGACGACGACCGGCGGCTTGTCGGAGTCGGCGTCGCGAGATTTAGCGTCGGCCGTCCGATCGAGAGGCTTCGGCTTCGGCTTCGGCTTGGGCGGCGCCGCCGCCGCGGGGGGAGATGAGGGAGAAGCGAGCGGGGAGAGGAGAGGGATGGCGACGTTCCAGTCGGAGACGGGGCTGATCTGGAGAGAAGCCGGCGCGCGGCGCTGGAGCCGGCTGGGTTGGCGGACGGCGCCGGCGACGGAGATCGGTCTGGTTATTTCTGCCATGGATTTGGAGAAGACGTCTAGAGAAAGTGAGAGAGAGAGGGAGAGGGAGAGGAGAGAGAGAGAGAGAGAGAGAAGTATGTTTTGTTGGATACTTGGATTGGTTTTGCGCTTTGGTTTTGGAAAGAAACAGGGGAAGAGTGATGATATTATATATGTATTAGATGAGAGAGAAAGAGGAGAGAGAAAGAGAGGAGAGGAGAGAGAAGTATGTTTTGTTGGATACTCGGATTGGTTTTGGGTTTTGGTTTTGGAAAGAAACAGGGGAAGAGTGATGATATTATATATGTATTATATGAGAGAGAAAGAGGAGAGAGAAAGAGAGGAGAGAGAGAGAGAGAGAGAGAGAGAGAGAAAAGGAAGGCATGTGGTGTGCACGGTTCAGTCAGAAAAGGGCATGGGGTTGAGCTGTCACACTTCCCACACGGCTTCGGCTTGGCTGGCTCTACTCTCTACGCCAAAGTCATTTTTTATTTTCTCTCTTTTCCTTAAGCACAAATTTTTATTTTCTGATAATTTAGGCCGTTTTATGGAAGGTTTTGGAGATATGTTTTGATTTGAAAATCAGACATAGTCATTCACCAAAAATATATATATATATATAATTTTGAAAATATGAGTTTGGAAGAAAAAATTATTTAGAGTAAAAAAGTATAAAATTTTAAAATATATTAAAAAAAATATCAATATGTATCTTGTTTTATTTTTTTTTTAAAATTCTACGAATAAAATATATCATTTGAATTTGAAATGATAAAGTTATACTTTTAAAAATAATAATAATAATAAAGTTATAGATGTTTAAAATTTAAATTTACTGTAGATATTTAGATTATGAATAGTTAAAATTAGTTTTGAGTTAAAGAAAAAGAAAAAAAAAATTTGTTTCGAGATATACCCCTAACCTTCAAAAATATAATGTCTCCGTTTGATTCGTTAATTGGAGATAAAATTTTTAAATTAAAATTAGTTAACTTTTTAAAAACTTTTTAAAAAAAGATAAAAATTAATATGAAAATTTTAAGTTTCAATTGGAACATCAGACAAAAGCGTACATGAAAAATAAAACTTTTCCTAACTTTATCAATAGCCTTGACCATATTTAATAAAAATGGCAATCTTTGTTATTTTGTAAAATAAAGGCGTGGAAGTTCATAACATGCGGATAAGAATAATTGTTGAAAGTCTTACCGATGTGCCTTATCTTTGAAATGAGGAGCATATCACCCCAGCCTTGTTGTATGTGTTAGCAATCATGTTTTGTGTGAGCAAGATTATAGACACTATAAAGTTGAATATTTAACTAATAAAAATAAAGCTTCACATTTAACTCTCAAAAGACCCCTTATATTTAAACCTTCGGCCACATACCTATTTACGGTCATCCTTTGTTGCTAGACCACCACGCTCAGTGATATTCATTAGAACTAAACTCGGTTAATTTTTTAATTATAATGATGAAAATACTCAAATAATGGGAGAACATAATAAAGAACGTTTAATTACAAAATTTCCTCATCAAAATCGCTCTTTTGATAGTTAGAAGATAGAAAATACATTTTGTTACGCATTAATGTATGGTTGTTGACGTAATAAGTGCACAAATATTACTTTATTATATATTCTGATAAACAATAACTACTGTTCAATTACTATTTCATCAACTAGTGTCGCTTTTAAGTTGGTATAAAAAAATGATAAAGAAATGGGAGGTCATTTCTCTTATGATTAATTTGCAATTATTCTAACAATTTCTTCAATTTGTGAGATATCAAAATTATGATGTTTTAAAGGATATTGAGTCATTCCTTAATGTACATTTCTTCATCTTTTCTCTTATATTAAATAATCATAAATGTTAAAATTCTTACACTAATCCCTCAACTACTCTTATTACTGTCACTTTTCTCTCCAACCAAATACTCTTAAGTCACTAGGATGAGCCATTGAGGAGGAGAAAAATTTTTAATAATTTTTTTACTATAAAACTTTATAGGCTAAAGATGTTTGGGGCCTCTACTCTGGTTGGAGTTTTCCAATGTTTTTTTTTGTTTGTTGTCTTAAGTAAGCCAATTTTACTATTCACATATTCAAATCTCTATTTTTCATCTTCAAAATTTAAATTTTAAAAGTTCATAACTTTCTTATTTCAAGTCGAAAATGAGATGATTTTTTTAAAACTACATAAAATGACGAGAAGAATGAAACAATATTCATGTTGCTATTTTTTCTCAAACACATTTTTAGTTTTGACACTTTTACTGTCATTGTTCATTTTCAGCTAAATACACATTTCCAAACATTAACTCATTTTTAATTAGAAAAATTTTCCAAAACTTCAATTTCAGTTGGTGTTTCAAACAACTTGTATAACAACTTGAATAGTAGTCTAAAATCAAGCTTAACTAAAATATGGACCCTAACTAGTCTCCTCTTTTCCACCCCTAACTTCAAGCTTCAACCCTTGACTGACTAAAATATGGACCCTAACCTTGATCTTTACACTTGGAATTTGATTTCCCACCCCACAGAGTAAACTTCCTAATCATTTATGGGTAAAATTGTGGTAAAGTCCTTTTTATATGTCCTATCAATAGAACTTATTTTTAAACCATTCAGATGTAATCAAATGGCTGAGATGTTGCTTGTGTATGATAATTATTATGCACTTTACCTTATAGTAGTATTTGATTAAGAAATTAAAAAATAATAATAAAAAAAGAATTTTTATAAAAATCCACCTTCACCTGTGGAAGGTTGGGGGGAAAGGGGGAGGGGAGGTTTCCGTCACCGGGGTTGGGAAGGAGGGAGGGAGGGGCTCGTTGTCCTGGGAGGGGGGGCACAAAGGTCACCGATCGGGGGCCTGAGTTGCAGAGGGACCGGATAAGTTCACTGGGCAAGGGGTCAAATAGCAAAGGGACTGGATCTTAGGGCGGCTTGCCGAGGGAAGGTCGATGCCGGGGGGCTTCATTGGCATCCAAGAACGAGGGGGGGACTAGGTCGCCGGGGTCAAGGTATTGGGTTACCGGCGTCATGACTGGCAGATCTAGCGTGGGGGGATGGCGGGGCTTCGTCAGTGTCGGGGGGGGAGGGGGGGGGGGTCACGGGCATCGGTGGGGACAAGGTTGTTTTAGTTTTTTTTAAATTTATTTTATATATATATTTTTAATTTTTTTAGTCTATACTAGTGTAAGATAAGTTGTATTATAACTATCATGCACAAATAACATCTCAACCGTTTGATTACATGTTAACAGTTTAAAAATGAACTCTACTAATAGGATATATAAAAAGAAATTTACCACAGCTTTATCCATTATTTATAACCCTTTATTTGGGTTGGTTTAGGGGGAGGCTACGATAGAGACCTCTTGATAGGCACTATTTGTGGTTTCTAAAATGTATGTAATTGAGATGAAATCGGACAAATAAAAAAACTTAGAGTACACAAAAACTCAAGTGCACACTGCCACATGCAAACACACCCTTTGCCCCCATTATTCCCTAGACCGTGGCCTTGAACAATGTCTTCATGAACAACCCCACCACCGCCATCGACCCATGCCTATGCCCCCGCCGTAGACCCAAGCCTCTGCCGTTCAGGTACAGCCCCGCGAGCGCACCGATGGTGTCGCGACGCATCCCGAACGGCAAAATCGGTTACCGACTTTCCATCGACAGCCCCTAACCTGAGAATGACCCCCACCCCGGCGACCTTCCGCTGTTTGGCAGTGAAATCGCTTCCCTCACCCGACTTGCAAAATCACCCCCCCGGTTAGCCATTCGGCGATGGCGAAATCGCCCGCCCCCGGTGGCCACCCGACCTGCATGGTTTGGCCGGATCTCGCCATTGGGGATGCTGCTCCGGCGAAAAGGAGAGAAAAAGCGAGGGGAGAGAGAGGAGGTTTTTTTTTTTTTTTTTTTTTTTTTTAAGAAAAAGATGAGAAATTTGATACAATCAATCTTACATTGACATAAAATTGCAGTCGTATATTTGAAAAATAATGCAATAATATTCCTTAAATTGATAACTACAGGTTGGTCTCTACCACATATTCTCCGGTTGGTTGATTAGACCTTAAAAAGAGGTCTTTTTGGGACAAAAATCTCAATTCCATTCTACTTTTTTCCAAGCCGAGCCAAAAGGAATGCAAGCTGAGAAACAGCCAAGACGTTAAACAAACCTTCCCCAACTGAAAAGTAACATAGAGCATCATATTCTTTGTTAGTCAAAGGCTGAGTTTTAGTGGGTCCCATCTCAAAACCGTGGGGACTTCGTCTTTCGAGAGAGGGTTTTTTCTTTTTTTCTTTTTTTTGGATTTATTTATTTTTATTCTTGATGACCTCTTCCTTTTCAAGTTTTGGCTTTCACCGCCGGTTTTTGACCCTTTTTATTGAATCAAACGGAATATTTCAAATAGACATCACAAACGTCGATCTTTCAACCGGCGAACCCCACGTGGCACCATCTCAGCCGTCTTTGACTGCCGGAATCTACGGTAGAAACGTTGCTTACGTGGTCGATTGTGTGCCTTTGAGAACCAATTGTGGTGACACGTGTGTGACTCGTATTTGTCCTGATCCGCATCGTCGTTTTGTATAATTTTGTGGACCATCTACAACCAGTCAACGATGCGGCTAAAGCTCGTCAAACTCAAAATCCGGTGATCAACCAGTCAAGGATATAACCGTCTTTTCTAGAATATTCCACTTGTTTATTACTTTTTTTCTTTTTTCCTCCTCCATTCAATAAAAAAAGGGCTATAAGGATTGCCACCCTCATCCTTTCGTCATTTTAAAAATCCGCAAAACTATCGAAAAAACGAAAATTATCTTACTCAATTTTATTAAAAGCTAAAAACGAAATTATAAAATATGGAACCTAAATGCATTCTAAAAAGAAAATAAAAATAGATATTCTACTGATAAAAGGAAAATGAAGATATTCTCATGATCCGAACAAATTGACCTTTGCATTCGTTACCATTAGCAAGGACAAAATTTACAAAATTGGGCTCTTCTTGAAACTACTAGACTAGACATAAAAAGCCCCCCACCAGCACGTGCATATAAATATATATATATATATATATCAAGGTTTAAAATTATGCGATCGAGTATTAAGGCATTTTATATTTATGAGTTAAGGCGTAAGTCTTAATACAATTTAAGAAATAAACCTCAAAATAAAACCATAAAAATAAGTCAGAAAAAATATGAAAAATCATATAATAGGTAAAAATCATAACATAACATCAAAATTTTTTGCTTCCAATGTCTATCTTTCAATCTCTTGTTGAACATTACGTAAACCAATGTGTTCATCTTTATAGTAGCGACGCGATTTTTTTAGATTGGAAAAACTTCAGAAAAATTGAGACAACCTCAATATTACACAATTGCATGTGTTTCTGAAGACGCCTCAATTCATAGAGGCGTATGAAATTTAGAGGGCAATTGAGGTTTAGGTCTCATTATTATTTTTTTCTGCAATTCACGAAGGCACGCCTTGTTGCGCATCTCAAATTGTGCAACTTTAAACAATGATATAATATATATATATATACACACACACACATACATGAACTCAGATTTTTTTAGCTAAAGATACATGAACCCAGCGATACATATAAAATATATACCATAAAATCCATGAAGTTACAAAATGGTTTTTTGAAAAATAACTTCAATTTTTAAACTCATCTGAAAAGCATTTTGAGCTCCTCAATCCTAGCAGACCGAACTTCCTCATCGGTGAGAGCCCCAGCTATCATTCTCTGCTTCCTGGCTTGAACCTGTTGCATGCGTTCCTCCACAGTGTCCTGTGTCCATTTACAATTGGTTAACTAAAGCCCCTTTGAATCACCGAGACTGTTTCTGGACACTATTTAAAAAGTTTTTTATAATATTTTTTCTTATAAAAATTTTTCCAAACGGACATAATTGATAAGTTATGTTAAGTTAACAGCAATGACAAAAAAAAGTCCTAGTTGGTGAACTTCTCACAAAAATAAATAAATAAACAAAAACAAAAATAAAAATAAAGAAGCTAAGGTTAGGCAAGAATGAATAAGAAGCTTTGTAATGTTATTATTAAAATGGCTACAACTTTGACTGGGTACGTCAACAACATGGAACTCAGCTGGCCTCTAGTCCAATTATTCATGCTTGTTTTTGATATATATCAGACCTTTTCTTTTAATCATTGAACAAAAGTATTTGGAGTTTTGGATCTATACTATTTTTTTGAGTCCAGGACCCGGTCAACATGTCAGGGATCCTAAGGAGTCCAACTCAGAGTATAAGACGTTCCGGGCCAAATTTGACCCGCTCCACTTGCTCGTTGTGGGCAAGCTTGATGCGAAATCAATTATAAGGATAAGAGATTATATCTATCAATAAAAATATGATAATAATTTGATTAAAAAAAAAAGTTGGGTTTAGAATCAGAATGTCTCACCTTGACAATGAATCGACGTACAGAAACCGTTCGTTTTTGGCCAATGCGGTGGATTCGCATAATCGCCTGCTCTTCAACTGCTGGATTCCACCATGGATCCTATGAAGAGAACATGGCATGTTTGAGTTTAACAAAGAAAATGAGAATCTTTTTCCTTTGGTCAAAAAAGGAAAAAAGGGAATCAAAAGATGGAAAAGAAAATGTACCATCAAAAAGACGTTAGATGCCGCAGTTAAATTCAACCCCACACCACCAGCTCTCAAAGACATTAACAGAACCTGAAATACAACACCAGCAACTCATTATTTAGCATCAAAAGTATCAAAGCAGTGGAGAATAAGTGGGAATATTTTAACTATTTTAAAGTGCTTTACCATTTTCTCTTTGTTCTCGTTGAACTCATACAAGACCTTCTCTCTTTGCTTCTGCGTCAGCCCTCCATCGTAGCGCAAATACCCGATTTCCTCCCTTTTCAAAGGGATCTCTAGAAGGTCCAAAAACGTGGTCCACTGACTGAAAACGATGCTTTTTTCGCCTGTACCAGAATGGTGAATTCGTTCCAAGCAGTTCAAGAGGCTTGAGATCTTTGATGATTCCTTCCAGTTCTTCTCAACATCAACATGGAATCGGCTCTCTGATGGGCACGTTATGAGGTCGGTTTTTCGAACCATTTGACGACACAATGGGCATAGCCCGGCTGCTGGGGATCGCCAGCTTGAGAGAAGACACTCCCTGCACATTCTGTGCACGCAGGGTGTCAGTACAGGGTCATCTGCCGACTCCATGCATATGGGACACTCCAAGATCTCGCCACGTCGAATGCCCTCGACGACTTCTTCAACATATGCTTTAGTGGGGCCATTTGGTGCTGAAGTAGCAGACTCAGGGTTTAGTTCAAAAAATCTTCTGGCAAGCTTGCTCAAGTCTGCAAACTTCTGTGAATCGCCTCGACTGCGTTGTAAGAAACCACGGAAATCAGAAGCAAGAAAATGGAACGGACCAGACCACGTTACTTCAACAATGTTGCTATTCTTTTCACCTCATAACAAGAAATGGGTGGTTGCAACACTGCCTCAGCCGTAAAAGCAGCTCAAGGATACTAGCATAGTTATGTAGAACTTTCCCTTGAGCCACAAACTGGTCGAACTGGACCTGCTCATACAAAAATGTTCGATGCGTAATTAAATTGAGAAACTAATACTGGCTGTCAAGAAGATTAGAAGAAATGAAAATAATCCTTGAGTAGAAACTAAATCTTGAAGCAAAAAGCTACCTTAGATCTTTTAAACAGGGCATCATAAAAATCTTGTTCGGCTTCCGTCATTTCACACTCGATGAGTTGAATGTCAGTTGGAGGAAGAACAAGTATGGCCCTGTCCATTTACCAGATATTAAAACGCTGACATTGTATTAAAAAAGGAAAGGCAATGTACAGGAACTGAGCAGATTAGATAATCACCTTCCTTCTTTATCCTTCGATTCCTTTGTTCTTCTCAACATAAGCGGCCTCAAAATAGCCTTTATTAGTCGTAACCCTCTTGGGTCACCATTCTCATAAGGCCTTTGAATCAACTTGTTCCACCTGCAAATGAGCAGAATCATGTGTGAATGACAGAATAAAAGAATTAATGAGCTAACAAAGTCACACTTGAGACCCAATCTACCACAGAAAAAAGAGACGGAGATACACGAAACCATGACTAGTATAGTATACAAATATACATGTATACATATACATAGAGTTCTTTTTTGAGATGCTTTGTCATACCATGCCCAGTTGCACCACGGTTCAACATGCAAGAAGCATAGGAGACTGTAGAGGTCCTCCAAATTATTCTGCAGCAATTGAACAAATTCACCAATTATGACTAATGGTTCTCAACTTGAAGACTAACCAAACAGTATATCTCGAAAGCATTAACGTGAACTTGAGGCAATAGGAAGACCTGAATAGGTGTTCCTGTCAGACACCATCTGCAATGAGAGGATAAAGTAAAGGAAGCCCGAGCACCTAGAGTCTTCCAGCATTTGATCGTATGGGCTTCATCTAGCACCACCCTATGCCAGTCCACCCTGTGGAAAATGCTGTTCTCTCCCTCCTGTATTAGGATTTTAAAAATTTTAATTCTATAGAAGATAAAGAATTAAAATTGGAAGAGAAAGACTGCTTAAACGAACATCCTTACATTTTTGTGAGCATTGGTCAAGACACCATATGTTGTCAAGACGACATCATATTCTGCGATCTCCCTGGGATTATGTGCTCTTCCCCCACCATAGTGAACAAAAATGGAAATGCTTTCTGGCTCTGAATGTGTTTCAAGCTCATCCTGGTAATTTTTCAAGCGGTCCAATAAGTGATTTAGCAAGTTTAATGAAACTCTAATAACATCCCCAGTTTTAGTTTTATGAGTATTAGCAAACAGGAGAGATTTACCTTCCACTGGCTTAACAAAGCCATGGGACAAATAATGAGTGTACCACCCTTTGGTTTGGATGAGGCAGTGCTTTCTGCAGCATTTTTAACAAGTACCTGATTATCAGGACTACATCGGCGTGGACTTTTTAGTATTAAAGCAATTGTCATCACAGTTTTTCCGAGCCCCATTGCATCTGCTAGGATCTAAAGACACAAAATGAAGTTTGTACGCAGTGAATAACCGCAAGCATTGGCACAAAATGAGATTTGCTTCAACATACTGACGCATGTAAGACCAAAATAGAGCAAAGTGACAACTAAGTACTCACTCCTCCTCTTGCCATCTGAGTTGCAGTTGGAAACCTGGTTGTTGCTTCCCCTGAGAAGAGGTTCACATAGATTGAGGAAGCTCTCCTGCCAAAACAAGTTCATCATTTAACAACAATATTTATTTGAACAAGACGTCGCAGATGAAATGTGTGTTCTTTGTTCCTTAATTTTCCTCTATAACTTCAACAGACTACATACTCATCACTTATACAATAGGCTGCCCAGCAGGGATGAAGAGTTTTTGTTGCTTTCTCAGCATCAATTCCCTTCTCTAGTTCTGACATCCAATAAAGAGCTTGTTTCTGATATGTCCTTAGGTTACACGTCAGAGTGCTTGGCGGTTCCATCACCTAAAATATTAGGATAAATTTAACACATGATGAGCTTCAAAACATAACAGCATAATTTATTTTTTTAAACACCGAGTTAAACATCACAGACCTCTAAATTGTATGAATCTACAGCTCCAACAAGCTTACTGAGAGATGATTGTGAAACAGCTTGCTCATCTTTGGCTTGCTCTGGATACTGCTGGCAACCTTTCCTTTGTTTGACAATAGGCAGCGTCGACTCAGCTTCATCTGGTTCTGCCTGTTTTAGTCAGAATAATATGCTTTGTAAACAATGCCTATTAATGACCAGTTAATCACAGATCTCAAACAATTAACAAAAAACCAGTACTTACTTCTAGATTTAAGAGGCGCTTCCGAGAATCAAGTTCTTCCGGGGTGAACTCAGCCTGTTTAGGACCAATAAAAAGTACAAGCTCATCTAAAAGTTGATTAAAACAAATAGGATTGAATCATTGTTGCCTTAGTAAAATATTGAATTATGGGCTACTAGAACAATGAAGTTGAGAGTACCTTCTGAAAAGGTTTGATTTTCAGGAATTTGAACAGAGTAAGGAGAGGATAAATCGTGGAGTCGATGTTCGTAGCTTCGAGCTTCCACCCCCATGAAGAATTGTCATCATCCGTAAATATCGAACTATGAATGTAAAAGCTAAAATACAAAGCAATCTATCAATTAGAGCAAAACAGAAATATCGATGTTAAAAGAGAAAACCAAAGGATGATAACAAGTGCTATTTTTTACCTTACATACAGCATGATTTCTTGCATTATAGAAAGGCACGGTGGCGCAGCTATACAACGCCCGCATAATTTCACCTTACCGGAACTCACAAGAGGAACGATACATTTTCCCCACTCCATGGGAAGCCTACCAATCTAATGTTTAAACACGACAGAACACATGTCACTATCAAGCCTTTGTATAAACAAGCAACTCAAGAACAAACACCTATAGAGAACTGATCACAATCAAGGAATAAATTTTTATACCTCTCCAGAACGTTTGGTTGAGAAGCGAACAATCCAATGTGCATTAGACCTCCAATCGGTGGAAGGTAAAGAGAAGTGAACGATCTCGTTGTCTGCCAATTTCCTGCCTTTAGTAGTTGAAAGTGCGGTGACCATTGTTCTGCCGACCAGAAACCAGTTGGGCTCTTCAGGGAAGTCCCCATCCTCCACCGGAACATGACAAGGCTTTTGATCCTCAGTCCTTTGCTTCTTCGCACCGGATGAATTTTGCAAACTCTGTACTCTTTTATTAGGGATTCTGTTGAACTTCTTCATGAAACTCTCCCGAGTAATTTCTTTGACTGGTTCTTCCTTCACCGCAAGTAGCTTTTGCTCAACCCCCAAGACAGGTTCTTGTTTTACTGGGACAATTGGCTTTGAACTGCTAATTAGGTCAACCTCAATCGGTTCATCCTTTACCGGGATGATGGCTGTCGCCCAGCGAAGCGGAACAGCTGCAATTGGTGCCTCTTGTTTCGCTTCAGCATTGAGACCTTCACATGAAGCCTTGCTCCCCAAACTCACTACAGGTTCGTTTTTGCCATTCTCCTCACACCATTGTTCGAATTCCTCGATAATATCTAGTAAACCCATAAACTTCCTAGGCTTAACTCGCTCGTTCAATCCGTTTCCTTCAAAACCAACACCAGGTTCCCCCTCTTGTTTCTCTCCAAAATTAAGACTTTCTTCAACTCGAGGCATACCGGGCCCCTCCTCCACTCGAATCACCGCGTTCGACTCGCTCCGAGACTCATCAACTTCAGACGGTTTAATCTTCATCACTTCTTTTGCTTGAGAGCTAAGAAATTCCTCCGTCGTCATGACTTTCGTATTCGTAACTTTCAGAAACTCGTCGAACGACATTCTAGAAGCCACATTTACCGCTTTTCGTTCCTCCGATTTCTCTTCTACACCAGGGCTTTCTTCATTTCGATGAACATCAGGCTCCTCCTTGAATCTAATCGTCTCATTCGCCTCGCACCGAGACTCATCAGACGGTTTAGATTCAAGATATTCCTCCGTCGTCATTACTTTCGTGTCCGTAACCCTAAGAAATTCATCAAACGACATTCTAGAATAAACACTCACCTTTTCCCCCTTATCCTTCTCCGATTCCTCCCGTTGTTCTTCTCCTCCGATCTGCGCCGAAATCCGAGCCCCCGTGCTCGTCATCGTCCGCTTAACCGTCACCACCACCGGATTATCGGCGATAAATTTTGCAGCGGCGTCCGGATCGTCGCCGGAGAGGGAGAGCGCTCGGAGAATGTCCGATTCCGGGGTTTCGGACCCGACGATGGACCTAACCGTCTTGATCTTCTCCTCGTCCTCTGCTGTCCGATGATCGGCCTCCATTGTTGAGGCTCGGAAATGGTGGAGGAAGGAAATGAAAATGGAGGGAAATGAAAAGGTGAAATGAGAGCGAGGGGGTTTTATAGGAGAAAGATTTGGCGCCAAAAGTGCTTTTACCATTCTCCAATTTGGCGGTTTTTTTTGTATTTTAAATATATATAAATAACCTCTTAAATAGATTAGTTTATATGTACTTTCATTTTGCGTCTGATCTTTTTTTTTTTTTTTTTTGGCTCAAAGCATCTTATTAAATTTTTGAATATCTATACTTATCTAATTGAAGTGAAAAAAACTTAGGTCTGTTTCGGAGATATCTGGAGATTTTGTTTTGAAAGTTGGGTTGGAAATGTATGTTTAAGAATAAAACTTTTGAAAAAATTATATGATATAAAAAATAGTGTAAAATTTTGAAATGTGTTCAGAAAAAAATATACAAAATTAATATTGTCTTATTTGTTTCGTCGTTACGAATATTTTGACATAAAAATCATCACGTTCCGATTTGAAATGAGAAAATTATACAGTTTTAAAGGTTGAATTTTTTTAAAAATATAAGAAAAAGAAAGTTTGATGTGAAATTGAGATTTTGAAATCAAGACGGTAATAACTTCCCAAGCAGACCCTAAAATTTATATAATTAGATAAATAATTTAGAGATGTCCTTAATGACAATCTTACAAATTACCTATTTTTGTAAGCTTATCAAGGGCAGCTAGTTTGACCCATTCGACCTCGAAGACCTTCATTTTTTTTTTTTTAGAAAATCAAAAAAACAACCGCTATTTCTTGGGGAATTCTAACATGGGGAAGGTTACTTACAACATCCATGGGTAAAATTTTTCAATCGTTGGATCAATTTTATTTGTCTAGAATCTAGATTGAAAAAATGTACCAAAACTAATTTCATAATTTTACACTAGATTACACTTAAAAACAAAAAAAAACAAAAACAAAAACAAAAAAAAAACAAAAAAGACAATAAAATGCTCTTTTATTCGGGGGGCTTTGCAAATATGGGATTAAAATGGGTCTCATGTTGCATTACTAGACCTTAAAGAGAAAACTTTGCAAGGCTAACCTCATTTATTAATGAATCTTTTGTTTTCTCTAAAATACCCTTTACAAGTAAAAAATAAAAATAAAGGAAATATAGGATAAAAGGGGAGGGGATCTGAATGTCTCTTAAAAAAAAAAAAAAAAACTGAAGAAACCCACTTTTTTCTTTCATCGATTTCGTCTCCTTCACCCCCTCAAAACTACCATCATTTTTCATCTCCATCATCCCCCTCAAAATGACCATCCTTATATTCGGTTTAACATCTTGCACATTTTTCACATTCCGAGCATCGATTTCCAGCCACAAGAAGAGGAGATGAAGTACTAAAAGTTTGTAAAATCTCTAAAATTTTAGTAAGTTCATCTCAAATCCTCAAATTTTTTTTATTGAAATCGTTTTCAAAGTTGTTCAAGGGTTGGGCATTCATAGTTTGGGAGCTTAATATAGAAAAACAACAATGATTCAACCTATTTTGCACTAATTTTTAGCTTGTAAAATCTGTAAATTTGCAAATCCTGTCATAAAATACAATACAGTGACCTGACCAGCCTGACCGACCTGACTGGCCGGACCGACCTGACCGGCATGACTGGGATTGGGCATTCATAGTTTAGGAGCTTAATATAGAAAAACAACAATGATTCAACCTATTTTGCACTAATTTTTAGCTTGTAAAATCTGTAAATTTGCAAATCCCGTCATAAAATACAGTACAGTGACCTGACCGGCCTGACCGACCTGACTGGCTGGACCGACCTGACTGGCCTGACCAGTCATGCCGGTCAGGAATATTTTTATCCAGACCGGTGTGTTCTTTGTTTTTTCGACACTTATCTGGTTTTCCTGACCGGCATGACCGGCCTGATCGGTCATGCCAGTCATGAATATTTTTATCATGATCGGGTGTTATTCTTTGTTTTTTCGATTACCACACCAAAAGTATATACATTTCTGGTTTTCCTGACCAGCATGACCGGCCTGACCGGTCATGCCAGTCAAGAATATTTTTCTCCGAACCGGGGTGATCTTATTTGTTTTTTCGATAGCCACACAAAAATTAAACACGTTTTTGGTTTTTATGGTTTTCCTAACCGTCATGACTGGCCTGGCCGGTCATACCGGTCAGGAATATTTTTATCTGGATTGGGGTGATCATCTTTGTTTTTTTTTTTTTTTCTGGTTTTCCTGACCGGTATAACCGGTCATGTGGTTTTGGGGACGGTCTGGTAGTCTTCAATTTTTCATTAATTTTTTTTAATTCTTTCATAACAATCTTTTTTGTTTTTCTTATTTTTATTTTAAAGGAAAATGAGTGAGATTGTCATATATTTTCAATATGATGGAGAATGGAAGGAGAAAGATGACGCGTCATATGAAAGGTGCAGAAGGAATAAGGAAATCAAGAGCATAGTACTATTAGATGATCCGGATAAGGTGAAATATTCTGAAGTGGTTGATTGCATATTTAGAAGGCTTCATGTGGACCAAAAAAGTACGGAATTAAAAATAAGTTACATTCCATTGTGTACAATATCGTCAGGTCCTAAAAGCATTTTGGATGATTTTGATGCTAAGTGTTATCTTTTAGACTTTTGTAAAACGACACAACGTAGAAGTATGCTACACGTTGAGCTGATGAAAAAGGTTGAAAGTAGTGACAACAATGATAAAGACGGTCTTGAAGTTGAAGGAGATGGATGATGCAATATGGAAAATGATGAAATTATTCAAGATGAGTACTTCGACGTTAACATGAAGCCACCAAGGGTCTATGATGCTGCTTCTGCACCAGGCCACAAAGGTGATGTTTTAGATGTGCCTATCTTGGAGGAACGCCCTAATCAGGAGACAACGGCATCTGCCCCAACTTCGAAACGACAACATTCATGCGTAGAAGTAGACACGGTCATGGATCATTGTGAACCATTAGCAATAGATGACATTTCTGTGTCTTTTAGTTTCGATGATGGTATGGGTATTGCAGTTGGTCAGGAATTTGAAAGCAAGAATGAGGTGAAGAATTTGATAATCGATGCTTCGTTGAAAGCTTGTTTTGATTATAAAATAGTCAAGTCAACCACAAAGTTGTTTGTGGTGAAATGTACAGTCCTAGATTGCAAGTGGGCATTACGAGCTGTGAGGATCACGAACTCAGATCGTTTCTCTCTTCGATCATATTACAACACTCATACTTGCTCTGCTAGTTCGGTGGATAAAAGAAACAGACAAGCAACTGCATATTTAGTTTCAGATATGTTAAAAAAGGAGTTTCCAGGCCAGCTTGAGACACCGATCCCGAAGAGAGTGATAGACATGATGAAAAATCATGGCATGTCAATATCCTACTTCAAAGCTCGGAGGGGCAAACGAAAAGCAGCAAGTGATGTTAGGGGTGCACCAGAGGTCAGTTTCGAGATTCTTCCTAGCTATTTGCACATGATAAAGTTAATGAACCCCGACACGGTCACACACTTGGTAGTAGACAAAGATCAAAGGTTCAAGTACCTTTTCATTGCATTGGGCGCATGCATCAAGGGATTTAAAGCAATGAGAAAGGTAATTGCAGTTAATGGAACATTTTTGAAGACGAAATACAAGGGAACAATGATTATCGCCACCGCCCAAAATGGCAACTACCATCAATATCCTCTTGCTTGGGGAGTGGTTGACTCGGATAATGACAACTCATGGAAATGGTTTATGACGAAACTTGAGGAGCTCATACCCGATGACGAATAGCTGGTCATAATTTCTGATAGGCACCAAAGCATCCGCAATGCAGTTGAAAAGGTATATAAAAAGTCTTACTATGGATTTTGTGCATGGCACCTCTCTCAGAATATCAAATCATGTGTTCACCGAGGATCTCGTGTTAGAGCTGGAAAGGGTACAGGCAAGGTCAAGATTAAAGATACCGTCGCAAGTATTTTCATGAAAGTCGCTGTGGCATACTCTAAGCACGAGTTCAACCGACTCTATGATGACCTAAAGAATAGATATCCTGCCGCCGCAGAATATCTTGATGATCATGTAGATGTCAGAAAATGGGCTAGGTGTCACTTCACAGGATCACGTTACAATATCTTGACTGCCAATGGTGCCGAGAGTATTAACAGTGTGTTAAAGAAGGCAAGAACATATCTTTTGTTGCCCTTGATTGATTCAATTGTAGAGAAAATCTCCGAAGGTTCAACAATCACCGTAAGGAGTCGAGTCTTGGATCTTCCTCACAATGCTTAACTCCAATAGTGGAGAAAACATTGCATACAATATACAAAGAGTCCACAATCTTGACTGCGAAAGAACTAAACAGTACTACACTTGAGTATTATGTCACAGGATCGAATGGCAGTTTCTTGGTTGATCTTGGAAGGAGAACCTGCACATGTAAAGTATATGACATCGACAAAATTCCTTGTGTCCATGCCCTTGCAGCGTTCACAGGGAGTAAGGATAAAATGCATGATTTATGCTCAAAATACCATCTAAAGGAGATATGGGCATTGGCTTATATCCAAACTATTTATCCCGTCCCGAGCTCATCAGAGTGGGTTATCCCAGATGACATAAGGAGTGAGAAGGTATTGCCTCTTGATTTCACAAAAAAACGTGGGAGGTTTCAACAAACTAGATTTCCTTCTATTGGAGAACATCGGAAAGGCAAACACAAGCGATCATGTCAAGCAACTTCTCATGAGAGCTCAGAATTGACAACCCCCCTTTGAATATATTTGATCAACGCAGATTTTCATGTTGTATGATCGTGTTTTTATTTTTAATTTTTACTAATGATTTTGGACTACATCTCTTATATTAGTAGTCGAATTATGTTTGTAGTGATGAACTGTATTTTAGATATTATAGTAGCTGAAATCATTTTAATTGTTTTTTACAAAGTCCTTAGTGTTGGTGTTTGATTAAAATAAGTCAACATGTTTTTTGATCACCATGCCGGTCAGGAATATTTTTTCCAGACCGGGGTGATCTTCTTTGTTTGTTCGATCACCACACCTTTTTGATTTTCGTGACCGACCTGACTGGTCATGCCGGTCCGGAAAATTTTTCTCCAGACAGGAGTGTTCTTTTTTGTTTTTTTGATCACCACACCAAAGAAAAGACTTTTCTTGTTTTCAGACCGGCATGACCCGGAAAAGTTTTCTCCGAACCGGGGTATTCTTTTTTGTTTTCTCGATCACTACACCAAAATAAACACTTTGCTTTTTTTGAGTTTTCCTGATCGGCATGACTGGCCTGACAGGTCATGCCGGTCAGGCATTTTTTTTCGGGACCGGGGTAATCTTCTTTGTTTTTTTCGATCACCATACCAAAGTAAACACTTTGTTTTTTTTTTTTTTCGGTTTCTGATCATGCTGCTTCTGCACCAGGGCACAAAGTTGTCTGACCATTTAGGCCGGTATGGCCCGTTTGAATAATCGTTATATCACTTCGGTGTCATGACTGGCAAAACCGACAACTGATCCGAAAAAAAAAATTACATGGTCTGAATAAGTGGGAAAACTATGATAAAAAATGAAAAAAAATACTTTAGTGTCATGACTTCAAAGACGGACAAACATGCCATATAAATAAATACCGGACCCACCTGACCGCTCAGGCCAGTATGGCCCGTTTGAATATTCGTTAAGGTTTTTCATATCACAAAGACAGATAGCCAATTAGACAAACAAACAAAAAAATACTTGGCCGGCTTAACCGTTCTTCTTGATCCACTCGCTATTATGGAGCCAAATTGCTCGGTTGTATGGTCTATTAATGAAAGTTATCACAATCAAAATGTTGATTGTATGTTCGTAACTCATGTATTATATTTAGTGAAAGAACAAACCAATTTTCTCGCTTACCTAAATTGAAAATATTACTTATGACTTCATAAATTTTTGATATCACTTCACAAAATTATAATAATATTAAATGGTGCCAATCACTAATTTGAAAGTCAATAACTGATTGATTATTAATCAATCAACAATAAAACAAAACAAACGACCATTTTTTATAAATAAAAAATTACAACCCTTTAGCAAGTTTTTTAATAAATGACCGAAATTCTGAAAAATTAGTTAAAATGTCATTTGTTTTCTAAAATGATTAATCATTTATCTGAATGGTCAATAAGTACAATTGACTTACTATCAATCACTGATTAATTTAACGTAACGACAAGCGATCTTATTGGTCATACCGGTCAGGCATATTTTTATCCGGCCCGGGGTGATATTCTTTGTTTTTTCGATCACCACACCAAAGTATTACTTTGATTTTTTTTTTTATTTTCTTGACCGGTCATGCCGGTTCAAAAATTTTTTTTCCGGACCGGGTGTTTTCTTTTGATTTTTTTTTTATCACCATAACTTTCTGGTTTTTCGGACCGGGTGTTTTCCTTTGATTTTTTTTATCATTATAACTTTCTGGTTTTCCGGACCGGCATGGCCGGTCATGTCGGTCTGAAAAATTTTCCTCCGGACCGAGTGCAAGTCAACTTGCTTGTTTTCATAACTTGCTGGTTTTGTTCTTTTTTTTTTGTCCTTTGTTTTTTTGTTTCTTTTATTGTTTGTTATTTATCAATTTTCATATGGCGTGTGAATGAAATCATTAATGACTAAAGAAATTGGAAGATCAGGTTTCCAACCATTTTAGAAAGTTCAATACTTTTTTTTTTTTCATGTTAAGACGGACCAAACAGTATACTCGACTAAAAAATGCTTTGTTAAATGGCTGAAATATCATGAACGAATGGTATATCAGAAAAATTTTGAAAAATAAAAAATGTTTATTTATACCAAAAATGTTTATTTACAACCATCTTAACTCTGGAGTTCAGAACAAAATATACCTAGTTATCATGATTTGATTCAGTTTCAGTGAAATGATTAAAGCCTGTCTCATAGAATTGTGTCTCATAAAAGTAAATACATATATAAAGTGTTTAAGGAACCCAATCGTTATGATAAACATCGATTGTCATCTTCTCTCTATAAAATTTGATCATCTCATCATTTATTAACTCAAAATTCTGCCCTTGCATATCGAACTCGATATATTTGATGGCATATACAGCACAATCTCCCCTGTGGTAAACAAAATGTTTGTTAGTGTTTGTAGTTATAAATGACAAAAAAAAAATTTTAAAACATTTGAAATACTCTTACGATTTTTCGTCCTGCGGATGGTTGATTGGACGCCTATAGGGCCATGGAGAAGGATCTAGGTGGCCAAAATATCCAGATTTTTTAAGTATTAACAGAATCATCTTTTGCACGGGCTCCATAAATCTATCAAGCTTGACTTTTTCGTAAAATTTCCAATTGCAATAAAAAACCACCAGCTCTGCAGTTATCAAATCAACCTTCACCGAAACCCAATGTTTTCCTCTTTCTTTTTTGGTGATGTTGGTGTCCAATATGTCATATAAATTATGCATGAAGTAAAGTGCCTTCGCACCATTCCAATATTTTCTCATCTTGGGGATGTCGCCTTTCACGTATGTCATCAAACAGTCATTTATGATCCCATCTTCATTGGCATTCATTACCAATAATTGACTGAAGATCTCATCCAAAATGACGACGTCTTGATTGATGACATCTCGATGCTTGGACTGTTTTTTTCTTATTCCATACATGGCTTCTTCTATGTGTTGTCAAAAAAAAAAGGTTGCAGTATGAGTCAAAAATGTTAGATATAAAAAGAATTCCATATTAAAAAAGAAAAAGCTTAGATATAGCGTTATTTAGTAGAGAATCACTTACATCATTTAAAAGCCAAAAGTGCTCAGTTAATATCTGATCAAAGAAATCCCACGCTCGTGTTAAACCAAGACCAGAAGTAAATGGGGGCTTCGGAACTGAATTCTTGTAGTCTTCAAATGATTTTTGCATACTGTCCGGTAGGCGCAATGGATCGAATTCTTTTATCGACCCTTTACGAAACATCATCTTCTTTGGACCGGGATCGGTGTATGAGTTCTCTTATATTTTGACTTCTTTAGATGTCTTTGAGGTCATCTCTTTTGTTTCCCAACATCTAAAACATCTTTCTCACAATCCTTATCACTCGAACAAGTCGGAGTCTGATAAAAGATTTCATTGAGGGGAGAATCTTCCATGTCTCTATCTACAATGATTTCAGTTCCAAAACAAACATCTGTCGGTGCATATATATCATTCTGAGCCTCAATATCACCACCGGCAATAATCTTAACATCAACACCTCTACTATGCTCACCTCCACTTCCACTACTCTCACCTCGATCTTCACCTTTCCAAGTCTCTGATTGCTGCTGAACAAATCTTGACACAATGTTTGTCAGCATATCAACGCGGTTACCATTCTCGGTTATCAATTTCTCTAATTGTAAAAACCGAGATTTATGTTCGGTACACATCTTTTCTACTATTTGCTTTAGAGCTTGAATCTCACGTAGCACCATTGAATTGTCAGCATGAGAGCTAGCTTGTGGAGGTATAGACTCGTTGACAGTAGGATTTGACGGCAGATGGGTCGATGGAGGTGACGTGTTGCCATCCGGTTGGGAATTGATCCTACTAACTCCTTCAGAGTCATTTTCTAAGTCCATCTCCGGTGGTTCTAAATATCGACGCCGTTGGGTAGGACGAGGAGAGTACGCCGATGAGGTCCGGCTTCGTGCCATAGCTAGAAACGAAAATGATAAAACAAATTTAAGTATACATATTTGTATATAAACAAATTTCTTTTAAAATTCATGTGCGGAGTGGATAACTACTGAAAGCATCAGTTTAACTTGTAAAAATTATTTAATGGTTGTTAAGGCCTGCAAACTCACAAGAAGAGATTCATTACATTCATGCATTTGGTTTTAGGAAATTAAAAGGTTCCTAGCTGTCCAAACCGTAGATCATCTTGAATATTTAAATTTTAAAAACCTTCTAGGTCCCACAAGACAAAATTAATGAAACGCGGAACGAAAATCTCCACAAAAAGTAAACTCGACTCCAGAAACAAAACATTTTATGAGACAACCAATACTATTAGCTTCTTGCAATTTTATCCCCCATTTCGAATCAAATTACAAACTAAGAATCTGCAATTTCCTAAACGTCGCATCTTACATGCACTTAATAGTTAATACATAAAGAATATACACGGACATGATTTTCTAATTGATAAACTTTCAAAATCCAACCCGGCAATGCTTACACATTCTGCAAAATAAAGCAGTTACACTCCTATTCCGAGACCATCAATATGCAATTATAATCCTTTAAAGTTTTTATTGCAAAATTCTCTCCCTTACCCCATTAGAGCCAACAGAAAACATATGCAACCCAATTTCTCATACGATGACCTTCCAGCCTAGTAAAACCCACACTACTTCCAAAAAAAAATTAATAATAAAAAAATAAAAAATAAAGAACATAAGAACATAAAAAGAGAACCCCGTTGTTGTTCTACATACATGTAAAATGGCAAAAACAATTAACATGTACCACCATAACTATATCTTCTTCGAATTATCGGTAACCCCTTCACGTTTCCACTCCAACCTTAATGCTCTCACCTTACTCACTTCAGCAAATGGAACAATATTACAGTCCAACTCCTTAGAAATAGAAAATGAATTCTTTCCGGGATAAGAAACTCACTTCATTCAAAAATCGAATACTTGAAAAACACACAGCAATATAACATGAACATGTAATTCTTTCTCTTCTTCACATTATCTGCAATCCCCTAAAGTTTCCATTCCAATCTCAATTCTCTCACAGTCACTTAAGCATTTCATCATATAGCAAGATTCAACCAAATTTCGTAAAACAAGAAAGAGAAAGAGAAATAACTAATCAACATGTAGTTCTCTTTCTTCTTCACATTATATGTAATCCACTCAAGTTAAAAGAGCAAAAAAATGCCAACAGAATTTCATAGAAAATGAAACTTTTTCAGCATTAAAGCTCAATCTACACTTAAAAAAAATAAAAATAAAACCACCACACAAAAGAAAAACCACATCTAGTCTTGAAGAAATGCACACACCTCGAGGGGAGTCCACTGCTTCGGACTGCACGGTCTTCTCGACCTCGTCGACGACACCGGAATACTGTTGCTGCGTTTGGTTCTGCACCAAATTCCTCTGCACGTACTGCTGTTGAGGCGCTCTCGATTGGAACGTGAGAGTGAGTTTAGCAGGGGTTGGGCGAGGGAGCAGTGGGGGGGGCTTCTTTTTCGGCAAGGGAGCTTCAGTGTGGGGGGCTTCTTTTTCGGCAAGGGAGCTTCAGTTGGGGGGGCTTATTTTTCGGCTTCTTTTTCGGCGAGGGAGTGGGTTTTTCGGCGAGGGAGCTTCAGTGTGGGGGGGGGGGGGGGGTTCGGCGAGGGAGCAGTGGGGGGGGCTTCTTTTTTTCTTTCGGCGAGGGAGCTTGTGGGATGAGAGATAGAGAAGGCGAGGAGAGGGGAGGTAGGTATTTGACTGCCTTTTGACATCCCTTCGCCACCAGATCTTTTATGTTTTATGGTTTTTTTTAATTGAAGATAGTTGAAGGAATTTTTGGTCTTTTACTTAAAAATTAAATTAAAAAAAATAAAAATAAAAAAAATTAGAACGGAGGTTATATTTTTGTAACGGTGGTTCATTTTTTATTTATATATGCAAAAGATCCCTTTTATTCCTCTTTCTTTGTCCAAAACGTCGGTGACCGAAGGAAAGGGGCTTGCTACTGGGTTCGCGCGAGTGCGGCGGCGGAGATTTGGGTTTCAAGGGCTCCGCGCCATCTCCGAACCCACCTGTCAGACTTGGGTTTTCTGAAAACGGCGAAAATGGAGAAGTCGTGGGGCTAATTGTCGAGCCACCAGTTGTCGGAGGTTGCGAGGTCACGACTGGGTGACCCAAAGCCCACATCGCCAGCCTCGCCACCATCGCCCACGCCATGAGCCCCGATCTCGCGAGCTCATAGCCTCTACACTTCCTAAGCCTTTCCGATTTTCCAGATCCGTTCTCGGCGTCTCCGTGCCGTTGATGCCATCAGAACTCACCCCCAGTTTCGCCGGTGTTCTCGCCGTCGGTGACTCTAGGGATTGCCACTCGACCTCCCATCGCAGATCCGCCAAACCAATGCACAAATTTGCCGTGGTTTTGATCGCCGATGGCTTCGCCGCTGTCTCGCCGAACCACCACTAGCCGTCGGTGAATGGTTGTCGGGAACCATGGAGGGGAGGCTTTTTTTTTTTTTTCGGTTTGTGATTGCTTCAAATCCTGTGTAGTTGGGTGCATTATAGAATTTGTGAGCATATATGACCTACACCATCGAAATCAAATCTATGATTGGAAAGTTTTACTCCGTCAATGGGTAAAAAACCTTACCCATTGTAGAATTGCCCCTATTTCTTTTGCCATCTTGTTTGGATTTTTTTGATGCTTAAAAAAAATTAAAAAAAAATTTTTTTGATGAAAAAAATTCTTTTTTAATGTATTGTAGTTGGTGTAATAATCCGTAGACAAAATAAGAATTTGTTTGATGTTTGGGTTGAATTTAAGATGAAATTTTTAAATTTAAGTTAATTAACTTTTTTTAAATAAATTATAAATTATATTAATTTTTTTTAAAAAATAATAATAATTAAGATAAAAAAATATAATTTAATTAAAATTAAACGTCAAAACATGCACTAAATTTACTTTATTTGCGTGTTGGTAAATTTTGTTTTTAGCTTTGTTGTTTATTAGGAGGGTCGGCCAAGGCGAGCCAACCCTATAGGGGTTTACACAAATTATGTCGGCCATATGTCTTGATAGCCATACAGCACTCACCAATCCGAGGGTGAGCGTGGCATATTTAGCCAACCGACCCTTTTAAACTTCTCCCTCTCACCACCATTTCTATTTATACTAGTTCTTTCCCTTGCCCTTACCTTCCCTTTCCGATGTGGGACTTTTCCAAAGCTAAAATAGCTGATTTTGCTGTTCTATTACCTAGCCACTGACTTCTTCAACAACATATTTAGAGGGAAGATAGGAAAATAGAACCTTTGGAATATGATAATATTTATGCATAGTAATAATACAAATAATTATCTTTATGAATTAATATAACACATAGCCTGTGCTTGAAGGAAATAAGAGTCCTTGTACTTCCTGCCGCTTCCTATGTGAATCCCGTTGCGAATCCAGTCCTCCCTGTGTATCCAAGCATCCCGACCAAAGTCAAGAATTCCTAGAATCTGTCGAGAACAAGATAGATTATTATATGAGGAATGTTTTATGACTGTGTTGATGAGTTGCAGCAAAATAACTTACCGCTCCGCCTTTCCATGATACAAAAGTCGGATTAGTTCTTGACTGCAAAACCTATTGAACATCGGTTAAAGTCAGATAATACGTGGGGTGAATTGTAAATCAAGTCTGATCCGTTTCACTTTTCAACGTGCAGCCACCGGGTACTTATAAGTTTTATCTCCGTCTCTTCTTTGAGCAGAAAGGAAAACAAGAAACAAAATGATCGAGACAAAGTTGCTAACCTCAACAGTATCAATGGCCTCATTTGGAGGAATTGCATGCAAGACCCTGCAACAAGGGGGAAAAACAATGAAAATAACATGACCGGAAAAAAAATGAGAAAAAGAAAAGAAGGGAAAAAAATGACAACAACATTTAAGTAAGAGTAGAACAAACCTGTCCTCCAAAGCAGGAACAAGACCAGTAGTCAAGGCCACGCCACCAATCTACAGCAACAAATTGTGTCCATAAGCTAAGAGTTGATAAACATTGAAACTTGCAGTTCAACTTTATGCCAAAACTTACCAATTGTATGCTACAAAACAATTTTCTTTGGAGTTCAATGCGACCTGTGGAAAGAATGCTACTTGTGATGGCTTCTGCAAGGCCAACTTTCTCTTCTTTCTTTGGTTTGGTTGGAAAAACTGGATAGTTGTCCCACATCGGCAATCCAACATTGATGCCGGGAAATAACCCATCTGGCATTTCAGGTCTTCTGGGAAAATCCATTTGCCATGTATCTTCCAGCATATCCTCATAGTCATGAAACCTGGAGAAGTAAACCTATTAGAAGTCGTGCAGGATTTACCACGCACTTTCTATCGTGCAAACGAAAACTTGACAAACGCTTTAACTAACCAAGAGCGGGATGGTGGAGGATAAACATCTGGAACCAAAAGAGTTGGGTAGAACAAACCCACTGGAGGGACCTATTTAACATGCAGTTATAATTAATCTCCTGATTAGAAAGTACATTTCGGAAGACAGAAGCAACGATACTTTTAAGAAATAGACCCACGTTAAGAGCAGCCAGTCTTGTCTTATGAGATCCAGCTGGCATGTTATCTTCATAAGAATGAACTATGGCAACAGCATCGAGTTCTCCCTCCTGCCATATGAAGCTCAACAAAGTAGTAAGGCATATCTGAGAAGCGAATAGGAGTCTTAACCAACATATCAGTAGCCTTTACGCATGAAAATAATCTCAGTACAGATGAGAAGAGCACGTAAATAATTGGTACGAGTTTGTCTATTTATTTGCGTGTACCCCTCTTTAATTTATTATTAGCAGACAAGCATCAAAGTAACGGAGCTGAGTACTACGGTTTGCGATTTGAATGTGAGTGGGATAGGAAGATGAACTCACTTTAATTTCACAATACGACTCTTTTAGTCTGTTAAGCATCAAGAGGTCTATAGGTTTGGACAAAACATCGGTACGAATCTGTGGCCAGGTCTGATGGTGCCTTTGAGTCCAAAGAAGGCATCTCGATATATCCTGTAACAGTGTATTCATGACTTTAACCCAATTAAAAGATGGCACTATAAAATCACCAACACATAATAGAGAGTAAACAAGAATAAACACCCCGAGATCATTATAATTATACAAAACAAACCTCTCCACCAAAAGGCAAAGTCTTCTCAGTAGTAGGCAAAGCCACTCCATCCTGGACAGCAAAAGAGAGAGATTAATTTCCTTGTTTCCTTATTTTTCACTTTTCACCTGTCTACATGTGAAACAATAAAAGGACACTTATATTTTTACAGGAAATACGAGTGCTGTTATGTTCTGGCCAAAAATAGGATCAACAAAAAGACGGTATCGTATTTCTAAGTAACCAAGTAATAATTGGTGAATGAACGTGGAAGCATTTAAGGAAATAGTGGTACTTGGGAACATTCACAGAGCAGCAGCACGTAGGCACTAAAGTTGCTCATAGAGATCCAAGGGATGTAGAGAAGGTGTTGAAGGTGATGGATGACCGGCAGTGGAATCAGAATCATGGTGATAATGTCGATAGGTTGCAGTTGCCGTGTTTATAGTAGTGCCAGGAACATGAGAAAATAGTAATCTACTTTTGTTTTTATTACTCCTTAATAAGAAAACTTATTACTTCCTTAAAAAGATAATTAAAGTTGAGAGCCAAAGCATGAATTTTTTAATTACCTCATTCTCTCTCTTTCAAAGGGGAAAGGGAAAAAGCCCAGGTATAGCATGACACGTATTTAAAACTCACCACAAATTTTGCATATGATTATAGTCTATATCAGCACCGCAGCGCAAGGAAATAAGGAGGAAAAAAACTTTACCTCAACACAAATAACTGACGCCACCTGAGCACCTATGTTTACAACACATGCCGTGGACAACCCATTCCCAAAAACTGCAGCTAGACCTTCCTGCATTAGTCAATTCAGAGTAAGATAATAAACAGTAGAGAACTGTTAATGAAAAAGGATGCCGTTCATCAATCAAATAATGGGCTGAAGCTCGTAAAAAAAATCTGAACCGAAAAATGTGCAACAAGAACTTAACCAAAATCAAAATGTAAGACTCATTGAAAAGTTCCTCACCTGGTGCACTACTGCAGAGCTAAAGCGCAAGTCTCGCAAGACTATAGATAACATCTCTTTTATCTCTGCTTTAAGTAACGACAAATAGAATTTACAGTAGTTTCCAATTCTTCAATCAGAGTGACAGGATAAGACGGAAAAAAGATAACCAGATAAAGAAACTTATATGTACCAAAAGCATTAAAGCCCACCCAATTACATATACATCAATATATTTTATTCTTTTTTATTATTTTTCTAAAGCATGGGATGGAATTAGTAACATGCCAAGATGTAAGATGGATACGGTGCAAAGCTTAGAAATGGTAGTGATAAGTGTTTGTCTTCAAAAGTTACATTAAGATGGTTAGCTTAACAAGTTACTTCTACGTACCTTGATTATCAAATGTCTCAGGAACAACAATAATTGCAGAATACATGATTCTCTCCGATAGAGGGATATGCAATTTCTCTACCAAAATCCACTCCCAAATAGCATGCAAGTCCTCAAGTACCTGGAATTAATATGAAAAGTAAACGACAGATACATAAGGTATGAATAAATACCCCTAGTCCAATTCATGCAGTAAGAACGAATACAACAAAAATTTGGCGAGCAACATATGTACTTTGATAAGGACATGTTTTTGGGTGTTCATATACGCATATATAAATATATATATATAAAATATAATATACTTCAAGTGATATAGCACTTCTGCATCCGTAAAATTTCTCACGACTGAAACAGAGAATAAGCCATGTGTTTAGTGTTACTAACAAATGGAGACCTCTCTCTCATCTATCGGGAAACTGATAAAATCAATCTGTACCTGTTGCATGGGATAATGTTGTGAAATATTGAGGTGACCCCTGCGAATAGGACGACATAAGCAATAGGGCTCTGCAGGGGATATTCTTAGAGCTTCCTCGCCGAAAATTAATTGTTTGAGTTTAGGTTCACTGGAACTAGGCTCTTGAGAAGCAGCACCTTGATGTTGGCCCGCAGACTCAATATCTACACCTTTATTCACCACAACTTCTGCAGATCAAATACACCAGTTTTAACAAATTGCAACGTAAAACCAAGTAATAAAGTATGCCATAAAGATCAATTTAATACACAATGAGCTAGGTCCATTTTTACTTCTAAATCCACGTTAAAGCACTCGTCTACATTAAGCAGCCAGAATATTTGAAATTCTAAATTAGACAAACACATGAAAGTGCACTAGATTGATATTTTCCTTTGCACATATGATGGGCATGCTACATAAAAGCCAATTTATAATAATTCAGAAGAGATTAAAGCATGACATAAAACCGAGCAAATTGTAAAGACTCCTCTACCATTTGCCGCTGAAGATGAAGTAAGGTTCTTCTCATATACGTTTGTCCAAGCGAATGCGGTATCCTTCCTGATATTCTGTGGATTATTAAATCCATCAACACGTCCCATCTGCAAAACAGCTTCGTGATTATACCTGGTTTTCTTTTTCATTTCCTCTCATCAACATTGCAAACATCAAAAATAGTAACCATAGACTTCAATTCTTTTTCATTCAGGAAAACATTCTACTCTAAACAAAAAAAATACTATCCGAATAATAGAAATGAACATGATCACTCCTTACTCATACCTTGCGCGGCAAGGCATTGTTCGCAACCTCTTCATCCAAGAACGGTATCTTCAAAAACGATGCGGCCTTCAAAAAGCGAAAAGGTTTGTATTCAGATATCGCTCCATAGGCCCATTTGCCATTACTTTTGATTATGTTTTTAGGCATGAGAAGAAGAAAAGAAAATACCATGGTTTTTCAGCTAGTGTTTGGAACCACATTTTTCAAAGTTGCTTGAGGGGACAAAACAATGTATAAATTTTCAATAAGCAATAAAAATGTCATATTGAAGTTTAATAAAATTTTAGTAAAGCTTAGGTACAAGTTTCAAAACCTTCTTAGAAGATATTTTTTTTAAATATGACCAGAATCTCTTCCAGAAAACTATCCGGAAGGCTCTCTGAAGCAGCTTGTGGACTTCAAAAGCCAAAAGTAGCTTCCAGAAAGAAATGCCAAACAGGCCTTATAACAACAAGGTAAAAAGATTAATAAATTATGGTGTGTTTGGATGAAACATTCCAATAGTTATTATCGGACTCCAATGTAATATCCATTTGGTTGGGCAACTACAAGAGTGAAATTATTTGAATGTTTTACTATCTCACAACAATTCAACCCAAATTCAAATCCAATTTTCACTTTTTAAAATCTGTACCACCGCACTTATTTCTCTACCTCTACACTATTCAAATGTTACCTTTAACAAAAACAATCCAAACACACATTTAATTTGAACATACAATTCAAATTATACATTTTAATGCAAACAATTAGTTTGAACAAACATTGAAATGCAATATATTGATCCAAACGGGATATAAGATTGTGCATTAACGCAAATCAATAACTAACTCACAACATCATAAGCTCTTTCTCTCTCCATATGCTGGACAGTAGTGACCTGAGAATTGAGCATCTAAAATCCCAGAAAAAAAAAAAAAAAGTTTTCCCAAGTTATAAATAAATAAACCCAATTAACACTACTATCCATAAAAAATTACCCAAAATAAAAAATAAAAAAAAAACCTGGTCTTGGACGTTTCTCTTGGGGACTTGGGTGGTAAAACGAGCAATGCAATGAGGGACATAGAAAGGGGCGTCCTGAGAAGCAAGCCCGATTCTGACATTCGCCGAACCTATTTGGTTCAAAGGGAATAAACCCAAATTAAATTTGCTAAAAAAGCTTCGATTTTTGAGATGAAAACTAGATTAAAAAAAAAAAAACTCAAAAGAGTACAATTTGCTAAAAAAGCTTCGATTTTTGAGATGAAAACTAGATTAAAAAAAAAAAAAAAACTCAAAAGAGTACCTGGATTGATAACGACCAAATTGGAGCCTCGTTCGGAAACGAGCTGAGAAGGAACCACGGATTTAAGGTAATCCTGGATCAAACAAACACAAATTTAGAGAGAGATAGAGAGAGAGAGAGAGTAGAATGGAGGAGTTTGTGTGGATTCTTTACCATGTTTGAAGAACAAGAGATTGGAAATTGGAGTGGGAAATCGAAATGCCCCTTTTTTCGCTTGTTTTTCTCCTACTCCCTCTGCGGATTACTGATTTTGTTGTTTTTTGTTGTTGTTGATTTTGGGTAATTTGAGTTCAGTCATGGAAGATGATTTTACCAAAGAGTCAAGTCATGAAATTGTGCAAGTTTCAGGGGAATTTCATTTTTGCTCCTTTTTTTTAATAAATTTTTTTTATTTATGGTAATAAATTATCAAAATTCAAAGTAAATAGTTGCAAATTTTTATACAAAAACTACGTGTCGTTTTACCATACGACAGCATGGTTTTGTGACTGGAAGACATGTCGTTGTTTTTTTAGCAACGGCAAATTTTAT
Source organism: Ficus hirta (assembly GCA_038430175.1). NCBI lineage: Eukaryota > Viridiplantae > Streptophyta > Magnoliopsida > Rosales > Moraceae > Ficus > Ficus hirta. The sequence goes on along the minus strand of CM076593.1, from coordinate 10,006,471 downwards.
GTGCTTTTCTTTTTTTTTTTTTTTTTTTGAAGAAAAAATTTTTTGTGATAGGACTAGGACCGGCATTTTGCATAAAACGACATGTCGTTGTTGAACAAAGCTACATACCAATATGTGGTTCTATTGGCAAACGAGACGAGCAAACTAAGTAGTTAATTTACTAAACGGTACGTCGTTTTCAACTTAACGACAACAAACTTTTATGACAAAAGAAATATATTAGAGGCTTTGGGTTTTGAACAATATGCAATTTTTTTCAACTCAGCCAAAGTTGAAAATTGACGGATCGTTTTGAAGAAGGACCACATTTCTCCAACGAAAAAATATTTCAAAATTTTCACCTATAATAAGTTTTTTTTTTTTTAATTTGTTTTTCGAAATCTCTTTTACAAGGTTTTACATGTAACCACCCATAAGGATAACTTTTTCATGCAAATTCCCCTTTTGAGTTTGTGTTCATATCTATCCTGTTTAGAGAATTTGGACATACGATTTTACTACTTGCCTTTGCAATTTATAGGCTTTTGTAATTTTCTATGTTCACAAAGAGCTGACAAAATTATCTGCATTTTGTCTGGTCGTGGCAAAACACTCTTGGCACCTAACTCCTAAGGGTAGCTCCAGTGGTCGGAAAGTCGCGGCCTTGGAGATCGCTCCTTTCCAAGTTCGAATCCTTTTGGATGCTCTCCGGTGGCCCCATAGTTTAACTACTGGCGATTTATCATGATCTGTGTTACGGATAGATCCCATGGAATTTGCTCGACTCTCGACCCGGATACCCATTGGTTAGGGCAAACACTCTAAAAGGACAAGCACCCCAAGTATTTTTCAATGTGCTGATTTGTCATTTATCTACTCAGATGGCAAAATGGCAATCCCAACAAGATTGAGCAAGGGTTTTTTCTTGCAAGGACATATACGAACCTAAATGCTGTAATTAGTATTATTATAAGAAAGAGAAAAGACATTTAGGGTTGAAGAAGTTTCATACGAATTTAATTTCAAGAAAAAATTCCTCTTCTCTCTCTTTAAAGATGAAATAATCCGGTTCAAGAAAAGTATATCTGATCCCAGAACTGGGAGAAATAAAGTAATAAATCCTAAAATATGAAGAAAAAAAATATAATTAAAGATTACAAGAGTAGCAAATGAGTGATCAACATCTAGCAGTAGTATTGATGCTGCCGGAGCAGCCACTTCTTCTGTCCCTAAAAATCGCAACACTCCCAAAAAAAATCCGACGACAAATTGCTTCTTCGCTGATCTAAACTGTCTTGGATTTTGGAGCCTTCTTCTTGATTTGCCTCTTTGGAATGGAGTTCTTCATCCCAATGAAGAAAAGCAATGCACCAAAAAGTGCCACATTCTGCAAAACATAAAATAAAAAACAAAAAATGCAAACTCGATTAGTTACATTTCCAAAAGAGAAACGCCGACAACCCATCAAGCATTAGAGTTACACAAACCTGCAAGAAATCATTCAAAAGTGCACCAAAGGCATCCTTCTCGGGGCTGTAGTTGTAGAAATCGTAAAGAATAGGAGTAACCAGTGCCAAGTAGAAAAGCTGAAAGGAGAAACAATTATCAGTTTCCATGACTGGAGCCACAACTCGAGGCAATGCACCACAAAAACCCAAAAGAAAGAGAATTCTAACCAGGATATAAGCTCCGAAGGAGCTTCCAAATACAAATAGGATGCCACCGAGCGCCTTTGAAGTTATAACAGTTGCCACTAACTGTCTAGTCTGTATTTGACATTTTCCAAAGCAGAAGCAAGATCAGACATGGAGCAAGATGAGATCCTAGCAAGAGAAACGCGATAGAGCGTAAAAGGGTCTTACGTCAATGTTTGGTAATGCAACCCCGAGCTTGGATGAGAGATTCCGTTTGAAGATGTTAAATTTAGGAACCAACTCCTTGGCAGCAGGACCCCCATCAACACCAAATTCATTGAACCTACAGCACATAGATAGAATGTCAAAACAACAAAATATATTAAATAATAAAAACAATATCACTGCCATTTACACTAGCTGGCAATAATAACACCTATTATCTAATGAATAAATCAGTTTTTTTTTTTTTTTAAATCTTTCCTCAGGTCTCTTCATCTTTACAAGTCTCTAATCATAGCATATTCAGTTGTGATGAAAAAATAGACCATTTAAACATTTTATTATTATTTTTTAAAGAAGTGTTGCATAATAGTTGGTTTCCCTTTGTATATTTCCATAAATACAGTATGGAAAACAACAAACATACTTCTCATCATGTAAAAATATATATGACCGTGAAAGTCAAAGGAAAAATATGTAGATCTAAAAAAGTGCAGCATTTCAAGCTTGGTTGAATTGAAACATAGAAGGATCAAACCCAACTCTAAATATAACAAGATTTCCTGAAGTCTCCTTCCCATCTATCTAGAAAGAATTTGACACTAGTCCGTATTCGGATCATAGGTTTGGAAAGATAAGTTTGAACGGTAAATTCAAAACTTTTTGAATAGTGCCTAAAAACAGTCTCAAAATGGTGATCCAAACAAATAACCGAAAGAAGACGACAAACCAACCAAGTACCTACTGAAGACAAAGAAAGGATCATCTTAATATTGCATAATTAACATTTAATACTGTGTTCTACCGTCTTAATCCTATAATTTATTGCAAAATAGTCTCACCTAATTAATAAAGAGTCTACCCATTAAGTTCACCTGAAAAAACTGTTGTTTTCGACTCATTAAAATAGGAAGCTGTAAAACATCAAAAAATCTTCATAATTCAAAAAACTTTTTGACCCAACACACTGTACTTGCAAATAACCTGGAAAATAAAGGGAATTCCAATAAAAATTATGTTTGAAAAATGTTGATGACCTAATTGATTGAAATTAGAACAGGTCCAATCTAAATTCCAATACGCAAATTCAAATTAAAAAAAAAAATCAAACTTTTTCTCTTTGAAATTATCATTTCGACGAAAAGATGAATCCAGTTATGTGACATTGCGATTAAATCGGCATTATGAGCACATAAATCGACAGCAAAACCCTATATCAGCCAGATCTGAAATATATATATATATATATATATACACGCACACACATATACATAAACAAATATATAGAGAGAGAGAGAGAGAGAGAGAGAGAGAAAAGGAGAGAGAAATTACGCTTGCCAAGCAGAGAGGATGAAGAGAGAAGCGAAGAGGACGCGTCCGAGAAAGGAAAAGAACCCCATTTTCTTCGTTTTTCTTCTTGTTTCGTCTGAGGAGCTCTCGTTACTCTCCTTTTTAAAAAACTCTGAAACTAGAGAGAGAAACAAGAGAGAGAGAGAGAGGGAGAGGAGGTCGTTGGATAAATTTATTGAGAAAATTGATCGCGAATTTGCTGAGCCCAAAAGCAGAGGAGAGGGATGGGAGGAATATTTATTGAGCCTAGTCACACAGACACGCAAAATGGAAAATTAATTAATTAATTTTTTAAAATTAATTTTTAAGGGACTTATGATGTTGTCGAAAAAAAAAAGAAAGAAAAAAAGGAAAAAAGAGAAACGTGCCACCCACTCAGCGAGTCGCTGGAGGGTGATTGGTGAATGGTGATGGTTTGTCGCGTGCAGTACGGTCAATGACTGATTTTGAACGCGTCACTGGTCAAGATGGTTCCGTTTGATTTGTCTCGCAATTTTCAAAACATAACAATCATCCTCTCTAAGCCTCCATTTGATGATATGATTTGAGTTAAAATTTTTAAATTAAATTAAAAATAAGTTAAGTTAAGAATTAGAGTTAAATATTTGATAAAAAATTTGAGTTGAAAAGTTTAATTTGAGTTGAGTGTTTGGATGTAAAAAATTTGAGTTAAACTCTTAAAAAGTTAACTTAAGTTGAGTATTTGGATGTAAAAAGTTTGAGTTAAAAAGTTTAACTTGAAAAGATAAGTTAACATGCCATTGTAGGTTGTGAATGGAAAAATGAAATAAAATAAAATAAAAATACACGTTGTTAAAATACAACAATAAGAATTACGTAGTTACTAACTAAAAGTGCAAATAAAAAAACATGAAATTCTTCCCTTAATCTGGTTTAAATAGATAAAATTAATCCAACGGTCGAAAATTTTAGCCTATGTTTGGTGATTGAGTTTAACTCAAACTCAACTCAAATTTTTCATCTCAATTTTTAACTTTTTCTGAAAAGTCAACAAAATTTATAACTATTTTTTAAAAAGTCAATTCAACTCAAACTTAAAAATTTCATCTCATCTCAAACTCAAACTCGACTCAAACACCAAACGAACTTAACTTTATTGATGAGATAAAATGGAGAGATGTTATTATAGAACTCCCCTTTTCTCAAAGATAGAAAAATATAATCAGTCGATCACTCTTTTGAGCGTTAAATTACATTTAAAAATTACTCTTTTTAGGTGAAAATTGATTTTAAACAAGTATTTTCCACAAATTAACGATTTTTTTGTTCTTTGGCTTAAATTCTACGCCTATAGTACACGAAATTTTGGGAGAAACAAACAAACAGAGGAGAGAGTGTGGGATTTTTAGAGAGAGAAACAAACAAACAGAGGAGAGAGAGAGAGAAAGAGAGAGAAAATATCGGGCTTCTCATTCGGATCCTCGTCGTCGTCAGCCTCATCCCCGTCTCTGTTCTCATTCAAATCCCCCGACACCCTGGCATTTGAATCCACCGTCGCCTCCACCGGGTTTTCATTCGGATCATCCTCAAACCCTAGCTCCACTCCCTCCTTCTCCTTCGCCTTCAACACCACCTCTTCTTCATCCTCAAACCCTACATCTGCCACAGCGCCGTTGTTCGGTTTTGCGTCTTCCGCTCCCTCCTCATCTTCTCCCGTGCCGTCCTTCTCCTTCGGCTCCTTCGCAGCCGTATCGCCAGCGCCTGGTTCAGCTCCCGCTCCCTCCCTGTTTGGCTCCTCCTCTGATGCGACTCAGAGTTCTTCACTGTTCGGAGCACAGTAAACCGAGTTTGGTTTACTGTTCAATGGTCCAACGTATAGTTGGGACCAAACTTACTCACCAAAGGGGTTGAGTTCAGTTTTAACTCAAAAAATTGATTCCAAATTGACTCACCAAACATCCCCTAAAATATAAAATCAAATAAGATTACAGTAAAATCTCTTTTATATATCTTATTGATAGAGTTTCTTTTTAAATCGTTAAAATATAATTAAATAGCTGATATATTATTTATGTATAATAGTTATAATATATCATATCTCGTACTAATGTAAATTAAAAAATTTAAAAATAATATATAAAAAATAAATTAAAAAGAAAACACTTATTCTCTTCCTGATCGACAACCTAGTCCGCCCCCCTCCCCCCTAGGACGCTCTTAGTCATATATTATTATGAGATAAGTTGCATTATAACTATTGTACACAAGTAAAATATTAGTCGTTTGATTACATCTTAATTGTTTACAAATGAATTCCACCAATAGAGTATATAAAAGAGTATTTACTGCAATTTTACCCCTTTTTTTTCTTTATAGTAAAAAGATAATTATAAAAATAGAGAATGTCTTATTAGATAATCCTAACTTTTAAAATAGATTATTCATATACTCCGACCACTTAATAGTAACGACTTGAATTCAAGACCTCAAATCAAAAGAGTAAGCGTCTTACCACTCTGTTGTGATCTACACTTTTTATTATGTCACAATATACATGTTGTTATTGAGTAATTTGGTGCATAATTACTCTTCTACTAATCCATCTTAATTTATATATATTTTTTAATTTAATTCATTTTATAAAATAACAAAAACAAAAAAACAAAAGGTCCTAAACATTTTTTATATTTTGAGCAAATTGTTTATTTGGTCATTAATATTTTTAAGAAGTTGTGATTTAGTTCTCAATTTTTTTTGTGGCCAAAAGATCTCTAAACTCTTTAAAAGAGTGCAAAGTGATCCTTTTACTAATAAATGTTAAAAATTTAAGAAAAAAAATATAACGTTAATCACACATAATTTACTATTTAAGCATAATTAAAAAAATTACATAATTAAAATTGCATATGTAATACATGTGATTTATTCTATCCAATTTTTAAAATCTATTTAGTAAAAAGGATCATTTTACACCTTTTTAAAAAATTTAGGGATCTTTTAGCGATAAAAAAATTAAGAATCAAATCGTAACTTTTATACATACAAAAATTAAAGATTAAACGAGTAATTTACCCGGATATTTTTTGCATCCAAACTTCCTCTCAATGGCCAATGCCCAAGATGTATCAACTTTCCCCACATCTCTTCATGCACATTTCTCTTCTTTCTTTTTATTTTTTATTTATTTATTTTTTTCGGTTAAGTGAACTAACTGGAGAATGGATGGTGTAGATATATATATTTTTTCAGTTCAGTAATAGATAGGTTTTTTTTTTTTTTTTTTTTGGCTAATGATAGTATAATATGTCAAAGTTGTACATCACGATGACAAGATCTCAAGTTATTTTTACCTAACAACATTTTACTCTTTAAAAGGTTTTTTTTTTTTTTTTTAATATGTTGGTACCCTGTCGTTGAATTTCCCTGAATATACAAATTAAGATAATAGGGAAATGTTAAAATCTTCAGATTTTTTGGTCTCAAGTCAATTTTTGAGTCATTTTTAATAATAGTCAATGTTCAACTTAAAATATGAGGTGAATACAATTCCTAAGATTGTTCTATTAGAACAACAATTAGACTTTTTTTTTATTAAGGTTTTGTTTGGCATTCAAGTTCAACTTCAACTAAAGTGTATTTTTTTTATATCAGTTTTTGTCTTTTTTTGAAAAGTTAATAAAATTTGTAACTAGTTTTTGAAAGTCAACCAACTATAACTTAAAAATTTCATCTATAACCGACAAACCAAACGCAAATTAAAACTGAATTTGTCAATTTTAAAGTTTGATTCATATTGAAAGTAATTGGAAATCATGTAAAACTCTTGGTTTTTTATGATTTGTTTAATAACTAAAATATCAAACTTACCTTCTTTTTCTTTTTACAACTTAAAGCAGAGATATTCGAATTATATAGCTTACAATAGATTATGTAAAAGTACCGTTAGATTTATGTTTATTTACTCTCGAAAGTTACATTTTAGCCCTTGAGAGTGATCCTAGTAATCCTATTGATTTTCTAAACATCCAATTTAAACTTCTGAATACAAAATCTAATGACCTCTTAATATCGAGTTCCAATCTATTCCCACATTGGCTCACTTAATTAAAAGGGTAATTTGTTTATTTAGTCTTTGAATTGTGAATATTCTATTATTTTAGTCCTTAAACTTTTGATTTTGACAAATTAGTTTATACACTTTTGATTTTTGACAGTTTTGGTCACTCATACTAAAATTGACAAGCGCTTTCTGAAATTTAACATAAATAATCGTATTCATATCACATAATAATTAAAATTTTTTACGAAATTATTACGTTAAGTTCAAAAAATTTTAGTTTTTTAGGACTTTAAGAAGAATAAGGAGGGAATTTTTATACTTAGTGTAATTATTTTAGTAATTTGATTATTTATTATATTTAATTCTTATTTATTTGATCAAATTATTAAATTTAGATGATATGATAAATAAGTAGTAGAGGAACATACAATAAGATAGAAAAATTGAAACAACATATATGAACTCCTTGATATCAACTCTCGATGTCAAAATAGAGGATGCATTGGAACTAGTAATAATTTGTTCTTTAGTTTCATTTAATATTTTAATTGGTGTTAGTTGGTATAAAGGAAATTAATGACAGTAGACAAACATCAACATATAGTTTTATTTCTACAACCTAAAAAAAAAAACCTAAATCAATGGACAAGTTAATTTAAATAGAGGTCATGGACAATTACTATTTACCAACCTAAATCAAGATGCAAAGCAACATAGAATTCAAAAGTCTGATTTTATGCCTTTTGGTTTTTAATGAAAAGTCTAATCCCACCTACAAAGACATGTGAGATTGATGGCCTTCGTGGAAGGAAGAAAAAATAAATAAATAATCAAATAAAAAGTATGATTTGCTTCTGAAATGCATTTTATATTGCTAATTGCAAATAGAAAATATAAAAATAGAGATAGAAAAAGGAGATAAATATTTTTCTTTGTCAACAGGAGCCACCTCTATTGAACATGGGATCTAGTTGGAACATGCAATTGGGTGCTTGTTTATATTGCTTTTTTAACATCAAAATTGACTTTGATTTCTGAATTCTAAGTTGGCAAATTCATTGTAACTGCTCGACTGCTCATGGCCTTGCCATCTTCTTTTTTCATGCCTTTTTAAAAAAAAAAAATAATAATTTTTAATTTCATTTTAGATCTAAAAAGTTAGTTAGCCTCCAACTTCTTACCAATTTCCCCCTTTTTTTTTTGGTTTAAATAGGGAGGAATCTAATTTCAATTATTGTTGATTTGTATTTAATCTAGAATAAGCAATTGTAGTTTCATTTACAAAATTTTGTTTTAGGTTTTTTATTGATGTCACAATTGGAGTTTATTTTTTGATTTTTTTTTAAAATTTTGATAAATGACATCCTAAACTTAAAAATATATTCTATAACACCCTTAATTGATACTAGTGTTAATTTTTTTGATAAAAATTGATATGTAACTTACATATAAGTTATTAATTAATAGCATGAAAGGTCTATTTTAATCAATATTAATCCGAATTTAAAAGATCATAAACCTAATCAATTTGGACTAAAATAGAGAAAAACAATTATTTCTACCATTAATTAATGACTTATGTACAAGTTAGATGTCAAGTTCAATTGAAAAATTAATATTGTTATCAATGGGGATGTTTTACAATCTATTTTTTAAGTTCAGAGAATAAATTATCAAAATAAAAAAACTCATAGATGAGATAAGTTTAGGGATATCACTATGAAAAAATCTTTTTATTTATATGACCCATTTTAGTGACCGAAGCAATCTTTCAAAATAGAAAAGTAAACGTAGATCGGACCAAACAAATCGACCCATGACCCTCGCCATCCCGCACATGAAGGACGAGATGAACCTAGATTTATGATTACCAAGTTGGGTTGGTCGGGCAGAGTTATATAGTCAACCTTTTTTTAGCTACATATCTTCCATGTAAAACATATAGATTGGCTCGTCTCACCAAGATATAAGATTGACCTTTGTTTCTACAGGGAGGGTCCAGCTTAGCCCGCATGGACTATGTCAGAACGAGCATCCCAATCTTCCACCTTTATTTTTAAATATTCAATCTTAATGGCTCAAGTAAAAGGTCTACAATTTACAAAGCTCTTGTTTAGATAAAAGGTTTGAATTGAAAAATTCAATCCAAATTAAAGTCCTCATTTTTTCTAAATATGCACCACATTTATTTTTTTAATCTCTCCTAAATACCAATCTGGTTTAAGTTCCCAATTCGAATTGGATTTTTGCAATTCGTACTCGTGTTACAAACAAAGGCGAGGGAATTTGCATAATAGCTCATAGTTTGCATAGCTCTACCTAAATCACCCTCCTTTATTTGGTGATTATTAACCTGATAAATTTTATTAATTTTTAAGAAAAAGATAAAAACTGAAAAAAAAAATATAATTTAACTAGAGTTAAACTTAAAATATCAAATAGAGATTTAAGGGTTTGTTTGGTAAAACGATTTAAGTTGAAATTTTTAAGTTTTAATAGTAAATTTTTTTAAATTTTTAAAAAAGATAAAATATTTTTTGAAAAAAAGATAAAAACTTTTTAAGAAGAAGATAAAAAAAAATTTGAGTTAAATGATTTGAGTGATTTCACTAAACAAACCATAAATGTTTCCCTAGCCCACAACTTTGTCCGAAATAATTTCTAGCCCCCAAAGAAAAAACAATAAACTTTATACAAAACTCATCGACATCACACAAGAACACTCGCTTCCTCGTAACGCCACGTCATAACGAGATTACATCAACTCTTCGAATCCCAACAATATGATTGGCTCGTTCTACGTGTTGGCAGCAATTTAACAGCGATGGAATCACACCGCCCTGAGTTCGCGCGTGAAAGCCCGCCAATCGCCGTTTTGACTTAACAGACTCACCACATACGACGTCGTGCCGCTGTCTGCTCCACTGTTCTCTCGCTTTGGCAATTCTGTAAATAAGATTCAGTCGGCCCCAAAAAGGACCAAAGACCAACAACCCCTCTCTCTCTCTTTCTCTCTCCTCACTTTCTCTCTCTAGCGGTTCGTCGTCGTTTCAAGTTCAGTGACGTTCAGCCATGGCGTTCGTTTCCTTCGTCGGGAGGGTTCTTTTCGTCTCCGTCTTCGTTCTCTCTGCCTGGCAAGAGTAAGAACCAGATCTGCTCTGTTCCCCTTTTCTGTTTGGTTCTCGAGAAAAATACGACGAAGTCGAGTTTTCTCAAGTGTTAGACTAGTTTGAAGCTTCGGATCTGATAGTCTCGAAAAAATTTTATGTTTTTTTACTTTATTTAATTTTGTTTTGTTTTTAAATCTTGGTTTTTTGGTCAGTTTGTTGGTTCCTTTTCAAGTTTAGTAGCTTTCGTTTTCGAATCTGTGAGCGAGTTTTCACTTGTTGGTGCCCTTTTATTTTTTTATTTTTGAGAAATTTTGTTTTCCTTGAGTAAGACAAGCAAACAAATTAGTAACTTTGTTCAAAATCTATACATTTTTTGTTTTTTGTTTTTAAATTTTTTTTAGCACGCTGAGCATGTAATGTAGATCTAAAAGGGCTTTACTTGAACTACTCCTAATTTCTTGACTTTTTAGTTTTTAGTTTTTAGTTTTTTTTTTTTAATTATTTTTATTTTTTTATTATTATTGAAAAGTTTTGAAACTGGCCCTCCAAAATTTTGTAGTAACTTTTTAGCCTAAGTGAAGTTAAATATCTTTCTTATTTTAGGATTCTTGGCATTTTCTGGCCTCAAAATTCTGTCAATAGCTATAAATTCCCCCTGTTTCCGGATTCTTATTCAAATTGGTGGCACAAGATTAAATTTTTTAGATAAATAATGAAGATTTAGGATTAAAATGTGAAATTTCCTAGTTAGAAGTCGTTTGCTGGTAAGTTCAGACTTTGAATCTGTGTTTTGCTAGAATACTTATTTTAGGAGCTATTAGTAATGTTCTTAAATATTTACTATGACTACGCCTTTTCTTATAAGTCATGTTTTCGCTTGATTTCTAGATCGTAGTTGGATTTGATGAATCTAGTTCCTTATTTAGTAAAAAAATATTAGAAACTATAAATGGGTTATTTTTTAGAGTTGAAATGAGCTTGGCTTTGCTCATGAAGGCAGTTTATTTTATTTTTTGGCTTCGGCTTGCACGTGTATCAAAATGTTTAGATGCTCGATCTTGAATCGGTTTGTTTCCATTTGCAGGTTCAACGAATTTGGCACTCACGGCGGACCAGCAGCCAAGTCTCTGGAACCAAAATTCAATGTTTTCTCAAAACACGTTTCAGCTCAAACTGGGATCAAAGTGCCTGAAGTTCCAGTAAGAATTGCATTTGGTTTGTGTTAGCTCAAATTTTCGAGAGTACACACATAATTTGCATACGGTAGCTAGTACATGCAATTGATGTTGAAGTTGTTATTGGCAGATTAAACATTTGGTGGCTGCTGCCATAGCGTTGAAGGGCCTCGGGAGCCTTCTATTCATCTTTGGCAGCTCATTCGGAGCCTATCTTCTGGTTGGTAAAGCTTAACTTAGCTTACCCGCTTTTTTACTTTTTTGTTTACTTGTCGAAGAAGATATGATTCTGAATTATGTCTCATTATCTTTTTTGCAGCTTCTGCATCAGGCTATTGTCACTCCCATATTGTATGACTTCTACAACTATGATGTCGAAAGGAAAGAATTCGCTCAACTTTTTGCCAAGTTTACCCAGGTTGGCAATCAAGAAAAACTGTGTTGAATTGTTTCTCCTTCATACCATGATTAAACTTTGGTATTACATTTTACGGAATGGAATGAAAGCAAATTGAATAAATATGCTGAGACGAAATGGATTGAACTGTTTGTTTGCTATACTAGCTGCTTGTCTCAGCTGAAAATGTGGAATTTTTAAAGAATGAGGTTGCTTATCTCTATGTTGCAGAATTTGGCACTGTTTGGGGCTTTGCTCTTTTACATTGGCATGAAGAACTCCATTCCTAGGCGGCAACTGAGGAAAAAAGCTCCAAAAGCTAAAACTACATGAGAAGGGACGCTTCTTGACGATTCGAGGGTTCGGTTTCCCGACGCATACCTGAATCTAATTCAGGAACTACTTTTGTATCACTGTAATGTTATGGGGGGGAAATTTTTCGTTTTGAGAAAATAGGGAATTTGATCAGGGAAAAGAGGGCTCCTTTTTTACTCGTTTTCAGGTGTGATTTTGTTTTGTTTTAAGATTTTTTTTTTCTTTGAGCCAGTTTGTAGACATTGAATTGAGGTTTAGTAAGTTCCAAGATCCATTGAAGTATATTTTCTTGCCCTTTCACTTTCATGGCATATCTTTTAGGTGAGCTTTCTTTGAGAATTTGGATTATGATTGGAGCAGTTTTGAGTTGTGTTGCAAATTTTTAACGTCAATTCATAGGCGAGATTATTCCAAAATAGTTTATACCAATAGTGTATAATAAAAGGTCTTACTGACATTGTAAACTTGCTTAACAGCAGACCTAGGGATGTAAATGGAGTGGGACGGGTTGGTTTTTTGCAGCCCCGCCTGCCCCACTTAGGAAACCCGCCCCACTTGACCTGTCCTATTTAATATGCAGGGTGAGTCGTGGACCAGTTGGTTGTGTCCCTTTTTTTTTTGTTAAATAAAGAATCTGGTAGTGGTTCTGTCATTTCTCGTTTTTTAGACTTCACACAGACAGGGACAACTCCTTTAGGTTGACATAATATTCAAACCTTTAATTCCCCACTTGATGAGATCTTTAAATTTGAATCCTACGTTAACCCATCCATCCATGTGTGGGCAGTTGGTTGTGTCCCTTGAAACCTTTGCTTGGCAGTTGGCTGTGTCCCTTGACACCTTTGCTGCTTAGCAACTTCACAGCGTCATCACAGATATTTGGATCTCTCCCAAAAGCACAAATCTGTACAAATAACGTTCAGATTTCAGAAGGCCTTGGTGGTCCAGCAGATTTTGCTCGCAAAATTGGGACAAAAAGGATAAGGGTTTTTGGTGCTTTTACTTTCGAATTTCGACCAAATTTGCAAGTAATCCCCTGAATTTTTGATAATGGCAAATTACTCCCCATTTTAAATGTTGTACAATTATTCCCTTTCAAATTTTTAATATCCATGACATGACGTAGTCTGATTGTCAAATGAAATTTCAATCTCTTCCTTCAGACGACGTCATGTTATGTGTACGAGTGTGTTCCCGTTCAAATTTTAACGGATCATAAATTTTATGGAGTAATGCAACCATATGAAATTGACCTAATCAAAATTAGAATTTTAAGGGATAATTTGCACATGCAGATGAGATTTCAAGTTAAAGAGGATTCCACATGGGATTTGGGACAATTAAAAACATTAGATATATGGTTGCAACTGTCCTAAAATTTATTCACCAAAAAAAAAAAAAAAAAGCCATGAAATTTTCAGTACCAAAATAATAAAGTGACCAAAGTGGGCTGCAGCTACTTATCTGTCTGTCAATGCAATAATCCCACTGTCTTCACCATTTATGATCTGTTCACAACCTTCCTTCTAATAAGGGCTCACACCCAGTCCCCCATATCTAACTTAGCTGTTTCCCTCATCCAACTTCTGCCCAGACACTAATGGCAAACAAAAACTTTTTTTATTTTTTATTTTTATTTTTTATAAATAGAAATAATTATCCAAAAAATCTATTTTTAGGTTACCCTTTTAAAATATATCTATTTTTTAATAATATTACGTATATATCTATTTTTTAACAAATAAATATCTATAATATTTATATTATTTTATTTTTATATAAATTCTTTTATTTTTCTTTTTTGACTTTAATGATAGATATTTATTGTTGATAAATGTAAATTACTTTTAATAAATCCAAATTAGTTATAAACATCAAAATAATTATCATTAATATAAAATATTTACTATAAGATGAAGATTCAGATTAAATAATAAACATACTACAATGAATTTATTATGAAAAAACCTATTTATTTATGTAATCTACTACAAATCAAATGATTGTTATTTATGCTTCAACCAAACAAATTAAAAATAACACAACAAATGGTATCGAATTCTTTATGAAAAATCCCCTATTATTTAGTAAGAATGAAATCGAACCTATCTTTATGATAAAAACTGATTTATTATATGAAATATTTTTTTTGAGACGTTCCTTTTTCTTTATTTAGGTCATTCTCATTAATCCAATTTTTGAGAAAACATTTCCTTTTTGGTTCATTATGAAAATTTACACCGTCTTTACATTAAATAAAAAAAGGGGATAGATCCACGGATCCACGGTAAATCTCATTCAATTAGATTTACATATGGTAGATTAAAAAAAGAACGTCAAAATAAAGTGCATAGACAGCACCACTATTATTATAGTTTTCTAAAAAGGTAACTTCTTTTTATCACTTCACATTTGGAAATAAATATTTAAATGTCTATAATACTGACTGAAAAATCATTGTCATATTGAATGGCAACACCATGATATTGAGATTACTGATGATACTGACATGTAACCGCGAAGTTCCTATAATTACAACCTAATAACTGTGGTATTCACCTAAAAGCGTGGAAAATAATAACAAAAAGACGACCATTGTCACTACAATACTTTCAGATTTTCCTTTTATATCATTCCTTTAACAATTTCATTAAATTAACTTTAGTCCTCTTTGATAAACATCTTAGATTTCATTTATTTTTGTTTCTTTTTTTTGTAATTTTTTTATTTGTTATTTTCCATTCTTTATGAAGTATAATATTATCTTTATAATTACTTTTTTAGACGTTTATGTAAATAAAAAGAAAAACAGACATATTTCAAATCAACACATTTAATTTAGACATCTATGTAAATAACTTTTTTTATACTGTTAGGGCCACTTGCACAAAGCTCTGAAACTTTAGACTCCTTTCATAAAAAAAAAAAAAAAAAAGTCTGCATTTTTTTTTGTTTACTCTGAAATTTTATACGCCTTTAGACATCTTTTTGTTTATTCTTTTGATTTAGGACTTTTTTCGAGTAAATTGTTGATTTACTGATGGTAAATCACTGGTCTACTCCATAAATCAGAACTGTACAAAAAGGTACATTCATTGCAATTCCCCCCTCTCTATCTTTCTCTCTTTCCTTTTCTTTTTTTAATACTACATTTTTCTTTTAATAGCATAATAACACTTGAAATCATCAAAATTAGACTAATATTATGCAAAAACCTATTGGTGGACACATTTTTAAACTATCTAATTTTTTGTTATATAATATAATTCTGATGAGATTTCATCATGAAGAATTATGCTTTATTGATAAATTTTCTTTTTTTCTTTTCCGCATCCCACCACAAAATTCCTTTACCAAAAAATCCTAGAGAGAGAAAGAGAGAGAGAGAGAGAGAGAGGTCGGAGGGACTAAAATCCAACTCTAACATCCAAGTGGTCATTCACAACTTCGGAGCAACTTGCCTCAATAATGGCTTCAAAAACATTTTTGTTGTCGTTTTCTCCATTGCAAAATTGACTTGTCTCTCTCTCTCTCTCTCTTAGTAGAAAAGTTGACTTCTCTCTTGCACCATTACCAACAATCTATATCTATATCTATATCTATATCTGTAAATTATAACTTCTACAGAGAGCAAATAAGCTGCCTCATCAGGCAAAGGGAAGAAGAGAAAATGGTGTCTCCAACTAGAGATGAATCTCCAGCAACATCCGAGTCCAACAATTATGACAGACTAAGTGAACTAAAAGCTTTTGATGAAACAAAGGCTGGTGTCAAAGGACTTGTTGATTCCGGGATAACCAAGATCCCTCGTTTCTTCTGCAATCCATCAAACGACATGATCAACAAGTCCTCCTCAGTTTCGGGTGAAACCCTGTCGAGTACTATTCCGGTTATCGACCTCAAAGGCCTCGTCGAAGATCCGGTTCGACGCAAGGAGATTGTAGAGAGAGTTAGAGAGGCGTCTGAGACTTGGGGGTTCTTCCAAGTTGTCAACCATGGAATTCCCTTGAGTGTTCTGCAGGAGATGGAAAACGGGGTGTGTCGGTTTTTTGAGCAGGATGAGGATTTGAAGAAGGAATTCTACACCCGGGATGTCACTAGAAAGGTGGTTTATAATAGCAACTTTGATCTGTTTAACTCTCCCATGGCTACTTGGAGGGACACCTTTTTCTGCTTCATGGCTCCTAATCCTCCGAAGCCCGAGGAATTGCCCGAGGCTTGCAGGTTTGTGACTAATTTGAGACATAGAATGATCATTTTATTTCAGTCATTTTACTTTGTGAAGATATTAAACTCTTATCTGGTTCATAGGTTCAAACCTATAATTTAACCTTTTTCTATATTGTTTTCTTTCACAAAAGTTTGAATTTATCGTTCGAATTTACTTTACAAACTTATAATCCAAACAGACCAGAAATCATCAAAATTATTCTTTGTCCGGGTATTTTAGCTGGCTAGGATTTGAGGGAATTTTTTAGTGGGAAAACACTACAGTATGAGAGGGGGGGTACTATTATGATTGTCTTTATTAAGTGGGGCACTACTAAATTTATTAAATAATTGTTAAAAGAAATTCAAAAATCTTAGTGAAGGCACGTGTCCCATTGAGGCGAAAGGAGAACGCAACTCTTCTATTGGATACAATTGTATATTTATTCATGTTCATTTGGTTTTCAAGGAATGTAGCCCATTTTTTTAGTACTCAATTTTTGTTCTCATTCTTGTATTACATAATTTTAGTACTAAAATTGTTATGTAGGTCATTTACATGATTCATGATTTTGTTGAAATTCTAGGAATGAGATGATCTTGTATTCGAAGGAAGTGATGAAATTAGGCGTGTCATTGTTCGAGTTGTTGTCCGAGGCTTTGGGGCTAGACTCAAACCACCTAGCGGACATAGAGTGCGCTGAGGGACTTGCATTTATAGGCCATTACTATCCACCATGTCCCGAGCCAGGGCTAACCATGGGAACTGCCAAGCACTCCGATAACGACTTCCTTACCGTGCTTCTACAAGACCAAATCGGAGGTCTCCAAATCTTGCGTGACGACCAGTGGTTTGATGTTCCACCCGTCCCCGGAGCTTTAGTGGTCAATATCGGAGATCTTCTGCAGGCAAGTTTGTTTCTTGGTTTGAACTAGAAACTTGTTGGTACTCTTTAGAAAGCAGTACAACATTCTGTTTTTGGATTGAAATTGTGCAGCTTATATCGAACGACAAGTTCAAGAGCGTAGAACACAGAGTGCTGGCGAACCGTGCAGGGCCAAGAATATCCGTGGCGTGCTTTTTCAGCACCAGTTTTCAGCCATCTTCAAGACTGTACGGACCAATTAAAGAGCTGTTATCGGAAGACAATCCTCCAATCTACAGAGAAACGACGGTTCATGAATACGTTTCTTACCTTGCCACACACGGTATCGATTGTCCCCTCCAACGCTTTCGGCTGTGAACTCTTTCGCTTACATTATCTACAATTATAAGCTCCAATTACTTGACTGTTATTGATGATTGGAGTGTTGTTGTTGTTTGTTTGTTTGTTTGGTTGTTTTGTTTTGTTTGTTTGTTTGTTTGTTTTTTTTTTTTTCAGTAAGCACAATTTTGTTAAAAAACAAAAGAAAAAGATCATACAAACCTAAAATCTTAAAAAAAAAAAAAAAAAAGAAAGACCAAAACTAAAACTAGAAAAATATCCAAAAGCAAACAAACTGGAAGAAGTGACCAAAGAGAAATCGTTAAGATATTCTCGGTAAAACCCTTCCTTTATGGGTTCTAAGCTGTTTAATGTAGTCTATGTATATGGAGTCAGGGATGGAGCCAGGCTTTTATGGGGCACAAATATAGACAAAATTAAAAAAAAAAACCAAATAAAAAATCAAATATTTTTTATGACGACTTCTCTCTCTTTTTGTTTTTTGTTTTTGTTTTTGTTTTTTGTTTTTTGTTTTTTGTTTTTAATACCATTGTATAATATCTTCATTGATAATGCCATCAAAAATTTCTTTGATAGTATTAGAGTTGTTATTTATTTATTTATTTAGTTTTTAGAATAGAACTAGAGTTGCAAAGAAAAATGTGAACGAATGAAAAACAGAAAAGAGAAAGGGATAATATGACAAAAGAAACCAGAAGAGAATAAAAATAAGAAATAAATTATAAAGACTGTAAAAATTGTTTCAATTGAAGAGGTTAATTAAATAAGGGAGAGTTGAATTAAATTCAATTATATAAAAAGAGAAAAGAAAAAGTACCTGAATAGCATAAACTTAAAAGATCATTGTATCAATATGACAAAAAAATATATTAGATCAATATGACACTAAATTAGACTAAAGTAAATTAAAGTTTGTGTTATATTAATCAAGATGAGAGAATTTATATTATATTAGTCAATAGATAAAAAAATGTGATTATTTAGAAAATTTTCTAAAAAAAAAAGAAAAAAAAAAGAAGCCTAATTAAAGTCTGATGTTGGAAGGACTCAGAAGTCTGTCAGGCCCAAATTTGAGAAACCGCAAAAACAAGAAGAGTTTTCTAGTGGGGGCACAAACGAGTATTTAGCACGGATTCTCTCTACATTTTTTATATTTGGACAACTTACTTCTTAAATTTTTAATTTTAGTAATTCATCCTCTTAATTTGTAAAATTATGGCAATGTACCCCCTAGAAGTTAATTTTCTGTTAAATTAGTTACAAAAAGTCCATATACACCTCATGTGAAGACGAAAAAACCTATTTCCAACAAAAAATTTTCAAAGCCTAATACAAATCCTAATACATATCTTCCAATTTCAAATATTTTATTTAGTATAAAATTAACTAAATAGGGTACATTATAACAATTTAGCAAGTTTCAAGGATAAATTGCTAAAATTAAAAATTTTGGAGGTAAAAATTTTGGAGGTAAATTATGCCTCCGTTTGATGAAATTTTTAAGTTGGAGTTGGTTGATTTTTTAAAAACTAATTCTAATTTTTATTGACTTTTCAGAAAAAGATAAAACTTTTATGAAAAATTTAAGTTTGAGTTGAATCACCAAATCAAATGTATAAAAGAGTAACAAGTTTACAAGATATTATAACTATACTAAAAGGATGGACTGAGGTGAAATAGTGTTTAGTATACAGTAAAATTACATTTTTACCCTTCATAATAGCTTTGTCAGACCGTTGCACAGTAAAATACCGAATCTACCCCTTCTGTGTGTTTATTATATTAGTATCTGCTTTCACTGTTCAGTGAATAGTGTTTTTTTCCTTTGCTACGTTTTTTATACTTTGCTGCTTTGTTTTACTGTTCATTGAATAGTGTTTTTTCAAAACTTTTACTACTCCTTCAACTGTTTAGTGAATAGTGTTTTTTTTTTTCTTTGGTTCATTTTTTATTTTTTTTTTTATTTTTAACTTTTGCTGATTTTGTTTTACTGTTCAGTAAATAGTATTTTTTCCAAAAACTTTTATTACTTTGCTATAAGTTTTTTTTTTTTTTTTTTTTTTACTTTTACTGTTTTGTTACAGTAAAAATATGTAATATTTTACTGTTTAATAAACATTGATTTTTGTTTTGTTTTTTTTAATTTTTGTTGCTTTTGCTGTACAGTTTTTTTCCCTACAGTAATGCACAGTAATTACTTTTTCTACATTAAACTACCGATTTTACCCTTATCCTATGTGTTGATTTTAACTTATCTACAGTGAAAGGATGATTTTGTCCTCGCATATTTGACTGTTTTGTCTACAGTGCAGAGACTTTTTGCCCCTCTGATTTAGTTGGTTTTCATTCATCTATAGTGAGTTGATATTTTTACCCTTATTATGCAAAAGTTGTCGGCTGCCCAACAAAGTATAATTACCGTTTTACGCCTCTTTTTTAGTTCTTTTTCTTTTTCCTACAGTGTGTTACCAGTTTTACCCTTATTTAGAGTTTGTTTTTTTTTTCTTAATATTATTTTTGCCTTTTTTTTACACTAAATTTTAGACATTAGATTCTGATCTATTGTTGTATTGTGTTTTTGCTCACTTTGCCTTTTTTGATTTTTAAACGATTTTTTTATTTTAAATTTTTTATCTTTATTTCAGATTTTTTGTGTGTGTCTTTTTTGTTTTTTTTGTTCTATTTTTTAAAGACCCATTTTTTTTTAAGAATTCTGCATGCAATTTTTTTTTGTTTTTTTTTTGTTTTGTTTTATATTTTAAAAATCATTTTTTTTTGCATGTATATAACCTGATAAATTTTTTTTATTTTTTTTAAACTGTAAAAAAAAGGAGAAAATGTGATATATATTTAATTTTGTTATAATGTTTTTGTTAGGGTTAGTTATTTCCGGTTCTTTTGAGTTTAAAGATTTTTGTTTTTTTTTTTTGTTTTCTTCTTTATTTTTGTTTTAATTTTTTTCTTTAAATGAGTATAATTACATAAATTTTTTTTCTTTTTTGCTTTTGTTTTCGTTTTTATTTTTATTAGTACTATTGTCATTTTGATTTTGCATCTTCACTGTTGGGAGAGATTTTGAGAAGAATTATACTTATTATAATTATAATATTTATCTTAACCAACTGTTTTTATCATATAATACTCAGTTTATTTATTTATTTTTTTCTTCCTTTCCCGTGTAATGCACGGGTATTAAACTCGTTAGTACTAAAAGCCGAAGAAACCAGTTAAAGAAAGCCAAGTTGATAAATAAGTATATATAAAAAAAAAAATCTTTATTTGCTTTGTCATGTGCCCCAACTAGGTCAAACGAGAGAACTTGGGCAACAAGCAAAGCTCCTTGGGCAACAAGCAAAGCTCCTTGGGCAACAAGCATTGCAGTAGAAGTGGTTCACTTTGAGCCATATCTAATTATTACAAAGTTGACTTGTCTGGTCCCATTGCATGTACATATATATACATACATATTTTTTATGTCTATATATATGGAGTTGGAAAAAACTACACAAAACAAGCAAACTCATTAGGAAAAGGAGAAAAAGAAGAAGAGAAAATGGCAACTTCTACCCCAAATGAATCTCCAGCAATATCCGAGTCGAAATATGATAGGCTGAGTGAAGTGAAAGCTTTTGATGAAACAAAGGCTGGTGTCAAAGGACTTGTTGATTCCGGGATAACCAAGATCCCCCGTTTCTTCTGCAATCCATCAAACGACATGATCAACAAGTGCTCGACATTTTTGGGTGAAACCCGGTCGAGTAGTATTCCAGTTATAGATCTCAAAGGCCTTGCCGAAGGTCCGGTTCGACGCAAGGAGATTGTCGAGAGAGTTAGAGAGGCGTCCGAGACTTGGGGGTTCTTCCAAGCTATCAACCATGGAATTCCTGTCAGTGTAATGCAGGAGATGGAAAACGGGGTACGTCGGTTTTTCGAGCAGGACACTGAACTGAAGAAGGAATTCTACACCCGGGATGTCACTAGAAAGGTGGGTTACAATAGCAATCATGATTTGTTTAGTTCTCCCATGGCTACTTGGAAGGACAGCTTTTTCAGCAACATGACTCCTAATCCTCCGAATCCCGATGAATTGCCCGAGGCTTGCAGGTTTGTGACTCTGTTTTTCGTCCATGAGTAATATTTGTTCTTTGTCAAGTAGGATATATAATTTTTAATATATAAATGTCGAGAGATAATAACTGATATCGGAATTAACAAACACATCCCGACTAGGTTGGCACACACTAGTTGATTCGTAATCTACCGAATCCTAAATTGAGACAATGCCGTGATCCGTTTAGCCTTTGTTCAGAAGGTGAACCACATAAAGAAGAGTCACTTTCCAACCAAAGATTAGTCACTACAACAAAAAGTGCTTTTAACAACACAAAATTTACGACATTTTTCTTAAAATCTCGTAAAAAGATTCTTAAACTACATTTTTTTGTCAAATGTCGTAGAAACCACTATTTTACGACATTCAAGAGAAAAATGTCATCAAGTTTTATTTTATTGCATAAACAAGATGACATAAAAATGCTTATAAATGTGTGGATTTTTACGTGTATTTCACTTCGGGACTTTCTACTTAACAAAGAACAAAACAAAATAAAAACAAAAAATTTGTCAACATGTGAAAACAAGACTTTCCTCGACAATGGGGGAAAACTATAATCTTTTTTTTAAATGTTATACAATTATGATTTTCTTAATTAAGTGGGGCACAATTTAACTTATTTAAAACTTACGTGGGATTAAAAGAAATACGACAATCTCAGTGGGAGCATGTGTCACCGTTTAGGCGAAAGGATAACGTGACTCTGCCCATTGAGTGCAATTGTTATGCGGTACATTTGTATGTCCACTAATTGGTGTTCAAGGAATGAAGACAAGATTAGTTGGTCATGAATAAGAACCTTTTGTTCTCTCTCTTTGTAATGCTAAAATGTTGTGCAGCTCTTTTACATGATTGATTTGTTGAAATTATAGGAATGAGATGATTTTATACTCAAAGGAAGTGATGAAATTAGGTGTTTCGTTGTTCGAGTTGTTGTCTGAGGCTCTGGGGCTCGACTCGAATCACCTAAAGGACATAGAGTGTGCTAAGGGACTTGCATTTATAGGCCATTACTATCCACCATGTCCTGAGCCAGAGCTAACCATGGGAACAATCAAGCACTCCGACAACGACTTCCTTACCGTGCTTCTACAAGACCACATTGGAGGCCTCCAAGTCTGGCACGACAACCAATGGTATGACGTCCCGCCCCTTCCCGGAGCTTTAGTGGTCAATATCGGAGATCTTCTTCAGGCAAGTTTGTTGCACGATAACATTCTCTCTCTTTGTTGGACAAATACAGTTTCTTTATATCAATTTAGGTTATTTTCTTTTCCTCCTTTGCATCTCCATTGACGATTTAGTGGCGTTTATTCGACCCACTTTTGATCAATCATAAACTAACATATCAATCGTATGACAATTTCATAAGATTTTATGTGACAATTCTTGACATTTGAATAAACTTAGGGGTGGTTATATGTAGCATTTTTTGTTTGGATTAAGAAACTCCATTTTCTTTTTTCTTTTTGTGGGGATTGAAACTTTGCAGCTTATATCAAACGACAAGTTCAAAAGCGTAGAACACAGAGTGCTGGCGAACCGTGCAGGGCCAAGAATATCCGTGGCATGCTTTTTCAGCACCAGCCTTCAGCCATCTTCAAGACTGTATGGGCCAATTAAGGAGCTGTTATCAGAAGATAATCCTCCGATCTACAGAGAAACGACGGTTCAAGAATACGTTTCTTACTTTGCTACGCGTGGTATTATAAGTCCTCTACAACTTTTTCGGCTGTGAACTTGGATCGTGTTCTTTATCGAAATAACGATCCCAAAACATTTCATAAGACTTGAATGTTTGATTAATAAAAAGTCCATTTCGCCTCTGTTGTTTGTTGCCTAATTAGCTAGTTTTATTTTTTATTTAATTGATAGTTTTAATGGTTGTATTTTTTTTTTTGTTTTTAAGCAAATAATAATCATAATAACTAGAATGATTTAAACTTGCATTTGGTTCACCGGTTAGAGATGAAATTTTTAAGTGGAGTCGGTTGAATTTTCAAAAATTAGGTATAAATTTTGTTAAATTTTTAGAAAAAGATAAAAACTGAGATGAAAAAGTACAGTTTAGGGGGTGTTTGGCCCATAAGTCCAAACTAAGATTTTCAAACTTTTTTTTGTCTTTTTCCTAAAAAGTTTTTGTCTTTTTCCTAAAAAGTTTTTTGTCTTTTCTGAAAATTCAAAAAAATTTACTATTGAAACTTAAAAATTTCAACTCAAACTTACACACCAAACTCCCCCTTAGTTATGGTTAAACTCAAATGCTAAACAAAGCCTAAGATTATCTCAATTATTGTCTTGAGCATTTGATCTCAGTCGCTTTCAAATTATCTTGTCCTTGCCTGCTTCACACGCTTCTTGATCTTATGGTTTTTAAGTGTTTATTTACTCTAAGCAGCTAAAAACCACAATTCAAACGAACAAGAAAATGCTAGCTAGAAACCAAAAAAATTGGCCCCAGCGCTAGCTCATCTCCACTTCTTTGGAGCCACATTATCCTTTGACGGGACAGCTGCGCCGCCTACGCGGAATTCTTACTAGTTTTGCTTGTATGCCACTGATTGTCCTTTCAGTGGTCACTAGTTATTAAGACTTTGCAAGACATATGAACCTAAAAAAAGATTTAGGCCTTACTCAATCAAGCATTATTTAACAACTTGTAGTGATTTCAAACCTTGCCTTGTCGTTGTAGTTTTTTGCGCCGCAAAATGGACCTTTCGCAACGTTCCCCGTCTATGAATATTGTTGGTGTATCACGTCCATTATCACATCTAACATACTGCTGGTAATGGAGAGCAGGAGAAGAAAATGGTTGCTACTGGTAAAGATGAGCTAAGTATGATAGACTTAGCGAGCTAAAAGCGTTCGACGAAACCAAGGCCGGTGTTAAAAAGGACTAGTTGATTCTGGGGTCACTAAGATTCCTCGTATCTTCTATAGCCCATTCCACCACTTGAAGCAGAGCTCAGTCTCTAAAGATCCCCAACATAGCATTCCAGTCGTGGACCTCTGAGGACTAATTAGTAAAGACGGGGTTAAGCGAAAGGAGATCGTTGAGAACGGACGAGACGCATCTGAGACATGGGGTTTCTTCCAAATTGTCAATCATGGAGCATTCTCGAGGAAATCAAAGATGGGGTTCGTCGGTTTCCTGAGCAAGATAGATATCGAGGAAAAGAAAGCATTCTACACACGAGATCTTATGAAGCGAGTGGTCTACTACAACAACTTTGATCTGTATACCGCGACTTCAACAAATTAGAGAGATACGTTTGTTTTTACCATGACTCCTAAACCTCCAAACCCTGAAGATATTCCCATAATATGCAGGTGTCGAGCTTATTTGGTGTACTAAGAGTGTGTTTGGTTTGACAACTCAAACTCAATTTTTTTATCTCAAATTTTGTCTTTTTCTTTAAAAGTCTTTGTCTTTTTCTCAAAAAGTTTTTTGTCTTTTCTGAAAAGTCAACAAAATTTACTATTTCAACTTCAAAAACTCAATTCAAACTAACGAACCAAACGAACCCTAAGTTATGCAATTTTGGTCAAATAAGATGATTCAAAGGACTACTCTTAAAAGGTTGTCTTTTCATGCTACGGAGCCATAAATTTTTTTCGGGGAACGTGAATTAAACTAAATTTTAAACTAAAAAATTGTTGAACTTTACATTTTAGTGGGAAAAATTACAGGATGAGAGAGGGGGGAGGGGGGGTATTGTTATGATTTTCTTTATTAAATGGGGCACTACTAAATTTATTAAATAATTGCATGGGATTAAAAGAAATTCAAAAATCTCGGTAAAGGCATGTGCCCATTGAAGTGAAAGGAGAACGCGAAATTGGGTACAATTGAACATTTACTCATGTTCATTTGGTTATCAAGGAATGTAGCCCATTTTTTTAGTACTCATTCTTGAATTACATAATTTTAGTACTGAAATTGTTATGTAGCTCATTTACATGATTCATGATATTGTTGAAATTCTAGTAATGAGATGATCTTGTACTCGAAGGAAGTGATGAAATTAGGCGTTTCGTTGTTCTGAGTTGTTGTCCGGGGCTCTGGGGCAAGACTCAAACCACCTAGAGGACATAGAGTGCGCTGAGGGACTCGCATTTATAAGCCAATTACTATCCACCATGTCCTGAGCCAGAGCTAACCATGGGAACTGCCAAGCACTCCGATAACGACTTCCTTACCGTGCTTCTACAAGACCACATCGGAGGCCTCCAAATCTTGCGTGACGACCAGTGGTATGATGTTCCACCGGTCCCCGGAGCTTTAGTGGTCAATATCGGAGATCTTCTGCAGGCAAGTTTGTTTCTTAGTTTCAACTTGAAACTTGTTGCTCTTTAGAGAGCAATACAACGTTCTGTTTTTGGATTGAATAAAAAAATCAAACAATTTTTCAAACAATTTTTTCATGACGACTTTTTTTTTTTTAATAAATAATACCGCTATATAATATTTTCATTTTCAATGTTATCAAAAATTTCTTTGATAGTATTAGAGGTTATTTTTTATTATTTATTTATCATTATTATTTTTTGGCAATAGAACTAGAGTTGCAAATAAGAATGTGAACGAATAAAAAACGAAAAAGAGGAAGGGATAATATGACAAAAGAAAACTGAAGAGAATAAAAATAAGAAATAAATTATAAGGGCCCGTTTGGCATCTTCGTTCATTTTAAACTAAACTGTACTTTTTTCATCATGTTTTTTGTCTTTTCTGAAAAAGTTTTTTGTCTTTTCTGAAAAAGTCAACAAAAATTACTATTTAAACTTAAAAATCTCAACTCAACTCAAACTAAACTTATACACCAAACACCCCCTAAATACTGCAAAAACTGCTTCCATTGAAAAGGCTAATCATGCGTTTGGCGTTACAATTCAAACTATAGGATTATAATCCAATTTTTATCTTTTTTTTTTCAGCTTCAATATTCACATATTTTTGTAACTCAAATTTTAAAAGTCCATAACTTTACACAGACAAGTCTAAATGAGATGATTTTTTTTAAATTGTATAAAATTTTGAGACGAATGAAACAAGCTCCATATTGATATTTTTTCTGAACACATTTTATGTTTTTACAATTTTTAACTCCAACAATTTAAATGTCTCGATAAACACATAATTAATTTAAATCCAAATTCTACTATTCAAACATTAGCACCAAACGCATGCTTAAATAAGGGAGAGTCGAATTAAATTCAATTATATAAAAAGACAAATTGTAAGAAGCTTAATTTTTTTTTTTTTGCTAAATATATAGAAGGATCTGGTGGTAGCCTCGTTATTTCTCGTTTCATAATACCACGCAGGTAGGATTTACACTCTCCTTAGTTTGCAGGGGATACGAACTTTTGACCTCCTGATTGATAAGATCCTTAAGGTTGCCTCCTGTATCAACTTATCCACCCCTGCGTGGGCATAAGAAGCTTAATTAAATAAGGGAAAGTTTTAATAGAAAAAAAAAAAGAAAAGAAAGTCTTTTTGGAAGGACTCAGAGTTCCATCAAGCCAAAATTTTTAGAAAGCCCCCAAAAAAGAATAGTTTGTTAGTGGGGGCACAAACCTGGAATTTAGCATTGATGCTCATAAACTTGTAATCTTTTAATAACTTACCCCCAATCTTTTAAGGTTAACAATTTATCCTCCTAATTTGCGAAATTGTGGTAAAGTACCCTCTATAAGTTAATTTTGTATTAAATTAGCTATGAAAAGTTCACGTACGTTTCATGTGAAGACGAAAAAACCCATTTAAACCAAAAATTTCTAAATCTAATACAAATCCTAATACATATATTCTAATTTCAAATCTTTTATCTAGTGTAAAATTAACTAAAAATGATATATTATAATAATTTAATAAATTTAGGCGATAAATTATCAAAACTAAAAATTTAGTGATAAGTTGTCATAGAGTAACAAATTTACGAGTTATTAGTGCTATATGCCCGGCAGAAACCAATTAAAGAAAGCTTAGTTGATTTTTGCTTTGTCATGTGCCCCCACTAGGTCCAACGAGAGAACTTGGGCAACAAGCATTGCAGAAGAAGTGGTTCACTTTGAGCCATATCTAATTATTACAAAATTGACTTGTCTGGTCCCATTGCATATACATATATATACATACATATATTTTATGTAGAGTTGAAAAAAACTACACAAAACAAGCAAACTCATTAGGAAAAGGAAAATCCCCTAAAAAAAAAAAAAAGAAGAAGAGAAAATGGTAACTTATACCACAAATGAATCTCCAGCAATATCCGAGTCGAAATATGATAGGCTGAGTGAAGTGAAAGCTTTTGATGAAACAAAGGCTGGTGTCAAAGGACTTGTTGATTCCGGGATAACCAAGATCCCTCGTTTCTTCTGCAATCCATCAAACGACACGATCAACAAGTGCTCGACATTTTCGGGTGAAACCCGGTCGAGTAGTATTCCAGTTATAGACCTCAAAGGCCTTGCCGAAGGTCCGGTTCGACGCAAGGAGATTGTCGAGAGAGTTAGAGAGGCGTCCGAGACTTGGGGGTTCTTCCAAGCTATCAACCATGGAATTCCTGTGAGTGTAATGCAGGAGATGGAAAACGGGGTACGTCGGTTTTTCGAGCAGGACACTGAACTGAAGAAGGAATTCTACACCCGGGATGTCACTAGAAAGGTGGTTTACAATAGCAATCATGATTTGTTTAGTTCTCCCATGGCTACTTGGAAGGACAGCTTTTTCAGCTGCATGGGTCCTAATCCTCCGAATCCCGAGGAATTGCCCGAGGCTTGCAGGTTTGTGACTCTGTTTTTGTCCATGAGTAATATTTGTTTTTAGTTAAGTAGGATATAAATATTTTTAATATATAAATGGCGAGAGATAATAACTGATATTGAAATGAATAAACACATCCTGACTAGGTCGGCACACACTAGTTGATTCATAATCTACCGAATCCTCAATTGAGACAATGCCGTGATCCGTTTAGCCTTTGTTCAGAAGGTGAACCACATAAAGAAGAGTCACTTTCGAACCAAAGATTAGTCCCGGTAGTTTAACTGGCATGGAGGTTATGGCAAGACTTTCCTTGACAATGGGGGAAAAACTATAATTTTTTTGTTAAATGGGATACAATTATGATTTTCTTAATTAAGTGGGGCACAATTAAACTTATTTAAAACTTACGCGGAATTAAAAGAAAAACGACAATCTCAGTGGGAGCACGTGTCCCCGCTAAGGCGAAAGGATAACGTGATTCTGACCATTGAGTGCAATTGTTATGCGGTACATTTGTATGTCCACTAATTGGTGTTCAAGGAATGAAGACAAGATTAGTTGGTCATGAATAAGAACCATTTGTTCTCTCTCCTTGTAGTGCTAAAATGTTGTGCAGCTCATTTACATGATTGATTTGTTGAAATTATAGGAATGAGATGATTTTATACTCAAAGGAAGTGATGAAATTAGGTGTTTCATTGTTCGAGTTGTTGTCTGAGGCTCTGGGGCTCGCCTCGAATCACCTAAAGGACATAGAGTGTGCTAAGGGACTTGCATTTATAGGCCATTACTATCCACCATGTCCTGAGCCAGAGCTAACCATGGGAGCAATAAAGCACTCTGATAACGACTTCCTTACCGTGCTTCTACAAGACCACATTGGAGGCCTCCAAGTCTTGCGTGACGACCAGTGGTATGATGTTCCGCCCTTTCCCGGAGCTTTAGTGGTCAATATCGGAGATCTTCTTCAGGCAAGTTTGTTGCAGCATAACATTCTTTTTCTTTGTTGGACAAAGATAGTTTCTATATATCCATTTGGATTATTTTCTTTTTCTCCTTTGCATCTCCATTGACGATTTAGTGGTGTTTATTCGACCCGCTTTTGATCAATCATAAACTTACATATCAATCATATGATAATTTCATACGATTTTATGTGACAATTCCCAACATTTGAATTAACTTAGGGTGGTTATATGCAGCATTTTTTTGTTTGGATTAAGACAGTTCATTTTCTTTTTTTCTTTGTGTGGGATTGAAACGTTGCAGCTTATATCAAACGACAAGTTCAAAAGCGTAGAACACAGAGTGCTGGCGAACCGTGCAGGGCCAAGAATATCCGTGGCATGCTTTTTCAGCACCAGCCTTCAGCCATCTTCAAGACTGTATGGGCCAATTAAGGAGCTGTTATCAGAAGATAATCCTCCGATCTATAGAGAAACAACGGTTCAAGAATACGTTTCTTACTTTGCTACACATGGTATTATAAGTCCCCTACAACATTTTAGGCTGTGAGCTTGGATCGTGTTCTCGATCGAAATAAGGATCCCCTTACAACATTTCCTAAGACTTGAATGTGATTAATGAAATATGTATTATGGCTGGAGGAAAAACAATCTATAGTAGAAACCACCTAATTTGATTTCTGTTGGGGGTTTTCTTATCTTGTGTCCAAAATAAAAAATACTTCTTTTTCCTCTAATTTCAAACATTTGTGCCTGTCAACATGGAATTAAAATTATGGTACAAATTGTTTGGATTACATATGATAGTACTGGCATTTCGACGAAGCTTGTACAGGCCAAGTCAAGGCCGAGAATGATGGACTGAGCGAACTAGAAACTTTCGACGAAACTAAGGCTGGCGTTAAAGGGTTTGTTGATACGGCGATATTACTCAGATACCTCTTATCTTCTATCACCAATCTGATCAGAACTTTAAGAGTGGTACTGTTTCTGAAGATGATCACCAGTTGAGTCTTCCACTTATAGACCATGGAGACCTTGCTAATAAAGATTTGGATTCAGTTAAGAGAAAGGAGAATGTTGAGAGAGTAAGAGAAGCATCGGAGAATCGGAATTCTTCCAAATAGTCAACCATGGGATCTTGGAGAGTGTTCTTGAAGAGATGAAAGACGGGGTTCATTGTTTTCACGAGTAAGAGATTGAGGTGACGAGAGAGTTTTACACATGAGATCCCCTGAAGCTAGTGGTTTAGATTATCATTGGCGGAGTCAATCTATTGTTTCAGTGGGAGCGTACATTAGAGGTAAAGGTTTTTAGATTGACTTGTATAGGGATAGTCAATTTTTAGTGAAGTAAAATGAGAAAAATGTTAAGTTTTTAGACGTAAAAAAAAAAAAAAAAAAAAAAAAAAAAAAAAGGAAAAGTTCACTAACGGTAGAAGCCCCTGCTATAAAATATTCCATAATCTTGCTTCTTTTCCAAGTAAACTAGAAGCAAAAAAAGAATCATGTTTCCCACAATCAAATTGATGTTTATCTGTCATGTTGCAAAGCAAGCTATGAGAGTGGAAATTTTACTTTCCGCGTTGCTCTCGGAGGAATTATGGCTGAATCCAAGAAAACTATATGGTTCAAAGAGCAGCGGAACCAGAAAATTTGACATCACGCAAAAAAAAAAAAGAGTTTTTTTATTTTTATTTTTATTTCTTAAATAAGGACATAATTAAATATTTTAATTATTGAGTTTGGACAGAATGAACATTTTCTTATAAAGTGGGCTTATAACTAAATTCTACTTAAACTTTAGGGATAAAAAATAAGATCTCAAAATCTGAATGGGGGTGTAGTAGTTGTATTTTTTTCTTTCCCACTCACTTGTATGTTGTTCCGTCATTGCATTACAAATTATCGGTACTGCTTTTCGACTTTAGTCTTAACTCTTAAGTATGAACTAATGAGCATTGTTTTCACTGTACATATGTTTTCTCCTTCGGATTTTCAGCTGCTGTCAAACGACATGTTCAAAAGGATTGAGCAA
The DNA here is from genome assembly GCA_038430175.1 of Ficus hirta. Lineage (NCBI taxonomy): Eukaryota > Viridiplantae > Streptophyta > Magnoliopsida > Rosales > Moraceae > Ficus > Ficus hirta. The sequence goes on along the minus strand of CM076593.1, from coordinate 9,974,945 downwards.
GAGTATTGGCAAGCCATTGCATAAATAAATTCAACAACTGTCCATACACAAATCTGGATTGCTTTGTCCTCTGTTTTTCTTTCTCCGTACGGGGCTTTACTTCTACATGTATGTATATAATACACATACGCACACGTCTAGCCTCATCGTCGCATCTCGCAGCAGTTTACCACGAAATATTGTGGACGGATAGTAAGTTAGTCTCGATTATTGTCTTCAGTATTCATCTAGGTCGTTTTCAACCTATCTTGTCCTTGACTGGTTCCATCACCCGCAACCTGATCTAACCAACTAGAAAGCACAATTCAAATAAAGAAGAAAATGCTAGCTAGAAACCAAAAAATCGGTCCCAACTCTAGCTCATCCACACTTAATTGGAGCTGCTTCAATGGATGGCCACAATCTTTTTCTTGACGGGATAGTGACACCTCCTACGCGGAATTCATACTAGTATTGGTTGTGTCTATGTCGTTCAACTGGATGCCAAACATAAAAGATCTAAAGATCAATGAGATTTTTAAACTAATCTTTCTAACTATATATTCAGCTCAGACCTTGGCATGCCACTGATTGTTCTCTCAGTCAAGTTATTACTAACTCGGTTAATATCTAGTCCAAAATTGAAGTGAAAAATGACACAGCAATATATAAGAATGTAAAAAGTATTTAGGCCTTCAACCAAATAGCTTCCATACAAGCCTCTGTCATAGTCATGTACTCAGCCTCAGTAGTAGACAACGCAACTGTATTCTGCGAAGTAGCTTTTCAACTGATAGCAAAACCACCAATGGTAAAACCATACTCTGCAAGGGATCTTCTTTTATCAAGGTCTCCAGCATAATCAGAATCGACATACCTAATGACTCCATCTCTTGTTCTCCCAAAATGAAAGCAAGCATTAGTAGAGCCATGCAAGTATATGAAAATCCACTAAACTGCCTTCCATTGTTCTTTACCAGGATTCACCATGTATTTGCTAATTGCACTAACTGTATATGATAAATCTAGACGTGAACAAACCATAGCATACATGAGAGATCCCACTGCACTAGAATATGGAACTCGAGACATATAATCAACCTCATCATCTGACTGTGGAGATAAAGCGGATGAAAGTCTGAAATGAGGTGCTAATGGAGTACTAACAGGCCTGGCTTTCTGCATGTTGAACCTGCAAAGAACTTTCTCAATATACCCTTTCTGACTTAGGTACAATTTACTGCTTTTCTGTACCTCAGAGTCTCCATTCCAAGTATCTTCTTGACCACTTCCAAGTTTTTCATCTCAAACTCTCTAATCAGCTGGGCTTTGACCTTTCCAGCTTATATCAAACAACAAATTCAAGAGCCTAGATCATAGAGTACTGACGAGTCGTGTAGGTCCCCGAGTATTTATTGTAAGCTTTTTCATGAGTACTAATTTGTTGCCATCGACTAGACAATATGGACCGATCAAGGAGTTGTTATCAGAAAACAATCCTCCAAAATATAGGGAGACCACAGTGAGGGACTACGTCGCCCATTTCAATTAAAAAGGCCTTGATGGGACTTCTGCCTTGGATCATTTCAAGCTTTGAAGTAGGCATTCAAAGCATAAAATTAGGTTCTTCTAGATTCTTGTTTCTGTTTTAGGAATATTAATAGACAAAATTGTAATAAAATATGAGATTTTAGTATTGTGATTATAATGCGGTAAATTGGGAAAATATTATTGTACTTTTGCATGTCATTGTTCTACAACCATGGATGACAACAAAATTTATGTGGTATTTACTTGGATGAAAAAACAATATTGTTGTACACAAATACAACCTCGCTCATTGTCTGCGTACGCATTTCTATTTTTTGTTGTTTTCTATTTGATGTGCTTCTTCATTGTTTCTTTCATTTTCATGTCGAAGTCGTGGTTTGAAAGAAACAATAATCGTTTGACGAATCCGCATTTGGTTCCGTTCATCAATTGATGAAGTCACATATCACTAGGCCGCGGTTAACCAATGGCACACGTTACAATTATTCCGAACATTTTGTCTTATTTATATCTTAGCTCTTAGCATATCACATTGGGCCTAACTTAGGTCATACATTCAGGAAAATTCCAACTCCAGCACAAAAGTGGAATAGTTATACGGATAATATTGTCAAAATTGGTTGGCGTCACTCAATCCACCGATTTTCTCTGAAGTTTAAAGTTCACTCTGTTTCTATGTATGTGTGTGTGTGTGTTTATATATATATATGTATGTGTGTGTATGTACATATCTCTGTGTGGCAAAAAAGTGAAGAAGCAAAATGGCAGCTACTGGCAAAAATGAACCTGTTGACGCCACAATAGAGGCTGAATATGGTAGACTCAGCGAGCTAAAAGCTTTCGACGAAACTATGGCCGGTGTTAAAGGTCTTGTTGATGCAGGGATCACCGAGATTCCTCGTATCTTCCGTCACCCATCAGGTTACTCCGAGACTAGCTCGATCTCGGGAGATTCCCAGTTCAACATTCCAGTTATAGACCTCGGAGGCCTAAGTACTAACAAAGATTCGGGTTCGGATAAGAGAAAGGAGATTGTTGAGAGAGTGAGAGAAGCGTCTGAGAATTGGGGGTTCTTCCAAATAGTCAACCATGGAATCCCGGAGAGCGTTCTTGAGGAGATGAAAGACGGGGTTCGTCGGTTTCACGAGCAAGACACCGATGTTAAGAAGAGGTTTTACACGCGAGATGTGACGAAGCCAGTGGTTTATAACAGCAACTTTGATCTGTATAGTGCACCCTCAACCAATTGGAGGGATACGATTTTGTGTCTTATGGCTCCTACTCCTCCAAACCCTCAAGACTTGCCTGAAGTATGCAGGTATGTTTTATGCCTAACAAACTTAATACATGCATACATACATACATACATATATACATACATACATACATACATATATATATATATATATATATATGTGTGTGTGTGTGTGTATAGAATTAAATTGATATTTGTATGCAGGTCTCAATTTTCTTTAAGAAAAAGTTGAAAAAAAGTGTCTTAGCTTGTGAAATTTTGATACATCAAAGTAAGTTAAAACTCTTTCGAGACAAATAAAAGTGTTCATTCTGATCCTTGTGAACCCAAATTCTCTGTAATTAAACTAGCTAGGTGTATAATCGCTTGCAACATGTGTTGATGCCGTGACCTACAATACAAATTTAAATATTTATAATATTCGTTTCCCAAATTTACATTACTCTCAAAGTTCTTCTATTTTGATGTTCCTTTGTATCTAGTAATTTGGGAAAGGAAGAAGAGCCGTATAGAACTCTTTCTCTCTCTCACTTCTTTTTTTCTTTTCTTTTTTTTTTTTTTTTGAAATTGTAAATAGTATTTTTACAAAAAAAAAAAAAAATTTTGAAGTAAATAGCAAGTTTATAAAATATTTAGAGTAAATAATAGATTTAGTCGGTAAATGACATATTTACAAAATATAAATAAATTATTATCTGATACATTTTGATGTAAATAAATCGTCTACTTGATAAATATGAAATATAATAGCTACTTTAGATATTGTAAAAACTTATAAGTCACTTCAATTATTTTCTGAAAATTGTTATTTACTTCTTTCTCCTTTTTTTTTTTGTTTTGTTTTGTTTTTTTTTTTTCTTGTCATTACTGGATTTTGACTACTCCCAACTAAATGGTCCACAAGCACTTGACCACTTATCAAGATAAACATGGAAGTGTGGGAGAGTCTTCCATCTTGTGAGACTCCTTTTCGAACAGACTAGAAGTTTGGTGGTCCGAGCCACTTGGTAGCATTGGTATTGGAAGCTAGATTTTATTAATTATCCGAAAATAAAATATTTGTTGGGGCATTGGAGATTCCATAACCTATTAAAGAAGTAGCTCAAAGTCAAACTCTTTTGAATCCATCATTCAATTCATTTCATGTTTAGTTAATATGAGCCTTACACATCCATTCGTTCCCCAAAATATGCCAAATATATGACAACTCTATTTTATATACCATTTCAAAAGTCCCACGTTATCATGGAGTTTCATTTTAAGAGTAAATTTTTTTATTATGAATTTTCCTTCCATCACAATCTTACTCCGGACACGCATCAATCTTGATCCGATTCTGTTTCAAGGTTCATTTTGTGCATACACATAACTAAAATCTAAAATCTGGCTTTAATTGTATTTCTAGTTTTATTATAACAACCATTTTCGTTTTTTTTTTTTTTTTTTCCTTCAAAGGCTTATTGTATTCCTCTTTTTATAGATTCATGTCTTTTAATAGTTAAGTGTTTTCGTCTTATCCACATGACTATTGTCGTTTGAAAGTGTTCCAGTATGAAGGATCACATTTGTTTCTTCCTAAACTGCAAGTACGTAAAATTGAAGTATGATCTCTTTCCCACCCCAAAAAAAAAAAAAAAAAAGCAGAATGACCTTTCCGTACATATATGATATATATACACACACATAGAGTGAATTAGCAAAATAACTTGAACATTTCTTTTTGTTAAATAATCTTTTAAAAAATTTTAGTAGCAAAATGATTTCAGAATGATCAGGAACGACCGATTTTTAAGTTGGTCGTTCTAATATTAAAATGAAAAAAAAAGAGATTGTTTTACTAATTTTAATGTTTAAGGCTGTCATTTTGACAAATATTCCCACCTATATTTATGTTTCGATTTGTGCAGAGACATACTAATAGAGTACTCAAAACATGTAATGAAAGTGGGAATTTTACTATTCGAGTTACTATCGGAGGCTCTGGGGCTGAATCCAAACTACTTAAATAGCATAGACTGTGCAGAGGGTTTAGCTCTTTTATGCCATTACTACCCTGCTTGTCCACAGCCAGAGTTAACTTTTGGCACAGCCAAGCATGCCGACAATGACTTTCTCACAGTGCTTCTTCAAGACCACATCGGCGGTCTCCAAGTTCTACGTGACAACAAGTGGATCGACATTGCCCCGGAACCCGGGGCCCTAGTGGTTAACATCGGGGATCTTCTACAAGTAAGTTCTTGCATATGTTGAAAAACCGCAGGGTACAATGTTAGTTTACCAATCCATCTCAAAAGCTTCGACTATCAGGAGGTGGATCAACAATAGTTTTAACATATAAATTCTGTCTAATTTGTCAGTCTTGCTCTCTGTCTCTATACATTGACTGATTAGGGAATAGGGAGTGACGTAATGCAGATTATTGGATAGATGGGGAGCAAGACAGTCAATTTAGATAAATGATCGATTTTCTTTCGTTTTACATTTATACCCATTACACCATTCTCTCTCTCTCTCTCTCTCTCTCTCTCTTTTTTCTTTTTCTTTTCTTTTCTTTTCTTTTTTTTTTTTCATGTGTAGCCATAACCGGTTTAATTTTTGTGTTTACCTTTTTTTTTTTTTTTAAGCTTATATCGAACGACAAATTCAAAAGCGTTGAGCACAGAGTACTGGCGAGTCGTGTAGGTCCCAGAGTATCGGCAGCGAGCTTTTTCAATACAAATATGATGCCAACCTCAAAGCTGTACGGACCGATCAAGGAGTTGGTATCGGAAAACAATCCTCCAAAGTATAGGGAAACCACAGTGAGGGACTATACTGTCTATTTAATTGCAAAAGGCCTTGATGGCACTTCTGCGTTGGATCATCTCAAGCTTTGAGGTGGAGTTAAAAAGAGTTCAGACTGAGGAAATAATTAATTCAACAGTGCAATATAATTGATAGCTAGGTTAATTTTCAGTACATTGGAGACAAATTCTTTGCGGTTTGGTCCCTTTATTTTTAGTTAAATTTATCAGATTTCCCAAAGTTTGCTGCTTATTTTGAGCTGAAAAATGCCATACATGCAAAGATGGATTGCTTTGTCTCTCTTTTTATTTTTTTATTTTTATTTTTAATTTGTGTGTATGTTGTGTGTGTTATTCCGTTTAGCTTCTGTTTGTTGCTAGTTAGCAAGTTTTTATTTATTTATTGATTTTTTTTAATTGTTGTATTTTTCAAGTTTTCAAGCTAATGATGATGATGCATATGATTATTATTCTAAACTAGAGCCGTCAATTCAGCACTTTATAATTAGTACCGTCTTATTATAAACTTCTCTCGTCTTCTGCTCTAGAAATTTGATCTAGGGAATTTCAAGTAGGAGGTCTATATAAGTTCTTGATCAAGGCTTTAAACTAAAGAGCTCGTTAGCAGTAGTAGAGCCATGAGTTTTTTTCAGTGTGAGCATGAAATAAACTGAAATTATAATATTAAAATATTAAGGTTCGTTTATTTGTTTGTATTTTTGATATATATATATATTTTAAATTTGGTTTATATTGTAAGAGTTTGGTTTAATATTTAAAGTTTAGAAATCAAGAAATTGTTGATTTATATAATAACATAATGTTTTTTCTTATTTATTTGAGATTTTACATCTACAATATGAAACTTGAAAATAAAAACTTATGTTTTCATTGTTTTTTTTTTTTTTGTTTTTTTTAAAGACCATCTTACAAATTTTGTAATTAAAGAATCTCACGGGAGGTGAATAAGAAAAAAATTTGCAAACCTTTTGAATTCTAAGGTCAATGTTGAACTCGAACCTTGCACTTTGAATCAGAGGATATGAGCCCTATTATCTCACCTGATTATAAACTGTCATCTTTTGAAGTTTTAAACTGTAAAACATTAGAACTTGGACATTCAAAGGAAAAAAAAAAATTAGAACTAGGAATTTGCTCTAGGATATTTTATTTATGTTCTTCATCTTATATAAAACGACAGATTCACAAGTGTTTAGCATAGAGTATTGACGAATTATGTAGGTATGGAAAAATCTGTCGCGGGCTTATTTTGCACCCGTTACAATTTTACATGCCAACATCGAAAACTCTACGGACCCATTAAGGAGTTGTTATCAAAAATCAATCCTGCAAGGTACGGAGAAACCATAGTGAGGTACTATCTTGTGCATTTCAACGCCAAAGGAATAATTATACAAAAATTCTATTTTTAGGATTACATTTTAAAATATATCTATTTTTTATAGTATTACATAAATAATTATTTTTATAAAAACAACCATTTATAGTATCTATTTTTTCCATTTTACTATATTTAACATCATTTTTTCTCATCATAATTCTTTTTTTTCCCTCTTATTTGTTCATCATTGTTTTATCATTATGTTAATAACTAGTTCTTTATTATAGTGATTGCTTGTTAGTAATATTTAGATTTTTTTAAAATTTAATTTCTTAGTATGATTTAGATTTTTTATGATAACTGTAACGTTATTATTATAATTGATTCAATTTATTATTATCAAAATTATTTCAATAGTTAGTTTCTAAAGTTTAAATGTCATATGATCATTGCTTATTTCTCTATGAAAATTACCATAACATTATAATAATTTTTTGAATGTGGATTTTTTTTTCTTTTTATGATTACTATATCAATATGATGTTTTTTCCTTTATGATAATTACTACATCATTATAATGTCTTTTTTATATTTTAAAGTATTTAATATTTTTGTACAATGTCTATTTAATTTTTTTTATATATGTTTATTGTGAATTTATCTTAATGACCAATTATTTATTATAATGATTATTTTTAATTTACATTACAACTAATATCTGTTATGGTCTTTTTTTTTTCTTTATAATAAATCAAGAAAACTGGTTTTTTTTTCCTTTTATAAAAGAATTGCTTAGTTTGAATTTTTTTTAGAGATTTTTTCTTTCATTTTTTTAATCAATTCTTAGTTTTTTTATATTCAATTTTTGATTAAAGGGTAATATGGTCTTTATAAGTATCAAATTTGACTTTACTGTAAATAAAAGAAAAAATGGCATATTTTAAATAATTGCTTCAATTTTGATATTTATGTAAATAGCAAAAGGTCTTGGTCAAAACACAAAGAGGAGCCTTTAAAATAAAAAATAATAATAAAATTTTCAAATTTGTGATGGAGAAAGTCATATTTTTTAAAATAATGTCACAACCGCCACGTGCCTAAAAAAAATATTGTAAATTTTATAATTCAGAATCATTTATTTTATACTGTTTATTTTCTTTTGCCTTTTTCCAAGCAACGCAAGGTTTGTTATCTTTAGAAAATAATTAAAAAAGGATCTCCATAGACTCAATTATTTCATATGATAGAGTTGTTTTAATTTTAGTGGCTCCTCGTGTTTTTTTTTGGGTGGTTGATCCGCAAAGCCGAAAACTAGTGGAATAAATTAGAGGGAAATAAATTAGAGGGTTTTCGACTGGTGTATGGGCGGAGTGGGCCGCCCCCACTGAATTTCTTGCTAGGATATTAATTTCTGTCTTAATTTTTTGAGTATTTTATATTTTTATTGATAAATATAATTGATTAATGTGATAATATTTTAAATATTTATTAATAAAAAAATTATAACTCATATATTATATAAATTGATATTTAAAAATTAAGATTAAAATTACAGTCTATAATATTTTTTCTTTCTTCAAGAGCTAGTTTATTTTTTGAATTATTTTTTTTTGGGAAGCCAATTTTTAATTTTAAGATTTAAAAAACAAAATCAGTGGGGCCATCTCGTTTTGGAGGCCACTTGGATATTCGAAATTAATGCACATGACGAATTAGTTCGTATTAAAGTGGTAAACGACGTTGACAGATAAACTAACAGATAACCAAAGGCAAGCGATTCAAATAACGTTCAGTTTGAAAAACTTGCCATTTAGCACTTCAAAACTAATGCTGCCTTTTTACTCTTTCTTTCATTTAAAAATAAATTATTTATTTAGTCTTTAAATTTTTAATTTTATATAATTTTTAGTCCTTAAATTTTTTTTTTCATAGTTAGAATATTCCTAAATTTTTAAAATATTACTATAATAATCATTTCCGTTAATTTTTAGACAGAATCTGTTAGTAATTTGATCAAAAAGTAATGCTAATTACATATTCTGTAAAAAAAATTAACAGAAATAACTACTGTAATAACATTTTTAATAGTTTATGATCATTCCAACTACAAAAAAAGGAAATACTCCTAAATTATTAAAATGTTGCTTCAACAGTCATTTCCTCTAATTTTTAGACTAATTCAGTTAGTAATTTGATCAAAAAGTGATGTTAACTAATAGATATCGTCCAAAAATTAACGTAAAGGACTATTATAGCAACATTTTAATAATTTAGAAGTATTTCAGCTATGAAAAAAAATTCAGGACTAAAGTTACACAAAGTGAAAAATTCAGGAACCAACCTGACTATATATCCTTATTTTAATATCAACTCTTGTCAACTTTAATTTAGAAAATCGATTTTTGACTGAGGCTATGAATATTATCAAAGAATAATGATGTTTTTAAATCAACCTTTTTGTCGATTTCTATCTATAGCAGGAAAGTTAGCCTAGGGAATTTTTAGTATAAGATCTAAATTAGTTCTTGGATCAAGGCTAAACCGTCAAGAAAACCGAAGAAATTTCATTAAAAAAAAAAAGGAAAAAAAAAATGGTGGTAACAAAGACAGATGAAGCTGAGTACAACAGAGCAAGTGAACTAGAAGCTATCGATGAAACCAAGGCCGGTGTTAAAGGACTTGTTGATTCTGGGGTGACTGAGATTCCTCGCATTTTCTGTCATCCAGAGGAAATCTTCATTTCATCGGGAGATTCTTGGTATAGTACTATTCCGGTGATAGACCTCGGAGGACTATACAACTAATCTATGTTACGGTCTTTTTTTTCTTTATAATAAATAAAAAAATGTTTTTTTTCCTTTTATAAAAGATTTGTTTAGTTTGAATTTCTTTAGAGATTTTTTCTTTCTTTTTTTTTATTTTATTAATTTTTTATTTATTTACATTCAATTTTTGATGAAAAGATAATATAGTCTTTATAAATATCAAATTAGATATTACTGTAAATAAAAAAAATAGACATATTTTAAATAGTTATCATCAATTTAGATATTTATGTAACTAACCCAATACAAAAAGGTCTTGTTAGGAAAACAAAGATGAGCCTTTAAAATAAAATAATAATAACTTCCCCAAATTTGTGATGGAGAAAGTCATATTTTTTAAAATAATGTTACAACCGTCACGTGCCTAAAAAAATATTGTAAAAAATATTGTAAATTTTTAGGCACGTGATGTTATCTTTAGAAAATCATTTATTTTAAACTCTTTATTTTAAAAGAATCATTTATTTTAAACTCTTTAAACTCTTTTAGGCACGTGCCTAAAAGAATCATTTATTTTAAACTCTTTATTTTCTTTTGCCTTTTTCCAAGCAACGAAAGGTTTGTTATCTTTAGAAAATAATTAAAAAATGATCTCCATAGACTCAATTATTTCATATGATAGAGTTGTTTTAATTTTAGTTCCCCCTCGTTTTTATTTTATTTTATTTTATTTTTTGGTGGTTGATCCGCAAAGCCGAAAACTGGTGGAATAAATTAGAAGGTTTGGTATGTGGGTGGAGATGGCGGCCCCATTGAATTTCTTCAAATTCTACTTTAGAAATTTAAAACTTTTATTTTTATCCTTATTCAAAAATTAATTATTTCTATATAAATTATCAGCAAAATCTTTGTTAGAATATTAATTCCAATTTCAAGATTTTGAATATCAACTCACTCATGTATTATATATTTATTGATAAATATAATTAATTAATATGATAATATTTTAAATTTTTATTAATAAAAAATAATAATTTATGTGTTATATAAATTAATATTTAAAAATTAAAATTAAAATTAAAATCTATAATATTTTTTCTTTCTTCAAGGAGCCAGTTTGTTTTTTGAATTATTTTTTTTGGGATGCCAATTTTTAATTTTAATATTAAAAAAAATCAGTGGGGCCCGCTCCTTTTGGAGGTCACTTGGATATTTGAAATTAATGCCCGTGACGAATTAGTTCGGATTAAAGTGGTAAACGACGTTGACAGATAAGTAATAGATAACCAAAGGCAAGCGATTCAGATAATGTTCAGTTTGAAAAACTTGCCATTTAGCACTTCAAAACTAATGCTGTCTTTTTACTTTTTTTTTTTTTTTAGGGTAAATTACTGATTTAGTTAGTAAATTTTTAATTTTGTATAATTTTAATTCTTGAATTTTTTTAGTTGAAATATCTTTAAAATTTTAAAATATTAATACAATAGTCATTTCTGTTAATTTTTAGACGAAATCTTTTAGTAATTTAGTCAAAAAAATAATATTAATTACAGATTCTATAAAAAAAAATTAACAGAAATAACTACTGTAACAATGTTTTTAATAATTTAGTGACATTTCAGTTACGAAAAAAAATTCAGAATTAAAGTTACATAAAATAAAAAATATAAGGACTAACCTAACAATTTACCCTTACTTTAATATCAACTTTATCTACTTTAATTTAGAAAATCCATTTTTGACCGAGGCTATAAATATTATCAAAGAATAATGATGTTTTTAAACAACCTTTTTGTCGATTTCTATCTAGCAAGAAAGTTAGCCTAGGGAATTTTTAGTATAAGATCTAAATTAGTTCTTGCAAGAATTTCATTAAAAAAAAAAAAGAAAAAAAAAATGGTTGTAACAAAGACAGATGAAGCTGAATACAACAGAGCAAGTGAACTAAAAGCTTTCGATGAAACCAAGGCCGGTGTTAAAGGACTTGTTGATTCTGGGGTGACTGAGATTCCTCGCATTTTCCGTCATCCGGAGGAAATCTCCATTTCATCGGGAGATTCACAGTATAGTACTATTCCGGTGATAGACCTCGGAGGACTAAAAATCGACGATTCGGTTAAGCGCAAGGAGATTGTTGAGAGAGTGAGAGAAGCATCTGAGACATGGGGTTTCTTCCAAATTGTCAATCATGGAGTCCCGGAGAGTGTTCTCGAGGAGATGAAAGACGGGGTTCGTCGCTTTCACGAGCAAGAAACCGAGGTGAAGAAGCGATTTTACACCCGGGATCCCACGAAACCGCTGGTTTACAATAGCAACTTTGATCTGTATAGTGCACCTTCAGCCAATTGGAGGGACACTTTTGGTCTTATGTTTTCTGTCGATCCTCCAAATCCTCAAGACTTTCCGATAATATTGAGGTAAGCGGTTATTAATCTAAGATCTGCACATGTTTTTCGACACGATCAAATTCAATCTGTGATTTATGTTTGAACTTGCAGAGACATACTTGTGGAGTACTCAAACCAAATGAGGAGAGTTGGAATTTTACTTTTCGAGTTGCTCTCGGAGGCCTTGGGGCTGAACCCAGACCACTTAAATGGCATAGATTGCGCTAAGGGGCTTGCGATTTTAGGCAATTATTACCCTGCTTGCCCGCAGCCAGAGTTAACCTTGGGCTCAACCGAGCACGAAGATGCCGATTTCATCACCGTACTTCTGCAAGATCACATTGGTGGTCTCCAAGTTCTGCATCAGAGCAAGTGGATTGACATAGCCCCCGAGCCCGGGGCTCTAGTGGTTAACATTGGAGATCTTCTGCAGGCAAGTATTTATCCTTCTCTTGTGTTGTTTTATTTTTTATTTCTATATATATTTTTTAATATGTAAGTAAAAACATGTTACTGAGATTCAACAGTCACATTATTTACTATCACAACTCAAAGTTGCTACAAAACGTGATATTCCAAACCGTTGCAATATTTAGTCCTTGACTTGTTTTTATCACGAGTTCTTCAAGAAATGGAGCTTAAAATTATGTCCTTTTCTATTCTGTTTCTTCAGCTTATATCAAATGACAGATTCAAAAGCGTTCAACATAGAGTATTGGCAAACCGTATTGGTCCTAGAGTCTCTGCTGCGAGCTTATTCTGCACCGGTTACATGCCAATACCAAAACTCTACGGTCCCATCAAGGAGTTGTTATCGGAAAACAATCCTCCAAAGTACCGAGAAACCACGGCGAGGGACTACCTTGTGCATTTCAAAGCGAAAGGCCTTGGTCGGACTTCAGGGTTGGATGCTTTCAGGCTTTGAAGTAGGCAAGCAAAACAGAGAAAATCAAGCATCAGTTTCTTTTTTTTTAATCATCTTCAAATGTATTTTAAAATGAATATTTATGCTGATATAATAATATGTCGCACGACATAATTTTTAGGCTTACCATAAGTAAAATATCTGGTTACATAAGGGATTCATAAGAAGAAGATTGCAAATTTTCTATGGCAGAATCTAGATAATCAAGTACCAGTATGTCGATTCCGTTGTCATTGCCATTTTCTCCATGGAGAAAATTGGCGATTTGTTTTCTTGTTTGAATGAGTTGCCAATATCTTCTCCATCTGCGAGTGACTTGTTAGCCACCTGTTTCAATTACTTATTTTGTAAATAAACACATGAATGGCTTAAAAAGAGGCTTATTCTTCTTAAGTTGATACTTGTTCGTGGGTCTCAGTTTTTCTCGTAAAAAGTTGAAATTACAAAAAGTGTTTTCATTCCACAAAATTTTAACACATTCTAATGGGGTTATAACTCCCTCCAAATAAATAAAAGTACCTTAAATAAACATCATCTCTCTCGCTTTCTCATTTAGGATAACATTCATTACCTACATAAAATAAAGTCACACTTTTGTCCTTAACCTATTATGGTCTTTTTGAATGAACCAAATCATCCACCGATTTCTGCAGCAAAAACAAAAGTGAAATTATCTCATTCTATTATTTATCTTGTTTTCAATATTTTCATGAAGTTTCTTCAAATAATTATCACAAAGAGAGAGATAGAAAGACTTAAAGAAAAAAAAAAAAAAAAAAAACCAACTCTATTAAAGGGTACTAATATTCAAATTCCCAACCACTTCTTGTCCGTTGCATACATGGAAATGATACCAACCATTTCCTATCTAGAATTTGAAGGATAACAAGACGTCATCAGAAGATTTTCCTGGAGAAAAAATTACACAAAAAAAGGAAAAAAAAAAAAAAAAAGAAAAGAAAGGGAAAACAGGCATTCAATCCGGCGGTGTAGGCAATGGAGCAAAACTATGACAGAGCAAAGAGAACTTAAGGCTTTCGATGACACTAAAGCCGGTGTTAAAGGGCTCGTGGACTCCGGGGTTACCAAGATCCCACGTATATTCCATCAACCACTTGAAAGTTTAACACCCAGTTCAGTCTCTGTCCACACAAACCTTAGCATTCCCACAATTATAGACCTCGAAAATGTTGGCAACGATTCGATTCGACATGACGAGATTGTGAATGAAGTCCGAGATGCGCCTGAGAGATGGGGGTTCTTTCAAGTGGTCAATCATGGGATTCCTCTGAGCATTTTAGAGGAACTGGAGGCCGGTGTAAGGCGGTTTTTTGAGCAAGAAACTGAGGTAAAGAAAGAGTTCTATATGCGTGATCCGATGAGACCAGTGCGTTACAATAGCAATTTCTATCTTTTCACTTCCCCAACGGCTAATTGGAGGGACACCATCTTTTGTTCTATGACTCCTAATCCTCCCAAGCCAGAGGACTTGCCAGTAGTATGCAGGTATTTTGACTGAAAATAAAATCGTCATTTTTTGTTAAAATCAAGGAATATAAACATGACATCCAAAATACAAATTATGTTCGCTGAACTTTCTGATTATAGTGGTAATGTGTACTCTGTTTTTTCGAACTTTTTTAACTGGAAGTTGGGTTAAAACCAGTTGGTAGAGCTGCAAAAGCGATGGAGAATTGTCATTTCTCGTTATGTGAATTGAACCTTTTTCTCTTATGTGTTTGTAAATACAATAGAGGTATACTAATGGGGTACTCAAAGCAAGTGGAGAAATTGGCAATCTTATTGTTGAAGCTGCTATTGGAGGAGCTTGGGCTTAACAGCAACTACTTGAAAGACACGGGTCGCGCCAAAGGGCATGCTTTTCTTTGCCATTACTCTCCACCATGTCCGGAGCAAGAACTAACTTGAGCCACAAGCAAGCAAGCCGATAGTTGCTTCCTCACCGTGCTCCTTCAAGACTGTGAAAGTTAGAGAGATGAAGAAGGAATTTGAGACTGATAAGAAATTGAGCTTCCATCTTAAAAGGTCAACCTGTTAAGTGGAGTGACCCAATATCTTTATATGTCTGTTATTGTTGTAATATATTTTCGATGTGGGACTTGGGTTTCTTTTTACCCTTAATACGCCCCCGCAAGATGGTACTTTCTTTGAAATCACCAATCTTGTATTGGATGGATCGGGTCGCTCGTTTGAGCTTGAGTAGCTCTGATACCATGTGAAAGTTAGAGAGAGGAAGAAGGAATTTGAGACTGATAAGGAATTGAGCTTTCATCTTAAAGGGTCAACTTGTTAAGTGGAGTGACTCAATATTCTTATATGTCTGTTATTATTGTAATATGTTTTCGATGTGAGACTTGAGTTTCTTTTTACCCTTAACAAAGACCACATTGACGGCCTTCAAGTTCTTCATGAAGTTCGGTGGATCAACGTACACCCGGGCATTGGTTGTTAACATACGAGATCTATTGCAAGTAAGTTTTTCTCATTATTCTTGCTCTACTTATGTGTTATTGTTATTGAGAAGATATTTGAAGCACTTCAATTTTCCTTGCAAAAGTCAAAACACTCATATTTCGAATGGTCCAACAAATTTTAACCCGAACAACCGGTTGTTAATTGGTGAAAAATATTGTTGGGAATTTGCAGCTTGTGTCTAATGACAGGTTCAAAAGTTTTGAGCACAGAATACTGGTGAACCACAAAGGTCCGAGAGTGTCCGCTGCCTGCTTTTTTAAGACAGATCTTCACGAGTCGTCTATGAAAACTTATGGACCCATCAAGGAGTTGTTAACAACCGCGACATACCAAATCCGGTTCTTATGGTTATTCCCGATAGAAAAAGAAATCAAGGCCCGTTCTTATGGAGCCATTTCAAGCTTTGCTAAGGCATCGTCACCAGGACATGCGTATATTGTTGATCGGACCACCATCGACCCCGATTGGCATTCCAAGATTTGGTCGATGAGTGATTGGAACTGGTTGCTTTAGCTGCCTCTCGATTTGCAACATTTTCTAATGTGCTTCTAAAACAAAAACAGGGTCAAATAGATTGACAGAATCTTTGATTTGTAGGCACATACCTTCAATATAACAATATATATACAATCTTGATCTTGCTTAACGATCTCGCTCAAAAACCTCCTCTACGGGAGCGTTCTTTCTAGGCGGCATGTTGTTGAAGCGTAGCAGGGCTTTGATAAATCAATGATGTAGTGAAAGCGTATATAAGATTATTAACAAATCAAAATAGTAAAAGTGAAGGA
Source organism: Ficus hirta (assembly GCA_038430175.1). Lineage (NCBI taxonomy): Eukaryota > Viridiplantae > Streptophyta > Magnoliopsida > Rosales > Moraceae > Ficus > Ficus hirta. The sequence continues at coordinate 9,958,674 of CM076593.1, read as the reverse complement.
TAGAACTGCTGATGTGTTGATTCACAGAGTGTTAGGAAAATAACTTAAAATTGGTTGATTCAACAAAGAATAATAAAAAATGAAAGAGAGAAAATTGCAAGGAAAAACTCTTTTTCATTACAAGAGGGTGGACAAATATAGGACAAATCTAAGGATGATGTTTTTACCTATGGGGATGGGTACCCGTGGGCCATTAGGGACGGATATGGGGATAATATATAGGTATGGGGGCAAGTATGGGGGTTAATCTTAACCCTCCACACAGGTGTGGGGCGGAGGTGGGGAAGCTCCCCACGTACCAGCCCCCACTTATATTCACTCTTATAAAAATTTATATTTATATGTTTATATATATATTTGAATTTTTAGTGTTATCAAATTTTAGTTTTCTTTATGAATTTGGTTTATAGATTCCTGAAGTTTAGGTTTGTTTTTAAGATTTAAGTTACATTTGTGATTATGTTGTTAAATTTTATGAAAACTTTAATGAAATTTGTTTTAAGGTTTTTTTTTTTTTTTTTTTTCTTCTTAATGGGTAAATGAGTAGGGTATGGGTATAGCACCCCCAATAGAGATTACCCACCCCCATATCTGCATTAACTTAAGCGGGTATGGGGGGTAAAAAAGGTTGCGGGCATGGGGGTGGGTGAAGCATACCGACCCCCACCCTGTCTCATTGCCATCCCTAGACAAAACACCAAAAAAAAAAAAAAAAAAACCTATAAAATTAAAACTACAAACAGGCAAATTTTCTAATAAAGAAAAGTTTTGAATTGAATGGGAAATTAAACCTATTTGACCAAAAGAAAAACGAAGCAAAATCTAAATGGAAATCCAAAATTCTCATGTCAATTTATTACTAAAACTAAAATTACCAAGAAATTAAAAATTGTCCTTTTAAAGGTATAAATGATGGAATTTAATGAAAAATGTCATATGTCGTGGCAGAGCGACAAGTCTTATTCGTCGTTCATTTCCACCCAGAAAAAGTGTTTTTTTTTTTTTATTCCACCCAAACCTGAAAATGTCACCAAACCTTATGAAATCCACACAAATTACCCTGTGTCCTTGAGATAATCCCAACTCATTATAAAGGTTATCTAGATTAGATCTTTTTGCTTCTGCATCAGACTTGCACTTGGTTTCAATTTCTCTACTATTAATTTTTGTTTTTCTTGATGAAGGTCAGAAAACTTTAGAAACTTTTACATGGAAATTACAGGGAGGCATTTGCTTCCACATGCCGTAATAGATACGTATTCATAAATTTTTGTTGACTGTGAAAATCCACCTAGCATGTAATAGACTCACGTAACCTTATCAAGAACAATATCTTGCATATGGTTGACAAAGAGACAATAAATTTGGAGTGATTCATCTTCAATTTGAGAGCTACATCTACCCTGGAAATTGATTGCAAAGTTACAATTACGGTGACGTGCATACCGTTCTAAGAGATAATCAGTGACGTGCATACCGTTCTAACAGATAATCTTCTCATAATCAAATATTAAAAAATATGAAATTTCTTGAATAATTGTTAGCAGATAATGATCTTGGAGTCAGCATATCTCCGAGATAACCCTATCCTCACTTCGATTCATTTAAAATAGATCTTCTAATAGAAAACTTATGATTAATGTCGATATTTGTATGATTTCAAAATCAAACCCGCCTATATCTATTATGTGTGATGATCATATCATTTAGACTTGTTTATGTAAAGTTATAGACTTTTAAAATTTGAGTTATAAAATTGTGTGAATAGTAAAACTGAAGAAAAAAGATAAAAACTAAGTTATAGAAATATGGCTTGGATTGGAGGTTCAAACACCCCCTTTGTTTGAAAACTCTTCTTTTGGTGGCTGTAGTTTTCAGTTTTGTTGTAAAGAAGAGAACAACTAAAAAATAATAGATAACCAACAACTTGCACAAGTTGCAATTCGCCACCATAATTTAATAGCACTATATCAGCCCACAAACAAATCGACAAAATCTATTGTGTGTTGAAGTGGTATACGATGTTGATCCATTTATTTTTTAATTTTTATTTTATATAGAAGAGAGAGAGGTCAACTACTATTTGAAAAACTAATCATTGAAGATTGTTAAGTGACATCACACATGATTTATTATTTAAAGATATTTAAGAAAAAAAATTATATGAATCAATTTACATATATCAAACATATGAATTTTTTAAAGAATCGAGGGTGCTTTTAACCACAAAAAATATTCATAATTTCGTAAAAAGATCAGGGACCCAACAGACAATTTACTAAAAGGTTAAAAATTCGTGTCCATTTTCAACAATTTGTCAACTTCTTCTGCTCCAAGCCGTTTTCTTTTGGGATCTATAGAAGATGAACATTATTTTCTGATCAAGGCTAAATAGTAAGGAAAAAAGAAGCTAGGAAAATGGGGGACACAAACAAAGATGAAGTTATTCAAGCCAAAATCAAGGCGGAATATGACCGAGGAACTGAACTAAAAGCTTTCGACGACACCAAGGCTGGTGTCAAAGGACTTGTAGATTCCGGGGTTACCGAGATTCCTCGTATTTTTCATCATCCATCGGATAACTTGGAGGAAAACTCTGTTTTGGGAGATTCTCAGTTAAGTATTCCGGTCATAGACCTCGGAGGACTAACTACCGAAAACTCAGCCAAGCGAAAGGAGATCGTTGAGAAAGTAAGAGAAGCATCTGAGAATTGGGGGTTCTTCCAAATAGTAAACCATGGAATCCCAGAAAGTGTTCTTGAGGAGATGAAAGATGGCATTCGCCGGTTTTACGAGCAAGCAACCGAGGTGAAAAAAGAGTACTACACCAGAGATCTTACGAAGCCGGTGGTTTATAACTGCAACTTTGATCTGTATAGAGGAATTTCAACGAATTGGAGGGACACGTTTATGTGTCATATGACTCCTAATCCTCCAAAGCCTGAAGATTTGCCTATATCATGCAGGTATGTGACCGTAAATTTTAAATTTCATGTATTTGTAACTTTAGATTTATGTTTTCGTAGAGCTTTTATTTGTATCAGATTTATCTTCAAAGTTCTGTACCAAATTCATGAACAAAACTATACTATGGGTTATTTTATGGGAAATTAAGTGAGATGATCGGTTTTGACCACCCCTTAAAAAAATGACCGAATTTTTATTTTTTTCTTTTTCAAAAGGAAAATAGTTGATGGCAACATAGTTCATAGGTTTGTCATAAGTTCAGTGATTGATCATCAAGTTCATCATCAACAAATTATTGATTAACGCCACTGGTTAAACCTTATTGATATTGATTGACCACCAATGGAAAATCACTAGATAATTTAACAAAACAACTCTTAAAAACACTACTTACAAAAAAAAAAAAAAAAAGAGTTTATTTTCCCATATTTCTGTCATTTTTGTTATTTTTTTGGAATAAAGTGCATAAACTATGTCATCTTTAGTATCTTGTATATAATTTGACAGGAAAATTTGACATGTGTAGGGGTTCTCTGTTTTAGGAAGATCAAGTGCTCTGACCATGTTGGTGTTCTGGTAAAAGGAAAAAAAAAAAAGAGATACTAAAAGAGTTATACTAATGTTGAAAAGTCAGATAAGTTTATATGACCACACATTAGGCTATGGGTTTAATAGTAATTTCACACTTATCTCAAATGTTGAGATCCTAAATCTAAATCTCTACTCCCGATAAAAATTGTAAAACAAAAAATGATGGATGTGCATATATATATTGGGAGTAATTTGAATTTTGTATATTTGTTTATTCTATTATCATGCCCAAAGTAAGTTTTATGAATTAGTTTTGTTCGTTCAGTAAAAAAAAAAAAAAAGAAGAAGTTATGTTCAAACACATTTTATGTCCATCTTTCCATAACTTGAATTTGAATTTTGAATTTAGGATTTTGATATTGGTCAATCAGTGACTAATTTGAATTTTGTCAACTTTGTTTATTCTATATTTATTTATTTTTTGTTTTCAGAGACATACTGATGGAATACTCAAAGCAAGTGATGAAAGTAGGAATTCTCTTATTCGACCTGATGTCTGAGGCTCTTGGGCTGAGTTCGAATTACCTAAACGACATAGATTGCGCAGAAGGGCTAACGGTTGTCTGCCATTACTACCCTGCATGTCCACAGCCAGAACTAACTATGGGCGCAACCAAGCACGCTGACAACGACTTCCTCACTGTTGTTCTACAAGACGACATTGGCGGTCTCCAAATCCTACACAAAAACAAGTGGATCAATGTATCTCCTCAGCCCGGGGCGCTGGTGGTAAATGTCGGAGATCTTCTTCAGGTAAGTATTTAAGCTTGCGTTTAGTGTACGGGTTTGGAGTTGAACTTTTAGGTTGAAGTTAATTGATTTTTAAAAAATTAGTTATAATTTTTGTTGACTTTTCAGAAAAAAACAAAAACTGAAATAAAAACTTTAGGTTCAAGCTTGAAAGCCAAACGGAAGCTAAAATTTTCTTGTATGTTGTTTAGTTATGTTTATGACTAGTGCCATCAAAAAGAGTAACATGCTAGTTCTGTTTCTTCAGCTTATAACAAATGACAGATTGACAAGTGTTCAGCATAGGGTAGTGGCAAACCGCGTAGGTCCCAGAGTATCTGTTGCGAGCTTCTTCTGTACCGGTTTTACACCAACATATAAAATGTACGGACCGATCAATGAGTTGTTGTCGGAAAGCAATCCTCCGAAGTACAGGGAAACCACAGTGAGGGACTATTGTATCCACTTCAATTCAAAAGGCCTCGGTCGGACTTCGGCCTTGGATGATTTCAAGCTTTGAAGAAGGCCAGCCGAACTACTAAGATTAAGGATCATTTTCTGTTAGTTTGACGAGTGGTTTCTGAACTGTTAAACTGAATAATAGTTATCCGAATATGGTTCTTTTGTGGTTCTGTTTTTGCCTTTGTTTGGGGCTGTTTGTTTGAAAACTTTTTTTTTTAATAGTAAATAGCATTTTTACAGTAAATAATTGAAATAAAAAATGTTTTAAAAATATTTATAGTAAATAGTAGTAAATAAAATCTACATTAAGGAGCGCAAAATTCGTGGATGAGATTTTTATCTGTGTATGTGTTGGGAAGATGGGAATTTAATTAAATTAAGTTGTATGAAAAATGGAAGAAAAGAAAGATGTGATGATCATCTTTGTAATTAAAAAAAAAAAAAAAAGAACACCTTGACATATAAGGAAAGATGATTTTCAAAACTTAAGGGTCAATAGATCACCTAAGGAACACTTTCTCAAAAAAAAAAAAAAAAAAAAAAACCACCTACTGAACAAAAGTTGAAGTGCATACAATGCCCCCATAAGCTAGTATATATAAAGCTAATTATTGGGGATTATTCATAATTTAATTTTGATCATTACGTTATATGCGATGTTATTAATGTTTATGGTATGCTATATAAAATTTTATCACACAAGTGATTACGATAAACTTCTGACTCGTTAAGAATAAGAAAAAATCAGTTCAAAAAGGGAAAAAGTTATTTATAACTAATAATAGCAATATTGATGTCAAATAATTTGATTGTGTATCAAAGATGTTAGTAGATATAAAAAAAAAAAATTTGGAATTTTTATGTTAGTCCTTAAAGTTTTAAAAATTTTTGTTTTGGCCCTAATATTTGAAAATTTTTGCAAGGTCCCTGCAGATTTCATCCATAGAGTTTGACGTATTTCCACTAAAAAATTTAATAAAATATCAAAATATAGTGCATGGTGGTTCAATAGAGACAAGGAAGTAGGAACCCACCTAAAATCTCATGAAAACTCACTTTCTCTCTCTTACTCTCATTCACGTCTCTCTCTCTTTCCCCCACCCTCCAAGAATGTCTAAAATCAGATGTCTTTCTCGATATAGGTATTGGGTAGTACGAAATTGAGAAGAGATTTTATGGAAGATCAAGATTTTGCTTAGGAGAATTAAGTATAAGGTAGTGTTTTGTTTAATTTTCCTTAAGAATCCAAATTCTTTCTGTTCTTAATGTTTTACCTCATGTTTTTTCCTTTAATGATTGATATAAAAGCCTTTGTAGAACTTTAATATTACCTATAATGGTGAAACCCCAAATTTGCAAGGGTTAAGGTTTCTAGAATTTCATTTTCTTCGAAGATTTTCTCTTCCATGTATTCTAAGTGTGAAATCCCCCTTGATTATCTCCTAAAAATTCAATATTTTAAATTTGTGATGTTCTTCTATGGTGGATTTGTTTTTTGTGGTTTAAATGGGTTCTAACTTCTAATGGACTCTAATAATGAGTTGTAGTAAGGACTTAAGATTGGCAATTAAAATTTTTTGAATTTCATAGTTGAGTATCAAGTGCTTGATGATATGCATGAATGAAAAACAGACATAGTGAGTATGATTAAATTTTACTGAGTTTCATGCCATTCCATTTCAAGCAAAAATAATTTAAATCAAGTAAAAAAAAAGAAAAAAAAAATATATATATATATATATATATAAGTATATATTGTCTTGGCTTTATAATCCTATCAACCCCACAGGCCACAAGTGTGAATTGTCAATACATTTGTCTATTCCATTACTGAAGTGGAAAATGATATGCCACAATATATGATCCTCATGGCCTTACACAGTCCACCCATTTCCAAATGTCCTAAAAGAAATAAATAATAAGAATTCTTTTTGCTCTCTCTCATTTTCTGTGATAACTAAAATTCTAGCATTTACTCATCTAAATTAGAACTCCATTTCTAAATTTTCCAGAAAATTAAGAAAGCAGAAAAAAGGAAAATGGTGGCTACAGGCACAGGCCCTGAAGCTGATCCGGCCACATTCAAGCCCGAATGCGATAGACTCGGCGAGCTGAGAGCATTCGACGAAACAAAAGCCGGTGTTAAAGGGCTCGTCGATGCCGGGATTACCGCCATTCCTCGTATCTTCTATCGAAAATCTGTAGGTCATAAGGAGAGCTCAGTTTCAGGAGATGCCCGGTTGAGTATTCCGGTCATAGACCTCGGAGGAGTAATGGTTAAAGATTCAGCTCAGCGCAAGGAGATCGTTGAGAGAGTTCGAGAAGCATCGGAGACGTGGGGATTCTTCCAAATAGTCAATCATGGAATCTCGGAGAGTGTTCTTGAGGAGATGAAAGATGGGGTTCGTCGTTTTCACGAGCAAGACACTGAGGTGAAGAAGAAGTATTATACCAGAGAATTGATGAAGCCAGTGATTTATAACAGCAACTTTGATCTGTATAGTGCTCCTACGACGAATTGGAGGGATTCTTTTCTGTGTCGTATGGCTCCTCATCGTCCGAACCCTGAAGACTTGCCACCAGTTTGCAGGTGTGTATATATATATATATATATATAGCTCTCTGTTTTTTTGTTGAAACTATATGTATATTGCTCTGACTTTTAGACAAATGGGCTTGATTAAGCTAAAAAAGTTCCTCAAATGAACGCTTCTAAAGGTTAAAAGGTTCTATTCTATTTGGGAATTTCTAGAGCACTATCAATAGGTGTGTGTGTATATATATATATATATATATATATATATAGCTCTCTGTTTTTTTGTTGAAACTATATGTATATTGCTCCGACTTTTAGACAAATGGTTTTTTTTTTTTTTTTTTTTTTTTTTTTTTTTTTTTTTTTTTTAAGTTTTTGGACAGATGGGTTTGATTAAGCAAAAAAAGTTCCTCAAATGACTGCCTCTAAGGGTTAAAAAGTTATATTCTATTTGGGAATTTCTAGAGCACTATCGATATGTATTGATGTTTTAATCATTGGATTAGTATATAGTAAATCTAATTATAGTATTTTTGTGTAGTGCATTGTAAATTTTTAATGTGAATACTCATAGATCACGGTTAAAAAAAACAGTGTAAAAAAAAAAAAAAAATCCCATCATAAAAGGACGCTATTAACATATTAAATATTCTATCCATGTATACTACTCCCTCTCTATTTTTTTTTTCCCCAACTATCTGATGGAAAAACATTGTAAAAGAAAAAGACTTATAAACATAATTATCCATTTTTTTGCACTTTTGAATAGATGATTGGTTTCTCTTTTTAAAAAACATTATTGTTTTTTGCTCTGATTATGTCTTTTTTTTTTTTTTTTTCTAAATATTATTATATGTTGTTGAAATAGTAGTTATTGTTTTGTGGTTGCCGTTTTTCCTTTTTTTTTTGTTTTTTGTTTTTTTTTTTTGACGTTGTGTGTGTGTTAGTTCTTTTTTCTTTTTATAAATATTTTAACTATGCAGTATTTTTTATGCGTTGTTTTATTGTGTAGTTGTTTACTGTTGTTTTTTTTATATTGATGTCGTTTTCCAATCTATTTCGTGGTTTGAAGCTTAATGCCGTCTTTTATGTAATGTTATTTTTGTTTAGAAAATTTTTTATGTGTTTTCTTGGCTATGTTGCTCTCATTTTCAACTTGTTACCGTATTTCATCGTTGCTATTTGTTTTTTTTTTTTTTTTTTGTATTAATGTCGTTTTCTGCCTTTTGTTTTTTTTTTTTTAAATAGAGTTGTTGTTGGTTTTTTTTTTTCTTTTTTTTTTTTTTTTAACTTAATTTCTGCAGGGACATACTTATGGAGTACTCAAAGCAAGTAATGAAGGTGGGGAACTTAGTGTTCGAGTTGCTATCAGAGGCTCTGGGGCTACATCCAAACCACTTAAAAGACATGTCTTGCGCCGAGGGTTTAGCGGTTTTAGGGCATTACTACCCTGCATGTCCACAACCAGAACTGACTTTAGGGACAACCGAACATGCCGACAATGACTTCCTCACTGTGCTACTTCAAGACCACATTGGTGGTCTTCAGATTCTATGCGACAACAACTGGTTTGACGTTCCCTCTCATCCCGGTGCATTAGTCGTTAACCTTGGAGATCTTATGCAGGCATGTCTCATGTCTCATGTCTTATTTATTTATTTATTTTTTTCGGTTCTGTTCTCGACCAAAGTCACCTTTCAAATGTGAAATAAGGAGATTGTGGGTATTTATACTCGAAAAATTTATGGTAGGATAAGAATATCACTAAGATATCATATCATAATAATATTACTCAAAAAAAAAAAAAAAGAAAAATTCAATGATAGGAAATGTACTTATTGTTGTTTGAATGCAAGAATCAGCTTTTCAATGATTTGATCTTAGACTGAAAGTATTTCTGTATGTTGAGGCTTAAATTTTTTAACGTGAACACTCAGAAATCTGACTTTTAAAAATTTAATCTAATAGTTAAAACAACAGTAGTTACTAGTAGGGTAAAAGTACAGTTCCTATCATAAGTTTTGTAAAAAAAAACAAAAAAAAAATTATATACACATATATAATAATTTAATAAAACTTGATAAAAATTTGACAATTAAAAATCGTGTCCTATCAAATATCAATAAGAATATTTTTCATATCCTATGAAAATTTCTCTATCTAAATTATGCAGACATATGAGAACTTAAAAATGCATTGCATTAATTGTGAATGTATGCTTGAGTTATCTATACATTTTGGCTTTACCTTTTTCCCTTATTTTTTTTCTCCAGCTTATATCAAACGACAGATTCAAAAGCGCAGAGCATAGAGTACTAGCGAACCGTGTAGGTCCGAGAATATCTGTAGCCAGTTTCTTCTTCACTCATATGCTGCCATCAACAAAGCTCTACGGACCCATCAAGGAGTTGTTATCAGAATGCAATCCTCCAAAGTACAGAGAGACAACTGTGAGGGACTACACTGCCTACTACATTGCAAAAGGCCTTGATGGGACTTCTGCCTTGGATCATTTCAAGCTCTAAACCACAATGAAGTATAACTGAGAGGCTAAGAGGCCGTTTGGATGGTCCGTTTGAGTTGAAAATTTGGAGTTATTTTTATTGATGTTCAATTGAGTTTTGAACTAGTGTGTTTGGTTGAAAATGAACTGTTTGGTGTTAAAAATTGTAAAAACTTGAAATATATTTGGAAAAAAAAATATGTATATATATATATATGTAAATATGGATCTTGTTTTATTACTCTCGAAATTCCATACAATTTTAAAAATAAAATCATCTTATTTTGACTTAAAATAATAAACTTATGGACTTTTAACGTTTGAGTTTTTAAGTGAGAATTGGAGATTTAAATAGGGAAACTGAGTTTACTTAAAAAAAAAAAAGACATAATAATTGGAATTATTTGGTTGGAGCAAAACAACCAAACGACCTCTAAGACTTCAATTTGAGGAATGATTGATATGGCTTTCGATCCATAACCTCGTGGATTAATTTTGGGTGACGTTTGATTTATAGGTTCGATCCATAACCTCGTGGATTAATTTTGGGTGATGTTTGATTTATAGGTTTGAACCAAAAATAAAAAGTTTCAAAATTTTGTGAGAGAAAAAATTGTAGTATATAAAAAAGATTTAAATCAAAACCTTTTGTTTTAAACCTGTGAACCAAATGCTTAGAGCCTATTAGGTGTGGTTAATTAAGCTCTTGGGTATGACTTGAAACTCCTTTTATCTTTTTAAGTTAAATAATGTTTGAGTGTGGAGCTTAGCGCAAAATAGGGCCCCAATTTTTGTTTGGTTGTATGAAAAAGTTTTGACGCTAGTTGTTTACTCTCTTTCGATTAGTTTAGTAATTAATGGATGTCAACTTAATTGAAATGTAGTAATCTTTGATATCAATTATCTCTTCTCATTTCAGAATATATAAAAGTCCATTAATTATAATCCTTTACCATGAAATATTGGAATATTTGTATGCCAAAAAAAAATTGTTACTATGAACAAAGAGACCTTTGGTCCCCCATAAAAAAAAAAAAAAAAAGGGCCGACATTTAGTGTTTTGTATTTTCTACTTCTATGGATGAGATATAATAGATCTCTTACGCAGATAGGTCTTCCATTTCACCAATCACATGAAAATTAATCCTACCTTACATCCTAAAAAATTGTCAAACTTAAAGGGATAAAAAAAGAATTGCCTTCAACATGTTACTATTTAAATAAATTCCTCTGCAATAAAAATACAATTAATTAAAAAGAAAATTTTCTAAAAACATGAACAGAAAGAAAGTTCGGCTGTTAGTTAAAAAAAAAAGAAAAAGAAAAAAAAAAAAGGTTTCTCCTTGGAGCAAGACCTAACACCCTACCACCACCACACACAGAGGTGGATCTTGCGAGAGACCACGAGAGTCGCCCCAGCGAGTCTCATGATGTCTAGGAAGTGTTGAGGGGGATGAGACCCCTCCGATAAGGGGGGGCTCCCTTGCAATAGTGGGTTAGGGGCTCATAGCCCCCTTGGTGGGCAAGGAAGGGTCGCTACTCGCTAGCTACCCTCGTGGTGGTGAGGTGGTTGTGTGGGCAACCCTTGAGGCGATGAGGGTAGGTCTAGGTTGTTGTTGTTTTTTATTTTTTATTTTTATTTTTTCGTGATACTTTCTTATGTATACTCATTTGTTTTGTAAATTTTACAATAGTACTAGTTAAGGTTGATGCTCGAATTTGAAAGGAAAGAGAAAGGAGTTTGCACGTTATAAAATGAGTTTTTTTTAAATATTTTTTTTAAATGCAATTTGTAAGACACAAGTGATACAATTGTTTTGGGAAAGGCTATTAACGATTCCGTAAAGAAAAGGTCTATGCTTTTCATTTTCGAACTGAGAAGAGATTTGAGTCGTCAAAATAGTGAAGAGCTCTTGACAAGTCTTCTTTACATAGTTACGTCCTAATTTGGTACATTTCCATTTATGCAACCGACAAAAACTTATTGCGATTTCTATGGGACGTTTCGTTTCAATAGTCTTGTCGTTGTGAATGGTTGGGGAAAAAATGATCATTATTTAAAAAAAAAATGATTGAATGTCAACTTGCATTCAATAAAAGAGATCATTATTCACATCACTCTCTTCGTTTCAAATGTAGATTGGTACCAATATATATGTATATATATGTATATATATATATATGTATATATATATATATATAAGTTGTAGATTGGGACCATTACACTTACGTGCACATTGCACATACAGGGACGCAGCTATTAGGGCCCAAGGGGCTTAAGCCCCCTCAACTTTTTCTTATTTACACTTTTAGATGTGTATTATTTTGAATTTACATATTAGTCACCCTTCAAAAAGATTTAAATGACAGCCTCACTAAAAACTTACAAACCACGTTTTTTTCTCTAAAAAATTGAAAGAAAAAATAATAATATTTTAAAACCAAAGTCCAACAATAATATCTCTAAAAACATAACAGGATATTTTTCCTCTAATAGCTTGTGATGTTTATTAAGTGATTCTATTTGTTTTTCTCTCTTATTTAAAATTAACTATTTGTTTATTTTGATTATGTTTTTGTCGTAGTTATTAGTCTCCCTCACCGAAATTCCTGGTTTCGTGACTAATTTGCACATGACAAGCTGTGAAATCTAAATTAAGATCTCCTGCCCCTTTCCGTGTTCCCTATGAATTTTTGTTGATTTTTATTTTCAAGAAATAAAACAAATTTACGTTCTCAGGAGCTTAAATCCAAAACTCAATATATGCTCACACATTCATTAAACATCAAACTAGATTTAGTTGCGCATTTTATTTTTCAAAAATAATTCCTGAATTTTCTACCATGTAACTTTTTTCCCAAGAATATCTCCTACTCTGTTGCTAAGCATCTTACTCTCTTGAAACTAACGAATATATACATAAGCTCTAGCATCAAAATAGATGAGCAATGATCATCCTAATAGAATTTTACATTCCAACTTTTTGTTGACACCCATTAAATTGATCATGAAAAGTTCATATACGTCTTATAAAAATATGAAAAACCCCATTTTCGATAAAATATTTCAAAATCTAATACAAGAATTTTTCAAATTAAAATATTCAATTTAATATAAAAGTTAACAAATAGGACATATTGTAACAATTTAAAATTTTCAATAGTAAATTATCAAAATTAAAAATATGGAGATAAGTTGCTAAGGACGATAAATTTGAGGGCAACAATGCTATATTTAGATAGTGCTGCCGTTTTTAAAATTTCTGGTCCTTTCTGAAGTTTCGTCGCATTCTTAATATTGCAGCATATATTTTTGGGATACTGTCGTTTGTCTGTCTCAAATATGGTTGTCGTTTTCTTATGTCATCTTGCTTTTCGGCTTACTTTCGTTCCATAGTCGTATTTGTTAGCCTTTGTCGTTTTATGTGATGCAGTTTTTATTTATTTATTTATTCATTTTATTTAATTAATTTTTTTAAGCATGCCGTTATTTCTTTCACCTGATGGTGTGGTTTTCCTCACGCTGTCTGGTCTGTCAGAATTCCTTAGTTTCGTTGTCGTTTTCTATAATTCTTGTCCCTTCATATGTTGTCCTGATATGTCTATTAAAACGTTGTCGTTTGTTCGAGCCGATGCTTTCCGTTTTCCAAGCTGACGTAAAGCAGGGAAATCGGGCCGCCCGGCCCGGCCCGGCCCGAGCCCGATGGGCTTTTTAAGAAAATCGGGCCGGGCCGGGCCGGGCCGGGCCTTTGAAAACACGGGCCGGGCCTTTGAAAACACGGGCCGGGTCGGGCCGGGCCTTTGAAAACACGGGCCGGGCCGAATTTTTGAAATATAAGTCCGGCCCGGCCCGCGGGCTTAGAGCGGGCCGGGCCGGCCCGAGCCTAATTTTTTAAATTTTTATTTAATTTAATTTTTTTTTGTTTTTCTTTTCTTTATATATATATATTATATATAATATAAAATTATAATATATATAATTTTTTAATAAAAATTTTAAAAATAATTAAAATTTTAATAAAAATAATATATATATAATTTTAATTTTTAAATAACGGGCGGGCCGGACCGGTCCAACGGGCTTAAATTTTTAGGCCGGGCCGGCCCGACCCGCCGGGCCTAAAAGGAGAGCCCGGCCCGCCTCTTATTGGCGGGCCGAGATTTTACCAGGCCTTGAGAATTCGGACCAACGACCGGGCCAAAATTACGGGTCACGGGCCGGCCCGTTTGACCCGGCCCAAATTCCCACCTCTAAGCTGACGTTCGTTTTCTGCATGCCAGCCTTTCATTGCCATTTTTTCAAAAAATCTTTGTCGTTTTACTTGAAGTGGCTGTTTGATTCATCCAATCTTTCAACCGGTGAATCAAACACTACATTAACTATTTTTGTCGTTTTGTTATTTTGAAACAAACTACGCCAACCTCACACTGACTTTTCAGCAGCACTAGCTATAGCTAAGCTGTCGTGCGCAATAATTGCATTTTAGACAGCTTTTACATCCACTTCACAAGTGTAATTTTGTACAATTAAAGAAACAAAATAATAATAATAAAAATAAAATAAAATAAAATAAAAGAACAAAAAAGAAAAACAAAATTTGATCGGCACCAATCCATTGCAACTCTGCTCAAATTCATGGCACCACAACATGATGCATACTTTTACGATCGAAAAACCGAATTAAAGGCGTTAGACGACACAAAATCCGGCGTCAAGGGACTCGCCGACTCCGGCATAACGAAGATTCCGGGAATATTCCTACGCCGGGATCATGCTCTGGACAAGCCAATAAGCAGTAGTTCCTGTGATCAATCCAAGATCAGCATACCTGTGATCGACATGGGAGGCATAGAGAAAGATGAAAGTCAACGCTCCAAGGTGGTTGACCAAGTGAGGAGGGCTTGTGAGGAGTGGGGATTCTTCCAGGTGGTGAATCATGGGATTGAGGAGACTGTTCTGTTGAGGATGATTGATGGGGTGCGTGCCTTTCACGAGCTCGATTCCGAGGCGAAGAAAGGTTGGTACTCGCGAGATTCGTCGCGAAAAGTTTATTACAACACGAATTTCGATCTTTACAGCGGGATTGTGACTAATTGGAGGGACACTTTGAGTTTTGTTACCGCTCCCTGCGGTCCTGATCCCGATGAGTTACCGCCGGTTTGCAGGTATGTGATTGCAGTTTTCTGTTTTTTTTTTTTTTTGAGTTTGTAGATGTGTCTAGTTTGCTCATTTGAAGTCAAATAAAATGTATTTTTTTGTATAATTAGGAAACAAAGTTTTAGGAGGAAAAAGGTTGTGATCGGGGGTTAAATGGCAATCTTGCAGAAAGGTTTTGTTAATAGTATTAAATTGTTTAGGTTCCGTTTGGAATATTACCTTTGTGATGTTAAAAAATTTCAGGGAAATTGTGCAAAGGAAAAAAAAAAGGAGGGGGAAGAAAATAGAAAATTTCTCATGTGTTTGGAACTAAAGAAAGATAGGAGGGAAAATAATTTTCTTCATTATATTTTAACTTTCCTCGTAAATTTTTAAAGAAAAATAAAATCCACTTATAATCTTTCCCTCTTATTTTCCCTCTATCTTTTTTTTTTTAATCTATGTACGCTTTTTTAGGTTTCAAACACAGAAAAGGTAAAATCCTTTTAATTTTTTTTTTCCTTTCCTCCATAAAATCCGGGTTTCAAACACACCCTCAATGATGTATGTGAGATGTGTTTACATTTGTTGCTAGTTTTTGTATTGTTTGAAAAAATGAATTAAAAAAAAAAAAGACAGGGAAAATCAACATGGGAAAAACCAAAAATTTGCCGGAATTGTTCAAATAATGCTATTATATAGGAAACTTTTACACAGCTTATGCAAACATTAATTTTCAGGGAGATAATACTGGAATACTCAGACAAAGTACTTGCTCTAGGGTCTACTCTGTTCAAATTGATCTCAGAAGCACTCGGGCTAAACCCCAACCACCTTGAAGACATGGGCTGTGCCGAGGGACTTGTTTCATTCGGCCATTACTACCCGCCATGCCCCGAACCAGAACTCGCGATAGGCACGAGCAACCACACCGATAGTAGCTTCTTCACTGTGCTCTTGCAAGATCAACTTGGTGGTCTCCAAGTTCTCCATCAAGACCGGTATTGGGTCAATGTCACGCCTATTCCCGGCGCTCTTGTGATAAATCTTGGCGACTTACTACAGGCAAGTCTTTGATATTTTGCATTAAGATTAATAGCACATTAAATTGTTTTCGTCACCTTAGATGTGTTTTTTATTTTTATGATATGTTATCTTTTCGAGCAGCTAATCTCGAATTACAAGTTCATAAGCGTGAGTCACAGAGTGCTGGCGAAAAGTGCAGGTCGAAGAATTTCAGTAGCAAGTTTTTTTAGAACACATCATCAGCCGGAAAATAGCGCTAGACTATACGGGCCTATTAAAGAGCTGATATCGGAAGAAAGTCCTCCGATTTACCGGGAAACCACCGTGAAGGACTTTGTTAAGCATTACTATAACAAGGGGCTCGATGGGATATCTGCATTGGAATATTTTAAGATGTGAAAGTTGGTGTGATTTTTTATGTCAACTTTGGATTTTGTAGAACAGTAAATTTGTGCCCTTTTTTTACGACTTTGATCCTTCTTCCGAAGTTGAACTTTTAGAATATGTTTTTTTCTCGACCTTGTGTCTTCTTAGACATATTTGCTGAAAATAAAAGCATCTACTTACCTCAAGTACAAATTGTGACAAGTTCATAAGCGTCATTCACAGAGTGCTCGCCAAAAGTGTAGGTCCAAGAATTTCGATTGCTGAGTTTTTTCAGAACACGGCATCAGCCAGAAAATAGCTCGAGATTATTCTGGCCTATCAAGGAGTTGATATCAGAAGAGGGAAACAATCAAAGTAGTGTTAGAGAAACCAACTTTATTTTTAACTTTTTGAGTACCAACTCATGTGTCATATTTTCATTGATAAATATAATCAATTAACGTGATAATGTTTTTATATATCTAATTCTCATTTTACTTTTTCTCTAATAATATGAAGTGGAGGTTTTTCTTGGTAATTAATTCCCTTTTTTTAAAAGAATATGAAGTGGAGGTTTTTCTTGGTAATTAATTCCTGTTTTTTTTTTTAAATCATATGAAGTAGTGCGTTTGATATAAGATGTGGTTGTTAATTTAATAGATGTCAATCCATTAATTGGGTCGATGTTGAACTTGTTTTGACGGAGAAACTGCAAAAAAATGGTCATGAAATTCCAAAAGATAAATATCAGTTTTTTAAAAGATAAATATCATATTTTAGTGATTGCATCAAGTAATTTATCTTATTCGTACGCTATAATTTTCTCTATTTTGTCAAAACTTTTTCTCAATTAATAATTTTTTGGATTTTTCTTATTTATACATTTTGAATTTTAGAACCACTTTCACTTTACTTTATCTTCTGAACTTTAAAAACTTTTACTTTTTTTTTTGAACTTTGAATTTAATCATATTTTATCTATTCTGTCAGAATTTTAAATAAAAATAAAGGGAAAATAGTGGGTTAAGTACAGTTATATAATCTTAATTTTTTATTTTTCTTAGTAAAAATCCTAATAAAATGAGATTAGTAAGGCTAGTTTTTTTTTTTTTTTTGGTTGGTCTTTTTTAATATGAAATTCAAGATGAAAATAATCATAATATTTTACATTCGAATACAAATGGGCAGCCTCATATGCAACCAAAGTTGCTGTGGGACAGTGGGAAAATGACATGAAGTTTGTCGTTTTTTGTTTTCTGTCGTTTTCAGTCACATTTTCCTAGGCCTTTTCAGGTTTTTGTTTATGTATCCGTGGTCCCTCGCTAAACGCTCACTACGAATGGTCAGACAATTTGGTGCACGTACGAGAAAGATAACATCGTGTCATTGCGTTCTCTCTCTCTCTCTCTTCTCTCTCCATTATCTTGTCCTTCACAAGCTCTCTCATCTAAGAAAAAGATGGCATTTTCCTTGTTCACACACACCACAAGAGTTACCTTGAGTATACCATCAGTTTACTCAGTTTTTCGTGCCTTATTTTTTCTTGTCAAGTCTTTAATACACCCATGAGTCTAGTATTGAGTTCAAGCTTGTGCTTTGAGTCCTTATCACATGTTATTAACATCAAACAAAATCCTTTCTATGGATTAAAATCATAAAGATATCATCTTTTTTAAATATGCCTTAACTTAAAACAAAAATCATATAAACCTTGTCTAAGCATAGATCTCATAAGCTTAGCTTAGACAAGAACACATAAGCATGGTTCAATAATAACTCATGCAAACAACATCAATATATTCATAAACATATTTATAAATATATTCCGAAGTGAGGATAGAAGATTTATACCTTTGAAGCTTGGTTTAGTTCTAGATCTTTCTTGTAATTACCCTCTATAACCCACTATGGTTGCTAACCTTGAATCAAAGTAGCAAGAGTGAAAATATTAGTTTCAATCTCTAAGGAATTGAACGTGGGCTTGTGGAAGAAAAAATTACTTACTCTAAGGTTTTGTTTGGAATTTGAGTTTAACTCTAATAAAACTGTATTTTTTCTTTTTTGTTTTTGTCTTTTTTGAAAGTTAATAAAATTTATAATTAATTTTTGAAAAATCAACCAATTCTAACTTAAAAGTTTTATCTCTAACTGACAGCGTACCAAACGCAAGCTAAGAGATGTCAACCACTAGTTCTCCCATTTCAAAGCTTGGTTTGAAGAAATATTTTGGAGTTTTAGAGGGTGAAGGTGACGATCAGCAAAGGAAAAAGAGAAAGAGGAGTTCGGGTGTGTTGGAAGAGAAAAAGAGAAATAACTCTCTCAACATGGGTTATATATATAGGCAATTGATAATGATCTTTGCATTTAAGCCTTATCTAGGCTAAATTAATTAGCAAAACCTTGGCTTAATATCCCTTAAGAGTGGCAGATTCTTCAACCAACAAAAAGGAGTCAAAAGTTATCTTAAAGTCTTGACATCACATCACTATTCAACCTAGCTCTAGCTTCCGCCCTTTTTCCAACATTTTTCCTTAAATTTGGGGCTGATACTACCCCCACCCCCACCTTTTTTTTTTTTTTTTTGTGAATTAAAGGAATTGAGGTGGCCTCATTGTTTCTAAATTTACAGTCTCACAGATAAAAATTCAGACAAAAATTCTTTTCTCTAAAAATAATAAGGAGATATATTTATTATATTAGTTTTTCTCAGTTGATCATTCGATATTAACTATGTCATCATTAAATTAATATTTCAACAGTCGAAACTAAAATAAAACCTAAAGAGATACAACGAGAATCAAATCTAAATAAACAAAGTATAAAAACTAATAAAGACACCAAACCTTACCAACCCATAACCCATACACATGTGGGTGTTGGGGTTGATATCACTGGCTCCCAAGCTACCTGCCACCGGAAGTTGAAGAGAATTCTTGCCCCAAATATTCATCAAATCATAGCCTTTGATCTGTATCTAAAATCATTTCATCCATTGGATCAAACAATGTACTTTTTCTTTCACCAACTAAGCTCAGTTTTGAGCCAATAAATTAAGCTTTAAACTTGTTAATATGAGACGAAGGAATTACTAAATAGTAATCATACTTTGACTAAGTAAAATCATAAATTAACCGTTCCTCAAGTTGTTAGGATATGTGAATAACACATACCATCCATATCATGACTTATCTTAATTGGTCATACAATTTTAACACTTAAAGAATATATAACAAATGACATGAGTCTATACTAATAAAAATTTTATGAATTAAATTCAAAAGGTCACTAATTTTGTGTAACTCACAAAATTTACATAACAGAAAAAAACAAAAATATTGATAATTACATCCTCATCTCTAACTTTCATCCATCAACCTCACCAAAACTCACAACCAACTTTTCAAGAACCAACAAAATGGTGGGCTCCACAGAGCCAGTCACCGGAGATTCCCCCGACCTCGACCGTCTCCCACAGCTCAAATCCTTCGACGAATCGAAGTCCGGCGTCAAAGGCCTCGTCGACGCCGGCGTCACCTCAGTCCCTCCCATCTTCATCCGACCGCCGGAGGAACTCGCCGCCGAAAACCTCGACTTCCACGACGAAGCCACCCAGTTCCACATCCCAGTCGTCGACCTCGGAGACCTGGCCAGCGCAGTGGCCGTAGTCCGGCGAGCCGCGGAGGAGGTGGGGTTCTTCCAGGTGGTGAACCACGGGATTCCCGCCGGAGTGATGGAGAGGATGTTGGCGGCGGCGCGTGGGTTCCACGACCAGCCGAGGGAGGTGAAGAGAGAGTTCTACAGTAGGGAGATGACGAGGAAGGTGAAGTATTCTAGTAACTTCGATTTGTACGAGTCCAAGGCTGCTAATTGGAGGGACACTTTGTTTTGCGTTTTGGGTCCTGAGTCTCTTGACCCTCAAGAACTGCCTCTTGTTTGCAGGTAAAACTTCTAATATAGTCTTTTCATTCATATATATATTATATATATTTATCACGAATGGTGAAAATTTTGAGTCTTTGTTATGCAGTATGGACAGAAACTGTTGTTTTAGGTATCTGATTAAGTTTTCAACAATCTGATTCATGTCTGCTTATATATGTCGTTTTATAAATTTTTAAGGTTGACAGATGGGATCTTTAAATATTAAATCCTATAGTTAAAAAGCATTGGTAATGCAAAATAAAGGCCTTATCGTAGAAGCATGAGAACCTGGAATGATAATCTTGGACTTGAACTAAAAATGTGTCTATTTATTGTTTGATCAGAAATTTTAGCCCTTTTGCCTTATACTTGAATTTGAGAAGTTGGAATGATATACTTGGATTGAAACTAAAAATGTGATATTTTCAGGACTTAGAGGTCGGTTTGTTGGTCCGGTTGAGATGGAGTTTTGGAGTTATTTTGATTAGATTTAAGTTGAGTTTTGGAATTATACGTTTTGTTGAAAATGAACTGTTTTTGAGTTAAAAAGTGTAAAAATTTGAAATGTATTTAGAAAAATAATATCAATATGGATCTTGTTTCGTTCCTATCTAAATTCTATATAATTAAAAGAAAAATATCATCTCATTTTGATTTGAGATAATAAAGTTATGGTATTTGAAAGTTTGAGTTTTCAAGTTAGAGTTGTAGATGTGAAAAATGAAACTGTGTAAACTTTTAAATAAAAAACAAAAAACGATTGAAATTGTTTGATTGGAGCGAATCCGCAAAAGATCACCTTAGTATTGTGTTTCGGTGCTTTTATATGTCTTATTCCTTTTGTTGCAAATCCTTGCTAATTTGATTTCTTTACAAATGATTTTTTAGAGATATAACTATGGAGTACTCAGACAAAGTCCACAAATTAGGCATCACTCTCTTCCAACTGCTATCTCAGGCGTTGGGCCTGAAAGCCGATCACCTCATAGAAATGGATTGTGCAAAGGGCCATGTTGTTCTGTGTCACTACTATCCGCCCTGCCCCGAGCCTGAATTGACAATGGGAACCACCAAACACTCCGATCCTGATTTTCTCACCATCCTGCTCCAAGACCATATCGGCGGACTCCAACTTCTGTTTCGAAACCGTTGGATAGACGTGCCTCCTGTCCCCGGGGCTCTAGTTGTGAACATTGGAGATCTTTTGCAGGCAAGCGCTCTGTTTCTTGAATTTAAAACTTGTTCTAGCATTTTATTTTCTATTCATCAACTTCTAGACAATATCTTATATACTCGTTCTCAACGGTATAGCAATGAAATTTAGGATGAGACTAGGAAATATAGTCCAATGAATCACAATGGTAATTCCATGAACAATCATTTGCAGTATTGGATTTATTTATTTTTTAGTTATAGCAGAAATGCCAAAAAAGCAGAACCAAAATCCGTATAGAAAAACCAAAATCAGAACTAGGAAGAAAAAGATATCCTGATCTATTGTGGAAATTTAGCTACGCAAGTATACGCTATCGTAACAAGTAATATAATAATAAATATAGTTATTGTTTACACGAGGACTGTTGTTATCAAGTACCGAAATTATATTAACCTTAACTTTATTTGAACGATTCGAAAGTTGTGAGATTTAAGAAAATTAAAAAAAAAAAAAGGCACAAACCAAAATTAACAAAAATTAAAAGAATGCAAAACGCAATCAAGAGTTTAACAATCAATAAACTAAAGCTCTAGGGAGCGAATCTCACTAATATAATCACTAATTTTTCTCAAGCATTAACAATTTATCTCACAATAAGCTCGTTATCACCTCTCAGTCTCAAACTCTAAGCCTATCACGATTCATTAAGAACAAGAAATTCAAAGTGATGCACAAGTTTCATAACTATCTCTAGCTTATGACAATCTCATGGTAATTTAAACAAGAGCTTATTTAATTATCACTTCTCAGTCTCAAATTAAATACCTATTCATGCGAAAATTGGCTAGAAATTCACAAGCATTAAGCACAGATTAAATTACTTCAACATAAAACTGGAATAGACATCAATTGATTAAAACTAGGAAAAATTTAAATATTCATTATCCGGCTACATCGTAGCCCTAGAAAAGAAACTTAGAACATAATTGAATAAAATAAACTTCTAATCATGGTCTTAGACATGGTGAAAGAAAGAGAGAGAAGAAAACTAGATTTTTGAAGTTGAATCCGTTTCCAGATCTTGCAATTTTTATCCTTCTCCAACTGAGTTCTCTCTTTTGTTTTCAGCCATCAGAAGATATCCTCATTAACCCTAGATGGTTCTACATATAGGCTCCAAGTCTTGGGTTCAATTTTGGGGTTTTTATTTGAAAAATCGGCCTTTTAAAACTCCACTGCTTGCATTCGGGTGCCTAGGACCTTTTCCTTGAGCGCCTAGGCACTCTACCATAAAGGCAGCTGCAAGCATCTAGGCGCTCCCTTGTGGGCGTGTAGGCACTCCAAACTTCTTCCGTTAGCACCTAGGTGCTCCCTTGTTGGCGCCTAGGCACTCCGAATATTTTACGCCATCGTTCGGACGCTGAGTTGAAGTGCCGTAGCACTACCGTGAAGTGTTGTGGTGCTCTACTTGCATGGAGGATGATTTTTGACTTTATTCTCATGCCTTATTGCCTCTTTCTTTAACCATGAATGCCAATTTTCTTCCTAAACTGCATAATGACACAAAACACACGTGAAATGATAACAAAAATGCCCAAAACCCAACTAAATATCAAGCTAAAGATGTTCAATTTGTGAGTACAAAACTCGCTTATCATGATCAAAGCCTATTATTCCTTGCTTCATTGGAGTTTGCCGCGTCTTGAAATCCTAATTACCATGTTTCTGTTGCATCACACAATAAACGTGCGTTTGGTGTTCGGGTTAAGTTTGAGATGGAATGAAATTTTTAAGTTGAAGTTAGTTTACTTTTCAAAAACTAGTTATAATTTTTGTTGACTTTTTTAAGAAAAAGACAAAAAAACCAGTCATAAAGTAACTCAACCAGTATTCCAAACATAGGCTAAATGTTGTAGTACAATTGTCTGGTCTTGGATTTGTTTTGTTTATAAGTTGGTCCCCTTTATTTTGATAGTTTTAAGTACCATCTGCATAAAAATCATAAAACTTGGATCAAAAGACACAGAAATAGGTATTTTGATAATCAACTTAGTGAAACTTAATGTGTGTGGTTACTTCGGTATTAGCCTGGTGAAAATTGTGAACACTTAATTCGTTTTCGTTGTGAGAGGAGTGGTGTATTTTCTGCAGCTTATATCTAATGACAGATTTAAGAGCGTGGAGCACCGGGTGGTAGCGAAGAACGTAGGACCGAGGGTATCTGTTGCATGCTTTTTCACTTTGCATCTCTACCCGACGACGAAGTTGTACGGCCCCATCAAGGAATTGCTGTCGGAAGATCATCCTCAAGTATACAGGGAGACGACGATTAAAGACTTCATAGCCTACTACGACGGAAAGGGTCTTGATGGGAAATCTGCATTGACACACTTCAAGTTGCTTTAGTGAACCTTGAAACATCCAAACGAGTATGCATTAACACGTTTCAGTTGTACTGATTCTCATTTCGGGATTATACATACATACGTATATAGAGATCCTGTATGAGCAGGTTCAAATGTTGTTTTATATGTCTGAGTTGATGAATGAGTTTCAGAGTAAGAAAGAAGAAGAAATAATGATTGATACCGGTGAAGATTTCATTGAAGAACAAATAAATTCCAAGAGAGACAAAATTTCCAAAAAACGACATGTACTTCGAACTATCTGAATGTTATACATCTTATCTATTAACATATACAAAAATATAAGTTTGGTCATTGTAGACCTACTTACATTTTCCTATTTTTCATTTTGTTATTTATTTATTTATCTTTTTTGCGTTATCTTTTGTTTGGATTTGGAGATTTGTGCTAAATTCCCCGCAGCCACTAATTACTAATTAAATTGAGACATTTTGACTAACTCATCCCATGCTAGACGTCACTCGAACAAAATATTCCATATTTTCCTTATATTAAGTCATACCCGCAGCCACTAAATTACTAATTAAATAGACAAATTTTGACTAACTCATCCCATGCTAGACGTCACTCAAACAAAATATTCCATATTATTCTTATATTAAGTCATACACCCGCAGCCACTAATTACTAATTAAATCGACACATATTGACTAACTAATCCCATGCTAGACATCACTCGAACAAAATATTCCATATTATTCTTATACTAAGTCATACACCCGCAGCCACTAATTACAAATTAAATCGACACATATTGACTAACTAATCCCATGATAGACATCACTCGAACAAAATATTCAATATTATTCTTATACTAAGTCATACAAAGATAACAAAATCGCCGTACTAAGTTATGCTAAGCATGCATTTGGAACACGGATTTGAGATAAAATTTTTGTGTTGAAATTGATTTGACTTTTCAAAAACTAGTTATAATTTTTGTTGACTTTTCAGAAAAAGACAAAAATAAACTTAAAAATTTGGTTCTAAACCTGTGGACCAAACGGGCCCTAAGTCATACAAAAATAATAAACCCTTATAATTATTTAAAAAGAGATAAAAATTATTGTTTCTAATTTTTGGAACAAATCAACATATTTTATTAAAAAGAAAAAATGAAAACACAAATCGAAACGTTTGAAGGAAGGGGAAAAAACTATAAAAAAAAAAAAGGGGATAAAAACAAAGAAAGGAAAAAGGAAAAACAAAACAAAAAAAGAAAAAATTTAAAATAAACAAAAATGAAACGGGAACACGTGGAGGGCAAAAAATGCTACACTTTGAAATTTTTTTGGCCGTAGTATGATGTATGATATGACATGATGATAAGATAAAAAATATATTAATAATAATAAGATAAAACCTCATATAAAATACCTAGAATTCCTCTCCAAAATTGTTCTTAGCCATCGCTGCTTCAGACTTGCCTTTGTCACATGTGAAAGTAACAGAAAAATCAATATACTATATTCTTTATGTAGTTCGATCAGTTAAAACATCAATATAATACTCTAAATTAACTCAACAGACGAGACGGGTCTTAGTTATAACCTCAAAATTTAAGAAATGTTCTTTTAAATTAATAAAATGGACGCCAGTAGAGTTATTACCAAAGAAAGGAAAAAGACTTCGGGCGTAATTCATTCTCTTGGTTCACATACAACAAAATTGCTGAGATTCAAGAGTATGCCTTTTTTTTTCCCCCTTCCCTCTTTCCCTTTGTCACATGTGAAAGTAACAGAAAAATGAATATACTATATTCTATATATATTAGACTAATTAAAACATTAATATAATGACTCTGAACTAATTCAATAGATGATCAGAAGCAGTTCAAAATTTAAGAAGTTTTTTTTTTTGAAATTAATAAAATGAATATATGTTTGTCGGCCAAATATTAATTAATGATTGCATGCAAAAGTCTATAAAAAGATAGAAGAGGACTTGCAAAATCATCTTTGTCAATAATCTTGTTAATTTTAGGGCAGAGAATGGATCTTTTCACAATTCTCTCTTCTTTTCTCACAATTCTCTCTTCTTTCCTGTACAAAATTTTTAGAAATGTAGCCGAGCGCAACAGCGAGCGGATGAAGGAACTCAGGGCTTTTGACAACACAAAACTCGGTGTCAAAGGACTGGTAGATGCCGGGTTTGTAAACATCCCAAAGATATTTGTTAGGCCAGCAGAGGAGCTTGAGGAAGAGACATTGCATCACCCTAAGTCCGATAATGTTGGGATTCCGGTCATCGATCTAGATGGCCTCGTTGCTGATGACCGCAGTGAAAAGATCGTCGATGAAATCAGAATTGCATCGGAGACATGGGGCTTCTTCCAAGTGGTGAATCATGGGATACCACTTGGTGTCTTGGACAACATGTTGGCAGGCATACAAAAGTTTCATGAAGGAGATGTTGATGTGAAAAAAGAGCTCTATATACGTGACCCAAGAGTCAGTGTATACCTAAATAGCAACTATGACTTGTTTAAATCCAAAACTGTAAATTGGAGAGATACTTTGTACGTCTCTATGCTCAAACCTGATGATTTTGATCCAGACCAATTGCCCGCGTCTTGCAGGTATTTTTATTTATTTATTTTTATAGCAACTCACATGTCATGTCAGTTGATAAAATATAATTCATATGTACATGACTAGTCAAGAATGAGTTTTTTTTTTTTTTTTCCTTTTCTTTTAATCTGTTCAAGTACTTTTACAGAACCGAAGTGACGGAGTACATAAACCATATATGGGAGTTGGGAAAGAAACTGCTCGAGTTACTATCGGAAGCTCTTGGTCTCAAACAAGAGCACCTAGTCAGCACCATGCATTGTGACGAGTCCCAACTCGTTGGTCTCCATTACTACCCAGAATGCCCGGAACCAGATCTCGCCATTGGAATCGCCAAACACACAGATCCGTCGTTCCTGACCATTCTGGCACAAGATCAAACAGGTGGTCTGCAAGTCTTCCATGAAAATCAATGGGTTGATGTGCATCCTATTCCAGGAGCCTTGGTTATAAACATTGGAGATCTTCTTCAGGTTTGTTCCAAACTTAACTCAAGTTATGCTATACACACACACACACACACATATATTACTTCATTATATGTATGACTTAAAATATGTCTTTTCCTTATTGAGTAGTTTTCCACACACATTAGCACTGAATTTCTGTTGGTTTTTGGGATTCTGATATGTACTGGTATTTGGCTTATGACTTTGATTATTTATTAAAAACCACTTAACTAGGTCATGTTCACAAAACAGGAATCGAAAAATATTAAATGAATTCCATGAATCATTTTTAAATTACACAGAATTAATTTCTAGAATTTCATTAAAGTCTATACAAGTCTATCAAGAAATCAAGTTACATGAGAAATTAATTAAATTCCTCTTCAACTGTTTTTTTTTTTTTTTTTTGGAAGGAATATTCAACTGTTTATCAGAAATTATAATGATTTGAAATTAAAAAAAAAAGTATAGTTACAAAAACATTATTGTTGAAATTAAAATAATGACATATTTGGTAGAGAGGTTAGTTAGCCTTATTTGTTAGGAGAATGAATTTAATTCATAGGTAGAAGGTGGAAGGCAAAGGTTAATTTTTTATTTTTAGATGGATATATGTCATTTAATTATCGAAAATAAAAGTAAACACTGAAATTTAAAATCAGGAACTTAGTTCACTTTTCTCATATCAAATTTCCGATTAGTTAATGCGTCTAAAATTCAATAATATTCTTAATTAGTATGTTGTATTTTCTGATTTATTCCTATTTTTTAAAACATATATGAGAAGAAAAAAAAAACTTAGTTTGACAGGGGCATGTAAAAATATCTATCGCTAAGGGATTCCCACCAACAAGGCACCACAGTAAATTGGTATAACGATTATGATGTCTTTTTTACTCACATGATGAGTTCAAAGTTCGATAGCACTGCAGTGTAGGTTTTTGCTCTGTCAATGGTCTATGTAGCGTTGAACTTAAATAGAGTTGATTCAAATTCTTTTTGTATCATTTATTACCCTAAGATTTATGCTATAAACAAAAAGTGAAATGAAGAATAGGACATGAACTTTTGTTTTTTTTTTTGTCTATCTAATTTTATCACTTTATTTTGTGACAGATCGTCTCGAACGGCAAGTTCAAGAGCAACGTGCACAGAGTGCTCCCAAGACGTGAGAAGAGAATGTCTGCAGCAATCCTCTACGGCGGATGCTTCACCGGACAGTATGGTCCAATCAAAGAGTTGACGTCCGATCAAGAAAATCCTCCCAAGTATAAACAAGTCCTCATGAGAGATCATCTTGCAAAGATTTATAACAAAGGACTTCATGAGAAGCCCAGCCCTAACGACTACATACTTTGAAGCTTCCAAAGTTGCCAACTATTCGCTATTTCATACTCCTGCATATAAATAAAGAAAGTCGACATATCGTATATTGGATTTCGCTTGTCCCATCTGTATAATATTTTTCCGTCCCTTTTTTTTTTTTAGTAAAAACAAAGTTAGAGTTGGAGATTTAAACTCTACACTTAATAATAAAGTCATGTATACATGAATTTTCCATTAAACGATATCTGCAACTACTTAAGATGGTATTATTGTAATGTTTTTATGACGTTCCAACTATTACTTGTACATTACTGTGTGAACTCTATATAGATAGTGACAGACGTTTTTGGACTGGAAAACCAGCCACATTTTTTTTTTAACTAAAAAAAAATTATAAATGACAATTTAAAGCGAGATCTACTAATTAATTTGCAGTCTATTAATGGAATGCAACTTACGTATCGATTTTCAAAATTTTTTTCTTCTTTTTACCAGTCGTTTTTTTTTTTTTTGGTACAAAGCTTAATATTTGTTGTGCAAAAGCGAATTAATTAATTGTTTCTTAAAGCAACAAAAGGAGACAGCATTATCTTCTTAAGTTAGCAGATCCGGATGGAGATTTCTCTTCCACGAGAAGTAAAATAATGAAAGATTTCACTGCCTGTACATAAAAATAAAAAATAAAAATAAAAAAGACGGATTGTGTGCTGTTTGGCATATGAGTCAGGATTGGAAAGTTTGAACTCTGAACAAGACTACACCTGTTAATTCAAATAGATAATTGGAAGAGAAAATATAAATATGGTTCAGATCGATTTCACAAATCCACGTCGCGGCCCAATGATCGGACTTTGTTTTCAATGTGTAACTTATTGATTATAAATTTGGATACATGTGTGATTTCAGCAGTAGTTGCTAAATATGCTTGGGTAGAACTCATACAGAAAAACTAACTCAAGGAACGAGCGAGCCCGATGTATATATAAATGCCACAACAGTTTAATAACTTAATGATGTGAAACAAATTCACAATCTAATAGTAGTATCGGGTCTGTCAACAAAATATTTCTTCATCGTATTGAATCAATAAGGAATAATAACAAAAATTTCTCTTCTAATATTTTGTTGAAATGTATTTTCCACGTTATATTTTTATGAATGTTATGTTTGTTGTTAAATGTGTGGATCTTAATTATTATCCTAACATAGAGTTAATTTGTTGATCAACTTTCTTCGTACGAATTTCTTTTATAATCTATTCAATCATAATGAAAATTCTAACAATTTTGAAATAGACATAACTCTCGGATTGAATATGAACCGTACATATCATGTGCTTATCTATTTGATGATTTCTGAAACAACAAATTGAGAAGCAAAAGGATTTTAATTTTGCCATTTGATTATTATTATTTTGAACTTCATTTGAAGAGTTATTTAGGTATTTTAGGTAAATTATGCGCCAACTATTATCTATTACAATAAGTTAATTAATTAATTCGACAATCAACCCACGTATATAAAATAACATGACTAGATTTCAACACACGATATATAATACCATTTGTTGATAGCGCACTGTATAGAAGCAATTTATAAATGTATAGTTATTTGTCTCCGGCACTGTGAATAAGACAGTTGGAAAATCATTTATCTTATCGGCATCTTTTTAAGGTTGACTTTCATTCATTAGATCTTACGTGTCAATTAAGGTTGTACTTAATTAATCTTAAACACAATAAGAAGGGCGAGGTCATATATATATATATATATATATATATTTTGACAAGATAATCAAGTGACGGATAAATTGATATCGAATGTAGTTTATGTCAGTTTGCCTCCATACGTTGTTGTTGGCCTTTCAATAATTTTTTGTTTTGACTGGATAATCGACTATTAAAGATGACTAATATTTTTGGCTTTGAGGTTTATAATTATAGCAAGACCTATTTGAATTTTCTCTTTAAAGTGCGAATTCAAGTTTCAATCCTCCGGGATCATAATCATGACTTTAAGGTTTCCATTCCAAGTTTTCGTCCTTTTCTTTTTAATTATTTTTTCCTTTTTGCATTTGGGTTTATTTTTGTCTTTTTCTGTTTTCATGGTAAACCTTTTTATCTTTCTTTTCTTTTTATAAAATGGAGTACAAATTAATTGGGATGCTATTAAGTCTCTTGATGCTAGTTGTTTACTCTCTTAGGTTTATTTACTTTATTTCTCTGTATATTTATCATACACGATTTTCTTTTATAATCTATTTCATCATAGTGACAATTCTAACAACGTTTTAAAAAAGATGTAACTCTCGTATCGAATATGAACCATACATATCATGTGCTTATCAATTTGATGAGTTCTAGAAGCCAAAATTGTTTTACTTTTTTCCATTTGAAGAGTTTTTTAGGTATCAGTCAAAGGTACGTGCAAAATTCCTGAACAAAATAATTGAATTATTTCAACACACGATACATATATAATATTATTTATAGACGGCGCACTATATAGAGGAGAAGCAGTTTTATAAATATGTAGTTATTTGTCTCCGGCACTGTGAATAAGACAGTTGGAAAATCATTAGTCCTATCGGCATCTTTTTAAGGTTGACTTTCATTCGTTGGATCTCAAGTGCCGAGTAACGTTATATTTAATTAGTCTTAAATGTATCTATAACTATATTAAATGAGAGTTTCTTAACTATTCATCCTCTTGCAATTTACTATTCAAGCTTTTATAAGTTGATTTTAATACTCAACTCTATATATATATATATATATATATATTTTTTTTTTTGTTTCTATTATGGGCCACTTTGTACTAAATTATATGTGCTACTTTCTGCTATGTTTCATAAATATTCTAGAGAAGCTATACTAGTCTCCTATTTTGTTGAAATGTATGCTCTACGTTATATTTTTAGGAATGTTGTGTTTATTATTTAGTGTATAAAGCCTAATTATAATCCGAATTAGTATGTAGATGACTTTCTTATACATTTATTGTTCATAATTTTATTTTATAATATACTATTCATGCCATTGATTAATAATCAATGTACAAGTCATATGTTAATTTTTGTTGACCAATGAATGTACCGTTGTCAAATTAATAACCTATGGGGTGTGTTTTACCATACATTTTCAAGTTCAGGGACAAATTATCAAAATTTAAAGTTTAGAATGCAAAATGTAATTGCATGATACGTTAACAGACACTAATGCAAAAACAAAACAAAAAACAAAAAACAAAAAACAAAAAGCAAAAAAAAAAAAAACAAAAACAAAAACAAAAACAAACAAACTTCTTGATGATGATTAAAAAAAGATTTTTGATTGATAAGTCTGACAGGAAAAATAATTTTTATTCTAAATGATCTATCAAATTACAGGGAATAACTTTGAAAAATCTTGTGATTATATTGATGACTAAGCTAATTAAGAATATTATTGATGTAAATCTTCACATGGCTAAAGCTACTTTTGTTGATTCAACTTAAAGGATTTGCTTCTCTCCAAAGACATTCCATGCTCAACTTGATTGATGACAGTTAGATTCAAGGGACTCGGCCCATATAAATATGTTTATTGGTGTTCCTTTTTGTGTTTTACTAATAACATCATGACACGTATTTAATTAACATATCCTTTTAATTGACGTGATATGATATTATAATTAAAAAGTTATTTTTAATAAATATTGCATGATATTATTTGTCGGACATTAATTAAAAGGAATAAAGACACGTGAGTGGAGATAACAAGAATAATGATAGTTCCAATGACTAGGAAGATAATGCTGAAATACGTAATTGAGAGATAACAACCAAAGATATATTTCCCACTAGACACCACGGAACAAAGGGCAAGAAAATAAATAGCTGGGATCCTGGGGACGTCTAGTTGCTCTGAAATATTGGATTTGCTTACCTTTGCAGGGTCTACCTTATGGATCTCTATTTTTATTTTTTAATCGTTCGACTAATTTTTTAAATGATCCAATTGATCTCTGAGTGTCCGCATGAAAAATTTATAACATACAACTTAAAACTATTCTCAATCATATATCACACCATTAAAAAATTAGTCAAATGATTAAAACAATAGTTCCTGTTGATAACATAAAATAAGAGTTTCTACTATAAAAATTCTCACCGTAAATATTGTGTAATATTTTATTTTGCAATGGTCCAGATAATTATTGGAGCTATCTTAAAGCATAGTTTTAAGACCCAATAAATGACAAGGCCCTTTTTTTTTTTTTTTTTTTTTAATATAACACGTGATTTGCACCAATTCTAAAATTTTTCAGCGGATGTACTAGACAACATTTTGTATATTGAAAGAAGGCTATCAAGATCTATTACTTTTTTTTTTTCCCCTTTTTTGGTGAGAATCAAGATCTATATATTAGTTAAAACGAATCCCAAACTACTCCATTTCTTAAGTTCCTGAACTTTTCTTTATTTATTTATTTTTCTTAAACCCCCGTGAACTAAATTAAAACCTTGGTGATCTTTGGCCAAAAAAAAAAAAAAAAAAGGTGAACTCGAAAAGAGCACCCAAAAAAAAAAGCGCTAATTTTAATGCATAGATTCCAATGAAGAAAATATATCTTGAGGTTCAAATTATCTGGTGCTCTGTTTTTAATTCAAAATTTTATCGTACTTTATGGGGCCGCAAATAATTTCATCACTTTCAAGAAAACACTTATCCTATGGCCGACCAGTTTTGTCTTATTGCGCCAATTGGAAAGTGAATTTAATATATTATATATGCTTATAATACTATTGTGAAAAGAGAACAGAAAGGGTAAGGATACTAAAAGGAGACAAAAATTTCTGCAAAATCATTTTCATATCTCACTTTGAGAGAGAGAGAGAGAGAGAGAGAGAGAAATGGATACATCCAATGGTGAATCTGGAAAGGATAATGAGCGGATGAAAGAGCTAAAGGCTTTTGACGACACAAAACTCGGCGTCAAAGGACTAGTAGATGCCGGGATTGTAAACATCCCAAAGATGTTTGTTAGGCCAGCAGAGGATCTTGCTGAGGAACTGGATCGTCGCCCCAAATCCCATATCGGAATTCCTGTCGTCGATCTCGGTGGCCTTTTGACCACCGATCTCCGTAGAAAGATTGTGGATGAAATCCGGATCGCGTCTGAAAAGTGGGGCTTCTTCCAAGTGGTGAATCATGGGATACCAATTGCTGTTTTGGACAACATGATAGCGGGAATAAGAACGTTCAATGAGCGAGATATAGAGGCCAAAAAAGAGTTCTACGGACGTGACCGGGCTAGACAAGTGAACTTCAATAGCAACTATGACTTGTTTCAATCCCAAACCGTTGGTTGGAGGGATTCTTTAATAATCTCTTTGGCCACATCTGGCCAGATTGACCCCAACGATTTGCCCGCGGCTTGCAGGTATTCTTTTCACATTTGATTTTCTTCCGATCATTGAATTACGGGAAAGAAAGAACTTCCCCTTGATCATTTGTTGAAGTGTTTGCAGAGATGTAGCAATTGAGTTCATAAATCATATGTCCGAGTTGGGAAACAAAATACTCGACTTCCTCTCGGAGGGACTTCGTCTCAAGCCAGATCACTTAAGGTCCATAGAATGTAATGAAGGGAAACGTCTTCTTTGTCACTACTATCCAGAGTGCCCAGAACCAGATCTGGCCATTGGAATTACCGAACACTCGGATAACTCGTTCCTTACCATTGTAGCACAAGATCAAACAGGTGGTCTGCAAGTTCTTCATAACAATCAGTTTTGGGTTGATGTGGAGCCTATTCCAGGAGCCTTAGTAGTTAACATTGGAGATTTTCTTCAGGTTTGTTCCAGTCTTGGTCTAAGGCTATTTTGAGATACTGGAGATTAATATAGCATAGGTCACATATAATGATCAGTAACGTCGTATTACAACAATGTTAGGCACGACTTTTAACACAAAACATAAATTTACATGTCAATTCTAAAATTTTATTTGTTAAGCAATGACAGACACTTCTTTATTCCAGACATTTAATATTTTCTTTTAGACCGTTACAAAATGACGCGCTATAGATATCAAGATCTTAATTTCTGATGAGTTTTTAACATTGCTTTGTGTCAGCTTGTCTCAAACGACAAGTTCAAGAGCAACATGCATAGGGTCCTTCCAAGCCATAAGCCAAGAGTTTCCGCGGCTTTCTTCTTCAGCGGACGCTTTGCTCCGCCTGCTAGAGAAAGAATGTACGGCCCAATAAAGGAGTTGACATCTGAAGAAAATCCTCCCAAGTACAGAGAAGTTCTGCTTACTGAACATTTTTCTAAATTTTATTCCAAAGGGCTCCATGAGAAGTTAGGCTTGGACGAGTACAGACTTTGAACCTGGCAATTAATAGATGGGAATATTTGCTCTCTATGAAGAAAGTCACTGGAATAAAAATTTGATTTTTGTACTCAGCTTTATATACATATACATACATACATATATATATATATTTGTTGTTTCTATTATATGTGCTACTTTCTGTCATGTTCCACATATTCTAAAGAAGCTATACTTATCTTTATTTTGTTGAAATGTATATGTGTATTATCCAAATTAGTATGTAGATCGACTTTCTTGTATATTTATTTTCCACAATTTTATTTTGTAATCTACTATTTTTGTCAATTAATTAATGATTCATGAGCAAATCATAGGTAAATTTTTATCGAAAATGAGTACCATTATAAATTGGGTGTATTTTCCTCTACATTTTCAAGTTTTCAAAATTAAAAATTTAGTACGAAAAATGAAATTGTGTGATAAGTTAAGATGCACATGTGCCACAAAAAAAAAAAAAAAAAAAAAAAAAAAAAAACTTCTTGATAATGAAAAATAAAAATAAAAATTGATTGATGACTCTAACAAGAAAAATAATTTTTACGATAAATGATTGATCAAATTACAGGGAATAATTTTGAAAAATCTTTTGATAATATTGATGACTCTGCTAAGAATTATTGATGTAAATCTTCATATGGCTAAGGCTAATTTTGTTGAGTCAACTAAAGGATTTGCTTTCCTCTAAAGACGTTCCAGCTCAACTTGATTGATGACCGTTAGATTCAAGGGACTGGGCCCATATTTCCACTTATTTGTTTTTTTTAATAATATTATGACATGTATTTAATTAATATGACCTTCTTAATTAATGTGATATAATATTATAATTATAAAAATATTTTTAATTGATGTTATATGACATTATTCGACTGATAAAGACCTATTGGTCGAGATAACAAGAACAATGATGGTAGAGAGTTAACAACCAAAGACATATTTTCTCAACCTCAAAGAGCGATTGGTTTATTAACAGTAAACCATTAAAAGGTTTCAGGGTCATGACTTATAGCAAATATGACTTATTTTAATGCAAAATTAACACATACTTTAATAAGCTAGCAAACGAGCAAAAATTTTCAATTAGAAATTTAATACACGATTACTTTATCATGCGCAACCTAATAACTATTATAATAAGCTAGTAGGTAATTAAACCACGTTTTTCAAAAATATTTAAGATTTCAATATTTGCCGCAAAATATAGAAGTTAATCTGTTAATTATTTGTCTAATTCTTACTAAAAAAATATATATTATTTGTCTAATCCGCATCTTTGTAAGGTTGACTTT
This sequence comes from Ficus hirta, assembly GCA_038430175.1. NCBI lineage: Eukaryota > Viridiplantae > Streptophyta > Magnoliopsida > Rosales > Moraceae > Ficus > Ficus hirta. Next base: position 9,922,840 of record CM076593.1, on the reverse strand, counting down.
CGTTCATTACATCTCAAGTACCAAGTAAGGGTAATGCTGTAATTAGCCTTAAAGATTAGAAGGGTGAGGATATATAGAAAGAAACATAGAAACCAATATTGAAAATTTTTTTTCTGGTGATCTTTATTTAGAGCAGAGAACGGATTTGACTCTCCGGTAAGACTGATGTTCCTTTGCGCTTTTGGTCTAGATGTATCTATGAATTTCTTTTTTTTTTTTTTAGATTATTTTCTTACAGCGTTTCTCATATTTTTTGATAAGAAATCAAGTGACGGATAAATTAGCATCTCAGGTTTTGATCATCATCTCCATATTTCTGCACTTCTATTGTCAATCGAGATATTCTTGGCCTTTGCCTTTCTACAAATTTTTTGTTTATCTATATAGTCAACGCTTAAGAGTAAATTTGCACTCTTAAGTCTCTTGATGCTAGTTGTTTACTTTTTTTTTTTTTTCCTTTTTTTTGGAAAGGAGAGCAAAAAATGGATTTCCCAAATGGTGAATCTAAATTGGATGAGCGGATGAAAGAACTCAAGGCTTTTGACGACACAAAACTTGGCGTCAAAGGACTAGTAGATGCTGGAATTGTAAACATACCAAAGATGTTTGTTAGGCCAGAAAAGGAGCTTGCTGAAGAGTCAGATCGCCAAAAATCCCAAATGGGAATTCCCGTCATCGACCTCGGTGGCCTTCTAAACGACAATCACCATGAAAAGATCATCGACGAAGTCAGGATGGCATCGGAAATCTGGGGCTTTTTCCAAGTGGTCAATCACGGGATACCGGTTGGCCTTATGGAGGATATGCTAGAAGGGACAAGAAAGTTCAATGAAGAAGATATTGACGGCAAGACAGAGCTCTATGCACGTGACCGTGCAAGAAAAGTATATTTCAATAGCAACTATGACTTGTTTCAATCCAAAACTGTTGGTTGGAGAGATTCATTGGTCATTTCTTTGCTCAATTCTGATGTTGAACCCGACGAGCTGCCAAGGGCTTGCAGGTATATATTGTTAAGGGTAAAAGAAATATTCATTTTTTACGACGAGTTTCATATTTCTTTAGTACTTATATAATATAAGTCTATTATTATATGTTATATGATATGAGATTAAAAAAAAATGAGAAGATAATTGGGTATAGCACTGAAAGAAATAAAGATGTGGAAAACAAGACAGGGATTCTCTACAATACTACTGTAGGCCAATTTAAAGGGATGTAGCGCAGCTCGGTAGCGTGTTTGTTTTGGGTACAAAATGTCACGGCCATCCCTACCCATTACTTATCTTATGAACAACAATAACAAATATATAAGGATATTGAGACACTCCTTTTAACAGGTTAACCTTTTAAGATGGAAACTCGATTTCTTAAATATTGACATACTGGATTTGTCTCACCGATCGTAGAGTTAGTGTACATATCAACTTTGTATGTTCTTGCCTTCTCTCTCTATTTGCTTTTGTTTTTTTTTGCAGAGATGTAGGGATCGAGTTTATTAATCATATGACAGAGTTGGGAAACAAGCTCTTTGACTTGCTATCCGAGGCTCTTTGTCTCAAACCAGATCACCTTAGGTCTATTCAATGTAATGAAGGACGACTTCTGGCTTGTCACTACTACCCGGAATGCCCAGAACCTGGTTTAGCCATTGGGATTACCGAACACTCGGATAGGTCGTTCCTCACCATTGTTGCACAAGATCAAACAGGTGGTCTCCAAGTTCTGGATCAAAATAAGCATTGGGCTGATGTGGAACCTATTCCAGGAGCCTTAGTAGTTAACATAGGAGATTATCTTCAGGTTTGTTCGATTTTCGCCGTTATCTTGTTTTCACAAATCAAGCAATGCTATACATCACCACTCGGGGCTAATCGACGTCATTACTTTCAAGTAATCAGAGATTCATTGAAACAATACTAGCATCACAGCTAATTTTTTTAGCTTATTAAAAATCCGCGTACGCGAACTCTATTAGCCACACAATTTGACATGAATCTTAGTTGTTTGAAACAAGAATAGCGATGATCTCTAGTAATTTTTAGCCTTTTGTTTTTAGATATTATACAAACACCTATTATATTTAGTATTTTTTTTTCCCCTGAATTCTTACACGAAGTTCCGCACAATCTAACGCAGGAATGTTTTCTAATTGGTTGGAACTTCGATATATAGCTATATATGTAGCATTTTTCTCTCTTGAATTTGTCCCTCTACTTTTATGTCAGATTGTATCAAACAACAAGTTCAAGAGCACTGTGCACAGAGTGCTACCGAGCAGTGCGCGGAGAGTTTCTACGGCTTTCTTCTTCGCGGGATGCTTTGCTCCACCTGAAAGACTCTACGGCCCAATAAAGGAGTTGACGTCTGAAGAAAGTCCTCCCAAGTACAAAGATTTCCTTGTTAGTGAATTTGTGGCCAAGTTTTTTAGCAAAGGATTTCATGCCAGTTCCATTATGGATGAATATAGACTTTGAAGCGATATTTGGGATCCTGGGGGCTGGGGATAACCTATATAGTTGCTATGAATTAAGCGAATGAACAAATTAGATTTAACTACTCTGTACTTTGTATCTCCTAATTCCACAATTGACTTGCTTTCGTTGCTGGGAGTTTCTACCGTAGTAACCTCTATTTTTTACTATCGATGTAAAATGTTTTTCAACAGTTTCAATAACTTTCTAATGATTTGATATTTGAGTAGTGTCTACGTTAAAAGTTTGCAATGTGACACAAAACTGTTCAGTTATAAATTAAACCATTGAAAAGTTAATCAAAATACTAAAATAACAGTTCTTGTCGATAATATAAAATAAGAGTTTTTATTGTTGAAATTTTGTTCTATAATATTTTGATATGGTCCAGATGATATATAGGAGCTATCCTAAAGCATAATTTTAAAGGCGCAAGAACAAGGACCTCTTTTTTACACAACACATGATATGTTACCAATTCCAATATTTTTCAGCCCCACACTTAGACATCTTTTTATATAATTTTCTCTACAGGAAATCTCATAGATTTTGACAAATAGCATATATACATAAATAGAAAGCTATCAAGATCTATTAGTTATATATATATATATATATATATTCATATATTTTGTATCAAGATCTATTAGTTAAACAAGTTCCCATTCGTGAATCTCTCCTCTTTTATTTATTTATTATTTTTTTTCCTAAACCTCATCGTGATCTTTGGTGAAAAGAAACAAAAACAAAAAAAAAAAGAGTTAAAAGAGCAGAAAAAACAAAAAAGGACCAATTGTAATACATTGATTACAATGCAGATCTATCTTGGGATTTTAAATATCTTGTGCTCCAATTTTTAATTTTATTTGATTTTATGGGCCTGCAAAATATTTTATCTCTTGCACAGGTAGTGATTCAAGAAAACGCCAATTCATATTGCCGACCAGTTTTGTCTTAATGCGCCATTTAGAAAGATAATATAACATATTTTTTGTTAAAAAAAAAAGGGTCAGTACCATCACGTCCCAATAATCTCCAAAAGGACAGAATAAGAGTTCGAATCTCAAATCTCTGTCTTCGTCAGAGTTTAACATATTAAATATGCCTACAATACTATTGTGAAAAGAGAAGAGAAAGGGTGAGGAAATTAAAAAAGAGACATAAAAATTGAAAACCTGCAAAATAATTTTCATATCTTGCTTTAGAGAGGGAAAAAATGGATGCATCCAATGGTGAATCTGGAATGGATAATGAGCGGATGAAAGAGCTAAAGGCTTTTGACGAAACAAAACTCGGCGTCAAAGGACTAGTAGATGTCGGGATTGTAAACATCCCAAAGATGTTTGTTAGGCCAGCAGAGGATCCTGCTAAGGAACTAGATCATCCCAAATTCCATCTCGGAATTCCTGTCATCGATCTCGGTGGCCTTTCAACCACCGATCTCCATAGAAAGATTGTGGATGAAATCCGGACTGCATCTGAAAAGTGGGGCTTTTTCCAAGTGGTGAATCATGGGATACCGATTGTTGTTTTGGACAACATGATAGCAGGGATAAGAAGGTTCAATGAGGGAGACATTGAGGCAAAAAAAGAGTTCTATGGACGTGACCGAAGTAGACAAGTAAAGTTCAATAGCAACTATGACTTGTTTCAATCCCAAACTGTTGGTTGGAGGGATTCATTAACAATTTCTATGATCAATTCTAGCCAGATTGACCCCAACGATTTGCCCGCTGCTTGCAGGTATTCTTTTCACACTTGACTTTCTTCTGCTCATTGAATTACTAAAACATAACAGAACAAAGTCCCGTCATCATGTATTGAAGTGTTTGCAGGGATGTAGCAATTGAGTTCATAAATCAAGTCACCGGGTTGGGAAACAAACTATTCGACTTGCTCTCAGAGGCTCTTCATCTCAAGCTAGATCACTTGAGGTCCATGGAATGTAATGAAGGGAAACTTCTTAGTTGTCACTACTATCCCGAGTGCCCGGAACCATATCTCGCCATTGGAATTACTAAACACACGGATAACTCCTTCCTTACCATTGTTGCACAAGATCAAACAGGTGGTCTGCAAGTTCTTCACAAAAATCAATTTTGGGTTGATGTGGAGCATATTCCAGGAGCCTTGGTAGTTAACATCGGAGATTTTCTTCAGGTTGGTTCCAATCTTGGTCTAAGACTATTTTGAAATACCGGAGATTACTATAGTACATATAGGTCACAGATGGTAATCACTAACGTGGTGTTGCAACTACATTTGGTACGACTTTTAACAAAACATAAATTTACATGTCAACTCTGAGACTTTATTTATTAAGCAATGACAAACAATTATCTGTTATCAAGGATCTCTAGACGTTTAGTATTTTCTTTTAGACTGTTACAGAACGACTTGCTAAACATGACAACCTTAAAATATTTGAAACATTAGTGGTGATATTTAGGATCTTTATTTCTGATGAGTTTGTAACCCTGCTTTGTGTCAGCTTGTCTCAAACGACAAGTTCAAGAGCAATGTGCACAGAGTCCTCCCAAGCCATAAGCCGAGAGTTTCCGCGGCTTTCTTCTTCGGCGGACGTTTGGCTCCGCTTGCGACTGCGAGACTGTACGGCCCAATAAAGGAGTTGACATCTGAAGAAAATCCTCCCAAGTACAGAGAAGTTCTACTGGCTGAACATCTTGCCAAATTTTATGCCAAAGGGCTCCATGAGAAGCAAGGGTTGGACGAGTATAGACTTTGAAGCTGGCAAATAGATGAGGATATTTGTTCTTTATGAAGAAAGTACTCGCCGGAATAAATTTGATTTTAGTACTCAAAATTTATTTATTTTTATGTAATTAATTGTTTCTATTATGGACTATGGATTAAGTTGTATGTGATACTTTGTGCCATATGTTCCATTTATTCTGTAGAAGTTTTTTTTTTTTTTTTTTGGGGAATAAAAAATGATTTGGGGATGGTTTCATTATTTCCAAATTTTCAGTTCTACTAGCAAGAACCCATTTCCCTAGATATGATAAAGAGACACATTCTTACACTAATTTTTATATATTTTGTTGAAGTTGTACTTGGGCATATTTCAATTTGCAAGGAGTACTAGTGCTTCTTTTCTTTGTAATATTGATTTGTGCTTTTCTTCTTTGGGATTTATGGGTAAATAGTAAATTTTTAGTATGTTTTTAATTAATTAAATTTTTTTAAAAAATAAAATAGTTAATTAATGATGGACCCATAATAAATAATCCATAACTAATTGACTCATATCATTATATATTTTTTTCAGCTATTAATCAATATTTTAATGGTAACAAATCATTTTTCTAAATAAATAAGCGTCCAAAAACTGAATGCATATTTACCTAATTTTTCTTTCCAAATATGTTCTTATGCCTTCCTTTGCGCTCCAATTTCACAAGCTTATTAGAAGTCTAAGCGAAAATTATATTCTCAATGCATGCAGAATAGGAATATATTTAAATTGAGGTTTCTGTGAAAATAATTTGAAGGAATGAAATAAAATGCATATAAATAAGGGAAGATGAATATTTTCTGTAACAACGGATCCAATGAGCGCACATGATATTTTCTTAAAGCACAAGGTACCATTTTAAATTTACTAAAGTAAATTTTAAATTTTAACTTGTAAATGCATAGTAATTAAGAGCTCAATTTAAAAAAGAAATACAAAACTCATGGTACAACAACATGCAGAAAATGCAAAAATAGAATGTCAATGTTAATATTTTGTTTCCTTTTTTTTTTTTTTTGAAATGAAATGTTGAGTTATAGAAAGCAAATAAGAGATTACAAAAAGGTCTCAAAATGAGGCGAATAAACTGACATCAAAGCCAATCAATAGAATTGATAAACGTTAAGTTTGTCAAGAAGTGGGCTACGCCAATCCCATGTCGTGTCACGATCCCCGAAATTGAGAGTGCGATGTAGAGGGATTAATTAAAGAAAACCCCATGATTCACACTAATCACGAAACTTTATAATATCTTCTAAAAATATACCAGTTTATTTATATTTGTAAAATCACCCCATCGCTTTGTAAAAATACCAAAAAGTACCTTTTCTTTTAAAATCTGGTACAAATTTGGGTACTTTAATTTCTTCCTATTAAATTCAATGAAATTTATAACTATATCTTATCATTGAAATTTATAACTATATTTTATCACATAAACAATTATATCTTTTCCGCAATTAAAAATAAAGGCTTTACACTTTTTATATAGGTTTCATAACCCTTTTACTATTATTATCCATCTAATGTGGGACTAGGCTTTTCTTTTATTTTGCCAAAAGCCTAATACATTTTTTGTTGGCCACTTGTTTACATTTTTTGCTTTCTTTCTTTGTCGTTCATTCTTTAATACCATAATCCTTGTTCGGCAAGAATAAAAATGTACTAGCTTTTAATTAGAGTTTAATCATGCATAAGATTTCAAGAAAAACTTCTTATTTTTTATTTATTTATTTGCGACAATCATATTAACATTTCTTTGGTTGGTAGGTAAATTTATATGCCTACAATTTTAAAAATTGTTATCAAGTTCCTTTCAGTGTTAGTCTTTTTTATCTGTGTATGGACATGTCTTCTTCTTTCTTCTGAAAACTCATAATCTTTTTTCCAATGAACTCAGTCAACATACAATCCAATCAATTAAATTAAGCATCATTTAGCAAAAAAATAAAAATATAAAATAAATTAAGCATCATACGTCCACAAGACATGTATAGAAGTAACTTGACAAGTTTAGCACTCTTATTTTTTCCCCCCTTATTATATGTTTGCATTTCATGTTTCCACATAGAGTACTTGCTTAATTTCTTAGGGAGGTTCTACAGTAGAAACCCGTATTTTTTACAATTGGTAGGAACTCTTTTCTTTACCGTTGGATAAAATTTTTTAACAATCTGATCTCTAAATATTCACGTTAAAAATTTACAGCATATGACACAAAATCTCACAATCATATATCAAATCATTAAAAACTTAATCTATTAATTAAATAATAATTATTATTGTAAAATAAGAATTCCTACCGATAAAATTTTCTTCAGCAGTATTTTTGTTACGGTCCAAATAATTATAGGAGCTATCCTTAGGCATAATTTTAAAAGCGCAAGAACGAGGACCTCTTTTTGTACAACACATGACATGTACCAATTCCAAAATTTTTCAGCCCATGTACTAGATAGCTTTTTAATTAATTTTCTCTACAAGAAAACTCATAGCTACTGAAATATAGTGTGTATTTACATATATATATATATATATATAGAAGGTTATCAAGATCTATTAGTTAAACAAATCCCAAACTAGGCCAATTCTTAATTACTTGAATTTTTCCTTCTTTCTTTCTTTTTCTAAACCTACAACCAAGAACTCAATTTAACCTTGGTGATCTTTGGAGAAAAGAAACAAAAAGAAAATTGTAAAAGGGCAGAAAAAACAAAACAGGACCAATTGTTATGCAAGATTAAAACTGTGCCTTTTTTCGCCTTTTTTTTTTTTTTTTTTGTGTGACAAGCTTATAAGAAGTCTAAGGAAAATTATATTTTCTCTGGAGTAATAAGAATACAATTAAATAGAGGTTTTTCTAAAAATAATTTGAAGGAATTAGATACAAGGGATAAAACGATAAAAATGTATATTTTATGTTTCAAAAAATAGACGGTGTGATGTGCTCACATGATATTTCCTTAAACTAGATGGTACCATTTTAAAATTATATAAATAACAAAGTAAAAATTAAATATTACGTAAAAGTACATAGTAAAAGCTCAATAAAAGAACTATTAATCTGACAATGAGAAAATAAAAGGTCAGTCAATCTTTAGTTATCGCATGCTATTGCTTTCTTTTACATTGATAAGCCACAAAACTTACTTTTATAGTATTATATCACTAATTAAACTATTAGAATTAGTATTCCTAAAATTAATATACAGAAATTGAAATTAATTAAAGTAAATCGGATTGTTCTCAGTTCGACATATTAATATGTTTTTTTTATTCTTTTTTTTTTTTTGTTGCTAGTTCCACATATTAATAGATAATTAAGAAACACTATTTTTTCATATTAATTTTCTTTCCTTTCCAACACCTTTCTATATATTTTCCTTATCCTTCATAATAAGTTACCCTTAGTTTGTCAGTTGGAAAACATTTGCTCCACTCTATGTTTTTGATTGGGTTTAGTGGCCGAGTCAATCCTAGTTCTTCTATTCAACTTTTGAAATTTCAATGTTTACACCTAAATATATTCAAAACTTTCAATGTAGTCCTATATTTTAAAGATATTTTCTATTTATTTTATGTTTCCACACAATAATTCAAATTTACAACTATAAAGTTATCGAATAAAAAACAATAACTTTTTTTTTTTAATACGTAACACCCCCACTAACAAAATATTTTAGTTTGATTGCTTTGAGTGTCTCATTAGTAATCTTAAGATGCACTATTTGTTTTCTGAGGCCGAAAATTGAGGTATTTAGTATTGATGTCTTCTAAATTTGTCATCTTTTGATAACTTATCTCATAAACTTCTAATTTTGATAATTTACTATCTTAATTTGCTAAATTATGACAATATCCCCTTTCTAAGTTAATTTTATATTAAATTAGTTATAAAAAGCCTATGTACGTCTCATATGAAGATCAAAAAACCCATTTTCAACAAAATATTTTTAAATCTAACACAAATTTTAATGTAGATCTTCTAATTTCAAATCTTTTATTCAGTATAAAATTAACTAAAATGGATATATTATAACAATTTAAGAAATTTAAAAGATAAATTATCAAAATTAAAAATTTATAAGGGTAAGTTATCAAAGAATAATAAATTTAGGAGACTTCAAAGTTAAATACCCGCCAAAATTGTGGAAAAGAAAGCGTTATGTATATTATTGTTTGTTGTTTTAAGTATTATTTTTTTCTCTTGAAACTGCTCAATTATAAATGGATACAAAAAACAAGAACATACATACCTCCAAGTCTAACTAGACAATACCTACATCCACCAATTAGAGAACAGAACAAAAAATTATTTACTTAAATTCGTATTAATCTTTAGCTTTTCAAAAAGACATGCCCACTCTCACAAGCTCACACTCCAATAAAAAAGTCAAACTAACAGATTATTACCTTCACCTTGGCCCGAGAAGTTTGCTTACACGCGACTCCGAGGCGCGTGGGATTTTGGTTGAAAGCTTCCAACTTGGGTAACTGTTTGGTAATCACACTTCATTAACCTTAAAGCCAGCTTTAGTTTTGCTTGTTTCTCTGTTTTCTTAATTCTTTCCTCTCCTTTTTTTCTTTCATTCTTTCTCTTTCCTCTCTCTTTCTCTACATTGGAATCTGGGTATTTGTTTTTTCACAAGTTTCAAGTTATCCACTTTGCAATCTCATCACCATACAATTTCCTTTTTCTCTCTGCCCCTGTTTGGATTCCGAGAAAACCAGGAAGATAAAGTGGGATTGGAATTTGGATGTGGGTTTAATCTGTTTTTGTGGGTCTTTGATGATTTGGTCTGGTTTCTCATCATTTGGAAAGACGGGCACTTTGTAGGAAGAGGACCCAATAAGAATCTGAAATTATATATGTGAACTTTTCTTGCTCTGAGAAAGCGGAAGAGGCAAAAAAAAAAAAAAAAAAAAGATGAAGGATTTCCCTGGGACACCTGGGACTTTGACTGGCCTTCTTCTCAGGATTTCACAATGTGTTTTTGCAGCTGGGTCAATCGCTTCCATGGCAACCACCACAAGTTTTTTCAATTTCACTGCCTTCTGGTATTGCCTTTTTTCTTTTGTTTTCTCTTCTTCTTCTTCTTCTTCTTCTTTTTTTTTTTTTTTTTTTCTCTTATTAAGTCAAAGTCTTTTATTTTCTAATAATGTTCTGGATTTGCCCAATTGGGTTTTCATATATTTTTGAATTAGATCAGAGGAGCTCTGATTATTTTGGAGTCAAAACATTTTTCCTCTTGTCCTTAGATAGCTTTGAAGGAAAGTTTTTGGCCTTATTATTGATTTTTTTTTTTTTTTTTTTTGAATAGGAGTCTATTTTGAGCTTCATTTCCTTAGAAATTACTGAATGTCTGCTTTTTTGCATTTAAAAAAAAAAAAAACATGACTTTTGTAGAACTTAGTTCATTTGAACATGAGTTAGAAATTGTATATGATAATCACTAAAAATTGATGTCCCTAGGAAGGAATCCGAACATTTCCCACTTGCTCAAGTGTCTGATTCAGTTAGATTAGAAGGCATCTGTTTCCGGTAGTTCATCGGTTTCTTTTGCTTATTAGTAATGGCTTAAGTTGCTTAGCATTGTTCCTTGTTGTTTTTCAATCCTGCAATTTGAGCCAGGAGCTTCTAGGACACATTGGAACCTTTTACACTAATATATGCTTCGGAACTTGGCATTCATTTAACAAGTGGAAAGCAAAAGAATAAAAGGAAAGATACTCGTCTCTAGCTCGAATTTAGCCATTGGTGAGCAAGAAAAGGAACGAGTGTTCTTACCCATTGTTTTGACATTCTTATTGATTTTACCGGTAATGTGAGGACCACATTTAACAGTTGCCTTTTTGCTCGTCTTTGGTCTCCTTGTGAAGTCGAAGATAATGAAAGAACTTGAGGATGATGCATTAGAATCGTATTATTGTTCTGTTATTATCGAGTAATGTTGAAGAAAGCTAAACTATATTTAGGACGAAGGCGGTCTTTAATGAACATATCGAAAAAGCTGATGGACTCTTGAATTCATCCGAGGAAATGTATAATATGTGGTTGAATGTCCGACTTCCGATTTCTTGAATTTCTAATCGATCTTTGACGGTCTGGCTGAAATTCATTTGAGGAAATGTATTGAATGTGTCCTGAAAATTCATCGGTTTTACATGTTAGGACCGTTGGAAGTTCGAATGTTTTCTTTCAAGTTTCGATCTGTGCTCTTGTTGACCTTGTAGTGTCTGTTCTCACCTTGACATTACCGCTTATAAAATTCTGTACTGCATTATAGACAAAAGTCTTGATGTTAACGATGCTTCAGTTTCAGTCAAGCTCATTCTCGTTTCTGTAAAGGCGTCATCTCAATAAGCGTATAAGCACAAACTTGGCTATATACCTTATCCTATGTTTTGTCATTTTGAAACATAATATCACCTCTGTTGTTTTCCGGTCATAACATGACAGCCGACTTCCATTCTCGACAGGTAAAATGTCACGTTTGTATTTGACGAAAATGCTGTTTTCTTGCAGTTACCTGACCGCTTCGATGGGCCTTCAAGTGATCTGGAGCTTCGTCCTTGCATTATTAGATGCATATGCCTTGCTGAGAAAAAAGGTCTTCCATAACCCCGTTTTGGTCAGCCTCTTCGTGGTTGGAGATTGGGTTAGCCTCTTACCCTGTGACCTTTTTTTCTAATCAAAACTTAAAACTCGACAACGTTTGTCTCCTAGCAATCGTCATTTATTTAACAACCTCCTCTTTCTTTTAAACCGAAAATAATAACAGGTAACGGCGACACTGTCTCTCGCTGCAGCTTCTGCTTCTGCAGGCATAACGGTGTTGTACTTTAGCGACTTGGGCCACTGCAACTTCGGAGAAGAATGCCAAAAGTACCAGATGTCGGTTTGTTTGGCTTACCTAAGCTGGGTCACCATTGCGATCTCTTCTCTGATAATGCTCTGGCTATTGGCTGCAGGCTAGAGAGCTTGATCTCTTTGTATAGGTAAATCGGATTTGTTCCACTTGTTTTTTTTTTTTTTTTTTTTTTGCTGAGATTTTCCACTTGTTACTTGTATGATTTGTTTGTCTTGTAGAAATATTTTGATCTCTTTTATCTTAGTGAATAGGAAAAAAAAAATTACAATATTTTTTTAGAACTTCTTTCGTCTTCGGTTGATTAAATCGCGTGTTTGAGTTTGGAGGAGGGAAAGAGAAATCTGTTTGTTAGATCAGAAAAATGGTAGTTTGCACTTGCCTAGTAAAAAGTCATTTTTTTTTCTCTAAATTATTGTAGCTATGTTGAAAAGAAGAGAATTGTTACCAAAGAAATCTCATTGTCTCTTTTTCTGTGTATTTAATGATTGTGCTTGTTGCCAAATTTCATTGATTGAGTTGGACAATGCGTGGACATATTTCTTTATTGGATATTATTAAGTATGGTTATATAGATTAAGTATGGCTCTATAGACTGGTATTCTTTTATTTGGAAATTGTAGTAAATAACAGTGTTACTAAACTAAAGGAAATAAATAGTAGGATTTTACCGGAGTATAAAAAATAGTATGATTCTAAAATATTCGAAGTAAATAGAAAATTTAATTGGTAAATAATCTATTTACTAGAAATAAATAAATCATTTATTTTATAAAATTATTATTTACTTCTTTGTCTCTTTTTTTTTTTTTTTTTTTGCAACAGTAAGTAATAATATAACAGTTGAAATTGTAGTTACTAACTTTAGTAAAACATGTTTGGTGAATGAGTTTAGTTTAAGATTTTTAAGTTTCAATAATAATTTTTCAGAAAAAACAAAAAACTTTTTCAAAAAGAATAAAAATTTTTTTCAGAAAATAATAAAAAACATGATGAAAAAAGTACAGTTTAGTTTAAATTAAACTTGAAACCAAACACCCCGAAATTCACAAAATAATAGAGTGAAAAAAAAAAAAAAAAAAAACCACCTTGTAAGTAGCTCTCGCGCGTGCGAGACCAAACGAGGAATTTGAGAAAAGGAATGGTGTAAACAACAAATGGTCAAGAGGGAAAGCAAGCGGAAGAAATGATGTTGTTAAGTGCAACAAAAAGCTGATTTTGGGTCCCTTTGGCATGAGGCATCAGAGAGAGAGAGAGAGAGAGAGAGTACAAAAGAAATCAAAAGAAAACAAGCAAATGTACTCCATAATTTAATTATATATATATAAAGTACCCTATAATTTAAGTTTTTTCTTCGTTTTCTTTTCTTTTTTTTTTTTTATCCGGTAGCTGGTGAAGAGCACACATCAAACTCTTTTTTTGCCTGAGTGGTTCTCTCTCTCTCTCTCTCTCTTTTTAATAAATAGAAAAGATCTGAGAATAGTCTCATCATTTTTAGGTTTTCAGTCCCATAAACATAAACCTCTTTCCCTAAGTATGATAGAGAGACATATTTTTTATACTAGTTTGTCTCAGTCAGCTATCTGGGGTCTACCCTTCCATCACCAAATCATGCTTCAACAGTCGAAGTTGGAGCGAGGCCTAAGGAGAGGCAATAAGAATTGAACCCGGATAAACGAATGAGAGAAGCCTAGCAAAGGCATCCACCCTTGCTAACTCATCCACTCCTATGGGTGTTTTGCCTTATAATGTTATTGATTATAATTGTACGATTGAAATTAACGGATTAAAGACGGTGAGAAAATTCCTTTAAACAACACTATTACGCCTGTTTTATGAGTAACTAGATTTTAATCGTATGATTTCAGTCAACAACTCTATATGGAAGTAACCTTACTCGTGACTCCAAATCCAGTGGTTTTGAAAACTATTATTCTAAACTTGTATAGTAAAATTTTTACTTAGTCTTTTCAGTATGTCAAGTGTTCGTGATTTTTGTCTGTTTGGTTATTTATCACATTAAGGTTTTGTTTGGCACTTTCGTTTTACTCCAATTAAATTGTACTTTTTTTTTGCTTTTTTTTTTTAAAAGTCAACAAAAATATAACTAGTTTTTAAAAGATTAACCAACTCCAACTTAAAAATTTTAACTCTAACTAATGATCCAAACGGACGCTTAGTTTTTATAATATGATAAAATCGTGTTTTTGACTTGGTTAGTCAAAAGATATTCACCTGTGTTAGGTCACTGATACTTCTGCCAAGCTCTTTGTCGCTGCTTTAAAGGCATCATCCCGTAATTTAGATAAGAAGCAACCACTTAGTTTTGCAAAAATGACTATCCTTATTGTCTATAAAAGAAATCTTAAAGTCAATCAATGGAAAAGAAAGTAAATGACTGAATTCTACTCAAATGATGGTCAAATTTCACTTACACCATCTTGGATCCGACACCGCACAGCCTATTAGCCAGGCAAAATCTCTGATTGAGGCTACTGAGTATCAAATCTCAAATCTGGAGACATCCCGGGAGTTATCCAAATGTCTTCCATCACAACATGACAAATAAGTTCCATCCTTGTCTTGTAAAATGTTATGTTTTTTATCAGTTGCTTTCTTGGAGCTACTAGGGCTTTAAAGTAAATCTGAAGCCTTGTCAACCCATTGGGGCTAACCTAGTTGGTGAAGGAAGAGGGGTGTAAAAAAATGAGTAGAGCATGTTATCATGGGGTGTTTGGTGCTTATCAAAATAAAAATAAAAATAAAAATAAAAAATCCTGAAGCCTTGTCCTTGCATCTGCTAGATGCAAATATTCCTCGATGAGAAAGGTGTTCTTTTGGTTGGAGATATATATTAGGGTAAAATCTCTAACCTTTGGCTTTTTTTTAAGAGAAGCCCCTAAAATAAATTTCTTAGCTTCATCCATGCCCCCACTAGTACTTGTGCTTAACATCTCTCTATCAAGGGCGACCTTCTGATACAGAAATCCCTTCTAGTATGCCTATTTCAGTTTTTACTGTCCTATAAATAATTTAGTCCCGGGTTTAGAAATAACAAGTTACGCCAAAAGATGCGGAATCCTCTGCTTGTTAATTTTTTGTCGCTTATTTTCTTTTCTCTTGTGGAATATTTCTTTTTAACGCATTGTCAATAGGAAATAAGAGGAAGTAGCATCTTTACTTTGATGCTATTTTCAGTATAACTTGCAGATAAATCCTAAATTGAATGCCAATTATATTGTTTGGAGGACAAGAAAGATGAGAAGTTGGTTTGTTAAATCCAAAGAATGTGAGCAATACTAGTTGCCGAGTAGAAGAGGTCAAGTTTGTTGAAACTTGTGTATATATGTTTGTAGGAAAAACAAAAAAACAAAAAAGTTGTCCATATTGGGGCTAAAGAAATGGCATAGTTAATTAATTTTTTTCATAGTTTTTTTTTTTTTTTCAAATTTTGTGAAATATCTCTTGGTTGATTTTTTAATTTACAAATTGTTTTTAATTTATTTTTTGGGATTTGAGTATGTAATCTCTTCTTTACAAGGTGACCAAATATACGCGATGTGAGTGGGAGAAGCTGAGAATGATTCGAGACCATTTTGTTCCAAAAAAAAAGTATTGGTACAAAACTACAAGTCAATTTGCCTGTATAAATCTATGGTGGAAAACCTATAGACAAATTGAATTCTCTTGCGTGAATAAGAAACTTGAAGGAATTTTACAAACACGTAGTACTATTCTTAACCACATAATATAATTGGAAATCCGACATAAATAGTTGAGTATTTAAATGGGAAAGAAAAAAGAAAAGATAAAAGTTATAGTGGAATAGTATGGGAGGTTGGTGGCAACAAGAGATATTTGAGCAACTAGAATCATGTCAAGTGCAAATAATCATATGGGTTTTTGAGCAAAAGCAAAAGCAAAAGCAAAAGGCAAGAACAAATTAAAATTCGGGTCCCATTGGCAGGTAACAATCAGTTAGGGAATCCCATCTTTTTTCCATTAGTTTTTTAGAGAAGTTTGTGTGTGTGTGTGTGTGTGTCTATATATATATATATATATATATATATATATATATATATATACTGCATGCGAGTACAAAAGAAATCAAAAGAAAAAAAACGAGAAAAAATGTCGCCTCCATTATTTGTCTACTTTAGAAGCTTCATGAGTTCACGACCCCATAAAATCCCTTTTTCCAACAACATGATTAGCATGGTATGGGAACAGAACTATTTCGCCAATTCTTTTTTTTTTTTTTTTTTTTAATTTTAACATTAAGATGAAAGGATTTAAACTCTACATTTTATAATATGATAAGATATACAAGTATTTTTTAATTTGCTTTCAACCATATATGTAATTCATGATGCTAAATAATGTAGCATCGATTGCGATTTCATGATAATGTTTTGTAACATTTAAAGAGAGTTTTTTTTTTTTTTACTAAGATATTGAAAATAACTAATTTCTAGGCATCGTTTTATAATATCATAATTTTATGAAGTTCTCTTAATTTTATAGCTTTTTTCTTTTACAATTTTTTATGGGATTTTGAATAAATATACGACATTCAAAACCTATATTCCCATAGAGATTATACTTTATCATAAAAAAGCTCCTTATCATTATTAGTGATGTTGTAGTTCTGATTAATGAAAAAACAAGATATAATTATGTCATATATTATTGTTGTTGATATTGCAGCTTATGACATTGTTATATGGGCAACCCGTTTTTTCTTTTTCTTTTTTTTTTTGTAACAACACTCTTGACCTTATCACTACCAAATATAATATATATGTTGATTTTTAGACAAATGTGATAAAAATTCCTATAAGTAGCAGTGTATTACCAAATGCTAGATCACATCAAGATCGTATCAAAATTAAACAATAATCAACTCAATCAAAATCAAATAAAATGTTAAGACTCAGAAGTATGAATTACTTCTAGACCACACGAAAATAATTCTCCTGTTATTTTGTTTAAAATAAAGACAGAAAGAAAAGAGTGCTAGTTGGCCACCAAAATCCCATGGTTAGTTTTGGATCCCTCTCAGCATACCCAACTCTTGATTATTATTAATATTATATTTAAGAAGTTGGTAGCAAGCTGAATAGCAATAAGCTGCTATGGGGCAACAAAATTTCCCTAAATCACTACCGGGAGTAATTTGGAGATTACCAAAAAGGGCAAAATGCATTGTAATAAAGCCCGGCAATTTGGCGACATCGCCAAGAAACAAAATCCAAGCCAACCCAGTTTAATTTTTTGGATCTTCAATTTTGCATTCTTTCGTTCGGAGAATTTTGTAATAGGATATAAAAAAATTTACTTTAATGATAACGTATGATATTTTGGACCATCAGTTCTTTAAGAAGAAAAAAGAAAAACCAACAAAGTACCTTTTTCATATTGCAATTCGACTTACTTTATGGAGAGAATATCTCTAACTGTCTCTCTTTTGGCACAAGAACTAAAGAGACGTAGAATTCTTAGTCATGACGAAATATAGAATTCTCTTACGAAACGTCTAAAGGGAGAAGAAAGTATCCCCTAAAAAAAAATGCATGGGAAAGAACTAAGGGGGGACAAAATTAATTAGTCACTACGGTTTTTCTCTTTTTATCGTAGAGGGCCTATGACTCCTATTTAAAGAAAAATGTAACGTTCTCAAGTTTCAAATCTAAAAACTCGTACTCAAACTCCTCTCCTCATACTCATTGAGCTAGCCCAACAAGGTAGTCTCAAGGCTTTCTTAAGATCAAGATTTTTAGAGAGCAAACCTAGCTAACATGAGTTAGAGGAAGGCTGTGAAAACTATATATCTTGTGTCCTAAATTTGTAAAGAAGTTTCCTACCTTGATATTTGTGTAGAGTAATGGTTTGAGTTGGTTTTCTAGTGGTTAGAGAAACCGGAATTGCCTACTATTTTCCCTTTTTCATTTTTATTTTCTAGGGCTTATATATGCAATTTAGAAACATAGCAAAACCTGGATTGTTTGCCATGTGACTTTTTGGAAACTACATGTGTTCTCTAAAATCAAACTCGTTATTTTTTGTTTTCCTTATATGCAAAACAATCTCTCTAGAAATAAAACATTTTTTAAAAACAATTCCAACTCCATTCTTCAAAATTCTTCATTTTCGTTTTTACACGCAAAACAAAACCAATTTAAAAACGCTCCTAATTGATAGAAACCTTTTGCTGCATGGAGAAAAAGTAGAGAATAAACACAATGAATAGCATCATTTCTACAGACCACAGAGAAAACATGAAATTATGAACGAAATATCTTAGATTCTAGATGAAATGTTGTTCTTTATGTTAACCCATCATGATCAGGAATGTGATGGTTACAACACGTAGGTTTATGCATTTGTACTTTTGTAGATCGGGAACTAGATACCAACTAAATTCTGTAAGCTTAAAATAAGCAAGAAAAGAATAAATGGGAAATATGTAGAGAATTTATTCTCCAAGAGTATAAATTAAGTAGAGGCAACAGGGAATATATTTTGAGCCAGATCAGAATAAAAAACGAAATTTGTATATATATATATATATATATTAATAAATTGTGACGATAGAAATCAGTAGATGCACTAAGACATCCTGATTAGGTAGAGAATTTATTCTCCAAGAGGATAAATTAAGTAGAGGCAACAGGGAATATATTTTGAGCCAGATCAGAATGAAAAACGAAATTTGTATATATATATAATAATAAATTATGACGATAGAAATCAGTAGATGCATTAAGACATCCTGATTAGGTCGGCACCCCTATAGCACCTTCATCCCTTTTCCATCCCACTATACATTACTAAATTAAGGAAAAAAATTAGATTACATGAAAGTACTTCAAAGGGGAAAAATATACAACCAAAAAAGGAAAGAAAGGTAAGACACCTACCAAGGAATCAAGAAACAGTCGGAAGGCAGTTTCATAGGATCTAGCCGAAGCTCCTTCCTTGAAAGTATCCTTCAAATATGCCTCGTTAAAAAACCTTGTAGCCAAAACCTAGTGGGAAAAAGACTAAAGGGGAATAAGAGTACATATTTACTGTAAAAGTCAACTAGTTACAAAATCTGTTTTGGGAAGTCCTGCCGAATTTCTATGAGAAACAGAGAAGAATAAGTAGTTGGAGTATTGAACCACCACGCATCTTCAACAATATAAACTACATATGAAGCCAGGTTATCTACAACCTAATTTCCTTCTCTAAAGATTTGAGATACCATACATCATATATATATATATATATACATCATATATATATATACATCATATATATATATATATATATTGCTCTTAATTCAAGAAAATAAGAAAAAAAATGAAGTTTTTATTTGGTCATAAGAAGTCAAGAAACTATAGAACGTATGTTAAGCAAAATTAAGATTTCATTTAGTTCCTCCCTAAACTTTTACTATTATGGTTTTGAATTCTAAAAATAAAAAAATAAAAAAAAATAAAAAAAAACCTTCATAATTCAGTTCATCAATTGACAAAATCATTAATTAGTTAGTGTAATTCCACTCTAATAGTGACGGTTGACATTCAAATCTTTGTTATAATTTTTATGTCAATGATATCTAACAAATCACATTATATCAAATTGATTGAAAAATTTGATGCTTTTTAACTAAATTTTTTCACACTTTAACATATGAATTTATTGAATAATTTGATATATTTTGATTGGTTAAATATCGTTTGAGACGAATTAAAATTATTACCAGCTATTAACACAATCAGTAACATCACTATAATCAAACACGCGTTATCATGTTTGTCACAACAACAATAAAATTACCTTTTAGTTTCAATCAAAATGTGCTAAAAGTTAGTGGAATTCAATTATATACACGATTATATGACAATCATTTCCTCTTAATATATAATATATTCATTTTGGAAGAATTGTGTGGATCTTCACTAATTAAAGTGACAAGACATTATTAAACAATATGAAATAGAAAGTATAATTAATATAAGAAGATCATAATAGAATTCAAAGAATAATCCTTAATTAATGTAATATAATCCGACAAGAAGGCCTACTTGGGTCACTTATTCAAGGGTTAGCCCCTTAATAATTCTCGAACGTTACTCTCAGTCCCACTTTATTGATCCTTAAATTTTAAAAGGAAAAAGGAATATGCACCTTAACACAAAGGAAAATAACTATCCGTTAACAAAACAACATCCATATACCGCCCTATTTTTAACATCCAACTAGCGGAAGGGTTAAGTACCGAAGCAAACTAACAAATCGAAAATAATTAAGTTTAAGATATATTAAAAGTCAGTGATTAAAATGAGATAGTTATCGTATAAAGTTCGGGGAAACTTATTTAAAAGGACGTCTTTTAATGCGTGTATATATGTATATATACACATTTTGAATCTTTGACAAAGCTTTAGAGAAAACTTGAAGTAGAATTTTTCTTTATTTTGCGTATATTTCTATTCCTACAAGAAATAGACGTAACGGTCAGTACAGCATGTCAGCAGAATTTAATGGGGAATATCAGAACATGATTCTCATGATCCAATATAACAAGAATATAATATTTTATAACTCAACTGGCTCACCTGAGATCTCCCTATAAAAAATGCAAGTTTTACATGCAAGAAGTGTGATTCTTGATCTTCATCAGCTTGGTTTGTACCGAAGAAACTAAGATTTTGAAGAAAATTTTGGTATTATAAAAAATGGAAGTACTACAAAATAAGGCAGACAATAGAAGTGATTTTTGGGGTGTTTATAGGAAGTTCAAACCACACTTGCTGATGACTTTATGTCAGGTGGGCTACACTTTTCTCTACTTCATCACAGAAGCTTCGTTCAATCATGGGATGAACCCGCACGTCTACATTACCTACCGACATATCGTCGCCGGCATAGTGATGCTTCCGTTTGCCTATTTCCTTGAGAGGTATTAAATCGTAATTTTTGAAAATCGATTAGGGTGTTCGTGTCATCATATTTTGTGTTTTTGGTTTTGATTTGCAAGAATATTATTATTTGATCTTCTTCATGATTTATGTTTGGGATTAGTACAAATTAAGTACTTTTTTCAGAATATTCTGTGGTGGCCTCTGAAAAAAAAAAAAAAAAAAAAACTTATTCGTAGCTAGATCGTATTAAAATTGTTTCAGAGTATAAGAGAAGTATGATAATCAACAGAACGTGATTAATACGGACATGATATCTTTTTATAACTTATCACATAATTCTTTGTTTTAGGCAAGTCTTGTAAGCAATGTGACCCACTTTTTAAGCTGGCCAAGTATGCGTCCAAAACATCATGTTGGCTTTACGTAATGTTTTTGACGCATGTTTTCAGATGCAATATCAATGCTTTTCAGATGCAATGAATATTGTTTTTAACGAAAATCAGTTGGTTCTCCACGGCAGAAAACAAAGGCCAAAGCTCACATTCCTCCTTTTGGTGGAAATCTTTATCCTTTCTCTCTTGGGGTAAGTAAATATGAATATAAACATATTCTCATTGTCTTTTATTCAACACCTATTTAAAATGTTACTTGCAACTATTTTTGTACGTTATTATAACCACTGATTATTTTTAATATAAGATTTTTTAGTAGTACTTGTCCTTTACACTTAGTTTTAAATAGAAACATTTTACAAAAGTCTAAATATAGAAAATTATATATAAATCAATTAGTAGTTACGAGATTCTAAATAGATTATTACAACTGTCGAACTTATGGGCTGTTAAACTTTACACATTTCCTTCTATATAAAATGAACACACATGCGGGCAACAATTGCCAATCTTCTACATGTGCTTTTTAGAAACATGAAAAAATTTAATATTAGTATTGTAGGATCTCGATTTTTCATAACAACTCACATGAAATAATTTGTCACCTAAATGTAATTATTTAGTAATATCAATAGATAATGTGACTTCCTAAAATAATAATAATAATAATGTGACAGTTTTCTAAACACAGGCCAATATCATGTGTGTTTAATTATGATCTTTTTTTTTTTATATAAATACAGGGTGGGTTTGACATTAAACACATATTTTGCAAGCTTGAGATACACTTCTCCAACATTTATTGCCTCAGTGGTCAACACGATTGCCTCCGTCACTTTTGTAATTGCAATTGGTCTCAGGTTGTATATACAAGTTTTTGGCACTTTTACCCCTAAAATTACTGGAAAAGGATAATTTATTCCTTAAATTTTTAATTTAGACAATTCTCCACTCCAACTTACTAAACTATTGTACAAGGTGTCTCATTTTATCAATTTTCTCCGAATTTTGATTTGATTCAAGGGATATTTGAGAGTTGGGGTATCGAGAAATTTATACTAGTATTTAATCAAAATTTCAATATTTTCTTTTATTATCAGACATACTTTTCCGTCTACAAATTAACAAAACCATCAACAGGATCACATAGATAAATAATCAAAATTAAAAATTTAGTGATCAAGTTTTCAAAGCTCTAAAAGTTCAGGAACGAATGTGCAAAATACCCTCTACATATATATATATATATATATATATATATCCATCAAGATTTGCTTAGTCCGACATCTCATTACAATTCATATGTATTATTTTACTTCAAAAGAATATTAATTTTTCTTGATCACATATATAGGTTGGAAATTATCAATCTTCGGAATCCACGTGGGATGGCAAAAGTTCTTGGAACATTGATCTCCTTAGGTGGTGTGATGACCATGACATTGTATAAGGGTGCAATTGTAAGAAATTTATGGAAACCTCTTATCAGTATCCAAGGAAGTAGTCCACCCCATGAAGAATGGATAAAGGGTTCTCTTCTTACGGTGTCAAGCTGCATCACATGGTCTATTTGGTATATTATGCAGGTTTTTCTTTGCTCTTAATCTAAAACTTCCCTATAATATTGGAAACAAATTCCATCTATTTGGACTCTACGTATAAAGTTAGATCAATGCTATTGCTTACGTACTACCCACTAATAAAAATGTGGGTACCATGATACGGGGTGCTCAGATGGAGTCGATTTGTTATTAGTAGTCGTGTTTAACACTGATGGTATTCTCAAGCATTTTCCTTGAAGTTACAAGTTTTTCTAAATTTACCTGATCCGTCCTAATACTTGGAAAGACAAGGACATGCTCGAGTTTGGGGCATGTACAAATTGGTTTTTCCTAGACCGACTCAAATTCGATTCTATTTCTCTTTTTTTCATTTTTAAGTTTTACAAATTTTTGAAACTAAAAGTAGGAGTGTAGATGACATTTTGTGCCACAATGTCTGTAACTCAATGGTAAGGAGGACTGTCATCATGATTAGGTCGCAGATTCATTGAGCAATCCTGTACATCCCCTCTACCCGAGTCGGGATGTGCGAGGGAAGGTAGACCCACACATCCTGACTCGGGTACATAGTAAGGAGTCTAATGTCGTTATTACCAAAATAAATAAATAAATAAAATAACGCTTTGGGTCAGTTGGTTCAAGATGGCACTAAACTCAACATAAATAGACGTCCAAAACTGAAAGAATAATCTAAATTCAACATTACTTATTGAGCAAAGATAGATGAATTCAAGTATTTTATTTGCAGGCATTCACGTTGAAGAGATATCCAGCACAACTGTCTCTGACTACATGGATGTGTTTTGTTGGGGCAGCACAATCAGCTGTCTTCACAGCATTTGTTGAGCATAGACCCACTGCTTGGAAATTTGGGTTCAACATTGATTTATGGTCCACACTATATGGAGTAAGTTTCATGATCATTTGCCTCATAAATTGTCCCAACTCTATCGGGTATCAATTTAGTTAGGATGTCCCGAGTTTATTCTGAGGCCCGCCTTCTCTCGTTCATTAAAAAAAAATGTGCTCTAATTTGTGGCGATTAAGTATGATAAATACTCAAAGTATGATATTGTTGATGGCAGGGAGTAGTTTGTTCTGGCTTGATAATCTTCATTCAACTTTGGTGCACTGAAGAGAAAGGGCCAGTTTTTGTGACCATGTTCAATCCTGTTTCTACTATATTGGTGGCAATTCTGGCTTACTTTGTCCTCGGGGAAAGACTATACACCGGCAGGTAAATTTTTCTTATATTTTTCTCTAAATGCCTTACAACTAAGTTATCCTCTTTAAGAGCGCGGAGGGGAGATTACTTTAAAAAAATTCCCCGAAAATCATGACCCTTGTAACATTTTGTCCTCCAAATTTCAAAAAACATAACATCAAGTCCTCCCGATCTAGGTGTCATTAACAAAAATTCTCCTTCCGTTAGGGTTTTTGACGGAAAAGACACGTGTTAGAATTCTAATGTATCGTGTAAGGACATTTTGATAATCTTTACTATTTAACATATAAGATTAATTGCAAAAACTCTCCCTGAACTATGATCTAAGTATTTAATATCAATCATAATCCGTGCAACACATGTCTTTCCGTTAAATTTTCTAACAAAATGACCTTTTTTTTTTTTTTTTTTTTTTGTTAACTATTCGTTTTTCTTATATGGCTATTTGTTAACAAAGTTTATCTATGGCTTTGTTCAGCATAGTAGGGGCACTAATTGTAATTGTGGGGCTATATTTGCTGTTGTGGGGAAAAGAAGGTGATGAAAAAGTTTACACCAAGTCAGAAGAGCTCAAGGATAACATTTCACAGAAAATCCACTTAGCAACAACTGATCATGCATTAAATGGTGAACCGTGAAGATTAAGGGAAGGCCATGAAGTTTATAAATTGCTATCCAAGGCTAAGAGAACAAATTGGGGAAGATTATTTTTGGTTTTGTCATTGCTGACTATTGACTTCCCACCTCTAATCGCTGAATGAGTAAAAAGTAAATTTTGCAATAAAAAATCGCCTTCACTTTGGAAATCCCTCAATCTAAGACAAAAATTTTGCCTTCGGAAGCATTTTAGAAACATTTTCACAAGGTTTCCGAGGTGTGTTAGTTGGAAACGGAGTCAAATTTGGTTTCGTTTTTCACGTAAATGAAAAGAAAAACCTTTTTTTTTTTTTTTTTCCATTTTTAGGACTTGTACATAGTCAGCACATTTTTATGAACATAACCAAATATAATTTCATGTTTTATTTCACTCGAAACAATCTCTAATTAAAAAAAAAATGTGCATTTTGATAAACAGTTCCAAAACTATTCCAAAAAAAAAAATTCTCATTTCCATACCAAAACCATTTTGAAAACTATTTTCATAACCAGTAGTTTCTACTTTTTGCTTCTCCAAATAGAGAACAAAGGAAGAGAAAACCAAGTGGGCATAACAATTGACTTTGGATAAGTATGACTAAGCAAGTTGCCACTAGGTCTTTTAGATATTAGGCTAAAAACAAAAAATAAACAAGGTGCATGAAACATGATTAAAGACTGAATAGGAACAACTTATTTGAACATCCGATGTCAGCGCTACAATCCCGATCAATTCTGCCATACATTTGCCACCAAACCAAATAAAACTACAGGCAAATCAAGATGGAATTGATATTTACACGTCTTCGAGCAAATAACTGCGGATGACTGTAAAATAAAGTATCAAACTCACATTAAAGACGCTCCACTTGTTCGTAAGCACAATGGACTACGCAGCAGGTGGCCTCAGCTCATGATCATGAGATGTATCACGAGTTGATGGAGGCAAGTAGTGCCACATTGGAACCAGACTATAGCTGGGATAAACAGCCATCTTGTTTTGATATGCTGCTGGGTGGGCCGGCATAAATCCTGAAGGTGAAATTGCCATGCCTTTCATCTGCTGCTCCATCCTTTCCTTATCTGCTTTAAGTACTAGTTTCTCTTCTTTAATTTCGTTCTTCTCTGCCTGTTTAGAATCGAAGATTTCAAACATTAAGTACCCAGGGAATTCTGCCACCGAATATTTAAAAAACATTCAAGGGGGTTGAGTTCCCTAAGATATCTCGACTAATCGAGAAACAAATTACAAAAGTTGTACTGGTTTTAATTAAGCTAGGAATTATACAAGTTACAAGGATGTTGTGCAACATTGAAACGTAGCTTGTGTTTGGCACGAGGGAAAAAAATAGGAAGGGAAGTTATGTAACATAGGTAAGGAAAATGGAGGGGAAGAGGAGGGCCTTTCTCTTGCCGTGTTTGGTATGAATTCCGTCCTCCAATCCTTCCACCTTGGTAGTCCTGTAAGGGATTTTGAATCCGTTCCCTCCTCAAATCCTTTCTACCAAACACCCATATAAAATCCATCCACTTATTCTTCCACCCCTAACCCTCCTTCCACTTTTCCCTCTTACCAAACAAGGCCTTAAACTAAAGGCTCATAAACTTCGTAGTTATTTGTCTGGACATGGAAAATAACGAGTAATGTTAATTTTCTAGTCAAGACAAAACATCTTATTTTTATTTTATTTTATTTTATTTTCATTTCAGCTTATCAAACTGTACTCATCTCTGATATGCAAAGAGATTATTGTTCAATGTCTTTCCATCTAAATTTGGAATTAATCCTAGCTACGAGGAACCCACTATCTAGTCAGAGACATTTTTTAAACATGAAAAGGCAGTTAAAATCAACAACAGTGGAAAATTAATACTGAAAACTAAAGAATTAAACTTAAAAACTGCAGTCATATCTTTAACTCATGAATTTGTATAACGGTAAAAGATACCGAGTTATCACAGAAACAAGTGATAACTATTAGAGAAGGAAATAGAGGAGAAAGAATGAAAGGAAGGAGTAAAAGCCGAAAAAGTAAGAAAGATATAGGCAAACAGATTTTCCCAAAGCAGAAAGGTTGCAGTGCAGAGTTGTTAAGCAAAATGTTCTATATGCATAAAATGAGATGAAATTAACCTTTAAACTCTTTATTTCTTCCAGTAGTTTTTCGTTTGTTTCTTTAAGCTCCTGAGTTTCGTTTTTCAGTTGGTTCAAAACTCTTATGGCGTCATCCAAAATAGCAGGTTTGTCCGTTTTTGTAGGTCTCCCAGGTTCTAAAACAGAGCACAAATCCATAAACCTACAAAAGTAATGCACAATATCACTCCTTCCGATTTACTTAAATCATCTTTACCAAGAAAGAAAGAAACACATAAACGCAGAGTATTGCTGTTCTTGTAACAAGGGAAAAGGTTCTAACGATGTTGCTAACGCAATTTCTTGAGTTAAAGACTGCACAAGTCAAATCCTTTTTACTTTACTAGGTTCAGGTCTCCTTAGAGCTCTATTTCAAGCAGCTGAGAAGTGGTGAAGTACTAACAAAATTATAAAGCTCCTAAAAACAAATCCTGTATTCATTTTCATAAAAACTATCCAACCCAAGTACAAAAATGTGCAGTTTAAGTCTGAGTTAGAGAAAAAGCTGACAGAGTAAAGACTCAACCAATTAATCTGAGCTAGTGAGTTGCATGCCTGTCATTCAATTTCTCTCTTCGCAATTTCTCACGGCAAGCCTTGGACCCTTGCTTGCTGCAAGACTCGGTGCGACCCCTGAAGAGAACAACTAAATATAATTATAAGTAAAAACATATAAATAGATCACTCCTCGTAACACTACACTTTTATTAGCTACAAGACATGTAAAAGACAATCAAAACAACGTCTCAAGACATAAACTATCACCTAACAAAAACAGGAAAAAAACCCTTTCTTCTCGATTTTAATAAATAGACCATCTTTCCTTCACAGAGACCAACTACGAGGGATCAATAGACTATCTTCTCGTTTTTATCTATGAAAAAAGGAGATCAATAGCATCCTCGCACCCCTACCCAACACCACTTTCACAACTTTCATAATCCACTAGGACTAGAGATGAAACGGAAAGGGGGATTAATTCGACGATCTACTCAACGATTTGTAGAAGTCCATGCCCGTCAAACACACGACTTCGACACAAAGAATCAAACCGATAAGAGAGAGCTACAAAATGATCGTCCCTAATCATTATATCACTACCACCGGTGGGCGATAAAACCCGTTAAACCATACAAACATCGGAAGCAAAAGCATCAAACTTTTTGCCACCACTCTTGTGATTGTGATACCTTCCATACACAAAACACAAATCTTTTTATTCAATAACAATTCATCGAATTAAAGTAAAAAAAAAAAAATACAAAACAAAACAAAATCTTTATCCACCTCTTTCGCGGACACTCCTTTTCTTCCTTCACTTCCGAGGCAACATCGCCGTCACCATCACCGTCAACGTCATTCCCTCCGGCGGCGGCGGCGCCACCTGAGAAATCAATGTCCGTAATACTGCAACAACGAAACAAAAAAAAACAAAAACAAACAAACAAACAAACAAAAAACAAAATTGTTCAATTCCATCTCCGTTTTCTCTCACTTAATCGAACATTAGGGTTAGAGAGAGAGAGAGAGAGACGGACCTTTGATTGGACCAGAGGAAATCGGCCGGCTGATCACCGCCGATGAAGGAATAATCGAGAAAATCCCAGCAATCTCCGCCGTCCATCAGGGTCTCGATCGAATCAAACGCATCTGGTGAGGGAAAATCCTAGGAAATTCCGAGAAAAAGAACAACGGAGGAGTAGGTTATGAATATTGGGGATCTTTGGTTTGGTTTGGTTTCCGGCGGAGAAAATGGAAAATAATTAAAACGATTAAAATGTTATTTTAAAAGTGAATAGAAAAAATTGGTGGGTAAGACTGAAGAAGAACCAATTAGATAGCACCACGTGTGCAATAGAAAAATCAGAATTTGGGTTTTACGAGACGCTTCGTCCTAGTTGGAAATGAATGATTGGACCCTAGTGAGTGCCTTGTTTTAGGTCGCTAGCCTTGTTGATCTGTTCATGAGTGGACATCTTAGGGATTAAAGCCCATTTGTTGTAAAGAGCCTATCATTTTTTTTTTTTTTTTTCCCCTTCTTCTTCTTCTTCTTTTAGGAAAAGAGTATGTAGTTGTAGAAAGAAAAATATTTAATCGACTGTATTTAATTTTATCAAATTTGATTTTTTTTTTTTTTACTTGACATCATTTGGATCTTATTAATGTTTAAAAATAAGTATTATATGTGATTGTAAGCATAGTTTAAAGTATCAGAGAAAATTGTGGAAAGAGTTCTTTTAGTGTACATGTTTAGGATTTTTGTCACATGATTCGGATTTTTGTATTAAAATCACTTTTAATTTGACATTATAAGAGGACAAAAATCGGAATCACGAGGCAACAATCCAAAGATGTACTCTTTTTGGGTATTTTTTAAAAAACCGCTAAGATATGTAGTTGTAGGCATAATTTAACAATAACTTCCTACTAGATCCACCACAAGATCTAGAATTCAAATCCTCCAATCTCAAATTAAAAAAACAGTATTTAGAGAAAAATTATAGCAAGTTCTTTTAAGATGATAAATTATAACATATTTTTACGCATAAATCCTTAAATTTTCTAGTAAATAACATATTTTCAAATAAATAATTGTAAGCTCTCACAATGACGCCCGATGTCGATGAGAGTGAGAGTCACAATGGTGAGAGATGAGAGAAGTTGAAAGGGTGATTTTGATATTTTTTATGTATAATTAAAATGCACCATATGCTATTTATTACTAATCTTCTAAATATGTTATTTGACTCTTTCTCTCAACTATTTAATGCCTATTATAAAATGCTAAAAGAGTAGATAGATTCCTATAATGCTGAATCTGTGTTCCTCTTCTGTAAATGACAAATTTTTTTTTGTAATTAAATAATTAATTAAAGGATAGTGATAATACCTACCGGGGGTTAATAATTTATTTGTTTATGTAAATTTCAAAATTTAGATTCAATCATTGAGCTATCATAGTAAATAATTGATCAATGATCTGTTGAAGTGTAGGGGACCAGCCACCTCTTGAAAATTTTTGGGGGGAAAAAAAAAAAAAAAGGAACTAGAAAAATGGTTTTCAATATCTTTTTGAAATGTATTAATATTTACCCAAGAAAAATATACGCAAAATCAAGTTAATTATTTTATGAAGGTGATGTGTCACACTAAAAATAACCCTATTAGTGAGTAGGGGTTTATAATTCTTTCACTTTCATAAGATTAGTTTATTTATGTGACGCCATGAAGAAGACTGAAATTTTTTATTTTAAAGAAATGCTAAATATATTAGTAAGCCCCTAAATTTTTTAATGTTTTGGGACTTTGGAAAAGAGAATAATAATGGAAATGACAAATACATTGTACCAAACCAAGTCGTATGACCCGTTTGGCTCTCATAAACCTCATTGGTGTTTATGTACCAAAAACACGTAAATTAAACTTCTAGATCAAAATGGCTTGATTTGGTATACACATATCTTGCAATTTTATAAGCACAACTTGTGGATGTGACACCATCAAAGTAATGAAAATCAACCACTCAGAGGTAGATGCTTTATCAAAGCCCGAAAGATGCTAAAATTTCATGATGTCATGGCAATCGAGGTGTTTCTTTAAGTGTTGACCCTAAAACAGTGTTGCATAATTGAATTTTTGATTATGACCAAACAACTTCTGTAGCTTGGTCATTTGTTTGAATGATGGATTGATGAGTTCAGAGAGGTTTTGAGCGGAAGATTAGTAAACAAAGAAAGATTAGATGACGTGAGCTTCATTTTTCAGCTTGTCGATCAGTTCGTCGACTGAAGAGACGATTATGCCTCCTTTTCTCTTTGGAGGCTCAATCACTTGAACGACCTCTAGGTCGGATTTGATCTCGACGTCCAGATCCTGTGGCGAGAACTTCTTGATGACCTTCGATTTTGCTTTCATTATGTTGGGAAGCGTAGCGTACCTTGGTAGGTTCAGCCTCAGATCAGTGCTGCAAGACAGCAAGAGGGGTTGTTGGATAAACGCTAATAATTATCACCAAAATCATAACATGTTTACAACACATACAAATAATGCAAACTAGTGAGATAACTTGATCAAGGAAGATAACTAGGCAGTACACATCCCCACGGCTACCGGGCCTTAGCATGATTCTAATGCAAAGATCTTGTAATTTTTCAATTTGACAAACCACCCCCTAAATTTAACAAAGTGTTACCGAGTGCCCCCAGATCAATGATTGTAGTTAAAATTAGGGTAGAAACACCCATGTTATGGGAGCGCATTTGAAAGAAGAGACTGAACTTTCGATTGAAGATTGGAGAACGTCATGCCAGTGCTTGAGGGCATTTCCTTACAAAAGTTTTATCATCATTCATCAATTTGGGGGCACTCTGCAACATTTTATTAATTCAGGAGCTAATTTGCCACAATTAGAAGTTCAGAAGGTAACTTGCCAATTATGTCAAAGTTTAAGGGGGTGCCAAAAACCCTTCCTTTTCCCTTTTTGAATGCAATATCTCATTGTTAAAAGTCAGAAAGAGGATCAGGATTTTCAAGCTAATGCTTGGATGTTTTATGCCTAGGGTAACTAATGACTAGGGGAAAGGAGAGGAGTTCTCGCAGGTTAAGTCTTGATAATAGATTCACTTTGAGATTAGTACTCATGTTTTTCTCTCGTTTCTTATCGTCCAATACCCAAAACATTGGAAAACTGTATTATTGATTCTCTGGATTCGGTAGCCTGCCATTGCGGGACAAATATAAATAGCTGCCACAAATTTGCAGGAGGTACAGCTTTTAAGTCTTAACTCCATGTCAAGAAATAAGTATAATTTCCAAAACTTAATATATGCACTTTATTGATTCAATGCACTCTTAAAAGAGAAAGGAAAAGCACCGAGAAATGTAAAGTGCTCGAAGACAAAATACAGGAGATGATATACGTACGTGATAACCGCTGGTAAATCTAAGCACAAAGTCTCAAGACCACCATCTACCTCTCTATCCACTGTCACAACCTGTTTCTCCTTATCCAGCACAACCTACTGGAAACAAAAAGTAAGTCATAGCAAATAATCCTCAGAGTGTAGACTTGTATAAAACTCTTGACACTTATTTCATTACATGTTCTAGCAATCTTCATAAACTCGTTTACATGTTCTGCTAATTAATTTAGGGACTACAAATGCGGCATGCCTAAGATCCATTCTTAGTAGGATTCTCAATGCACTGATTCTAATTGATATTAACTAAACCAACCACAAAGTTTTTTTTAAAAAAAAAGGTAAAACCACTCAACTTAACCAATGACGCTATTTTCTATCTACTAAACATAACCTGATTGTGTAAATATCTCCAATATACTTTTATTTTAACCTAACCATCTAAAAGTCCTTGGCTTCCAATCCCTTTTTCACTATCACAGCCTATCTTCTGAATTTCTTCACTATGAATGCCTTTTTGATGCTGAGTTACCATTTCTCCGTCTATGTAAAGCCTTCAGTACAAGAACATTTCGATATTGTGAAATACTCAAGTTGGATGATTAACAATCAAGCATGTCTGTTATTTCAAGTATGTAACAAACATGTCAAGTCCACTTATGATTTTATTCCCCTATATTGATAAGCTGATCTGCTTCATTTTTACTCTGAAACACCATGATAGACTTCTGAGTATAGCCAAGTGACACTAATCTAAACTCACAGTTCCAAGTAAATTCCACCCTTTGGTCTTATCACGACGACCGAGTTTTTCTCAAAATAACAAGAAAGTCCTAATCGCAGAGGGTCTCGTTTACAATCAAAGTTGTGGAGCATCATCAAAGCATCTTGATATTCAAATATTAATTCCTGCTCACAGGTACAAACCGGCTCATCTAGGATCAAAGCATATACTCTCTTCTTATCCATATCCAAACCTCCAATACAATGTTCACACAGATTGATGAAGTCATGAAAGCAACAAGAAAACCATTTTCCTCTATTTCTTAATCAGTACCGTCGTTTAACGAATCAAGCAGGCATGGACTTAAATCGTGCAACTACAAACCATTTAGTGTGTGGAAACTAATCATAACACAGAGGCACGAAGCTTGAAATTTTCTTATAATCGGATATAAGTGAATATTAACTCTCACATTTAGAGTGAACCACTATTCATGTGTCATCATTTTTTTCTTGGATTTTGTTGTCCTTGGTAGTAAATAATTAGAAGACGGTAATTCTTAACAGGAACAAGCACACATTTCCTGTGAGTGAGTGAATTACCTGAATTATTAGGCACTTTCCTAATAATAATAATAATTTAAAAAAAAAAAAAAAAAAAAAAAGAACTGACCTTTGAAGCAAAAGTCCCCTGTGGCCAATTCAGTAGGCCAGCAACCATTTGCCCAGTTTGATTGCAATCATCATCAATAGCCTATGAAAACCAAAACCCAATTGACAAAAAACATATAATTACAGGATAAAATCAAAAATATTAAAACAAAAAACCCAAGTCGAGAAACAATCAGAAAAACCAGAAAAGAACCTGTTTGCCAAGAATGAGAAGTCCAGGCTTCTCAACCTCGACAAGGGCTCTCAAAAGCTTGGCAACAGAAACTGGGTAGAGAGCTCCATTGGACTCGACATGAATTCCTCGATCGGCGCCCATGGCGAGGCCTGTTCGGAGCGTGTCGACGCACTGGGAGGGACCCATGCTGACGGCGACAACCTCGGAGGCCAATCCGGACTCTCTGATCCGGAGGGCCTCTTCCAGAGCAATCTCGCAGAATGGGTTCATCGACATCTTCACGTTCTGGGTCTCCACGCCGGTTTTGTCGGGTTTCACTCTGATTTTGACGGCGTAATCCACCACGCGCTTTATCGCCACCATGATCTTCATCTTTGCTTTGTGAGAGGTTTCTGAGCTGGTTTTTGAAGTTGGAATTTTTCGAATTTGAAAGATTGTACAATAGAACTACTGTTTTGTTTGGAGAATCAATAGCTGGCAGAGAATTTCATACCGGAACTGAACGGAACGTCGCTTATGCAAATTTCGAAGAAAACGACCATCTTTTCTGACAACGACAAAAGGGTCTAAGGAGGAAAAAGAGGAGATCTTTGAAACGACACAAGAATGCCCTCCTTTTTGTCAGGGGGGGGGGAAGGGGGAAGGAAAGAGAGACCATCTTTATCCATTCCAAATAAGTAATATTAAAAAGAGGCTTAGGAAAGAGCTAATCATAGATTGCTTAAATACCTTATTAGTAAGCATGTCTTAAAATTTGCTTCATGTAATGAGAATATAAATTAATTATTTTTCTACTTAAATAATGAATCCACACTTATCATAAGTTCAATTCAAACCCATAATTTGAAACATTAAAATTCAGATTTTTATAAGAGAAAAGTTGTAAAATTAAATAAATAATAAAAAAAAGTATGTACCCCATTTCAAACAATATATGTAAAAAGAAAGAGAACAAAGAAAAAAGAAAAAAATAATAATAATAACAGTGGCCGTCTATTAGTTTTTTTTTATTTATTTTATCAACTTCTATCATCTAGCATTTCTTCATGAAAAATATATCAAGTATGTTTCGCAGGGAAAAAAACACACAATTAATTTCATTTTTGTTTTTTAACTATAGATCTAATCTCATTTAATCTCTAAATTTTAAAACATCTGAAAATTAGTTCTCAAATTGTTAATTTGTCTCACAATAGTTATCCTGTCCAAAATGCTATCAAAAAGTAGACATTATTATCATATAAATATTATATTTGTTTTTTTTTTATCGGGATAAATATTATCGATCAAAAGCTTTCCAACATCATGCAAAAGCTTGAAGCTTCATTAAAGTGAAAACAATTTTAAATTTTGTCAAAAGAAAAGGAGTTTAACAAAAAAAAATTAAAAATACATAAGATAATAGTAGTATTTCTAAAAACATCAAGAGAGATTTATAGGTACTTAACCATTTTTAAATGCATAATATATGACAAAACCTTTTTAAATGCATAATATATGACAAACCCTTTGGTTGTGATTCGTATTTGTAGTAGGCCCTATACATGAAGTGGAATAAAAAAGAGAACAATGAAAATGTACCGAGATTCAATTTCAATTTATGTATTGAAGTTAATTCATACGTTTGTAACATACATGGTGTGATAATATGTAACTCTATCACTTTGATACAACTTATGGAAGCTTCTCCAATATTTTGGGTTTTTTTTTTTTTTTTTTTTGGGACTTATCTATAGATATATTGAGAGACCAAAATATGGCATAAATTATCATAATTCATCGTGTGCCTAACAAAAAATATTCCAAGCATACAAAATGCCAACTAATTTGACAGGTTCACCAAGCACAAAAAAACTAGCATACAAATAGTGTTATATATATATATATATATATATATATATATATATATAACCAATAAGTAGGTGCCAATTTTACTCTCATCAAACCCAACTTGAATGACAATACATTGGCACGTGTAGTTGGAACCGGATTCAACAATCATGGGCCGGCTAATTAGCAAGATGTACAAGTTTTGTTCTCTTGAAGGAGACCCAATTCTGAATATTGTCCTTTTCAAGTTTTATAAACCCGCAGCTTTAGTCAATAGAGGAAGGGGAAAAAAAAAAAAAAAACGGTAGTTTTTCGGTAAGTATTTGGAATCAAAAATCTTTTTAATAAAATCAAATGATTTTAAAGTTTTTTAATAATTTATAAAAACAATAAAATGAAGTATGTAATGTCTTGCTTAAATTTTATTATACGTTTTAAAATTTATTAAGAAGAGCTTTTATTGAAAGTATTTTTTTTTTTTTTTTACTTTAACATGAAGATTTTTTAAAAACTGAAAACTCTTCTACCATCCAAAATACTTTGGGGAACTGTTTTCTGTCAAATAGGCCATATAAGTCATGAATTATCAAACTTTTTAGGCCGAATTTGAAAACAATTTGTACCCAATAGCCATCTTGGATTTAAGATAGAGCAGATAAGCCCAACACATGATGATAAGATATTATATATATTCGGTCGACAAAGCATAAGGGTGAGAACACTGGTCACTGCTGCTCATTTGCCCATACGAAGAGGCACATGGCTCTTGATGTAGAAAGCCTTTAGCAATTGAATTATCTCATCCTCTAGAGCTACTCTATATATATACTAGTTAGTGGAAGGTAGTGTTTGACTCTATGCATCCCCAGGTGGTAATAATTCTCGGGATGCGATAACTTTTTAACATCAGCTGATATGACGTGTGAATTATTGTATTGTTTTAGAAGTTATTTTAAAGATTATTCTTTTAATTAATTTTAAGATGGTATATTATAAAAATATAATATGTATATTATCATGTGATTTGATATCAAAAAATTAAAACCAAAATTTTGATCCAAATTTTAGAAGGCTTTTATTTTCCTCCAACAATATTATAAATCAACTTTTAGTCCAACAATCACACTATGCCATATAGTTAGACAATCACAAATACAAATGGAAATTCTAACGATATATTTAGCACATAAAGTGTGAAAATAGCATAATTGATATCTGGATCAATCTCACTTGTGCTTT
This sequence comes from Ficus hirta, assembly GCA_038430175.1. Lineage (NCBI taxonomy): Eukaryota > Viridiplantae > Streptophyta > Magnoliopsida > Rosales > Moraceae > Ficus > Ficus hirta. Next base: position 9,886,323 of record CM076593.1, on the reverse strand, counting down.
CCGAAGTTTAGAATCATTCTAACTTCATTTTATGATTTTTAAAAACTTTTATTTTTATCATCTAAATTTTGAAGTAACTCCACTTTATCCATTCTATTATATTTTTTTGTTAAAACTATTTGAAAAAAAAAAAAAAAAAAAAGTGGGAATTTGTCTTACTTAACCATTTATGTTAAATCCACTGATAAATAAAGAATCACATGACCACTGCACTTATCCTCCTCTTTTTCTGTGCGTTTTCAAGGGAAATCATAATGGATGATTACGACTAATTCAATAGATAAAATGAAAGTTTTTAAAGTTCAGAAAATAAAATGAGAATAATCCTAATATTAAGAGGTACAAATGAGAATAATATTGTTTAAACTCCAATGCATATTACTATTTTAAATGACAAGTAAACATTTGATATTTTAAATAATTTAAAAACGACAGTATTTCAACTATAAAATAAAAAAATAAATACATCAATCAGTAGTAATTAATACTTAATGCTAAATTTAACACTAAATATTATATATCTTAAATTTAACACAAAAATAGTACTGCATCAAATTTAGCACTAATCTAAATACTGTTCAGTTTTATAAAAATAAATAAGTAAATAAATTACACGTGTGTTTATTTTACTTTTCTTGTTCATAAAATGTAAATGCGGAAATGACAGATACAACTATCAGATCATGAGCATTTCTGCCGAGAAACAGAATTAAGGAACTTAAATTTTTTTTTTTTTTTTTAAGCAACTCCAGTCTTTACTGTGACATAATGACAGTAAAAATCACAATGTTTTAACTGTTATTCATTTTCTTTTGCTCCATAAGTTCACTGTTTTTTTCAACTCACCGACCTTTTCAAGGCTCATCCTGAGCTATTTCTCTCCCCCCCCTCCCGCCGAAAAGGCTTTTCCAGCAATAATATGGATCGTGACACTATTTATGTACAGGAACATGTTTTCCTTTCTGAGCATAGACAAATCATGAGATTACAAAACATATATATAGATATATATATATATATATATAAAATAATCGATGAAATAAAATCCATAAATCATTATCGGAGTCCTACCGTCAAACCGAACTATAATGCCATGTAAAACGGACGATTCCGATTTGGGGTTTTCCCAAATCTTAGAGTTCGTTTGGTTCGTTAGTTTGAGTTGAGTTTTTGAAGTTGAAATAGTAAATTTTGTTGACTTTTTAAAAAAGACAAAAAATTTTTTGAGAAAAAGACAAAAACTTTTGAGAAAAAAGATAAAATTTAAGATAAAAAAGTTGAATTTGAGAGAGTAAACCAAACACATTATTATTTTATAAAACCAAACCGTCTAGTACACAAACCACCCGTTTGAGCATTCCTAAACAAGACAGCTCATTAGCGACTCTTTTTTTTTTTTTTTTTTTTTGGTAAATAGCTCATTCTTGACTTGTTCTGCATGAAATTTTTATATTGTGCTTCCTATTATTAGGAATTTGTCTGACCAAGTTTTACAAGCTGGTTTGAACAATAAAATAGAAATAAAATTAAAATTATTCCAACAGACGAGGAAAAATAATAGAAGCAGCAAAGAACAAGAATCATTTCCAAACCATATCACCAAATATGTATTTGTATATGTGTATCTATATATATATATATATGTATGTATGTATATCCCCACCATCAGAAGTTGGTGCCAAAAAAAACCCCAAAAAAAAAAAAAAAACTCGTTTTCAAGTTGAAGAGGGCCCCTCACTATACCAACTTAATCAACAAGCAAAAGAAGTAGAATAAAAGTCTTCTTTGTTTTTTATTTTTATTTTTATTTTTATATATACCTTTGGATTCTTTTTATTAGCTAGTTGGGTTGGGACCTCTCTCATGGTTGACAGTTTCATTTCCTTCTCATTTCTTAAATATTTGATGCTTTTCTTTTAGTTGGTCCGTCTCTTCTCATAATAAAGGACCAAAAGATATTCGAACCAATCTTTATCAAAATCATAACCCAAAAAAAAAAAAAAAAAAAAAAAATCTCAAATAGTGCATTTCTTTTTTTCAATCTGAATAATTGAATCTCACTAATTATGTTACACATCCTATAATCTCAATAATACAATCTAAAAATAACCAAAAAAAAAAAAAAAATTTATGGCTCCAAATAAACAGGTAAAACTGCACTTCTAGATGAGCCTCCTCTGCCATGGCCGAAAGAAAAGAAAGATCTCTTAACTCTAATATTGGTATTACTACTACTAGTACTACAACCACCTTCAATGGGACTAACACTAGCAATTACCTCACCACCACTCCCTTCTCTGCAATGTCGAACCGCTTCTTGGATCGCCAGAAACATCTTCCGATCCGCCGACGAGTCCATCGACACCGATCGCCTTATCGGCTGAACCGCGAAAACATCGTCCTTCTCCCTTGTGTCAATGCACTCGTCTCCCATACTCGTCCCTTTGTTAGAAAGCCTCTTCTTTTTCTTCGAATTCTCGATCTTCCTAGGCGAAGCTTCCGCCGGGGGGGTTGGCGCCGCCGTCGCCGCTGCTCTCTGGACGATCTGATCCGTCCCGTTGCTGCTATTGTTATTATTGTTGTTGTTATTAGACAGCTCGATGACGACGTAGTCTTCATCGGGCCCGATCGGAGAGGGGCTCGGGGCGATGACCGGGTCGAACTGGAACCTGTTTGTGGAAATGCTCGTGCGGCAGAGCGGGCAATTGGCGTTGCTCTGGAGCCAGACGTCGATGCAGTCGATGTGGAAGACGTGCGCGCAGTTTGGGATGATTCGCAGCTTCTCATCCTCCTCGAACTCGTTTAGACAAACCGCGCATTCGGAGAATTTAACGACGTCGTCGTCGTCGATTGATTTTTTTTCTAGACAAATCCCGTGGTTTAGTCCGTCTTTGCGGAAGTGGAAAACGGGTATTGATCGGATTGCAGATTCGTCGAGTCCTCGGGTTTGTAACGATCCGGCGGAGTAGGCGGAGGCCATGAGGAGCTCCTCGTGGGCTCGGTTGGCGGCGGCGGAGAGAGAGAAGCGGCGGAGGAGGTCGATTCGGTGCCAGTTGAGGCAGCACTTTATGACGAAGACGTAGTAGCTGACGAGAAGGAAAGCCGTCGCCAAGATGCCTATAATGGCAATGGCTATGATGGGGAAGCTTGTGTTGTCGTTTTGGTGGTAGAGGCTAGAGGTCCGGAAGAGAGAACCCGGTTGTGGGCTTGTGATTGGCGAGAGTAAGGCTCTTGAGACATGATTAATCGAGTGGCTCTTGCTCACGAGATCCATGGGAAGATAGAAATGAAAAATGGCCAAAATGGCCAAACGGCAAATCGGTCGTTTTTGTCTTTGCTGTCGTTTAATGGTGATACAGAGAGAGAAAGAGAGAGAGAGGAGAGACCCAGAATGGAAAGATATGTTGGAGAAGGAGAAGGGGGAGAGGGAAAAAGAAGGGAAAACCTAGGTGGGGGATTAAATGAGGGGGTGGGACTACAATATAATATATGTGTTACATATATATATATATATATATATTGAAGGAGAAAATGCGAGAATATGGACCCTTTTTATTTTATTGAGAGAGTGTGTTTGAGTCTGAACTTGCAGGGTACGTTGTAGTAGAAGTAGTAGTAGTTGGTGACTTTTCACACAAGAGAGAGACTAAAAAAAAAAATTGGTTCATATTTTCTCGATAGTTGTACTAGTCATGTATTTATATAGTATTTAAATATGTATTTATCTATAATTGTTATAATATGTGTAACTGAAACGTATGGAATACTATAAAAAGGAGGAGGAGGAGGCTGTATTAGCCTGGAGTCAGAAGGACAGCTCTCTACTGATCTCTACCACAAAGGGCATTAAAAAGGGGTTTTCATATATTTTTCATGAATTTTGGGTGGTAGGGGGACCAAAAGAACCTAATTATCCACCACCCAAAAGAACAGCTAAACGGCAGATATTCATTGCTTACAACTGTTCATGGGTCCCTATTTTTCTTTTTCTTTTGTTTCTTTTTTTTTTTTTTTTTTTTTGGCCCATTACAAGATTATATAAAACCTAAGACCTTGTATATGTGTTGGTTTTTGGTTTTTCTTTCTCTATATTATTTGCGATATTCGGTTTTCAAATTTTAAATTGGGACCAAAAGAAAGACAAGTGGTGCTTGTTACCATCTTTATGCTCGGCATTAAATGTGGGTATTGCTTTTCAACCTCATTTAATTATGATAGTTGAAGAAACATACGTGAAATCAATTCAGCATTGAGGTATTCTTATGCGTACATAGTCGACAATATTAGGGATTGACATTTTCTCTCCAATTTTCGTATCTCAAATGACTGATCAATTATATTTAGATACATTTATTAAAAGAAGTTAGATCTTAAAGTATAAAAAATCAATTATAAAGTATTTTAAACTTTTTATAATGATACGGTAACATTATTGGTTAAATATCCTTTGAGACATAAAAAATTAGATGGAATATTTGATTTTCAATATTAGGGGCACTATTAGAAGGTGTCTTCCATAAAACCTAGCGGTGATAAGACAATACATATTTCCTATTAGTTGGGGGCGTTTAACGTTAATGATGTGGACCATGAATATTCTCTCCGCTTTGTGTAAACTATTTATCCTGATGTACATTTCTAAACATCTTACAAAAGAAAAGGAAAAATATATAGTACCCACAATATATATATATATATATATATGGATATTAGATAAAATTCTATAAACAAAAAAAATTGGATATTTCAACAGTAAAACCTGAAAATATATAGTAGTGTTAGAGTGGTGATTTCAGATGTTAGATCTGTGTTATAGAAATTGTTTGTTCTACATATAAATAAATATTTCATTTTCAATTTTGATTAGTCTAACAATCAGAAACAAACTGATGGTTAGAAAATAAACAAATAACTATAAATTTTAACTTAAGTGGTTGGATATGTGAGTGATGGTTAGAAAATAAACAAATAACTATAAATTTTAACTTAAGTGGTTGGATATGTGAGTGTGTAATCCATGATTCGAATTCTAAACTTCATTTTTTCATAGTAATAAATCTTTTTTAAAAAATAACTAGCAGTCATATCCTGATTAGATTCATACCCTCATATATTTCAAACAAAAATCTATAGTTAAATTGTAACAGATTTTGTTGGGGGGCGGCGGGGGGAGAAAAAAAAAAACTTGCTTTACTTATAGAATAGGCTTCGTTTGGCAGATAAGTTTAACTCCAACTAAATTATATTTTTTCATCTTAATTTTTATCTTTTTCTAAAAGATCAACAAAATTTATAACTAAATTTGAAAAACCAACTAACTCCAACTTAAAAATTTCATCTCTTTCCTTTAAAATTAAAGCCATATTTATGCAAATGTGGTAGAAAATCATCAAAATCTATATTATACTTAGAAATTCGTGCTTGATCCAGTAGGTTTTATATATAATTATTTTCCTTAGCAGCTTATACATATTTCCTAAATTTAATTGGTGTTCAAAAACACACTGCCGATAAAATGTTTTTCTCCAACTTTAAAATTGTGTACTATATGGGTAATTAATGTTTTGAATTTTCCTACAAACTCGAGGCAAATGTGAAATATCTCGCGCAAATATTTGTGGATCACAATTTTATCCAGACGACCAACGACTGCCAATGATCTTACCGTTCCACATTGACTAATTGTCAAATTCTTTTCTTGGATTCCACACCCTCATTGACTGCCTTAGTTCCATAAATTAAATATCGTAGATGCATAATCTTCAAGACAATTCTTAAATGCACAACTAAAACGAAATGAAATAATTCAACCTAATATATATTCTTTTTATCAACTCAAAACCAAAAAACACTCGAAGATTAATGATATCCCTACCCCACAACGCATATAAATAATATAATATATAAATATAAATAAATAGACTTATCTGATACTCTTATAATTTTTTTATATTTATATATATAAAATATCATAACAACTAGATGATTTATATGTAATATTTTTTAAGTGATATTTGTCATGTACTATCTAAATAATCTTATGTTATAATAATTATTATAAGATTCTAGATAAAAAAAAAAATTACAATTATAAGATGTATTTGTCTATCAAATATTATAAGAAATTTCCTATACATGTACATCTATAGATAATAAAAACAAAAAGAAAAATATTAAAAGAAACCTTGACTTTTATGTTTCAATCCATTCTCAAATGATAAAGCAAAAAGTCTCACACACCCACATGCGACCCACAATTTTGAATTTCTTTAGCATCAGCGCCTGCCTACTATTCATGAAAAATATTTGCCATGATTTTGTTTTCTTTTTGTCTGAGTTTGCATTCACATATAATTCCAACCCCGGCTACACCAATTTGAAAGTTTTTAGCCCCAAAAAAATAGCAAAACGTATCAGTATGTATACACGTTTTTGTTTCAAATAAAAATACACCAAAGGCATACCACCAACTATATATATTCTTCAAATTATAAGTCTTTGATCCAATCATTTAGTGTCATATAATAGCATGTATATTAGACATGAATTTTGTGTAATCATTAGAAAATGTAATTAACTTAATTAAATTTTTTTTTAAAGAAAAATTATTGATATCATTCTGTCTTTCATTCTGTTCGTTCATAATAAAAATACAAGGACCATTGATAGTATGTATACACGTTTTTTTGTTTGAAAAATACCAAAAGGCATACCACCAAACAATGCATGCTTCTCAATATAAGTCTTTATCCAATCATGCAATGGCCTTTAATAGCAAGTATGTTACACATGATTTTTGTGTTATTAGATGCAGATATAACTAACTTTTTACCTCAAAAAAATAATTAACCTAAAGTTCATTTAAGAAAAATTATATTATTGGTGTCATTCTATCCCTTATTCGTCTTGTCTATACAAAAAATATATAGTTCACCTATAAATTTTCTTAAAAAATAAGTGCTGTTTTTACTCTCATTACCGGAAACTTTACGGAACTTTAGATGTAATTAGTTAAAGTTGATAGTGATTATTTAAATTAGGAATATTGAATATTCAAGTGGGCCCGATCAAGAAAGTTATGATCTTTAAATGGAGAACTTTATACATATCACTTTGTCACTCATTGAAGTCAAATATTTGCAAGTACAATAATGCAATGGAAGAAATCCCAAAAGAAACTCATTTGCCAGAAGAAAACAATATTTGAGAAATAAAAATCAGAACCGACAAATGGGAATGCCTTTTGATTTTTCTTGCGTGTTGACGAAACGAAGAAAGACAAACCCAAGTACAAATCCACTTGGGTGAGAAAAAAAGAGCCGAAAGTTACAAAGTAGTATTTTTTTTTTTTCAAAAGAAGCTCACTCATAGTCAAAGTTTGAGGCCTCTTCTGAATTTGTCTAAGAAAATTCTCCCAACTTTTACTCTAAAAATTAATTTTCCTTTTCCTTTAATTGGTTTATTAGTAATAGAATGTTTGCTTTACAATTCACCAATGCACGAGGATTCTTTAAAATTCCTAACACCGATGTCATGAGAAGAATTTCTGGTGTTGATGTCAAGAATGTGATTATTTTGATATAATTATTTGTGAATTTTGAATTTTGAAAGTACAAAATGAAACATTAAACTTATAAATTTTAAACGGTAATACGATTATTTGTGAACTGATACTATGCTAGAACGACATCTCGTAAAAAATCTAGTTGAGTGTGGATTTCACTAAACTTTTTCTTTTCCATTTTATCGATTAATAAATAGCTAGCTAGGTGAACAATTTGGTTTAAAGGTTGTTAAGGACAAAAGGAGAGATCATATTAGATAGAGACGACAATCATACGTCTAACTTACTTGAGCTAGCTGATAATATAGATATGAGATAATGTTAAAAATTGAATGTACATTTTTTTTTTCTTCCCCCTATTTTAAAAGTAGAAATTGAATGTACATACTTGAAGTTGAAGCCAAGTGAAACATAATAGCAGCAAATTCTTGTAGTTTTGTCTCGGGATATTGAACAAGTTAGGTGAACATTTATATTCGCCTTAGTTTGGTTGAGTCATTAATTTGCAATATTTTAACAGTAAATATTATAGAAGGGATACAATTTGCAACTTCTATGGAATGCACATTCCTTTCTATTACAGTAATATAGTTTAAACCATTAAATTAACTGATCTTTTACAGTCTAATTTATGAATTAGTGTTCGCATTAAAAATTTATAATCACTACTAGAAAATAGGGATTAAACGACGGCGATTACACGACGGTTCCTCAGATCCGTCGTGTAAAGTGCTAAAAACGGAGGTTTGCACGACGGCTCCACCAAACCGTCGTGTAAACCACGGTTTACACGACGGTTTCTTGGAGCCGTCGTGTAAACCAGGAGGTTTACACGACGGCTCCACCAAACCGTCGTGTAAACCGTGGTTTACACGACGGTTTGGTGGAGCCGTCGTGTAAAACGAAGTTTACACGACGGCTCAACCGAGCCGTCGTGTAAACCGCGGGGTTTACACGACGGCTCCACCGAGCCGTCGTGTAAACCGCCGGTTTACACGACGGCTCCACCGAGCCGTCGTGTAAACCGCCGGTTTACACGACGGCTCCACCGAGCCGTCGTGTAAACCGCGTGTAAACCGCTGGTTTACACGACGGCTCGGTGGAGCCGTGGTGTAAACCGCGTGTAAACCTCTGGTTTACACGACGGCTCGGTGGAGCCGTCGTGTAAACCGCTGATTTACACGACGGCTCCACCGAGCCGTCGTGTAAACCGCGTGTAAACCGCTAGTTTACACGACGGCTCCACCGAGCCGTCGTGTAAACCGCGGTTTACACGACGGTTCGGTTGAGCCGTCGTGTAAACTGCTGGTTTACACGACGGTTTTTTAAATACCGTCGTGTATTCCTAGTTTTTTATCCCTAGCAGCAGCCCTCATTTTATCTTACAGAATTGTTGCGCAGCCGCGAAAAACATCACAGAGACCTGCGAAACCACATCTCCTCCACTGTGAAACCAACACTCGCGTATAGTAATTATTTGTAAGTATAGTGATTATTACTTACTCTTCTTTGTAGTTATTTGAGTTTTATTAACGAATTATTGTAGATGTCTAAAATGGTATATTCTCGTTTTTTTTCTCTTCTTTGAGTATGATTTGTTGAAATTTTGCAATAGCTTAATATGTTGTATTTTTAAATGCAAAACATGATTATTGAATAAATTGTATGATATATTAATTAATTAATATCCATTTAGGTCGGGTTCTTGGAAATGGATCGAAAATGGATGTGGGCTAATAGATTGACTAGAATGTACCGAGATGGTGTTGAAGAATTTTTGTCATTTGCCAAAACTCACATGAAGAATGATAAGATGCGATGTCCTTGTGTGGATTGTGGAAATCATAGATCTCATTCAGTTGATGAAGTTAGAAAACATTTACTTGCCCGTGGTATTATTTGTTCGTACCAAACATGGTATTTACACGGTGAAATGTGTTTTAATCCATCATCGAAGTACAAAGCGAAAGAACCTATTGTTGAGGAAGATGTAGGAGATAATTTGTTTGACATGGTAAATGATTTGGAAGAACAGTTTGTGCATCGTCCGGAGTTATTTGAAGCAATGATGAATGATGTCGAGATGCCCTTGTATGACGGGTGTAGTAAATATACGAAATTGTCCGCATTGGTCAAATTATGGAACATGAAGGCATCGGGAGGGTGGACAAATTCTAGTTTCACGGCTCTTTTAGAATTTCTAAGAGAGGTTCTACCGGTTGATAATAAAATACCCGTTAGTATGTACGAAGCTAAGAAGACGTTGAGCACGTTGGGAATGGAATATGAAAAAATTCATGCATGTCCAAATGATTGCGCCCTTTACCGAAATGCGTATGAGGATTTGGATGCATGTCCGGTTTGTAAGGAGTCAAGATGGAAGAAAGGCAAGAAGCCAACAAATGGCAGCAAAGGTGTGCCGGCAAAGGTGTTATGGTACATTCCTCCGGCACCGCGCCTGCGGCGTTTATTCCGTAATGCCGATCACGCCAAGAATTTGACTTGGCACCATGATAAACGTGTTGAAGATGGCATGCTTAGACATCCCGCCGATGCACCACAATGGAAGACATTTGATGCTGATCATCCTGAATTTAGTGCGGAACCACGGAATCTACGTCTTGGTTTGTCGGCAGATGGAATGAACCCACATGGTAATATGAGTAGTAGGCATAGTACTTGGCCCGTCATACTAGTCAACTACAATCTCCCTCCGAAGTTGAGCATGAAGCGGAAGTTCTTGATGATGACTTTATTGATATCTGGTCCTCAACAACCAGGAAATGACATTGATGTGTACTTAGCACCTCTAATCGATGATCTGAAGAGCTTATGGGAAAAGGGGATCGAAGTTAGAGATGCTTACCGTCAAGAGACATTCACACTCCGTGCAATGTTGATGTGGACAATTAATGACTTTCCGGCTTATGGAAATCTATCTGGTTATTCAGTCAGGAGTTCTATCGGTTGTCCCGTTTGTATGAAAGAAACATCCTCCATCCGATTGAAGAATGGTAAGAAAACCGTTTACCTTGGTCATAGGAGATTCTTACCACAAAATCATCGATACCGCAAACAGAAAAAGGCTTTCGATGGTAATACGGAAGAAAGAATACCTCCCCGGGTTTTGACGGGCGAAGATGTTTATGAGATGGTTAAGGATTTGAAAGTAGTGCTCGGGAAAAGAAAACGGCGTAACAATGATCCTGTGGTAGATGGACCTTGGAAAAAACGGTCAATTTTCTACGAACTTCCATATTGGAGGACACTTTTTGTTCGTCATTGCTTGGATGTGATGCATATTGAGAAAAACGTTTGTGAATCAATAGTGGGCACGTTGCTAGACATTCCTAATAAGAGCAAGGATGGTGAAAAGGCACGGTTGGATCTTAAGGAATTGAAGATCCGACTTAACTTGGTCCCTACGAAGAAAGGGAATGCAACTTACTTACCTCCGGCGAAGTACACACTATCAAGACAAGAGAAAAGAAAGCTTTGTGAGTGGCTCGCTTCTGTAAAAGTGCCCACCGGGTATTCTTCCAACTTCAAAAGGTTGGTGTCTATGAAGGATCTGAGGCTGATTGGAATGAAATCACATGATTGTCATATCTTGATGCAACAGTTATTACCGCTGGCCTTGCGAGGAGTTTTAACGAAGGATGTGAGATTTGCCATTACCAAGTTATGCTCATTTTTCAACTCGATATGCTCTAAGGTAATTGATCCATTGACACTAGATTCGCTACAATTAGAGTTGGTTAAGACTTTGTGCTTGCTTGAGAAGTACTTTCCACCCTCATTTTTTGACATAATGATTCATCTAACGGTGCACTTAGTCCGGGAAGTAAAGCTATGTGGACCGGTATACTTGAGATGGATGTATCCTTTTGAAAGATACATGAAGGTTTTGAAAGGTTATGTCAAGAACCGAAATAGGGCAGAAGGATGTATCGTAGAAAGCTACATTGCGGAGGAATCGGTCGAATTTTGCTCCGAGTACTTGCCCACCGCGGAAGCGATTGGGTTGCCAAAGACATCAAACATTGACTGGAAAAGACTATCCGTCGGCATTCCATCGCAGGTAAATCGATGTGAATGGGAGAAAGCTTGTCTGTATACTTTGCGAAATCGGGCCGAAGTTGAGCCTTTTATTGAGGTTCACCTACAGGAATTAAGAGATAGAAATCCAAGAAGAGGACGAAATGGAAAGTTGCTACAAGATGATCACAATCGGACATTCCGTCAGTGGCTACGAAGTCATGTCGATGGCAAGGACGGCTATTCGCAAGAGTTAATGAACCTTGCTAGAGGTCCGTCGACGATTGTTACACGGTATACGTCATACTTCGTGAATGGTTATACATTTTACACTCGCGAAAGAGATGAGAAGCATCCTGTTCAAAATAGTGGTGTTAGTATCCGTGCTAAAGCCATGCATATTTCACAAGGACCGTCGTGTAAGCCGCTCCACAAGGCAGGCTTACACGACGGTTCCAGGGACCGTCGTGTAAACCTGAGCGAATTTCGGGCTTACACGACGGTTCCTGGGAGGGACCGTCGTGTAAGCCTCAAAAAATTTCAAAATTTTCAACTTTGGTTTTTCGAATTCCGCGCGAAAACCCATTGATTAAATACAAGTTCCTCATTATTTCTCTTCATTTCTCGTCAAACTCTCTAAATTTCTCAAGAACCCTCGTCCGTCACCAACACTACCCAACATCTCACGTGAAATCTGTCCAACCTGCCGTCGCCGCCGCCGCCGTTGCCGCCGCCGCCGCCGCCGCCGTTGCCGCCGCCGCCGCCCCTCTCTTCTTGTGCCCGTGCCTATTCTTCTTCAAATAAAAGCAAGGTAAAATCATTTACAAACTAAAACATTTTTACTCTTTTATAAACGTGTTTGTCACTAAAGATCCATTTTTGAATATGGTTGTTTTTGTTTGTAATATTGCTCTTTGTAGATGAATGGGTTGTGAATGGGTTTGTTTTTTTCCATATGATTTTTTTCCCGCCCACAACATGCTCGATGAAATGTCAAATTGAGTTTTTCTTATTGAAAAGTTTATTGAGTTTGATAATTATTTATAGCATAAGTGTAGTAAGATTACATGAAGTCCCATAGCATGAAAATACATCAAGAATACCTAAAAATGGCCTAAGACCGCGACGGGCCCCTGGTGCCCGTTTAGGGCCGCCTGGGGACCGGGGGGACGCCTCGCGGCCCCCGCTGGCGCCACTGGCGCCTGGCGCCCATGGGGGACTCCTGGCGCCCGTGGGGGGCTCCTGGAAACCGTGGGGGCGCCAGGCGCCCGTGGGGGGCGCCACCCGTGGGGGGCGCCAGGCGCCCGTGTGGGGCGCCAGGCGCCCGTGGGGGGCGCCACCCGTGTGGGGCGCCAGGCGCCCGTGGGGGCGCCCGTGGGGGCGCCCGTGGGGGCGCCAGGCGCCCGTGGGGGCCGCCACCCGTGTGGGGCGCCAGGCGCCCGTGGGGGCGCCCGTGGGGGCGCCAGGCGCCCGTGGGGGCGCCAGGCTGGGGGCGCCCGTGGGGGTGCCAGTGTGGTTTGTTGTGTGGTTTGTTGTTAAAGTTAATCTGATTCGATTATATTGGGCCGACCTGACTGTTTTGTTTTTTGTTTTTTGGCAATAAATATAGGTGAACGAATACAATGGAACATTCCAAAAAGGGACTAGCACGAAGGAGGAACCCAATGGATCCCAATGTCGATGGCAAGCGAAGGTCAACAATGATGAAACGCGTCCATATGGCAAGGAAAAGAGGTGAACGAATTCAAGTAACGTTTGATGACAAAGGACAACCGGAAGGGAAGCACGGTGACGAATTGATGAGCTGGATTGGTGTGCTCGCTCGAGAGCACGTTCCAATATGGATACAAGATTGGAGATCGCGTGATTTAGACGGATTGAAAGAGATTATTTGGAAAGAAACTGTTACTTCTTTCAGCGTGGATGAAAGCTTTCGGAGCACATGTTTAAAATCATGTGGTGAAGCTGCAAGGAATTTTCGGTATGATCTGTACAAGACGTACATCGAGGAATTTATAACAGAAGAACGTGTGTGGACCCGGCCGCAAAAGGTTATTGACAACTACCCCAATATAGAAGAAGAGGATTGGATGAAATTTGTTCAGTATAGAACATCCTCACAGTTCAAACAACTATCTGAACGTGGAAGCCAAATAAGGACAAACAACGAATACTCATCAAGAGGAGGCCGAGATGGATATAGGAAGCTCGACCAGGAAATGGTATGTCAATAAATTTTGTTCGTACTAAATCGTATTCCATTTATACTAACGATGTCAAATTACAGTTTAAGAAGACTGGGAAATGGGAAAAAAGAGAAGGTTTGTGGCTACAGCAACAGACAGCCGAAGATGGAGAGTTGAAAGATCCAGCATGTCAAAAAGTTAGCGAGTTGATAGTAAGTTTACTAACTAACACTGAAATCTTGATCACTACTATACGTACTCACAACCCGTTAGCTTAAATGAGTTCTGTTAAATATATTGTAGATGGATTACAGCACACAGGAGAGCCAAGGCACTTTCGAATCGGTTGGCACTAGTGATGTATTGTCGAACGCATTATCTAGACCCGAACACAAAGGCCGTGTCCGTGGGCAATCAAAGTTCGTAAAGCCGTCTCAGTACTTTAACCTAAATCGAAGTTCGAGTAAAGAGAATGAAGTACGATCAATGAGACGTGAAATAGAAGAATTAAAGGCGTTGGTGCGTGGTCTATGTCCGAGCAAAGATGCGGAGCCGTCGGTTGATCCCAACAATGTGCCAACTGTGGACAAACACAACAGCTTTAAGGCTAGTTGCTCTGCCCAAGAAAAACAACATGGAGTTTCTGATCCACCAACCATTCCGGTCGACAGTCAGGAGTGTAAACTCTATATTTTCGATGAAGTACAGGGTGGACAGTTGCTTGTTGCGTTTGGAAGAGCATGGCTGGAGAGCCTACCAACCGATACGGTGCATGGTATTCCACTGGGCGAAGGGAACGTGCGAGTGTCAATCAATGTGCCAAAATTAAAAAAATCACCATTACCTATACCGACGTACGACGCAACCACCGTGGAGGATGCTGTTAATGGGTTTGTTGCTTGGCCTAAGGCACTAGTTGAGCTCGACACGAGTATGAACAAGGCGAGTCGAGGGCCTAGTCACGTTCCTGACCCAGCAGCTGCCAGAAAAAAACGCCAAAAAAAAGATGGAAAAAAAACAATTGACTCTCGAACTGAGGTACAACAAGGTGCGCAAGAACAATTGTTCGACTTTGATACCATGAACAAGGCGATGAGGCCTTTGGCTTATTATGCACATAGATCCATGCGTGGAGGTAATCAGATTGAGATCCCAATACCATACACGATCATGAGCTTTGAAATGCCTGTCTTTATGAGCTTTGAAGATATTTACGAGTTCATTAATTTACAAGAAATCAGTGCGAATTGTATATTAGTCTACATGAGGTACGACATACTTTCTCCTAAATTATTTTGTTATCTACAAATTCTTCTATATGTCAGGTAGAGTAATAATTCGTGATACGCTTATGCAGATTTTTGGAGGAACTATGTAGGAGTAACGGGCAAGCTGAGAAGTTTGTGTTTGTGTCTCCAAGCTTGATCTCACCGGTGAGAACAGATACTGAAGATGCTGGCAGGAGAGAGCGAGCCGACAATCTTCTCGGCTTTTTGCGCGACGCACCTAAAGGACGGCTTTATCTTGTGCCACATAACAGAGGGAGACATTGGGTTTTGGGTGTCATTGACCCATGGGAGGACTTGGTCCTTTATTTTGATCCTCTTCGAGAGAAGAAACGAGATGATTTTACTGAGCTAATCAACATGTAAGTCAATGTTAATATGTTCAATTTTTCAATCTTAATTATATGCATCTTAATTAATTAGTTTGAATTTTACCAATTTTGCTAGGGCCCTATCGGATTGGAAGATACTTATGGCTGGAGAAGGGATTAAAAGGAGACGAGACTTCATTACCAAATTCTCGAACCGTCCTTGTCCTCTCCAAGAGGGAAGTGTTGAATGTGGTTATTTTATTTTAGGTTTTATGAGAGAAATAGTGTTAAACGGAATTGACGCACTTGAAAGTAAAGAATTTTTTACTTCTCTGGATTTGGATTTGATTAGGGGAGAATGGGCTAGCTATGTAATGGATTTCATTAATTATAATGTATAAACTTGATTTGTATGTATTTTACGTTGATCAATGAAGCAGGGATCTTGTATTATATGCCACCCGTGAGAAATAAAAAAAAACAAAAATTCTAGGTCAGACCATTACACGACGGTTCATCTCGGAGCCGTCGTGTAACGGTCTGACCATTACACGACGGTTCGGCCTTGAGCCGTCGTGAAATGGGACAATTACACGACGGTTCGGCCTTGAACCGTCGTGTAATGATCCCATTACACGACGGTTCGGCCTTGAGCCGTGGTGTAATGGGACCATTACACGACGGTTCGGCCTTGAGCCGTCGTGTAATGGTCCCATTACACGACGGTTCGGCCTTGAGCCGTCGTGTAATAGGACCATTACACGACGGTTCGGCCTTGAGCCGTCGTGTAATGGACCATTACACGACGGTTCGGCCTTGAGCCGTCGTGTAATTGTCCCAATTACACGACGGTTCGGCCTTGAGCCGTCGTGTAATGGTCTGACCTAACGGTTCTGGTCAGACCATTACACGACGGTTCAGCCTTGAGCCGTCGTGTAATGCCTGACGTTACACGACGGTTTCATACTGAGCCGTCGTGTAATGCCTGACATTACACGACGGCTCAGTATGAAACCGTCGTGTAATGGCCAATTACACGACGGTTTCATGGAACCGTCGTGTAATGTCAGGCATTACACGACGGTTCCGATTTGAGCCGTCGTGTAATGTATCATTACACGACGGTTCCGCATGGAACCGTCGTGTAAAGACGCTACCTAGGTGCCTCCACGGCGGTTTATCTTGTTTCGACGACGGTATTAAACCGTCGTGTAACATTGAGATACGACGACGGTAATATAACCGTCGTGTTATCTTCCACGACGCCGGATTACACGACGGTTCGGTAACCGTCGTGTAAGCTTTACACGACGGTTAAAAACCGTCGTGTAAGCTCTCTTTTCTAGTAGTGAATGCGTGACACAGAATAATTCTCTCTTATATATTGGACCATTAAAGATTAATAAAACTTCAATTCTTTACCGATATGAAAAAGGACACTTCTTACCATAAAAATTTTCATACAATTATAAACTTTTTTTTTTGTTTATTAACTTTCGTCCACTTACACTTCTTCTTGTATTGTATTTCAAATCAAGAAAATATAAATATCAATTTGAATTCAAACCACCTCGGAACAAAAAGAAAACTTAACCCTAAATTAGAGGGCGATTCCATTTCTGTTGCCTCTTATTATTAGTACGCTTAACACATTTCTTTCAGATTAGTTGTCCTTTTCATTAACTTAAAACTCTTAAATCCAATAAGCTTTCGTGTCTTTGTCTCCAAGTTATGTAAAAAATTATACACCGGATAAATAATGGATATGGTATGTGCAAGTGAAACATTTCTTAAATTTGGTACTTTTATCTTGGTCCCCAAGTTTGGTGGCTTTCACCAAAAAAAATAATAAAAAAAATCAATACCCACCCCCTCCTGGAAGAAGAAGAAGAAGAAGAAGAAGATAACATAGAAACGCAACAATAAATGAGTGTAGCACATGGGAGTATGGGTGATGGCAACAGCTGTTCATAGGCAGTTTTCCCGAGTACTGATCAGAATATACATACATATATATATATGTATGTATATATATATATATATATGCACATGTAGAGACCTCAGATAGATGTGAAAAAATCCATGTTTTTGGAGAAAAAACAGTACATGTTTGTCAGTTTGACTACGTGAGTTCAAATCAACTTGGATGTTTTATATTTTTGGTAATAATTTTTTTTAACTTCTGCCCCTTTCTTTCTTTTACTTTACTTTTTACCTACATAACTTGGGAAAAATGGTTTTTTCCCCCCTCTATTTTGGACAAAATGTGGTGGGATGCCCTTATTTTTAAGTGTCTTATTGATTCACCAAAAAAAAAAAAAAGTGTCTTGCCGGACCATTCATCTAGGATAAAAATTGAACTGTTATATTATAAAGAATTGAAACTGTGGTTTGATTTATTTAATTATACCATTATATCTATTTTATAAACGTTGTCCGATCAAATAAATGAATATGATTATAAATCTATTTTAGAATTTCTCTTAAAAATTGGCTGCACATATATGCAACACTTAGGTTTTGTTTGGCATTCAAGTTCTTCAACTAAATTGTACTTTTTTATCTTAATTTTTATCTTTTTCTGAAAAATCAACAAAATTTATCACTAATTTTTGAAAAATCGATAAATTTTAACTTAAAAATTTCATCTCAATAGACAAACTAAACGCAAGCTTATTTTATTTTATTTTATTTCCCTTTAGATCGAATTATGTACTAATGGATGGGTTTTGAGCTAACATTTTTGGGGTTTTGCAGTCACGTGACTGCACGAGGCTCTGCAGTTTTCCTCTGCAAGTACGTATATACACGTAGTCACATATAGTACAGAACGCTTTAGACATGTAGATGTATTGTGCACGTGTCAGCACGTGCCTTTGAAACCGTCCATGCAAAATTTTCACTCACCTTCTTAAAAAAAATAAAAATAAAAAGTAGTATACTATAAATCTAATAAGGAATCAAAAGTCATCACGGTCAAATGTTGACCATTAAAATTGGGCATCTTTGTAAAAACATGTTTAATTTAATTTAATTGTGCGTCACAATAGAGCAGATTCTGTTTTTTTTTTATTATTTTTTAATTTTTTAAGGTTCTTTAGTTATTTTATTTTATTTTTTTTACTTATATAATCACCACCAAGTGCGGTGCATAATGTGGGTTTTGACTAATCTTTGATATGCTAAACTTTGGAATTTAGAAAGAATGAATAAAGTAGAATTAGATACGAGATTTGCCTCCCTCGTTACCTAGCTAGTTATACAGATTTATATATACACATAGAAGAGGGTCGGTCAAATGCTATGGATATTCTAGGGCCTCCTAAGATGCTAATTGAGATTATTATAAGAGAAAAATTAGGTAAATAAACAGTTTTTATATACTTATTTTAAAAATAACCTGGTTTTCTTATTCAAAAAATGATTAATAGTAATTAAAATGTTAATTGACATATCCGATTGATTGATAAAAACACACATTAATATCGATCATTTAATATTTTATAGTCAATATTTTGAAATTTTGATTGATTGTTTTTCATAGAAAACGGTCAATTTCTTAATATTGAAAAACTTCAGCCATTTAGAATTTAAAAAAAAATACCATTTACCTATGTATCCCTGTAAAAGGTTGCGTAGATGCTAATTACTATATATCTATATTTATATATATATATATATATATATATTATAATCGGTATCTTTACTTGAATAATGTTCGGCCTTTTGTAGAGTACTTTTGAATTCAATCGATGCGACTTAACTTGAACTGGAGTAATATCTTTTTTTTTTTTTTTCCCCGTCAAATTAAGTGTCACTTTCATTTAAAAAATATATATATTAAGCTGTCACTTAAAGATTTTCAAATATACAAATATACGAAAATCAAAGATTCTGCAATGAAAATTTTTTCACAGTCTTTAATTAGTTAATCATCCCTTAAATTGAGGAATCAACGGTCTTCCAGTGATAGATTAGTATTTAAGTTGCTTTGGTGTCAGATTAGAGTGGCTAATTTTTACCTGAAAATGTTTGTCTTACACCGAGTTTTGAATCAAATTAGGCATAATTTAGGATCAATATGGTAATTGTCAAAGAAAGGTGTCATTATCAAGTTCAACAAGAGAGAGAAAGACTAGGGATACAATTATAACATTAATGATTTACAATGATATTTTCACGATCATTAGCCAATCTCTGTCATCATTTTGTGATCTGTAAGGCAATTGAAGTAAAATTTTCAACATTTTTTTAATCTTTCATTAAAGTCTCCACCGAAATTTATTAAAAAGAACTAGAGGGAAAAAAAAAAAAAGAAATAAAATAGAGAAAATCATAATACAGCCTCAATAGCAAATCTAACAAAAATAAAATTAAAAAAAAAACCTTCACAGAAGGCAAAAGAATTGAAACTAAAACTTGATTAATTTTAGACACATTAAAATCTCTTCCCTTTGGAACGTATATAGGTACTTTTCTTTTTCGGATCAACAATTATGTTTCTTCGTACATGAATTATTTCATCCAATTTATCCTAAGATTTCAAAACTGTGTGAATTTTTACTTTTTTTTTTTTAGCGAGTTTATAATCATTGAGTTTCTCTTTTGACTTGTCATTCTTGATGTTCAAAACCATCTTCAACATCTATGACTCTATTTTAGGGTGAAAAATTACTTTGATAATTATTTTTACGTTGTTTTCTTGATTTTGACAGGTATGAATGTACCTTTTGCTTCCTCAACCCGACCTGCCCAAGAATGTCTTGCTACTGTATTGGCTTCATTAACTAATTGATAATTCTCAATTAAAGAAAGTTTAATTGAAACTGGACCGATTGACAATATTTTTGTAATTAATTTCTCAATTCGTTCTTGAGATTTTGTTTTGGAACGAGCATTTATAAGTATTCTTCTCGTGAGATATCGAAAATATCTGATTAGACGGCTCCATTGATTCGCGTTGATGAAACTGTTTAGAGTTTGAAGACTCATATGCAAAAGAGACTGAGAACTCTCTATTGGATGGTTTTTATTGATAACAACAATCTTTTATTAGTAATTGATGTAACAATCGATAATTATTATAATAAAAGAATGACAACTCAAAATTCATTTAAAAAAATAATAATGAGTTAAACATGTCTATATATATTACAATCATACAAAAGAAATATACTCGTATTCCAACTACTTGCTTTTAGTTCTCCTTTTTGAACTTGTGTTTGTAATTAGCTCAGAAAGTGCAGTGAATAGCATTTTTACGAAATTAAAAAAAAAAGTAAATAACAAAATTTTGAAAAATATTTAAGGTTAATTATAGTAAACAGTAAATTTTCAAGGTAAATAATATATCTAGAAGTAAGTATATTTACCTAACAAAATTGCTATTTATTTTTAATATTTTAAAAACTGTTATTTTATGTTTTTTACTTCCATTTCCCCACAATATTGGTCAGTTTTGATCAGTGGACTTTCTTAACAACGTTCAGAATCTTCAGACCAACAAATCAAAGTCCAGTAAGAGCCCAAATCAGAAGAACCCAAGGCAATTCCGGGCTCTACTAGAAAGCCAATTTCATTTTCTTCAAGTCCAAGGTTGACATAGGTCTTTTTTTTTTTTTTTTTTTTTTTTTTTTTTTGCTTTTAATTTAATTTTTTAATTTTTTTGGAATCGTTTGACCATCAAATACTCAGAAGAACGTTTCTTTCTGATGTTCAGTCTGGTAGAAGACAAGAAGAAAGCAATATGTAACGCCAATTCTCCTTTAACAGAAAGTTAATTACAAACATTAGACAAGGTAGCCAAGTTAGGTTTGATATGAGTGCTAAGGTTTGGATTGTAGAATTTGAGTTTAAATTAATTGTGCGTTTATCGAGGTATTTGAATTGCTTGGGTTAAAAAATATATAACTGTAAATGTATTAGGGAAAAAAAAATCAATATCGAGCTTGTTTTATTCGTCTTGAAATTTTATGCAATTAAAAAAAATCATCTCATTTGGACTTGTCTATATAAATTATAGATTTTTAAAGTTTGAGTTACAAAACTATGTGAACAGTGAAGCTAAAGGAAAAGGACAAAAATTGGATTTGGATTGGAGGTCCAAACACCCCCTAAGTTCCGTTTGACACTTGTTTTTCTCAAGGCATTTCTTTAGACAGAGATACTATTTTTTCCTCTTTTTAGATTGTAAATATTTCTCAGAACATGGAGTGTAAACCAAACCCATATTTGAATTGAAATTGAGGTACTAATACAAGTTTTTCCCTTCTAAATTAGACAGATTCATATTGAAAGAGATTGACAAAAAGTTCTTTCAAAATTGACTATTTATCCCCCTATTAGAGGTATTCTAGAAAAGTCTGCGATCGAGTAAATAGCTCTATGAATAAATAGATCAGATCGAATTGGAAAATGGAAAGATTTGTAAAACTTATATCTTTCGTCACCATTTTGTTGAAAACTGTTAGGTATGAATATGTTAGACACTTGTAACTCCATTAGTAAAATAACATATCTCTTCAAGAGAAAAAAAAAAAAAAAAAAAAAACGTACATTGTTTTTACCGTTGTGCAAAGAAAATATTTTCTTGTAGTTAAAATCTTTTAACAGTGTTTTCTCTCATAAAAATTTGAATTTATTGTTTAAATTGTGTGCTTGAATTTTATGCTCCAAATGGGCCAAAAATAAGTGGAGAGATGGGCAAAACCGTACCACAAATCAAAGAGTGATTTTAATTGCACGCACAAATTAAAGTTGTGAATGTCCCTCACCAAATAACAAATTATTTTTATTACCTTTTTATCCCATAATAAAACTACATTAAAGCCTGTAAAAAATACACCCCACATTAATTATAAAGAAATAGTATATTTTTTTTAAAGAAATAAAAAGCATACGATCTATATTTACTATAAATAGATTTTTTTAGATAAACAAATAATTAAGCATACTCCCACATCTTTTATTATCCCTAGCTTCACTTTTATGAACCCTAAATTTTTTAATCACTCTTTCTCAAAAAAAAATAAAATAATAATAAATAAATAAATCTCTTGAACAATCAACCAATACTACATGTATTTTTATTTATTTATTTCATTCTCTTTTTATCAAATATTTTATGGGTATATATATTGTTTTGTAATTGTTGAATATGAGGAGGTTGGTGATTAATCTTGCTATTTTTGTGTGATTGAAATTTTACTATTTTTTTAATTAAAAGCATTGTATTATGAAGGTTTTCTAATGATAAAAAATTTGAAGAATATTACGATGAAGCAGTAAAGAAATTTGTGAAGAAAGATGAAGAATATGGGGTTAAACTCGGAGAAAAAAAAATGAATATGTGGTTAAACAACATAGGAAGGGATATTTTATTTCTTCTCGAAAAAAATTAAAGCAGGGAATTTTTTTTTCTATTTATATATTTTTATGGGTAAAAAAAAATCAAATCTTTGAATGGGTGTATGAGAGGTTTAAAATAGGTATTATGAAAATAGTATACTAAAGGATATATTTTTTTTAATCTTCAATCAAAAAACATGATTTAGTGAGGGTATTTATAAATATAGTGAGTGCAAATATAATTACTCAAATCAAAAGTAACGATGATTAAATAAATAATTAAATAAATAAATAAATAGCATATTTTAAAAATATTTAGAGTAAATAACATTAAATAATAAATTTACCAGCTAAATGATTTATATATTCTTTTTATAAATATGTTATCTAATAAATTTATTATTTATTTCAAATATTTTAACATCTTGCTAATTATTTCATTTATTTTCATAAAAAAAACTATTTAATGCAATTTCTAGTCTAAATTTAATGAAAAGTCGAACCAACTTAGTAGGCTCTAAATTTGAGTTATTTAAAGTTTAATTTTTGCACTAATTTCAAAATAGAGCAAGATACTACAAGAAAAAATGAAACCGACCAAGACCAAAATATAAGATAATGAAGCTACAAAAGACAAGTATAATGTCACTTCAACCCGATTGAATCCAAGAATAGTATAAATTAGGACAACTTTGCAGTCTATTTACAATCTACAAAGAAAATTCATTGCAAAGGAGAGAGCTTTCATTTCATCATCCACAAGAAAACATACATATGTAGTGACATAAAATCAACCATCAAAAAACAAAAAACAAAAACAAAAAAAAACAAAAAAAAAACAAAAAAAAAGAAAAAAAAAGAAAAAAGAAAAGAGAGAGAGAGAGAGAGAGAGAGAGAGAGAGAGAGATAGAGAAAAGAAGAAAAGAAGAAATATGTATATACATATATATATATATATATATATTCATAAGTTTAGTGCAGTTTGGACATTGTCTAAACTGCCAATCAAACCATAAGTTTAGGATTATCTCTAACTCATACTAAACAAGTGTAGATTGGTTTAGTTCAGATAAGTTGCTTAATTTCATGATTTTCTGTGCACACCCTTAATCATGTGAGAAACGAAGGATCTTAAACTCGTAATTAATCGTTTAATATTAATTTCCATCTATCATCAAATCATCAAAAGCTCCAATTCCCTAATATTAAATTCCCCAATCAATTTTGCCTACCAAATTCTTTTTTTTTTTTTTTTTCTTTTTTCTTTCTCTTGAGGGGCACACTAATAATACTTGACATTACGTGGTTTAAAAAAATAGCATGACTTGATTTGTTTCCATATTTGGTTTCATAAATTAAAAATGAAACTATATATTTTCCAAAGAAAGGCTGATTAAGATTGATAATTAATTACAAAATAAACGTAATCAGTGAGCAAATTATGATATCGTGCCTAGTAATAGGGGTTTCTTCTAGAATCCATGGTTTTTAAATTATAAAAAAAAAAAATCTAGAATTAATGGTCTTTTTTAAAATTATAGAATCAAATTTAGAGGTCTTTTTTCAACACTAAATGAATTCACGAATGTATGAGTTATTATAGACTCGTAATTAAACCGATAGATACAGTTATTATTGGGCAACGATGCATTTAATTAGTAAGCAGAAATAAAGCACCAAAAATTAATTTTCATGAACAAAACTACGTCAGCCACAAAAATTGGAAATTATAATTAAGAAAATTGTAGAGAATCGAGATGAGATGTAGGTGGAATTACATAAACCACAAGAAATATATACACAAGTTTTGCAGACGAGAAGAGCAAGTGGACGGTCTACAGAATAATAATTATAAAAAGCCACCGTAGGGTGTCAGAATTGACGAATTGGAGTACACGGTCTTCGTTACTAACGTTAACAAAATCTTTGAATCACGCCTTTTTCCTAATTTCCTTACTTTGGACAAGATTGAAAATCATAAAACGACGAGATTTCGTCGATAAGTTAGGTACAATTCTGAATCATATTTTATTTTATTTTTAAATTTTGTTAACCAGCTGTTATATATATATATATTTAAATGAAAATAAAATATAACGATACACTGATATCATGTTGATGAAATATTTTGACGAGAATGAGTCAGAATGTGAAACAAAAAATAAATCCCATTTGTATTTCATATCTAGACTAAATTTGTATCCATATATTCAAATTATTCCTTTTTTTTTTTTTTCAGTCATAAAATTTTCTTTGCGGATCAAATTTTACTTTTAAGGTCGGTTATTACTAAAAATCAGTATCTTAATAAACAAATAATTATTCTGACCTATTATAATATTCCCACCTTTTTTTTCTCTCTCTCAATTTTTTTTTTCTCCCTCCATATCTCCTCGAGTCTTGACGTTACAATTTTTCTCGTGGTTCAAATCACCTTCAAGGGCACCAAAATGAGCACAGAAAAATTCTGATTGTTACATGCACAAGAATCAGATCCTGCAAATACATATACATATATTTAAACACACATATATATATATATATAGATATATATACACATAACATAATTCAGTACTGAATTCAATGTCTACTTTGTTTTCCCTGTTTGAATAGGACAGAGAATTCAATGCTTAATTGGTAGGGAAGCACTACAAAGGAGGTTTGTTTAATACCATTTGTAAGGACCACCGAACCGAAAACCGGGCCTCTCATTACACAGAAATTGACATTTTATCACATTCCAATAATACAAAGAGCTTTCTGGACACAAGAATCTTAACTATAGATAATAACAGAGAACGACTTCACATAATAAAAGAATTAAGGGGAAAAAAAAAAAAGGGTATATAGCTTATTTAGCCCTTAAACTTTTAATCTTATACAGATTTTGGTCTCCGTTTTTTTTTTCTAATAATAATTAGAATGCCTTTAAACTATTAAAATATTATTACAATAGTCATTTTCGTTAAATTCTAGATGGAATCTGTTAGTAATTCAGTCAAAAAATAATGTTAGTTACAAACTCTGTCTAAAACTTAACGGAAAGAATTACTGTAGCAGTATTTTTAGTAGTTCATAATGATCATTTCAGCTATGAAAAAAATAACAGAAATTACCCCTAAACTGTTAAAATGTTATTATAATAGTCATTTTCGTTTATTTTTTGACGGAATATGTTAGTAATTTGGTTAAAAAGTGATACAAACTAACAGATTCCGTCCAAAAATTAATGTAAGAGAATATTGTAGTAATATTTTAATAGTTTAGGGATATTTTAGCTATTAAAAAAGATCATAGATCAAAGTTATATAAAATTAAAAGTTTAAGGACTAATCTAATAATTTATCAAAAAGATGTTAAAAGTTTAAGGATCATTTAGTAATTTAATTTTAAAAAAAAGGAAAAAAACTTAACCGAAAATAATAGAACCTCACGGCTCAACATCAACACATGGTGAGGGAGAAATTATAGATAAGATGATGTCATAATGATGAGGTCAGCACCACTTTTATTATAAGTTCCAATTATACAAACACCCCCCCCCCCCCCCCCCACAACACTTTATAAGTCTTCCACTCAACCAATCCTTAGAAGTTAGAAATTTGTGTGAAACAAAATTGTTAATGTTCAGAGAATCAGACTGTTTAAAAGTTAATGAAAAATTAAAAGTAAAGTTTTTTTTTATTGATAATGAAAAATGACAGTTTCTATATTAATGGTAAAAATATCGGGTTTCAAGGAATTGAAAACCGACCCAAAACATGATAGGTCTACCACTTAACTTGAACGTGAGAAGTTAGAACCAGAATTTCACCAAAACAACAGCGAAGCACTTGACTTTCTTGTCCTCCCCTTTTTTTTTTGGCAAATTCAAACGACGACAGTTTCTTCTAGTAAAACCAAGAGATACGACAAAATTCCTAGGAGATAGAAACTACAAATTGTGCGAATTAATGCACAAAACGACATGACGATCCGGTCGTTGTCCAAGCCAACTCGGGACACTAGTTGCAATAAAGTGAAAACTATGTGGGTTCTTAACCAAATCTGTCTTTTCGACACTTTTCAATTTTCCTTTTTCTTTTTTTTTTCCTCAACACTATTTATTATTATTATTTTTATTTTTCTTGGGTGGGGCTAAAATATTTCTGTGAGTGAATAAAACCAAAAGGGTGATGAGAGAGAACCCCGAAAAAGGGGTCTTCATGAAACTCCATAGCCACCGGCTTGACCATCCAGATTCAATGGACTCCAACTTTGGCCGTGGCTCTATTTTTTATTATTTTTATTATTATTATTATTATTTTTTCTTTTTCTGGAAGAAATACTGGTGTAGCAACTTTCTTGTTGAACACGTGACAAAACTCAATCATAGCCATTAACTTTAACACGTGGACATAATTGGACCCCACCTCCACTTTTTTTTTTTTTTTTTATTTCGTCTTCTTTTCCTTTATGGCCTAACTGGTGCTTTTTTGGAAATTTCTACCCGTATAAAATCACCCCCAAAGCCATGCAAATTTATAGTTACATTACCCCAAGGAAAAAAAAAAAAAAAAAAAAAAAAACACACACATAACATTTTTATGGACCAAGAAAAGGACTCCGGGGGGGTTAGGTACCGGGGGGTGAGGAGGAGGCCATGGGGGAAATACGCGGCGGAGATTCGGGACTCGACACGACACGGGGCACGAGTGTGGCTCGGCACGTTCGGCACGGCCGAGGAGGCGGCTCGGGCCTACGACCGTGCCGCCTACGCCATGAGAGGCCCCCTCGCCATTCTCAATTTCCCAGAAGAGTACCCCTTGGCCGCCACGGCCTCGGGGTACTCTTCGTCGTCTTCGGTGTCTTCTTCTTCATCTTCTTCATCAATGCAGAACAGAGGCAGTGGTAGTGGTAGTAGTAGTAGTCAGCATGGGAAACAAGTTATTGAATTGGAGTACTTGGATGACAAGCTTCTGGAGGAGCTTCTGGACTATGAAGACAAGAATAACAAAAAAGGTTGAAGTAATTTAATTGGGAAATATTTAATTTTGCCAATATTTTTTTTTTGGGGGGCATTTTCTTTTCACTATACTATACTATACTATACTATCATTATAATAGAGAAATAATTGGACTTTTTTTTCTCTGTTTTTTGCTTTCCTTCCCTGGCAATGATAACCCTTTTTGAACTTTTTTTTGGTTAATTAGTTTGCCTTCCTCCTCTCTCTCTCTCTCTCTCTCTCTCTCTCTCTCTCTCTCTCTATTTTTATTTTTTTATCTTTTCTTTTTTCCCTAGAAAACAAAATATATGCAAATAAATGCATATATAATTATTGTCTCCAATTGTATTATCTTGGGCTTAACCCGATCTCTCCCAAGTACTATGTTGTGTATACATATTGTAATTGTAAAGAAATTAATAAACTTTGTTTTTGTTGAAGTTTTTTCTAATTAATTTATTTCAATGTTTTGATTAATAGAGAATAAACTTGAGAAATTTTTTTTTTTTGGGTGAGAAATTAAAGCATTAGGAGCAAAAAGTTTGATATAAATAAAATAAAAATAACACTATTGAATTTGTTAAAGTTTCTGAACCTCGGAACCGTCTCTTTTGGATAAGTTGACTTATAAAAAAAGGTTGGTATTAAAAATTGAGGTGAACTTGACAGTCACCCATTAAACTAGAGCCAGAGGATCTCTTCAGCCGCCAATTCTTTTTATTTGACAAGTTTTTTAATAAAACATTAACCAAGTCTGCCAAGCCTAGCTGCCAACAATAGTTAAACCTTTTCTTTTCTTTATTCCTCTTTTTTCTCTTAAACAAATGTGGAATACCCATGCGTCTTCTTCTTTTATGTGAATAGAAATAGTGCTAAACATGGATGAAAATGTCTACGATATTATCTATATTATGAGATTCTTCACGTTTCTTTCTGCAAAGTTTTCACCTTATGTCATAGACTCATATAAAGGTTAATTTTTTTTTTTTTTTTTTACTATTTGTTCATCCGTTTGAATTATTGTTGTTTTTATTCCAAAGCAATTCTAAAAAAGATTCTACCTGATATTTTATTATTCAACTTTTTATTTTGTTCAATGAATAGAGATTTTTCATGTTTCCTTCTACAAATACCTTTATGTCATGGACTCATATAGAGATACATGAAGTTTTACTATTTGTGTATGAGTGTAAATTATTGTTGTTTCTATTTCAAAATAACATTAAAAAAATATTGCTTGTTATAAAGAGTATTTATATTTGAGCTTCAGCCTTCAGTATCCACTGGTCATTTCAAGAACTAAAATCTTTTTCGTAGTTCTTATCTTTTTTCTTCAGTTTGTACCCTATTATCTTTACATATTCAAGAAAGCGTTGTTACCTTAATTCTCAGTGGGAATTCAAGAAAAGCATCTATTTTAAACAAGTGAGATAACTTTATTATGTTACACTATCAATTGTTTTAATCAATAAAATTAGCTAAATTTGTTATTAGTTAAGAATAGTTAAAGTTAATACATTTAATATTTATTTTTTAAATATTGTTTAGTAATGAAAATAGAGCTTTTGGTTTTCATGTTAGTTATCATAAGTTTTATTTAGTGTGCATTAAGTTACTAATTTATGTAATTTTTTGTAGTCTATAAAGAATGACAAGTGAAGGTAAATCCGATCCTACATGGTAGTATTGCATAACTTTAGAAGGTAATAAATATGGCACCATATGTAACTTTTATGGGAATATTATGAAAAGTGAAGGGATCACCCGTTTTAAGTATCATTTAGCCAGAAATGATCTTAGGAAAAATATTAAATAGTATCCCAATGTTCCTCCTGAAGTAAAAAAAGGAAATTGTATAATTGTTAAAGAAAAAAAGAAGTAGAAAAGAAAAGAAAAAAAGAAGTAGCTATATTGGAAGATATGAGAGAGGAGCTGAGGGGAAATTTAGGAGTTCAACAGTCCAATGATTCAGGTGATGAAGATTTATATGTATCTAACTAATATGTCTCCCGACGAACTAGATAATTATCATAAAACTCTTCGAGTATCTAAAAAATCCAAATGGGAAAGGAAGCGACAACTGCATACTAGAAAGTGTGAGAATGTAGGGAGTTCAAAGGATCCCACACCTAGTAATGTACCATAATCTTTATTCCATCACAAACGCTTTGTTCGTGAAGAATATCAACATCCATTGGCACCTTCACTACATAAATTCTCAAGTTCAAAACATAAGGAAATTAAAGATTTATTTCGTGCAAGTCCCATTAAAGCCAAGATGTACAAATTAGTTGGGCGGTTTTTCATTTATGACAATGTTCTAGCAGCAAAAGCTACATCACATAATTCAAAAACATGGTTGTTGGAATTCAAGAAGCATGTAAAATTTTATCATTGTATAATTTACTTGTTTTATTTATTATATTAAATAGCTATAACAATGAATGTTCTTATTGTATAAATAGGTTGAGAAGTACCTCTATCATCAGCTTATGAGATAAAGAACAAGATCTTAGATGAAGAATTTAAGAAAATGAAAGCACATGTTGAAAGCTTTAAAGAAAAATGGAAAACTTATGGGTGCACTATTATGTGTGACGGATGGATAGGTCTTACTAGGTAGTCGATAATCAACTTTATGGTCTACTGTAAAGGGAGTATTGTTTTTCTCAAGTCTCTTGATGCTTCTAACAAGATTAAGGACCACAAGTACATAATGATATTGTTTAAGGATGTAGTTGAAAAAGTGGGTAAGGAAAATGTTGTATATATTGTGATTGACAATGGTTCGGCATTTATGAAGGCTGGAAAATAGTTAATGGACATGTATAGCCTTTGTTGGACTCCATGTATAGCTCACTATATAGATCTCATATTTGGGGATATTGGAAAGAAAAAAGTATCACAAATGTCATAAAGAATACAAGAAAAGTAACCAATTTTATCTATAATCATGGTTCTTTACTTGCAAAAATACAGGAATTTTGTAATGGAGAGTTGGTTAAACCTGGGGTAACTAGATTTGCAACAAATTATATTGCCCTAAATTGCCTAATCAAGAGAAAGGCTGGTTTGAAGAGATTATTTACAAGTGTTGAATGGGTATAGGATTGCTCAAGTCAAACCCAAACAGGAAGAAAGATTGAAGAAATAATACTTGATAATTATTTTTGGGATAATGTTACTTATGTAATGAGCATTTATTAACCATTGTATGCTATCCTTCGAATCGTGGACACGGAAGTTGTTCCAAGCATTCCACTTCTTTATGATATGATGACAAAGATGTAAGGGAAAATTGGTTGTCTAAAAGGATCGAGATGTGTATGTAATCTTATACAAGGATGATGGGATAATATGTTTTTTCATCCATTACATGCAACATGTATTGTTTCTATTAACATCTGTCGAATATGTGCAATTTTTTTTTCTTCATGTTGTCTGATGTATAGGATCTTCCTATTTTTGTAGCACACTAATTGAATCCCAAATATCAATATAGTGAAGGTATTGGAAGCAATCCTACTCTTATACAAGTAATACATGATGCATACTATCATACAAACCCATCAACTGATACATTATCTTGATTTACAAATGAGGTAACCTAAAATGTACACAAAAATATGCAATTTTGAGTGTACATTACTAACTCCTATTTTTGTACATTTACAAATTACGTACTTTAGGGATGCGGGACGATGCTTTGATGATCGAGCTGTTATTGCAATAAGACAGACACTAGTAGTTGGTAGGTAATTGACATGTTATTTTATTTGCAAATTGGAACTATTATCTTATTTCTCTTCATAATTTATCTATTTTTGTAATTGCAGTTGAATGGTGGGTAATGTATGGGAATAGTGCTCCATTATTAAGGAAACTTGCTATGAAAATCTTATCATAAACTTGTTCATCTTTAGCATGTGAACGAAATCCGAGTACATTTTCGTTAATTCATATAAATAGCGGAATCGGCTTGCTTATAATATGCTTGAATAATTGATTTTCTGCTATTATAATATGAAGCTAAAAATACAAGACATAGAAGCAAAGCGTGATAAAGTAGCATAAACAGATTATTTGGACTTGGTTGAAGCAGTAGTTGAGCCAGGTGCTGAAGATGATGATGATCCTATTATTCTATAGATTTGGCCAATACATTTAGATGGTGAGAAAGGGAATCCAGATCCAAGAATTATGGGACATGCTCGAGAGTTTAGCAGTGATATTGATAGAGTACTAGTTGAAGAAGTAGGTACTTCTTCTAACAGTGCCATTTATTCTTTTGAGGTAACCATGCGAACATCCAAGTGAAGAAAAAACATTCTTTGCAACATAGAAATGATGTTGATAAGGATAGTGGTCTTGGACTTGGCCGTGGCCGTGGTTGTAGACTTGATGGTGAGAATGATGATGACGATGACGATGAAGACGATGACGATGATGAAGGTAGTGGGGGTGATGGTAATGATGATAGGAACTATAGGAGAAGAGGAAATATGACGGCAAGTCAAATACCTTTGAGTCCATTCACCAAAGAAGAAGATTTTACGCATGCTACACAAGATAAAGATTATGGTTGTAGGGCAATTGGTGAGGGTATTAGGGCAATTGGAAAATAATACATAAGGAGACATGGTGTAGCTCAAATAAGTCAATGAGCTTAAGAACCAAGGAAAGTTCATATGGTTATAATCCTCATTATGGTTCTCAAATGGGGTCCAACTCAGAAGTTTAAAATCGAGATGGTTTCTTCAATGTATTGGTATATCCTCTAATACAAATTGATATCAAGATGTCATTGCATATCCATCAAGGCTACCCATCAAGTTGGATTAATGAATAATATCCAATTTATGGGTTTATAGTTGGAAGAGACCAAGATACATACATGTGACATATTAACAATTACCTTCAAAACTATTCAAGTGTCATACCTCGGCAAATATATTGCTTAGATCAAGATCAATACCTACCTATTGTTTTCCAACATGCTAGAAACTCTTTTTGGTATTAGAGACACTCCAAACTTATATGTACTATATTATGTTTGACATTTAATTTTTATGTAATATATTATTTTAGTATATTTTATTTCTAATGACTAATAAGTATGTAATATTATATTGAAACTATAATCAATATATAATTATTTTGATTTCCTAATCCGTTATGTAATATGACACACATATTTGATAAAAAAATGTTGTTTTTGTTATAAAAATTAGTTTAGATTAATTAATATTGATTGTTTTTACATTTTATAAAGTTTCAATAATAAATTATAAGTTTTTCTTTGAGTAACCATTTTTTCCTGGGATATCCATCGACATCGACATTTCCGTTGACATTATCCATAAATTAAAACGTCGACAACCCCGTCGACATCGACATTTTCATCCTTGATAATAAATAATAGTTTTTAATAAATAACTAAAGTAAATAACATATTTTTAAAATATTTGAAGTACTATATAAATGTTTTCTGGAAATTAAAATGTCATCATAAAATTTGCCGTTAATTAAAGAGGGAACTTTCTATGACGAAAAATTCTCAACAAAACAATTTATTAAACAAGGATTTCTTAGACAAAGGTGAAGGTATTGTCAGCATCGAGCATGCACTGCTACAAAATATAGATCCAATCATTCAACGATACTTCTTTTACAATTTGGATATATATATATATATATATATGTATAGATATTTTTTTATTATTATAAAGCCCTCGTCTATTCTTCTAGTAAAAAAAGGCATTGAGAATTCCTTGTTTCGTAAATTTGTTCTGTGGATTGGATAACTGTTTTCGGCGGTTTTCGGAAATCTCTACCCGGCACATTTTTTAAGCAGTTTCACAATTTTTAAAGAAAATTGTAGTAAAATGTTCTATCGTTTAATCTAGTTTTTGTTTAAATGTTAGATGGAATTTGTATCAGTATGGCATTGATTATTGTTTTTATAAAACATGGATATGGCAAAATTAATAAGAAGTTCCTAGTTCAAACATCAATGAGAAAAATAAAAGTGATAATAGGGTTGACATGAGATGAACTATTTAGAAAAATATTTTTGTTTATCGTTTGGAGTTATTTGAGACAATGATAGATGGGATGAAAATACCTATGTATAGATGGGGTGAAAATATCCATGTATAATAAGTGAAAGGTTTATGAAATTATCTGCTTTGATAACATTACGATATACATGAATATTTTGAATTCTTAATAGGGTTGGTGTGTTTTATAGTAGAAATCAATTGGTCATTCCTTGATTCCTCCAGAGGCATAGAAAAGCTCCTTTTTATATATTGCACAATGTTAATAAATTAGTGGAGCCTTTTTATAGAGGTTAACATGAATTAAGGCAAACCCAGAAAGTGATTTTAGAGAAAAAAAAAAAAAAAGGGTGGTAGGAAGATAAGCATATCCAGACTATTAGAGAGTGGATAAGATCACATATTTACATCAAGACTCGCAAATCCCAAGATGAAAGCATCTCACAAAACTTAATAAAACTAGTGGCATGTGTCTCCTTCTCGATTTTTAACGACGATATCATTGTTATCACTATAATAATGTATTAGCGACGTAGGTCGTCGTTGTACGTACCTTTAGCGATGGCATGGGATCTATGAGCGATGACCTTTGAAGACGCTGATGAAAGACTCTATTTCTTGAATTGATTATGTATATTTCATTTGCAAATGACATTAATTCCCTTATAAGACCATGAACTACCATGATTTCGTAGAGGATATTTGAGAACTTGATTATTGAGGATTGTAAGTGATACTTTTTGACCGTAACTATGTG
This sequence comes from Ficus hirta, assembly GCA_038430175.1. Taxonomy (NCBI): domain Eukaryota; kingdom Viridiplantae; phylum Streptophyta; class Magnoliopsida; order Rosales; family Moraceae; genus Ficus; species Ficus hirta. The sequence continues at coordinate 9,851,790 of CM076593.1, read as the reverse complement.
AAAATTGATATTGACGACACTACAATGGTGGACTTTAGTCAACTCGGCTACAAAATATGACCCATTACAAGCAAACAAAATATTTTTTTATAACCAATAGAGTTATAATTAGTTGTGCCGATCAAGATAAGATGAATTTGTGATGGAAAAGAGGATGACGAAGAGATTACAAAAGAATTACCACCAATTTAGGGAGTTGATGATGTATTTGATCTTGACGATTGTAATTTAGTTCTTTTATATGTTAGATGGACATGTGTTGATATAACAAAAGACACAAAGAGATTCAATAGAGATTGATCAGAAACCACTTAGAGTTTGCTAAAAAATTCACATTTTTATTTTAATACTCAAAACAAAACCAGTGTGAAAACATTAACAAACGAGCCCAAAATTTCTAACCGTACATGGTAGACATGAGTTGGTAAGTACTTTTTTTTTTCTTTTTTTTTTTTTCAAATAATGATGGACATTTGAAAAATAAATGTGTTTCATTAGGAAAATTTAAGTGAACGTAATTCTAAGGAAAAAGACTAGCAGCAGTACTAAGAATAATTTTCATATATTCCTCTTAAACAAAATTCAAATTATCATATACACTGAATTATATTGAAGAATTGAACGTGTGTATTTTCTCCGACATATATAACACGTTGGTACACTGATTACTTCCTCAAAATCAAAGATGCTGTGAAGTAGTCTAATGTAAAATATTTTACAGATCTAGTGGAAAGCAAAATTTCCAATGTAGACAACCACGATATATAGTGGTATTTACAATGATTATATATTTAATCTTTTCCTCTAATCTTATGAACTGTTAAAGTGATAGAGACTCCATTTAACTTAAGTTGATCTAGATCAAAGCTAAAAGCGGACCAACTTAATAGTGCTTCTAGATTGAAGTTCACATAATGAATCAAAACACATAGAGCCATCTGTTTATTTTTACATATCATAATATATTAATATTAAGAAAAAAAAAATATGGTAGACTAACTGAAATATTCTATTGGTTAATGAATGAGCTCAATACGAAAAGATGCATTATGCTTGTGCATTTGAAAAGGCGACATTAATCTAGTTAGGTTATGAAAATACTGCCATTAATTAGCATAAATAATATTTCAACTGTTCTCTATTTGTTGGAGTTATTAGTAATATTTGCCTCTTATATACAAGTTATTATGTCAATGATGTGGTTTGTGAAGTTTGTATGCTATATTTTTTCCCCAATATAACAGACCTCAAGCTTATTGAAGCATAAATACAAAAATGGTGATGACAATGCCAAGTCATGTTATTAAAAATCTAACATGTGACAAAGAGTGTCTACGCTTGTAATGATCAGAAGTATTAGGGAAACGACTACGCAAAAATTCTATAACTTGGAAAAAAGCCGTATCCTTATTGGTCAAAGTGAAACAGAAGTGATCAGGAACATTGAACCACAAAAATTGTTGATTGTCAACCGCAAAAGTTACAAGTTGTCCGTCATTTGATACTGCCATCACGATGGATGTATGCATGTGAGAAACTCACATAGACTATGGAATCCAAATTGCAATGGGCATTTTCTCATCTAGTCCTGAACCTCAAGAAACCCTCAAGAATTTTTATTATTATTATTTTTTAAGAAGTTGCACCTCGTAAGAGGAGTTGCTCTCGATCTAAAGAAAATTTCATCCATAACGTTTAGCATAAAAACAATAAGAATAAACCTCCTATAATTTTTTTTCCTCGAACGCATAAAGAATCCCTAGAAGACAAGCGGAGCAACCTTCAACGATTCTTGAGGTCAGTGGTACTTACAATACGCATCTCTTAAATGGAGATTTTTTTCTTTCTCGCGTATGTGTGTTTGTGTGTGTGGATATATATATATATATATATATATATAAATAGTGAATATATATATATTTATATATATAAATATATATATATAAATAGTGTGGATATATATATATATATATATATATATATAAATAAGAGAATATGAGACGAAAAGAACTAAAAAAATAGTGAAGTTAGTTATTATAGCGTGTTTCAAAATTTGAGAATATTGTCTTGGATTGCAATGCAAACAAATGATATTAAGGTGCTTATTTGTATTTTTCTTTTTTTAGTGATTGTGTGAATGTTTAATAGTTCTTAGTTGACAATTTTAAAAAGCATGGTAAACGTTTTAGGTGTAGCCGTTTTTATTTTAGAAACTATCTTTATGATAGAATACTTTTTTTTTTTTTTTTTGGCTTTATTAATGTGTACATTTGTTAAGATGACTGTTAAAAACTTAATCTAATAGCTAAAAAATTTATTCTACCACTAGGGCATAACAATGTACTTTTTACTGTAGGTAGACTTAAAGGCAAACCACTTCTTTTTTAAAAAGGTAATCTAATGTACTTACTAAACGGATTATTTTTGTTTGTCCTAGATTATGCACTCTCTTTTTCTCTGTCGAATTTTTTCTTTCGAGTTTTTTTTTTCCCCTGGTAGAGGGTTTAATGAGGCCCCAGACTTGTCTCGATAGATCCTATAGGGTGATAGTGCAATGATAGTTTCTATGTTTTTTCTTCTTTTTGAAGCGGTTTAATTTATTCTTATTGTATTTGCACAAACTTAATTGTAGTTTTCTTTTTATTAGTAATATCATATATGATAGATAGATAATGGAATGCTATAAGGATGTTGAATTAAATAGGATTTCTTGATGGACATATTGATTTCTTTCACATCGTTTATTATTATATATTGCCAAAATAATTTGGTTGAGCAAATCTATACTTCAATACACTCCCTTAAATAGAATGAGCTCAAATTTTGGAATGGATTTTTCTTTCTTTCTTTCTTTCTTTCTTTTTTTTTTTTTTGGTTAAGAAATTATATGATAATAACAAACGTTTGCCACAAGGACGGCGATCATGTATTACATTTTCAAGTTTCATAATTACATTCTCTTTTTGAGCTTGATCCATCATCACATAGATACTCTCTCGAGCCGAAATATGTTTTTGTCAAACCAATATTTTCAATTTCCTATATGTACTATTGACTATGAAATGTACAAAATTATCACAAAAATGGAGCAAAATATTGCCAATGCAGTCAATAAGGAAAATCATAATTGGTGGCTTCATTTGGATTTCTATGAAATTACACACAAAGGTTTAATAAGTATATAGATATTCGATCTTCTCATAATGATTTGTAAAGATATTTATTATCTCCAATTTGCAATCCTTATTGGAGAAGACAAAACAGAAAAGAGAGCGAGAGATACCTACCAAACAACGACATGATATAAATTATATATATATATGTATATAAGTAAAAATTAAAAAAAAATAATACTTCAAGACAGTACAGAAAACAAAAAATTCTAATTATAATGAATTATTAAGGATAATTAATTGACTATTTAATACCAACCATGAGTAGGTAATCCTAAATCGTGACCTACGTTCTAAATTAAATTTCCCCTCACAATTGTGATCTTAAATTTACGTTAAACGTGATTATAGACATGATTTAGTAATTATTACATATCTGACTCTATGATCAATTATAAAGCTCAAATTCCTTATACCAAATTAAAAATAAAAACGAGTTTAAGGTTTTTTGTGATTTCCCCAATGATTTGATTCCAATTCTTCTAGCTGTTCTGGCAATTCCAATCATGATTTATTATGCAATACTCTATTTCCGCCCCTAAATTGAAATTATATTTGACCTCAAGACCTCGACTTCCACACACTGTGGTCACCAGTACATGCTCATTTTTTTTCAATTTGCAATTTCGGCGTGGAAAAAAAATACACCAATGTGTAATTCGTTTGAGTTAGATTTTTTTTTTTCCTTTTTCTTTTTCTCCCACTTTGGAAACATATTGAAAGAAAAATCAAAAGAAAAAGAATACCTATATACCAAGACAGGATATTGGCTATTTGACGGAGTGAATGCTAGTGGGGGTCAAGTGTCTAGCTCTTAATTAATAAGCAATTTTATTTGTCATGGACTAAACTTCGCTTCCGTTTAGAACACTGATTCGAAATGGAAGTTTTATATTGAAATTGATTGATTTTTCAAAAAACTAATTATACTTCTGTTGACTTTTCAAAAAATGATAAAAACTGCAACAAAAACTTAGTTTTGTACTCGAGAGCCGAACGTGAACAAACTATAAAGAATTTGTTCATCAATTATGTTGATATTGAAGTTACTGTATAAACAGTACTTGGTGCGGTGATAAGACTAGTCACTTTTGCTTGATAAAATTTTAAGTTAGAATCACACAGCTACAAAAAGTACAGTTACTGACTATATAGTCAACCCGTTCGCAAATGCCGAAAAGGTGTTCCTGGCGCTTCGTTGTTGCGCCATAACTAAAATCAAACTACACGTGATATTAACGTGTGAACATAAGACAATATGTAAGTAAAAATTTGGGAAAAGATAGAGAATGAGAGCGAAGCGCGTAGGTTTAGGTTAAGAGTTTGAAATTTTATTCAAAACTTTAGGACACATGATATTTTCAGAGCGCCAATTTTGGAACCCTGCACAGTAACCATACCTTTCTCGATGCTGAAGAGCCTGATCAAGGCCTCAAATGTCCAACTAGCATGAATCATATTTCCGGCCACCACGCCCCTTTCTCTACACTTTTACGGTGTTGCTTATTATGAACATTTCTAGTCGGACGTCCCCGACTCTAACCAGCTTTATTTTGTCAACGCCACTTTTTAACGGTGGCGTTGGTATTTGGTAACAACGCTTAATTCTTGATGTTGCTGGTGTAGTGGGAAAGTGACATAGTTTAAATCTGCCTTTTTTTTTTTTTTTTTTGGTGTCAATTCCATTACAATGATCCAAGTATAAAGCTAATCCAGTTTATCTGAGAACATTACCCTCTATTCCAGTATATATATATACAAATATATATATATATATATATATATATTTTACCGTTCTTTCAAGAATATGAAAATTTTAACGGAGTTACACTTTTTAACTTGAATGCGACACTTTGAAAGTTACAAAGCTTCACTAAAAAGTTTTTCAATTTGAGAGCCAACTAAGTACTAGTGCAAACTTTAGGAGCCCCTGGTGTGTGTATTACTAAAGCAAATAGTTATATGGATAGAGGTTCGAATTCCATAACCTTAAAGGGCGGTGTAAATAACTAATCTAACTATTCCACCTAGGTCCTCGGCGATCTCTACAGTTTAAACTCGCATTATTATTTTTTTTTTTCGAAAGTGGTATTTAGGCTAACTATATGGCGTGCTTTTGGTATTTTTTCAAAGAAAAAGATTATGTGAATAGAGAATGACGTACCTAGATAATCTCAAAGGTAGTGTCCTCAACATAATAAATGATCCCTTTTGAAGTTTAAACTATCCATATATACATTTTGACCGATACGGTTAGACTAATTCGAACCCAAAACCCTTGTTGAGACAAAAAACCATTCTTGCCATCACCTAGAACATTCTTGGTTCTCTTATAGTTTAACTTGTATCATTTTTTTTAATTGAACAGTAGTTGAAAAAGCTTTATCAGACACAAAGTCCTTTTACTTATCTTGTCTGATTAGGACCAAAATAGTTCTGTTGTTAGTGAGACTGGCCTCAATGAATGAGATTGAGTGAACTAGACAATATTCCCTCTTTCCTCGCGTGTCTTTCAAGTTTGAGATAATATATCAAGTTTTTTTACTATCTCCTCTATCATTCTCTTGATCCAAAAGAAATCCAGATATACCCAAATTATCTTTTACAGATTTGTATCCCCAGCCAAATCCTCCAAACAGAAAACAAAATTAGAACTGTACTTTTGTTCAATTGATAATTACTGATGTTTTAACTATTAAATTAACTTTTAACAATTTAATCTACGAGAGCATATATTAGACTATTGGAAAATCAACCTAACTGTTAAAATAGCAGTACCAATACGACTTCTACCATAAGTTTTTTACGTTTCCATTTTTCAAGGTCCCCAAATTCCATATAAACTCATTCCTAGCTCTACTACTTATTAGTTCCCTCTTGCCTGCAAATCATATCAAATTAAATCAAATCAAATATTGTCACATTTTTCTCATAAATGCAAAGTTCATCTTCCTTAAGAAGCCGTAAGGCTTCATAACTCAATCATAATAAATTATCAGGTAGAAACCACTGATCACACTCTTGTTTACATAGTTTATGGTACATTCCTTGTGTCTCCAATTTATCTATGTCATATAAGAAGAGAAACAAAAACCAAAACAAAAATAAAAACCAAAAAAAAAAAAAAACCCCCACAAAAAACCGAAAAAAAAAAACGAAAGAAAGAAAGAAAGAAAGAAAGAAATACCCCGCAGAAACCTTAACTTCATTAATGAGAAAATTGAGAAGAAAAACTAACAAAAAGAAGGTTTCAGATAATCAAGCACCGATCGATGTTTCTGTCTCTCTCTCTCTCATCATTTCTTCTTATCCTTTTCCGAATCAAGAAGCTCCTCCAAAACCCTGTCATCCAAGTACTCAAATTCAAAAACCTGCCTCTCCTGCGTACCCACCGCCGAGGAAGATCTCGATGAGTCTCCCCTCTCAAAACCCCTCGACGAGCGGCCAACAGACGAAGCAGAAGCAGAAGTAGAAGCAGAAGCGGAAGCAAAAGATATGTTAGGAGGATAAGGAGGAGAGCCCATAACCCTAGAATAGTACTCATTAGGGAAGTTGAGAATTGCAAGGTGACCTCTAAAGTTAAAGGCAGCCCTATCATAGGCTCTAGCAGCTTGCTCGGCGGTGTCAAACGTGCCGAGCCACAGCCGAGCTCCTTGCCTCGAGGGGTCTCTGATCTCCGCCGCGTACTTTCCCCACGGCCGCCTCCGAACACCACGGTATCTCACCGCCTCTTCTCTTCCTCCCTCGGAGTCCTTCTCTTGTTGATCTTGGCGTCGATCCCTTCTGTTAGGGTCTTCCATGTTAGTAGTAGTTACTAACGTAACCTTTTTGGATCGTTTGTTTTGTTTTTGGTTTTTTGGTTTTTTGGTTTTTTTTTTTGGTTTTGGTTTTGTTTTTTTTTTTTTTTTTTAATGGCTCTCAAAGTTGGTGGGAGATGTGAGATTTATTGGTTGATTTATACAAATGTGTGTGTATATATATATACCTATATGTAGGTGGGTTTGATTAATTTGGTCTACATGTAGAATATGGTGACGAAGAACGTGGATTGACTAATATCCCCCTATCGTTCTTTCTTGGAAGGTTCTTGATTTGGAAGTGTAAAAATTCGATTCTTCGACTCTTTCTATGAGCAAAATAATATTAATTTTGGCAAAAACAGGGATTTTAAATCTCCTTTTTGGATGATTGGCATATTATTTATCTTAGTTATTTATTTTACATGTTGGTTTCGGATTCTAAATTTATAGCTTAGCTTTTTTCCTTAATATACAAGTCGGGAATAATAGATTTTGTTGCTATCGTAATAATGGCTTCTCTTTTTCACCGGTACAGTGAAATATTTGGATTCTGACTTTTTGTGATTTACCAATTTACAAAGGGAATATTTTGGGGAGCAAGACTTGATACCCATATCAAAGATAAGCCATATTGGATCCACCGGAATATCGATTCACATGATAGATATTGCATGGAATAAGAATATATTTTTACCATTTGTGTAATATATATATATATATAACTTGTGGTCAAAATTAAAACAACGATGTAAACGCATATAAAAAATTTTATATAGTTTTGTGATTGTAGACATAATTTAATGGTAATTTTAATATACTTAAACTTATATTATAAGATGTACAGTTTAAATATTAATCTTCAAGTTCAAAAAATATATATATATATATACCGTGTTACTCTTGTGTATTTTCAAGAGAAATTTATCAGCGATTTAGAAGAAAACCTCTTAAAATTTCAAGTTGATATTTTGAATAAAAAATGTAAGCGAATTCTCATAGTAAAAAACAACACAGATGTATTACTAAATTTTAAAAGTGATATCTAACCTCATCAACACAAATTTAGGCCTTCGATCAAGTTGTCTCCCTCTTTATTAGTTAATTGGAGTAGACGTTTTGATCACTTCATTATGGATTCTATATATATTTTTTTAATTTATTATTATTATTTTTTTATAAATTAGGATAGGAGGATTCGAACTCACCTTTTGATAAAATCAAGTGCAAAATTATCGTTAGACTATATCTGCAACCATAATTCTATAATATGTCATTGTATATAAGTGATTACATGCTAAAATAGAATATTAATGGAATTAAATTTGCTCCCAATAATGTTTGATCGTTAAGTTTGCCGGATTCCAACCTTTCGTGATGACAATTAAGTTCTCACCATCAAACTCTATTGCTATGTTTGGTATATTGGAAAATGAGAGGAAGGAAGTTGGAAGTGGGATTTTGGAAAACAAATTTGAATCTTAGGTTGCTTCTTAGAGTGAAAAATGAGAATGAAGGAAGCTGTAAATTAATCCATGGTATCCACCATATTTTAATCTATGCTGACGGAAAAGTTCGACAAAAAATTAGTATGTAAAAAGACTTTTTTGATCTTAATCATTTGTTATTTTCTAATTTATACGAGGATATAACTATAAAATGTATATATTAAACCTTTTCTTTCATCTTTTTCCTCTCCTACCAAACAAAATGAAAGAAAACTAATCTCAATTCTTTTTAATTTCTCTCACCTAAATATTTTACACTTCCTTGTTAATATTTTTCATCACTTCACTCTTACCAAACATTGCATAAGGCTAAACAAGACAATGCATCAATCTCGATTGGTATTCTATTGTGAGCGTGGTGGTGTGACACGTGGTACATGTCAGATTCTACCTGTTAGCAAGGACGTAGGCACTAACCCTCACCTCAAATTTTCTTTTAAAAAACAAATTATGATATATAAATAGTGTAAACACCTAAATTTTTTTAAAAAAATATGGATGTTGTTTCATACGTACGTCTCATTGTTATGAGAATTTAAATACAAAAATCATCTCATTTATATTTAAAATAAGAAAGTTATGAACTTTTAAATTTTAAGTTTTCTGAAAAATGGAAGCGAGAGAAAAAGAGATGTGTACTATAGACAAATGGAGTGGATGTTGAAAAATGAGTTGATGTATCAAATGTGATTTAAAAAAGAAAAAATTTTTGGTTTCAGATAAAACACCAAACGCTTCTTTAAAATCTTTTAATTATTAACCTCCATCAAAATTATTGACGTCGTCACTGTTTGTCAGGCTGCACTGGTGTGCAACTTGAGGGTAGCTATGATCAGCCGAGTTCAACAATGGATGGCCACCCCGCAACAGCATCAAACAATATTGGAGAATTGATTGAGGAAAAAAGAGGAGATAATAAAGAAATATTATAGTAAAAAATACTATAATATTCGATTTAAGTTACTGTACGAAATGTCACACTTAGGGGAGGGCTGTAAAGTAGATATTTAAAGTATTGGAGGGATTTGTTTTTGTTTTTAGTTTTTTATTTGTTTTAGTTTCGTAGTTTCTAGTATGCAGAGTAAATTAAATACATGGTGGCTTTTGATAATCTATAATTTTTCAAATGGATTGTTGAATTTAGGACCCTGATTTTAAAAATGTATGGTTGAAGATTTTCATAATTCAAAATATACTGTTAATAAACAAAATAAGATAAACAATAAATTTATAGGATATTATTGTAAAAAAAAAAAATTCTTTTGTAAATGATAGATGACAAATAACATATATTCTCATGTATATCAGCGTGACCCTTAAATGCAGACCCTATTAGAGAAGTTAGTATTAATATTATGGAAAGTTATTATTTCGTATGTAATTCTTTTTTATTATAAACTTTTAGTTTATTTGTAATTATTTTAATTCATAAAATGTATTATTTTAGTAGATTTGTTAGTATTAGAACTTATCTGATTTTGTATATTGTAATTTGTATTTATATTGAAAATTGTATTTATCCAAAAAAAAAAGACTTGTATTTATATAGAGCTCATAAACAGCTCCTTACTAATAAATTCATTATTTTTATTCCGTAGACAAAAGTACATCCACGTTAAGTTTTCTTGTATTCTCTTAATTTCTTTATGATGAGTCAAACATAAAAACAGATCATGCCTATTCCAAGAAGATATTTACAGAACTGTATTTGACAATGATAAATGAGAAACTTTCAAAAGTTTACTTCAATTATTTGTCGAAATCTCATCATCATTTCTTGACGTAGGTAAAAATGATCATATAATTAAAAAAAATATATAAGCAATTAATTCTTTCCCAACTGGGAAACAAGTAGGACCTCCTACTCTTTTTCCTTGAAAGATTTGGCAATATTATATTTTCTGGTTTATGAAAAGATAGAACGCCGGCGGCCTAGAGAGAAGCAAGAGAAAGAAGGAAAAAAAAGAAAAAGAGTGTTTTGATTAGAGCCTTGCAGATATCATGAAGGCATGTTGTCGTCCTACGTTTTATTTTTGCCCATAGAATTGTAAGTTGTAACCATGAGGCCATACGGTTGTGTGGATGGTTTTTGCTGCTTCGAGAAATAAGGTCCTGTTTGAGAGCGTTTTGAGAATGATTTTATTTGGGGTATGAAATAAAAATGAGAATATTTTAAGAATGACTTTGAGATATTTTTTGAAATTATAGTTGATTGTGTTTTTAGAGAAATTAGTTTGAGTACAAGAAAAAGTAAAAATGTGTTTGAGTATATTTTTTAAAATATTTTTCGAATCATAAACTTTAGAAAATGAAAACGAATATGGGAAAGCAACTTATTTCATTTTCAAATTCCTTTAACAAAAATTGAAAACGTTTTTTTTGTTTTTGTTTCTGTTTTTTGACTTTGTGCAAAACAAATGTTATTTTGGAACCATTTTTAAAGCAGCAAATTTATAGAAAACCACGAGATTTCTTTCTAAAACGTTTTTTTATGTGGTTTTGGCTTTGGGTGGGGGGCATTCTAAGCACATAGCTTCTCTAACATCCCTGCTTTCTTGAGGTCTTTTCTTCGGTGGTGCAGCGTGTCCGATGGTGTCGAAAGTGTCTTGTCAGGCGATAACGTTGGGATGCACATGTGGTTCACGTATTTTTGGTTCAACGGCACATCGATGATGCTTTTCCCATCAATTGGGGCCCGGCTTTTCCGGTTGTTTCAGGCTGCTTCCTTTTTCTATCTTGTTTGTTTTGTACTCTTTAATAACCGTGTTTTTCATCTCCACTTGTTTATGTTTTTGTTTAATGGTTGATTGTTTTTTATCCTCGCTAGTTTGTTTGTTTTATTTTTTTCTTAAAATTGATTGATAAAAAATTTACCATTCACGCGATTATTTAATGATCCATTTGTGAATCACGTATCAATTTGGATTAAAAAAAAAAAAAACAATATCATCAATTGAACGTGTTTGCTATATATTTTTAACAAAGGGACTAATTATATGCAAAAAAGAAAGTTAAGAGGGCACCTTATCAATGAAAATAAAGTTTGGGGTAGTTGTATAAAGATACCTTAAATTTACGTCATTTTACTTTTTATAAAATTGAATTTGGGGAGCATATAATTTTGAGAGAGAAAAAAAATTGAGGGAAGCAATAACGTGAGAAAGAAGTTTTTTTTTTTTTTTTTGGAACTTTCTTGATAAAGAAGTTAAAGGGCATAAATTTCTGAAAATGATTAAATGATATAATGTGCCCCATCTTACTTAGGTGGGGTTAACGTGAAAGTGATGTCCCGAATGACCAAAGGTCCCGGAGCTTGTCGTTTTTGACCAAGTTTTCAACTTTTTTCAACTTATTGAGTTTGACCTGAGTCCTGCCCATCAGCCATTTGCATAGGTAATTACTATCCTTTGTGCTTACGCACGCGCAAACGCCATGAAAATGTCTGTCGTTGGTGTTGTCGTTGTTTTATTTGTTCCCAACAGAAATGGTCAAATATCTTCGTACTAGTATCCGCGTTTTTTGAACATGAATATAGAGATAATATATGATAATATCATATGTGAAATTACAATTGTATTATACATATTATTATCATCTTCATATCATGTGATTATGTTGAATGACACATTATTTGAATTACATTAAGGGGTTTTTCGCTTTGTTTTTCTAGATCTAGATATACTACGAGTCCTCCGTCCCAGATTTCATCACAAAAAACTATATTTTATGATTGTATCAGAAGTAAAATTATTGTCAAATTATTAATGTCATCACATTATCCGTATATTGTGTGATTTACGTTAAATGATACCCCAATATTTATGAGAATACTTAAAATTCCATCAAGCATCAATTTATGTTAGTTTTGTGATTTTTAGTTTGGGTGGGATTTTTTGTAGGGATTGTTAGATCTTAATTTTTTTTCTTTAAACTTTTATCATATTTCTTTTATTTAACATATTAAGTTTAGGGGCTCGGTATAGGATGAGTTAAGATTTTAAATGTCAACTTCATTAAAATATTTAATTTTCTCCTCATATCAATTGTCCATTCTCTTCAATTTAAAGAATAAGAATACATAAGTATATAGATTTTAACTCGAATTCAATGAAGATTAAAGGATCCAAAATAGTTCAAGCAAAAAATAAAAAAATAAAAATAAATAAAAGAGTCCAAAATAGGGTATTATTTTATATCAAATATTAGTGAGTTCTCCTCGATACTGGTTCTTGCAGGTGCAGCGATGGAGCGAATCTATTTTTTCAATAAGAGCGTAAATCAAAGGATAATCAAGTTTATGAGAAAAATGAAAAATATTTCAATAAAAAATTTAAAAAAACTATTTGAGGTAGAAGTCCTACTGTAACACCCACCGTTTGCTTTAACCACTACTAGAAAATAGGGATTAAACGACGGCGATTACACGACGGTTCCTCAGATCCGTCGTGTAAAGTGCTAAAAACGGAGGTTTACACGACGGCTCCACCGAACCGTCGTATAAACCGTGGTTTACACGACGGTTTCTTGGAGCCGTCGTGTAAACCAGGAGGTTTACACGACGGCTCCACCAAACCGTCGTGTAAACCACGGTTTACACGACGGTTTGGTGGAGCCGTCGTGTAAAACGAAGTTTACACGACGGCTCCACCGAGCCGTCGTGTAAACCGCGTGGTTTACACGACGGCTCCAACGAGCCGTCGTGTAAACCGCTGGTTTACACGACGGCTCCACCTAGCCGTCGTGTAAACCGCGTGTAAACCGTTGGTTTACACGACGGCTCCACCGAGCCGTCGTGTAAACCGCGTGGTTTACACGACGGCTCCAACGAGCCGTCGTGTAAACCGCTGGTTTACACGACGGCTCCACCTAGCCGTCGTGTAAACCGCGTGTAAACCGCTGGTTTACACGACGGCTTCACCGAGCCGTCGTGTAAACCGCGTGTAAACCGACGGTTTACACGACGGCTCCACCATGGCTGGCTTACACGACGGTCCCAGGGAGGGACCGTCGTGTAAGCCCAGTGGCTTACACGACGGTCCCTGGGAGGGACCGTCGTGTAAGCCGCGCCAACCATGGTTGGCTTACACGACGGTCCCAGGGAGGGACCGTCGTGTAAGCCACTGGGCTTACACGACGGTCCCTCCCTGGGACCGTCGTGTAAGCCGCGCCACAGGGCTGGCTTACACGACGGTCCCTGGGACCGTCGTGTAAGCCTGAGCGAATTTCTGGCTTACACGACGGTCCCTGGGAGGGACCGTCGTGTAAGCCTCAAAAAATTTGAAAATTTTCAACTTTGGTTTTTCGAATTCCGCGCGAAAACCCATTGCTTAAATACAAGTTCCTCATTATTTCTCTTCATTTCTCGTCAAACTCTCTAAATTTCTCAAGAACCCTCGTCCGTCACCAACACTACCCAACATCTCTTTTAAAATCTGTCCAACCTGCCGTCGCCGCCGCCGCCGTTGCCGCCGCCGCCGCCCCTCTCTTCTTGTGCCCGTGCCTATTCTTCTTCAAATAAAAGCAAGGTAAAATCATTTACAAACTAAAACATTTTTACTCTTTTATAAACGTGTTTGTCACTAAAGATCCATTTTTGAATATGGTTGTTTTTGTTTGTAATATTGCTCTTTGTAGATGAATGGGTTGTGAATGGGTTTGTTTTTTTCCATATGATTTTTTTCCCGCCCACAACATGCTCGATGAAATGTCAAATTGAGTTTTTCTTATTGAAAAGTTTATTGAGTTTGATAATTATTTATAGCATAAGTGTAGTAAGATTACATGAAGTCCCATAGCATGAAAATACATCAAGAATGCCTAAAAATGGCCTAAGACCGCGACGGGCCCCTGGTGCCCGTTTAGGGCCGCCTGGGGACCGGGGGGATGCCTCGCGGCCCCCGCTGGCGCCACTGGCGCCTGGCGCCCATGGGGGGCTCCTGGCGCCCGTGGGGGGCTCCTGGAAACCGTGGGGGCGCCAGGCGCCCGTGTGGGGCGCCAGGCGCCCGTTCGGCCTTGAGCCGTCGTGTAATGGTCTGACCTGACGGTTTTGGTCAGACCATTACACGACGGTTCAGCCTTGAGCCGTCGTGTAATGGCTGACATTACACGACGGCTCCAGATTGAGCCGTCGTGTAATGTCAGACATTACACGACGGCTCAGCATGAAACCGTCGTGTAATGGCCAATTACACGACGGTTTCGTGGAACCGTCGTGTAATGTCAGCCATTACACGACGGTTCCGATTTGAGCCGTCGTGTAATGTATCATTACACGACGGTTCCGCATGGAACCGTCGTGTAAAGACGCTGCCTAGGTGGCTCCACGGCGGTTTATCTTGTTTCGACGACGGTATTAAACCGTCGTGTAACATTGAGATACGACGACGGTAATATAACCGTCGTGTTATCTTCCACGACGCCGGATTACACGACGGTTCGGTAACCGTCGTGTAAACTTTACACGACGGTTAAAAACCGTCGTGTAAGCTCTCTTTTCTAGTAGTGAACGGACGTTATATGTATTTAATGCTTGTGTTGATGTTAATGTGCTATTTATGATTTATGTTAAAGGTTATTAATCTTTTACTTAGTAACGTCACAGGTGACGGCCACGAGGAATCAATGTGCTCAAGAGGCTCATGTCAAAATTATGCATCTTGACTTATTTTAATGATTTCTTAATAGATGCGATTTTACTATAATTTATTTATGTGCTATTTTTAGTTATTTTATTTATGTGTTATGAAAATTATATGAAATGATATACTATGTCAATTTATGTGATTTATTAATTATATGCAACATGTGATAAGTTGTAAGAATATAGATATATTAAAAACAAAAAAATAATGTAATATTTATATATCATTTCCTACTATATATATATATATATTATGTAATGTTAGTATTAGATGCATGATATCCTATATACTAATTATATAGGTATGTATACATAGATATAGATAGAGTAAGTTTAATATATTCGGCCACTTAATGGCCAAGATCAAGACATAAGGCAACTTTAGTTGCCGTGGGAAAGTTTCAAATAAAATGAAATATTAACATAATAATAATAATAGCACCAAAAAAAAAAAAAAAAAAAGAAATCCTACTTCATTATATGTAGAGCTTTAGGTTTCATTCTTCCATTACCTCCTCTACTTTGTTTTCTTTTCTTTTCTTCTCCACAAAGAACCTGTGAAAATTAAGGTATGTGATTTTATCTTCATATTGGTTGATGACTTTTCTTGATGGGTATGTAATTTCAGAGTATATCCTCTATGCATTTGATGAGCGTTTCTTTGTGTTTTCTTCAATTTTAGGTTTTGAGGATGTTTATTTATTTGACGTTAATGTTATACTTTAGAGTCAAATTAATTAGGAGTGATTTTATAATGAATTTTACTTTAAGATTTTTCATCGTCTGAAAATTTGAGAATTTTGAGTGTCTTTGTATTCTGAAAGGTGTACTGAATTGATACGATTTTATTTCATGCTAATATTCGGATATGTTGTGTGATTATGTGTTATTAATGGATCACCAGTTTTACGGAATTTGTTTGGACAGATTTTAATTAATACGGAATTTTGAAGGAAAACTGTTCACTGCCTTATCATCCTGAGAAATCTGTAACCTTGAATTTAGAACGTATGCACATAATTTATTCGATTTTATTTAACTATAAATTTTTAGTATGCTGTAAATATATGTGTATACAGTATCAGGGAATTTTTTTATGTTTTTTCTAATTTATACAGAATTTTAATTTTGGACTGTTCTCTGAGTACTGTTTGCTATCAGATTTTTATAGTCGAATTAGAAAATCTACTTTTATTATTATTTATTGTTTTTATGATCTATAAAAATTATGAGGCTAATATTGATTGGTTAACTTTGTGATTGTAAATTGTTAGCCTCTGAGCACTTGTATATTTTTGAGATAAAATTCGTTATCTTATGGTAGGTCAGGGCTATCTGATGACTGATAGATTTATTGTGCTAAATTTCAAAATTAGAAAGTCATATCATATTTAACTATTTTATTGAGATAAAATTTATAGAGGTATATATATGTGTTTTCTACTGGATGACCGAATGTTACATGATTAGAATATATGAAATATGATTTAAAATTCTATAAGTGAACATAGGTCAGAACTGTCAGAATTAGTAATCCAAGGTGATTTATAAGTTAATGTGATGTATGTTATTTGTTTTGCCATGTAATAATTAAGTGTGATGAGATGCTTTATAAATCAATGTCTTATGCATGGAATTAATTATACATATTATTATGAAACGTTTGACATGAACACTCCAAGAAGGTGAGCACACCGTGACCCGGGCATCTGTCGCCTTAAAGTAGGAAAGATTAAGTAAGCAGGCAATTCAGGTAAGTACATTCTCACCTGTAACATAATAAGAAATTATCAAAATGTTTTATGCTTTTAATGTTTATGAATAAGTGTTTTCTTTAAATGGATTCTTTTTACAAAAATCTTAAGAGGTGGTTTTTTTTTTAATAATGTTTTCATTAAAAGTATATATATGTAAAAGTATATATATGTAAAACATAACTAAGGCATTGCACACCCCAATGTTAAAGGATGTCTCGCAAGGTGGACTTGTTATGTTTGGTTTGGGACTAGCTATCTCTCTCCTCTCGTGACAGCGCACCAACGATGTTAATAGTATAACGTCAGGACCCAAAATGACAAAATGAAAGACTTTAATGTGAAAAAAAAAAAAAAAAGATATGTTGTTATAATATGTATATGTTTATGTTGAAGGATTTTCTTAACTTTCTGTGAGAATTTATACGTACTTACTAAGCTTTAAGCTTTCTTAGGGTGGAGGATGAAGCGGCCATGTGTGCGAGAAACGGTGAATTGGAAACAGAGTTACGCCCAAAAGATTATATCTAGAGTTTATTTAATTCCGCATTATGAACTCTTAAAAGGAGATGTTTCAATTGTTTTTATTTCGTTAGACTAATTATGATTTATTGATCACTGGATTACCTTTTATAATAAGTTGACTACTTGCATGTCTGGCATCCATAAATAATTTAAAAAAATAGATAGAAATTCCTGGGATAATACAAGAAATTATGTGTTAAATTTATATTTTTCAGTAATTAATTTGTTATGTTATTAGTTAATGTAATAAGTTCTGCAACGTCCGTAAGGGAGCGTTACACCTACTCGGTCATAAATGACTCCGTCTATATGTAGGTGCAAAGCCGTAATAGATCTCTCATTTCCAATGGTGCATGATCGTGTGCATCTCTCTTCTTGGCCGGTCGAGATTTAGGCATCTCACTAACGTATCCCAAATTCAAGCCAACCTTTTC
Source organism: Ficus hirta (assembly GCA_038430175.1). NCBI lineage: Eukaryota > Viridiplantae > Streptophyta > Magnoliopsida > Rosales > Moraceae > Ficus > Ficus hirta. The sequence continues at coordinate 9,833,959 of CM076593.1, read as the reverse complement.
AATTCCGGAGTATTTAGATTAGTTTGAACTGAAATAAACTTTGTTATGTTTTTTAGACATATTCAAATTGGCTTTTTCTGGCATGAACGCAATTTCTTTACGTGTCCCATGATCTTTTATCCACGTGTGAATTCATATTAAGGTTCACTTTCTTTTGGGTAGCTTAAGCCATAATTTGTTAATTCTGTACTGGTTTTTTCCTTTCATTGGTCGTAATAAATAAAGAGCTTGTCTGTCTCTTAGAACGGACACGTTAATTAAATATTACTAACTCTATTTTTATTATATATAAGGATAAACTACTCGTTTGATTCTAATATATATATATATATTTTTTAAATTATGATTCGATCTTCAATATTTTTTGGTACTTAAATTCTTTAAAACGGTGTAATTTGATCTTTTTTATTAACAAAGGTTAAAAATTGGATAGAGTAAACAATTACGTAAGTTGAATAAGGTAATTTTTTTAATTATTCTTAAACAGTAAATGATGTATGATTAACGTGATATTTTCAATTAAATTTTTAACCTTTGTTAATAAAAAAATATTAAATTATATCTTTTTAAATAGTATAAATCTTTCAGCCACAGGAAAAAAGATTGAAATATTCATTCATAACTTTATAAAAGAATTAGTGAACAAACAAACAATTTATGCTATATACTATTTGTCTTCAACATTTAGTGAGTTTGACTAGGGGTTTCTAAGAAACACAAAAAAAAAAAAAAAAGAGAGAGAGAGAGAGAGAGAGAGAGAGAGAGGGAAGAAAAGATAACCGAAAGTAAAGAAATATCAAATTGGCTTGGAATGTCCGTGAACATGTATGGTGACAAGAATTTTGGATTTGAATATATATAAAATCATATATGTAGTCGAAACTTTGTATCAAGGCCATAGATTTCATTGCGTGATGAATTTATTGTAAATAATGATGAAAAAAAAAAAAAAATTTTGGGTGTCCCACAAAGTCCTGGCAAGATTTATATATATATATATATATGCGTGCGCGCGCGCATTATATAAATATATTTCATGGTAAGAGATTCCATGTACTTTTTCTAAAAATAATTTTTCTTTGTCTCAATATGCCAGCCTTCTAGCTATTATATTTATTCCTCCATGAATAGAATCGCCGTCATAGTTGGCTTGTGTGTGTTTGAAAGTTGTTCCCATTGTCAACGATCAGCAAAACCTTTTCATTAAAAAAAGGAAAATGATTGGATTTCTTGAAATTAAATTAAAGTAGTTGAAAAGATACATGATGAACAAATTCATTGTTTTGTCCTAGCTTTTACACACATACATCCGATGGCCTTTTTCCCAATAGATAACAAGTTGTTAAACTGATTCATGCATGAGATCAATATATATAGATATATATATATATATATATATATACACACACGTATTTTCACCATCCACTTGAAGGAGGGTCCTTCCATTATAATTTTCTTCTAAATAATTTCAATTTGTAACAACTTATTTACTCGTAAGTTTATATAAAATTATCTGTAATACAATATTATTTTTACTAACTCACCCTTCATTCAATGAGAAATCGTATCATGTCACATAATTTTAGATAAAATTATAAGTAAGTCAATTAATTTTTACAAATTATTTAAAAACAATTTACAACAAAGTGACCGTCTCATCAAAGAGACGGTAGCCTTATATATATATATATATATATATATATATATATACGCCTTGTTCCTCAAGAAAAAACAGAACAACATTTGGGAAAAAATCATTCTTAGCTACCAATTACTAAAAAATTTAATTTGAAATTTTTTTCCATTTTTTTTGGTACTTATTTTTAACAAGAAAAAAATATGTCTCCTAACTCAATAATAAAATTATATCAGTATACCAAAAATTTTCACAGTGTTCCTATTAAAAGAAAAAAAAAAACAAAAAAGATTCTAGCTCTAGCAATGCAATCTACAGATCTAGATCGATAACATGTACCATTTGTAGACGTAGTGGAATACGGTTTCACTGGGCTAATTTCCAAGATATAGTATTTTAAAAAATAAAAAAAAAAGTTATGCATTTTATTTTTCCAAGTTTTTAACATTACTAGTACGGGTGAGAACGAGTTAGTTGTAGTAAAGATCCACTACAAACAAATAAGTAAATAATATTCTTACTTAAATATTTGCACTAAATAATAAGCTTTTATAATATTCAAAGTAACTAATAAGTATACTAAGTAAATAGAAAATTTATTAAGTAAAGAATAAATTTAATAATTAATAGGTAAATATTTACTGATAAGTTTATTGTTTACTGCAATTCACTCTGAAAATTTATAAAACCAATAATCTACTTGAATTATTTTTATAAAAGTACATTGCACGTTGTGGTCATATTAAAAAAATGTCTATTTAATTATTTTGTGTATTACATGTTTACTTAAATGTCTATTTAAGAGTCATGTTTTAAAAAATATCTAAGTTTTTTTTTTAATTTGTAAAAATGTCTAGAACAGTACCTATAAAACACTATTACCCTTTAGTAAGGGATTGAAATAAAACAAATAAAGAAATGTTAAAAAAGTAAATAAATAATAATTATAAATATGGAAAAAAGTAAACCAACATTAAAAGTGTTACATAAAGAAGCAATAAATCCTTCAAAATCTAAATAAAGATTTTTTTAAGTAAAATTATCATTCCAATTAAAATTAGATGCAAATATTAATACTAAAAATGAAATAACCCTGTGATACAAGGGACACAACCCTTAACTAAGACCTATTTCATCAATAAAATCTGATGAAGCTTAGTGAGGAGGACATAAACCGAGACCCGGTGACGGGAAAATTCATTAAATTTCTCGACAATACTATAATCAAACATGTATAAAATTCTTTTTAAAAAACCATCTACAATCGATAGAATATACCGATCGATTGAGAGACAGTCACTAGTAATATAGAGATTGCAATAACCTCCGCATAGCCATAATACTAACAGAATCCATAATCATATACCACTAGATAACAACTCAAGCGGAACACATACACACACAAATAAAGCGGAGGTGGGAGAACTACCTTCTTATTTCAAAATTAAAATTAAAACACAAAAATACAAGTATAGATATGAAATAACATCGACTGTTAAATTCCGACATGAAACAGCCACTTCACCGCACAACGCAACTCAAAGGAAATCAATCTGCTAAATTGGAGGTAAAAGATCGCTGCACCAACAATCATATCACTAAGGCCTTACTGGATCCCAAACCGCGCACAAGCTTGCAAGACTAGATCAAATCGAGAAACTCCCAACTAGAACCCTCCAACCCCATCTACACTGAAATCACCGAACCGCCGATCACCTTAGCCAGCCATGGTGGCGACGGCGGTGGTGGTGGAAGTCCCACACAAAGGGAAACTCTAGTATAAGAGAAATTTGAGAGAAAAACGGGAAGAGAGAAGAGATACCCTTTCTTTTAAAAAAAAAAAAAATTTGCAAAATCTAAATAAAGATTGATTACTATTGAAAAAGAATAAATATTATTCAAAAAATGACGTTAACGATCCTTAAAAAATTATGAGCTACAACGAAAGTTAGAAATTAGAATTCTAGTAAAGAAGTAAAAAAAAAAAAACATTATCTTAGTGACATATTTATTATCATACAGAAATACACAATTTCATACAGTATTTAAACTTTAAAAATTAGCTATTAAACAAGACTAATAATAATGGAAAAGGGCGTTATCATAATAACATTATAACTGTAAAAAGAACCTAATACATACTTACGAAAATAGGTTTCTAAATAACCTAAATCATACTTTCAAAATAGGTTTATAAAGAACCTAAGCATGCGTTTGGTGCTAAGGTTTGGATTGTAGAATTTCGGTTTTAATTGGTTGTGCATTTATCGAGGTGTTTGAATTATTGGAATTAAAAATTATAAAAACTTGAAATGTGTTCTGAAAAAATAATAATAATAATAATATGGAACTTGTTTTGTTCGTCTTGAAATTCTACATAATTTTTTAAAAAAAGCATCCCATTTGGACTTATCTATGCAAAGTTATGGACTTTTAAAGTTTGAGTTACCAAACTGTGTGAATAGTAAAGTTGAGGAAAAAAGATAAAATTTAGATTGTAATTTTAAAGTTTAGATTATGCGTCCAAGCATCCCCTAAATCATACTAAAAATTAATTATTATAATAAATAATTAATCATTAAGATAGAAATAACAACAATGTTAAATAAATAAATAAGGAAAAAATACGACTCATAATAAGGAAAAATTGTGTTCAGTATAGTAAAATGATAAAACGAATATTACAAATGATTGTTTTTTAAAAAATGAACATTCACACAATATAATAGAAAAATGGATATATTCTAAAACGGGTGTCTTAAAAATAGACATTTTATATAACTATTTCTTTTTAATTTCCTCTTCGGCCTTGGCATAAGACTATTTTTTTGTACGAATTTTAATAGAAATATTGTACCATAAAGAGATGAATCCTCTATTGACCAATTTAATTAGGTTTTTGGACTAAACAGAACCTTTTTATTTTGTAATGAGTTTCAATAAGGACTATTTAATATGAAATCTTGTGGAATCCTAAAGTTTTAAACTAGTATTCATTTAAACACTTAAATTTTTTTTTTTTTTTACTTTGTGATTATTGAACTGTAAAAGACAAATAGTTTTATTTTCAATAATGTACAAAAAAAAAATTTTCAATTGTTAGTTTACAATTGCTTTAATTCTACCAATCAACTACGGCTTAGAGGACATATATGAGAAGGAAAAATATGGAGGGGAGGGATTTGGGTAAGAAGTCTTAAAATCGAAATTTATAAGTGTTTTTATTTTTTTTGTAATAAGTGGGAGTCATGTGCCACGTAACAGTTTAAAAAAATAAAATAAATTAGTTCAGAAAAAAAAATTCAAAGAAAAAAAAAAAAGAGTATCCATGGTCAAATTTGCTAATACTATTTTAGAGAATTGTAGCATAAATATTTTCACGAATCGGTAGGTGCCACTCAAAATTGAAAATTTCAATCAAAAAACCGAACCGACAAAAGCCATACTCAATGCTATTTGCAGTTTCACAATTTGGTCTCTGTTTGAAACCGAAACCGACCGAGCAAATAAAATTTATATATATCATACTTAGTAGTTTACTATATTTAGTGTTTAATCATTGAACTTTGAACTTTATTTTTTAGATTAGCAACAACACCAATATGTTAGATGTTGTAAAATTTGATATTCATAACTATTGCGCTAAAAAAGTAATGAGAACTACAAAACAAACCACCAAAATATGAAAGGAAAAAAAAAAAAGTATGGTTACTACATGTATATTACCTGATTACTTTCACGTTTCCGTCCCAAAAAACCTAGTAACCCGACTAAAACTGATCGAGTAAAACTCAATATTACTCTGAACGGTATGGTGCTTGGTTTTATGTATTGAAAGCCGACAAGTTTGATTTGATACCGAAACCGACAGTAATAAAGGAAAATCAAAAGAAAAAATTATCTGAATAAAATACATTAAAAAAATGTAAAATTTTATAGAGGTAAAAGAAAAGCAAAAGGTGAAGAAAATGGAATAAAAACCAATAAAGAAGGGGTGTAAATTCTAGGGAAAAAAAAGGGGTATATAAAATAAAAATGGAAGAAGAAGAAGATTGGCAGCGGTGGGTCTCAGTGTTGGTATTCAACTCTAAGGAGTCTCAATGTTATGCCTTGATGAAGAACCATGCAGAACTTTTCAAATCTGGTTGTTCTTAAAAATGCTGGTGGACACCAACTAATTTACTCACATTTGTCATACTAGTAAGACATCAAGATAGCAACCAAATATATATATATATATATATATATATATATATATTGTTATAAAAAAACTCTTTAATGGCAGTCTTCGCTCGTTTATCATTGCGATATTGTGTCCTTTTCTTTCCTTTTTTTTTTTTTACCCCTCTTTTCCTTAGGTGGCTTATTATTATTATTGGCATTATTTTTGGATTGGCAAGACAGGACAAATGATTTTTCTCACGAGATAGATCGACCATAAAATTTTTAAGAAGAAATATCCTAATGGATCCACAAATGGATCCCACTACTAAGTTACAACTTTTAGACGATTTCTGACTAATTGTTACTTCATTTTATTCCCTCTATATATATTGACTTGACTAACTAATTACTAAGTATTATAAGTAATGCGATCCTTTATTAAAAAAAAAAAAGTATTAGTAACGCCATCAGGAAAAAAATTAGTAAAAACAAAGAAGTTAAAATGATTTTATTTTTAGCGAGAATTATATGTAAAATTATGTTGTTACTTATTCACAATTTGGTCATCAGAGGTTTTTTTAAAAATGACCTCTTTGTAAAATATTTAATTGGTAAAATTTTTGTTATTATTATTATTATTATTATTTTTTTTGTAGAACATAAGTTTGTATAGATAAATGTAAAATGTAGATGAAAAATAATGTTGCTCGGTTTTTTTTTTTTTTTAATAATTGTAAAAGATAAGGTTGGTTTTTGTTTGTAAATAACGGGATTAGTTAATCAAGGATAAACCTAGGTTCTATAAGATCATTAACTCAGTTCAACTAAGAGGTGTTACTTCAAAGGAAGGGAGATCTAGTAGACTGTCATTCTAGTGAATATAATATATATCTCCCTATATCTCCCTTTTAAATAGACATGTTTTATTAAGGGGGTGTTTGGTGTATGAGTTTGAGTTAAGATTTATAAGTTTAAATAGTAATTTTGGTTGACTTTTTCAGAAAAGACAAAAAACTTTTGAGGAAAAAGATAAAAAACATGATAAAAAAAGTACAGTTTAGTTTAAACAGAGTCAATTGCCAAACAAAGCCTAAACCATAAAATAATGTAATAAAAAAAAACGTAATGAGATTGAAAAGAAATATAATTATACAAAATTGAGAATTCTTAATTTCTTTTTTAGTGTTTATTTTTAATGATGAGATGTAATATCTAATCCATGCACTCTCATAGAGATGGCAATGGGGCAGGGTGGGCGCGGGTATGCCTCTCTCACTCCCATATCCGTCTCCTTTTTTACCTCTCATACCCGCCTAATTTAATGCGGGTGCGGGGGTGGTTAATACCCGTTGGAGGTACTATACCCATACCTAACCCATTTACCCATCCATAATTATTTTTAAAAAAATCAAAATAACTTCTATTAAGATTTTCTTAAATTTTAACAACATAGTTATAATTGAAAATGGAATTGAAATATTAAAAACAAATCCAAACTTCAGAAATCCATAAAACTAAATTCATAAAGCAAACTAAAACATTAAAATACTAACTTTTTTCTTCTTCTATTATAAGATAATATATACGGGGTAGGTGTGGGTATGGAGGAGTTCCCCCACCCTCACCCCGCACCCACGCAGGTGATTAATCTTAACTCACATACCCACCCCCACATCCATATACTATATCATATACCTGCCCTATGAGGGACGGGTACCGGTAAATACCCGCACCCATGGATAAAAATACCATCCCTACACTCTCATTTTACACCGATGTATTGTGTAACTAGTCAAAGCACATTTTACGTGATCTAGCAAATAGCGCATTATAAAGGCTCCTTTAAATTTTAAAAAAAAAAAAAAACATTGATATAGAGTTTAAAAAAAAAAAAAAACAATAGTTTCAATGTAAAGGTTCCAATGCGTGCAGTAAAAAAAAAATGGCAAGTTTATATTATTTAGAGATGTCAAACAAAAGGGAATAGTTTTAATAATTACTTTCCCTAGAAATGTCGGGTAAGCTAATAAATTTTTTTCCCCTGCTGCAGTTTCTGAAAACTATGTCGTTTCTTAAAAGGCAGAAACTAAAACACCCCTGAGTGTAGTCTAAGTATCCTACTTTATCATATAAATGTTTACTATATCCCATGTGTTTGTAAAGTCTGTCATAAAATACCTACTGTAACAATTACCTTTTTAATAATATCTAGATACTATTCCCAATATCTTTTAAATATGACATTAAAAATTAAATAAAATATTTTTAAAATATATATATATATTTCATACAAACAAATGTATCAATTATTTTGAAATTTTTTTTTTCAAAAGTTTTATGATTGATTTTATTTACTAGTTTAGTTTAATCATATTTTAAATTATATTCTTAATATACGCTAAGAAGGATAAACTTGGTATTTCCAAAAATTTAGTTGCTTTAATGGATATTTTGTTACTGGTTTTACATGATATGTGGATATTATGGATATTTAAATAATATAAGATAGACAAAAGTGATATTTAGACTAAATAGAATGAGTATTTTAAGCATTTTCCCTTGTTAAACTCTAAACAAAACACCTTACAGATATGTTTCATAACTGTTAATGCATGCCTTTTTCAAGTTGGAAAAGGCAACAAATATTCCAGCATGAAAACTGATAAGAACGGCAAGTTATCTATAACATGTCCTTTATACCACGTGATGTGATGTGATAAGTGCAAAATCTTTGTTTTACTAATAAATTTATTTTTAAAAAATTCCATTTCATTAATTAAAAACTATGGTTCATTTATCACATCAAATAAGATAGCTTTTTATCCATCCTCAAGTAAATATAGGTAGCTCTTTAGCCAAAAAATAAAATAAAATAAAAGTAAATATAGGTATAGCATATCACCGCAAAAAATAAATAAAAAATAAAAAAAATAAACAGAGTATAGCATTCATAAAATAAGACGAAAAGTTTTCCCTTCTAGATCTATGTTACATTAATTGTAAAAATATATATATATATATATATATATATATATGAAGGGCCAGAGTGACTTTCAATATAACGACAATTTTTTTTTTCTTTTTGACCTTTGAACTTTAGTATGTCTCACTGGATTTAAAAAATTGGTACTTATAACTTTTAAACTTCAAATGGTTAACAAAAACATATTTAAAATTTTTAATTGTTAGCAAAAATATGCCTTTTTTTTTGGGTCTATTTAAGACTGGCAAATATTATTTTAGCCTATAAACTTTAAGATATTTACAACTTTACCTCAAACTTAAAAATAAAATAATGCTTACACCCTTTTTGAACTTTAAACTATTGACAAAAACACGTGTTTTGTCTTCTTCTATTCACTTAAAACTGATGTAACACTAATTTCAATAATAAAAAAATTAATTGGAACTAAAATCTTTGTTATTCCAAAAATAACTTTATAAATCTATTAAAATTTAAGGTTTCCGAATATGCAAGGTCATTTAAGTTTTCTTCATTTAGCTTTTAATGAAAATTTTGAATACATATCTTGTGAACTTGTTAATTATTTTCAGGTATTGGTATATTATCTCTGTGTTTATTTTCATCGTCTTATATCCATTTATGTGTTGGTGGCTTGTTTGGGTGTTTTAGTTCGTTAACCTCTTTTTTGTTGGGACTTTTGGGTTCATGAAGATGCACGTTTCAAAATGAAAAATAAAACGTTAAATCTGTTCTTGTTTCATTTTTTTATCATGTCGAACGGTTTGTTTAGTTGGTAATCAAGTCCAACTCAAACTAAACTGTACTTTTTCATCTCAATTTTTGTCTTTTTCTGAAAAATCAACAAAATTTATAACTACTTTTTCAAAAGTTAATATTATTCAAACTTAAAAATTTCAACTCAACTCAAACTCAACTCATTCACCAAACACCCTCTAAGATAGTTATCAATAAATGTTTACTTTGCTTTTGCGCGAAATTGTACTGATTTTTTGTGATATTCAATACTCATTTTTGTTTCATTTTTTATCGTGTCGAACGGTTTTGTTTAGTTGCTCTCTGTTTTTTTTTTTAATTTTTATTTTGAAATTCTCTGTTTTCATTTTTCAAAAAACAATTAAGATAATTATCAATAATATGTTTACTTTGCTTTTGCACGAAATTGTACTTATTTTTTGTGATATTCAATACTTATTTTTAACAGATCTTTACGGTATTTTTGTAATAATAAAAATTTTAGTTTAAATTAATTTTTTTCATTTTTAATTAGTGTCACATCAGTATTAAATGACAAAATATGATGGGATGATTGTTAATTTTGCTAACAGCTTCGAGAGATGTAAGCACTGGTTTTCAAAATTTGGAGAGCAAAGTTACATATATACTAAAATTATTTTGGGGGGACAAAAATAAAATTTATCCAAATCATAAATTTGGGCAAAACATGATAAAATGAGTGTTAACAATTTAAAGTTCGTGGGGGGGGTGTTAGCATTAGTTTTCAAAGTTCAGTATAGATAAAAGTTATAAGCCAAGAACAATAAAGTTCAAGGGCAAATATAAAATTAATTTTTTCTATATAATAATAGAAAAAAATTAAGAGAGTTAAAGTCAGTGAACTTATAACTTTTTGACTTTAATTTGCCTAACCTTGGCACAATCCAAAGTACCTATTTTTTCCTCTCTAGAAAGTCGTCAATTCGAGTTTTAAACCTTCAATGTATCCTACAATATTCACTTGAACAAATCTTGATAGTAATAGCACTGCTTTTTTGTCAACCATAAGATGGTAAACACCACTAATACAAACATGATTAGGGCTACTACATTCACAGAATTGGAACATAAAATTACTGGTTAATAATAAATTTCAAATTAACTTGATAGTGTGTATATACAATTAATTATACTATTAACTAGATTCCCATGACTAGCTAGTGATCATTCCAAATTGCAAATTACTCTTTAATGCACCGGCCTTAGACGGCGATTCTTGTTCAAAATCTCAATGATTAACAGTTAATTAACTTAATCTTAATCAATTATCAACTTTATTTTATTGGAGAATCATATGTCTTTGTTTTTACTAGGAGTAAAATAATTGCTTTTAGAACACGAAAGCCAACACATTTGGCAAAAATTCAAGCGATAAGGACATTCAATCAACCGGCCTAAAAATATTGTTGGTGCATTGAGCCTGGCCAACATTACGACACAAATGTTTCATCTATATATAAAGGACAACACAAACACACACACACACACACACACACACACATATATATATATATATATGTATATATATAGACATATACAATATTGAAAAAGCTATTTGGGCCACTGAATTAACATCACTTTTGCTGAGGCATGCATGTTTTTAATGTGAACCCAAAAGGGTTCTAAGATAAAGTACTTGATATTGTAGGAGTGACTATATAGTAAGACATATTCTGTAATTGGGGACCCATATCAGCCTAACAACATGGCACTGTTTATTTTCGGTAAAATTGTGTGCACAATGATTTGACTTCATTTAATAGTATACCATCATTCCCTTTTCCCTCTTGGTTTAACAAATTAAAATAGATAAATAACTTTTGGTCTTTTCCGTAAAGGTCCCCAGAATCTGTTTTTAATTTCCTAGATCCAAAAACTATTTTTAAAAGTGTTTGGATGATTTATTAGAAGAGTTTTATATAAAATTAAATAAGAAAAATAAAATTAATAAGAGAAAATAACTATTTTAGGTAGAGAAGATGATCCACGGATTAGCAAGAGAGTGTAAGGAGTAGTATAAATAAGCTCTTATATAAATATAAATTACCATATACAAAATCAGATAAATTGTCTAATACTAACAAACCACTTAAATAAAAAGATTTCCTCAATTAAAATAGATACAAATAAATTCAAACTAAAATATTATAAAGCTCACTTTAACATTTTCATTATTAATTAAAAAAAATTTAAGATCGTTTTGGATTATTAATGGTTTGTTTGGTAAAATCATTTATTTTAAACTAAACTGTATTTCAACTCAAACCGTTTCACCAAACGAATTATAAGATATTTTAAAATATTAGTATGGTTTTAAAGCAAAACTTTTGTTTTTCTTCTTTTACTTAATAAAAGCAAAAACTTTCTTAGGTATATATAATTATCTGATGGGTATATTTCGATTAAAGAATTATGTAGATTCATGCACCAATTTATTAAGGTACATAGAATTGGTTGACATTCTTCAATTTTTGAAAGCATTTATTTTTCCCTTATGACATTGGATTTCGCTCCTTTAATTCCCTCCGTTATGATGCATTTGTTATTTAATTCGAAATGGCATTTTCAGTTCCTTGTCAAGCATGGGCTATGACGTATTTGTGGGGCATATATTATGACGCAAGATTCTTGGTGTTCTGTGGTTTCAAAAACAGGAATAAAGGTTGAATAACAGATGAGGACAATGTTGATAATAGACAACCCTTACTGAAAAACACCGCTACTGAATCTTCAAATTTTGGACTAAATAGTCCCAATCTCAAAGTTTGAGGTTTCACTTTCAATTGGATGACTATTTTATTTTATTTTTTGCCGACACATATTTTATGTCATTTTTTTAATTAGTAAATGATGAGAATAGATAATTAACATATGTTAAAGATTTTTAGCTCATTACAACTATGTTGATATCCATGAGCAATTTCATTCCACAACAATTTTTTTAGATCAATATTATCAATAAAAATAAAAGTACAAACTAATGTTTAGGAAGAAAAAATTAATAATTATTAAAAAAAAAAATCTTATAGCATAACTGAAAAAAACTTTAAAAAGAAAAGAAACTTTAAGTATGTATGTAAGATAACCAAACACTACTATAAAATGCGGATTTTACGACGGAGCTTTCACGAACATTTTTAAAAAACAGTCATGAAAAGTACACAAAAAACATGATGCAGAACTGGGTTTCCGAAAACGGTCGTGGAAGCTTATGATTTCATGACCGTTTCTGAAAACGGTCGTGGAAGCTGACGTTTTTTAAGAACACTCACAGAAAATCTGCGATAAATTCTCACAAAACCGAATCATGCCCTCATTTTTCCATATCAACACCGCAGCTGTAGTAATCAAAATCAGATCAAAATGCTCTGAAAATAATCACTACACCACAGTTGGACGTCGCCACCACCATTTAGCATCCATCAATCTCTCTTGTAAGTGATCACTAACTTCTTTTTGTTATTTTTTTCTGTATTTAGACTTATGATTTTATGTTTTGTATATTTTTGGGATCACGTTTTTGGAGCTTATATAAATTATAAAAAAAACCCCTAATTCCCTCCCCCATTCTCTCTCACGTCTCTTTCACTCTCGCCTCCAAACTCTCCCTCAAAACCATCTCCTCCGCCGTGATCCCTCCCTCCATTCTCTCTCGCACATCTCCTCTCCGTTTCTCTCTCGCCTGCAATCTCCACTGATCGCGACTCTACCATTTATTCTCTCTTGTGCCTCTCCCTCTCTCTCTCGCCTCCACTCATCGTCGTGACTCCTCCCTCCAATCTCTTCTTCGAAACCCATCTCCGCCGCCTACCCCGCTACCAAGGCGCCCGCACCCAGGCCCGTGTACTTGATAAGTCTCTCTCTTTCTTGCTCTCTTTTGCACCGCACATATTATGGAAGTTCATTTAGTTGATTGTAAACGTGATTTTGGGTGATTATTGATTGTATTTGTGATTTTGGGTGATTGTTTTCTGGTAAAAAAGTTTTGATAACTTCATTTCATTTTTGCATATTACATGTTTGACAAAATGCCTATTTGGGTGAGGATTAGTTTTTGATTGATTTAAAATATTTGGGTGAGGATTTGGTTTAGATTGTTTTCCGGAAAAAGTGTTGATTTTGTGATTTATGCTTTTGCATATTGCATGTTCAACAAAATACCCGTTTGATTAGATTGTGTGTTTTTTACATAATTATGTTAAGATTTTTTTTAGATTGATTTAAAATATCACAAGTATGATTTTGTATGATTTTTACGTGTTTTGGTGACATGATTATAGAATGATTTATTATACGATTTTGGGTTTTTTACGTGTTTGGGTGTGAGATTGTTTTAGATTGATTTAAAATGCCATAAGATAAGGAGGATATGTCAATAACTTCTCAAATTAGAAAACCACAACGAACAAATACACCTAGATTCAATCCCGATGAAGATGGTAAACGAAGAGTGACTTTTATGAGACGAGTCCATTTTGTTAGGAAAAGGGGAGAAAGAATTCAAGTTTCATTCAACACTAAAGGGAAACCAATAAGGAAGGAGGGGGATGAACTATAGAGTTAGATTAGAGTGTTTGCTTGAAAGCACATTCCCTTTTGGATAGCTGACTTTACAAGTACCGATTTAGCCCCAAGGAAAGAAAGAGTGTGGGTGGAAGACATAACTTCTTTCACTGTGGAACTTTCATTTAAAAAACCAACTTTAAAGTCATATGCATAGTCCACCAAAAAAAGAAGCAAATACAGATCAACGGGAGGCCAAGATGGATATGGAAAACGTGATCAAAAACTTGTATGTGAATTACTTAGTTTAATGTTTTCACAGTATATTGTACTTTTTATTTTTACTTTTATGTTTACTAACGGTAATTAATAAACTACAGTTTTAGATAACGGGAGAATGACAAGCGTGACATAATTTGTGGCTGGACATACGCGTCAAACCTAGTGGAGAGTACAAGAATCCATCATTTAGGATTGCTGGTGATATGATAGTAAATAGAAGAATCCATGGTCTATGATATTCTTATTTATACAATCTTATTTACGGGTTCATGACATGCTCTCTAATTCTTACAGAGGGATTTCAGTGAACAGTAAACACAAGGAAGTTTTGAATTTGTAGGGACTAATGACATATTGACCAAGTCATTAGGCAATGACAAACATTCAAGTCAGACCCGTGGTCAATCTAAGTTTGTCAGGCAGTCGCATTACTTCAACATTATACAAGTTCAAGGGATAATGCTGAAGTATCGACTGTGAAACGGCAACTTGCTGCGTTGGAAAGAACCATACAGGAACTTTGTGTGAAGCATGGTATTAACCGAGAGACTATGGTTGAGGAGAATACCACACCAATTGTTGATCAACACAACAACTTCAAGGCTAGTTGCACCCAAAATGAAAAAGAACCTAGGCCGTCAGATCCGTAACCCACTCTGAACGCAAGTAAGAAATGCTAGCTCTTTCTTGATGATACAATTAATGGTGAAGATGTGTTTGTTGTAATTGGCAGGGCATACATGGACTGTGTTCCAACCGACACAGTCCATAGGATTCCTTTAGGTGAGGAGAACGTGCGAGTGACAATTACGTACAATCCTGAAACTAAAACGTGCACCCCTACCTATTCCGACAAACGAAGCAACAATTATTAAAGAAGCTGTTGGTGGGCTTGTTGCTTGGCCGAAAAGATTTATCGTCATTGAAATGAGTTTAAGCCAGGCAAGTCGAGGTCCTAATCATGTTCCTGATCGAGAAGTTGAGAGAAGCAAATGCATCAAAAAGAGAGCATGGAAAAAGAAACTACAGTAATAACCGGAGGTACAACAACAAACTGCACAATAACAACTACTTCTGTTCAACTTTAGTGAAATTCCTTTCGATTTAAGACTGTTGGCGTACTATGCATAATGTTCCATGCGTGACAGATTGTAAATAGCGTGCCTAATATAACAGTCCATCAGTGGCAATGACATGCCTATATATATTGGATTTGAAGATGTATACTATTTCATAATATTTCAAGAAATTAGTGCAAATAATATAATGGTTTACATCAGGTAATAGATATATCATTAAACAGTACGTATTTTTCCTTGTTAATCTTATGTTGTTTTTCGTAACAAGTTTGACTAATTATTTTATAGCTATTTAGTGGAATATTGTGAAAGAGAAGGTGTTGATCAACGGTTCGGGTTTATTTTTCCAATCCTTATCTCACCAGATCAATAGAAGGTAGATTGCGAAGTCTACTGTAAAGAGAGAACCAACAATATTTTACGGATCTTAACAAATGCACCGAAAGGAAAGTTGTTTCTCATGCCATATAACAGCAGCCACCATTGGATCTTGATAGTGATTGATCTGTGGGATGACTCGATCATGTATTTTAATCCTCTAGGAAACAAACCGGGTGATAATTTTGAAGACCTAATTAAGTTGTAAGTATATTTTTATATTCCAAATTGTGATTTGACATTACATTATTCTTATTTTAATTATTTTGAACTTTGTTAAATTGTTATGACACTTAATGACTAAAAGATTTTGGTGAGAAAAGGAGTAAGAAAGCGATACAATTACGAAATATTGATTGATACTGTTCGATGTCCTTTACAAGAAGGTTATGTTGAATGCGGTTATTTGGTTTTAGCCTTTATGTGAGAATATCTTTGACTCTCGATGGACTATCTTTACTTCAAACTAAGGATTTTTATACCGACGTTGACATGAGTTTAGTAAGGTAAGAGTGAGCTAATTTTGTAATGTGGTTCATCCAATATAGTTAGAAGACAACCTATAAGTTTTGTAATGTAGTGTGTGTTTTTGTAATAATTGTTGTATATTATAACACAAAATTAATTGAAGATTAACTATTATTTTAATCTGGGTTGTACAATGGATAACACACGGGATTTGTCACCCGTGAGAAATCAAATGAATTGTGAATTTTTTTTTTCAATGTAAACTTTTCACGACCATTTTTGATAAAAATAGTCGTGGTATATTATCATTCCACAACCATTTTTTCTAGAAACGGTCGTGGTATTATAATCTACCATGACCATTTTTTTTTTTTTCTGAAAACGGTCGTGGAATAACAATTTTCCACGATTGTTTTTTTGTAAAAATCGTCATGAAATAGTCATATCTACCCCTCATTTGGTATCAGTTTTGTCTATTTCACAACGGTTAAAAAACCGTCGTAGAATCCAAATAGATTACATGACCCTAGATACCAGGATAGTTAAAAAACCGTCGTGGAAAAGATACTACGATAGTTAAAAATCATCGTGGTATCCTCTTTTGTACTAGTGAAAAATACATAAAATATTGATCTACTCTCTTATTAAAAGTAAGCCATGTTAGGGTCCGTTTGTGAGAGGTTTTGAAATTTGGAGATGTGCTTTGATTTGGAAACCAGATGCAAATTTTGAAATATTCGTTTGGGGAAAAATATTGTTTGAAATAAAATAGTGTAAAATCTTAAAATATTTTCGGGAAGCAAAATTAATATGAACAAAGTTATGGATTAAAAAATTCAGTTTTTGCAAAGTTACAAATTTAAATCAATTTTTTTATGTGCCTTGTTTCGGTTATCTCGAAATTCTATATAATTTTAAGGAAAAATCATCAAATATTTGAAATAACAAAGTTATGGATGTTTAAAGTTTAAATTTATTGTAGACATTTAGTGACCATTTGGTATCACCTTTGGAGATGATGTTTTGGAGGTTAGAAATGACTTGAGTTTTGGGCATGTACGTTTGGTGAAAATAAACTGTTTGGAGTGAAAAGGTGTAAAAACTTGAAAAGTATTCAAAAAAAATTTATAATATGAATCTTGTTTCGTTACTCTCTCAATTATATGCAATTTGAAAAAAAAATATCATATAATTTCGACTTAAAATAATAAAGTTATGTACTTTTAAAATTTGAGTTTTTTTGTAATATTTAGAAAAATAAATAATAAAATTAGAAGAAAATAAAAAAAAAACTTTTGAAAAAACACTTTGTTAAAAGTGATCCCAAATAGATACTTTGACGTATAAATAGTAAAAAGCAGTTTTAAATTTAAAACAAAAAAAAAAAGAAAAAAAATCTCCAAAGCAGATGCTAGTTTCAGAAAAAACAAATCCGGGAAAAAGAATATACGGTCTATTCCATCAAAATCAATACGAAAAAATTATTAAAGAAAAAATCAATATAAATTGATTTAAATCAGGCATCGTACCCCCACATATATGGGCCCACCTATTTGCTCTGTGAGATGCAAGTGCTTTGGCTCCACAGGGCCAAACAACAATGCTCAATTTATGCTTAGTTTAGAACATCATTTAATTTTAAACTAAAATATACTTTTTTACTTTAATTTTTATTTTTTAAAAAAAAGTTTTTATCTTTTTCTGAAAAAGTTTTTGTATTTTCTGAAAATTTAACAAAAATTTTCAACTCAAAGTTAAAATTTTAAACTTAAATTCAAAATTTTTAACTGAAACTCATTCACCAAACGGACCCTTACTATTGAAATCCATAAAAATTACCACCAAAATATTCATCACCGTTATCTTTAATCCGATACAACTAATATTAATTGTGAATAACAATTCGTTCCATTCTTGTGAGTCAAGCACATTCAAAATGAATGAAAAATATATTTTGAGTATCAATAATGTTTAATATTATAATTAATAAAGGGTGAGGTTTTAATATACAGATTTTATATTAATAATATGATGCATTTTTTATTAGTGTGCACTGTTACACATTATTGATTTCTTAAAAATCATTCAATTCGACATTTTGAAAATTTAAAAATGTTCAATTACCTGATCATAACTCACAAATTAGGGCCAAATTCACGTGAATTGTGGTGAAAAATCTTGTGTTAGAAGAAATCTTATCTACCATATATAGAACCAACCAACATATGTTTCACATGAAGCTCCCTATTATCCCACTACTCAACGGCTTATTACACCTACCATGGTGTGTGTTTGTCTATATACATGTATACATATATCATATATTAATCTAATATCAACCTGATTTACCAGTTGTTTAAGATCACTGACCTAACGGGTTGGTCTAGCTCACCAACCCTCACAAATGATAAATGAGAGACAATATTTTTCTAAGGAGAAAGAGCCGAAAAGCATTTTTAAATAAAGTAATAATAAATTATAACATAACATTTTAAACATAATAATAAATAACATAATCAGATTTATGACCATACAATATTTTAAAATCCCTTCTTCCTTCCTTTTCTGTCTCTCTTTCTCTCTTTTTCTCCTCCTCTCTCTCTCTCTCTCTTACCTAAGACTGTATACATAAATTTGTTATTAAAAATTAATTATGAATATGTTATTTACTAAAATATTTAAGGATTTACTCAAAATTTCATGAATTTATCCGTAAATTTATATATTCTAATTTATTATCTTTTAAAAAACATGTTCTAAATTTTAACTGTGTCTAAAAAATATGTTACATATGGTACAATTTTCCCATTTTTTTATTAGATACTTTTCCTTTTTCCTAGTCATGGTTATAAAAGTTTTCAAAGAAAGATGCTATCCAAAAGAGTATCAGGCATAATAAATAGTAAGGTGACTATTACTATATTAATTATCTAGCTAGATTGCTAAAGTTTGAGACTACATTAATTTGGGACCCAAATATATAATATCACCTTGTAACCAATAAAATGGTTCAATATTTCTTAATATTCCATTTGCATGGTCCAGTAACAGAACATATTGGTATTGAGTGCACTATATATGCAGTTTATCTAATTTTCAATTTTCTAAAAATGTGAAACTTGATTTTCATATATAATTTGTTTCCATCAACGTCCATTGAAATAAAAATTAAAACACTCCTAGATTTTAAATATGACTCCTAGATTTTAAATATGAGAACTCCGACTTAAATATCTCCGAGTTAATTAAAAGCCAGTACTAGGATATCCATCGACAACGTACGTGGTTCTTTTCACCTAGACGCCGCTGAAGAGGCAGTGAAATAGGAAAAAGACAAAAGATATCTCTTCAACATATTCTCCAAGATTTTGCAACTTTGAGCAGCTAATTGATTTGGACAACCCGTGATTTAGAGGAAGATTAATTAAGCTGATAACGTATATATAGAATATTAATTTCGACCTTGACATGTATATTTCTTCACCAAATGCTATGGATCTATGTCCCTACTATCAATATATCACCTAAGTAGGATTAATTATGATAATAAATGGAGAGAATTCTGCGGTAAAGGTGAGAAATTATGTGATACTTATATTAAATGTTCATAAATTGTTAAAATTCATTGATGTCAAATTCTTGTATTATTTAATTATGATATGATACTTATTTGATCTTACTTTTTAGAGTAACATTTATTCATCACTATTATAGTTTTCTCTGCTATAGAAATATTAAATTGCTATAGAAATATTAAATCACTTGATATACAATAATTACATATATAATCTAGTAGTAATTTCATAAATAACTCTGTAAAAAAAAAAAAAAGTTAAGTTTGAATCTCTTATCCTTTAGTTAAATAATAATGATTATGCATGTTATTTTTAAGGAGGCATTTTTGGGTTGTCTGCATGGTGTGGGTCTTAGCTCTATCCAATAGGGTCATCCCCCTATGTTTTAGGTGGTTCCCTGTGTTTTTTTTCTTTCTTTTCTTTCTTTTTTTTTTTAATCTTTTTTAATTCCGATATGTAACTCTCTAATTCCATACTTCCTTTTGAAGTCTTTCCCCCCCTTTTTTACTTTTCTAAACATTGTTTTTGTTTTTTCTTCTCACTTAATATACTTTAGCAGGACTCAGCGTGTAGATATCAACTTAATCGGGATGTTCTACGTGTCTTTGATAATTATTAGTTGTTTTCTCTTGCCAATTTATTTGAAAAAGAAAAACATGTTATTGATGAATTAATAGTAATGGTGCTCCTAACAGTGCTCAGGGCCAATTGATTATGGCGGTATTTTCAGAACTATCATCGTGGCTTTGTTAAAGGTTTGTTTCACTTAAATACTTAGGATATCCTTTATGTTTTTGAGGCAAAATTAATAGGAGTCTCCTTGTTGTGTTTCACGGTAAATGATTTGGTTGGAACTATCGTTGGTTTGAGTGTGACTCTAGTAATTACGCGGAAAATTTATTACTTGATTCTATATTTCCAAGCATCACTTTTCTCAATTTCTCATGTTTATCGCAAAGGAAATTTTGTTGCTGACAAATTGTTAAGTTTGCAATTCAGGCTAATTCAGATTTTCGGTTGTGGTCTTCTCCGGATTCTTGCTCTCAATGGTGTATGACGAGACTTCCAAGCCGCAAATTCTTCTCTCCTGAAGCCAAGTTGTTTATGTATTCGTTTTTCCTCTTTCAGGTTTTTCTCACTGGGTTTTCTTGAAAAATAACTTTAATAAGTTATTCCTAAATTTGATATTGAAGAAGTAGAATACCTGATAGTTTGTTTTTAGTTCTCCTTTTGTGCTTTCTTAACATGCCTATTGACGGTCTTGTATAATTTGGGATTCCGATTAATTTTGCTCCATATATCTTTGACGCCTACGTGCGTTCTTTATTTTGCTCTTATAAAGACTTTCCTTTTTCTTTTAATATTTTAACAAAGTTGAGTGACGAGATTGGTGCAAGAAGAATGATTAAGGAGATATCAGCGTAATTGAAATATTTTTAGTCATTTCGACACGAGTCGTTCCTTCTCATCGTTTATTTAAAATTGTTATTTATTGAATTGATATGCAGAGTGTAAAAGCAAGAGTATAAAGCGGCAGTGATCAAAAAGCGTACATGTTATATATATACAACACACACATACACACACACACACACAGGACGTGGTCAAGAGTCGAGAGGCATTGTAGAAGAGCACGAGGGGAGAGTGGGACATATATACATTTGATGCTCCTATTTTTCATGTTATTTATATTGTATTGAAAAACATCTGAATCGACCATATACGATGAATCTGTAGGCATCACTACTGGCCTAACAGCAACTAGTTAGTATTATTTCTCAGTCAAAATAATTTTGATGAATTAGAGATTTCTAGAAGTATATATTGCCCAATTTGGCCCCCTTATTTATTTATTATTTTTTACAATACCCCTATTTCAAGTTTGTATGTGGGGTATATTTATATATTTATATATATGCTGTGTAGAGGAGTGGAGACCAAGTAGCATTTGTGGACCATTTAACCGATATATATATATATATATATATATGTATATATTTATCTATACCAAAACCAATTGGTGATATGTGTTTACTTCTGAATTTCATCACGTGCGTGAGTTTGAGTTTTGGACGTTAAAAATTATTTTTAACAAAATGTTCAACCGAAAGTTTGAAGCTGGAATTATATAGTACAGAAATGACGAGGTAGTTTCCTTCTATATCTTCTTCAGTTCTTTAGTACTAGTTTTATTTTTTATTTGAGGGAGAAGGTAGCAGACTGGGTAATAAGATTGTACAATATTTAATCAAGAAGAGAATCCATTCTATTATTAATTAAAAGGTTAATTAGAAAGATCATACACTACGCTCTTAATTAATGTACAAAATAGCTGTCATAAACTATTAAAGATGTTTCTGTCATTTTGTCTAGTTATTTTCATGAAAATTATAATAAATAGCATTTTTACAGAATTAAAAAAATAAAAAGTAAATAGCATAGTTCTATAATATTTGAATTAAATAACATTAAATACTAAATTTATTAAGTAAAAAATTTATTTACTAGAAGTAGATAAATCATATTTATCAAGTAAATTTGCTATTTGCTTTAAAAAAATTTAAAACTTGTTATTTATTTTAATTATTTACTGTAAAAATGTTATTTACTTCTTTCTCCCCTTTTTTTCATTCGCAAAAAATATGAGGGGTGAAATTAAAATAAGTTTTTCAAATTTTAAAAAAACTTTTGTAGTTTCTTAAAACATAAAGATAAACTAAAAAACAGTTAAAATTAGAAGGTATAATTATCTCGTTAACCCTTTAAATTTTTATAAAATTGTTATGCATAAAATTAAAGCCCCACCCATTATATCTAACATAAGTGCGGAAGGGCCCCACTAGATTAATAATTAACTAGGCCTCTACTTCCAAAATCACCATAAAGTGTTTTGCATAATAAAAATAGATTCTCTCTCCTGTATAATAAAATCTTCCCCACTAATATTTGGATACTATAGCCTGCTTTGATATAATTATGTAGAAATTTATGTTGAGCTTTGAATATATATATATATATATATATATATATATATATAGATTGAGAATCTTGTAGGTGATGAAATTTCTTTGTCTTGTTTCGTGAGAGAGATATATGAAAAGAGAATTATCCAAAAACCAGATCCTTCCTGGAAGTTACAGATCGATGAAAAAGAAACTTTAAAAATTAAAGTGGGTTTTAATGCAACACTGTAAAAAAAAATAAATAAATAATAATAATAAAAAGAGAGTGAAGGATCGCTTTCATGCAATAGAATCCATTACTTTAGGAGGACTTTCAAAGCTGAACAAAAGATATATCTCCTAGTTTGGATGACTTTTAAAAAACATTTTGGTAAGCCTTCAAGGGGGCATGTATCTAGACCTTTCAAACCTCTCAATTTCTTGTTTGATTGGGGTTTTCGTTTTAGGATAATGATTTCTAGCCCCAAGCCAATCCATAGTATACAATTCCACAAAGAAAAGTTGCTTTCTCTCTCATATATAATAAAAATATATAACTAAAATGGTTTCTTATATATATAGAAATAGTATTATGTTCGGCGATAGTATCTGTCTGATAAAAGTAACTTTTTTTAATTAGATGCATATAATTACTAGTTGATTCCTTTAAGAATGAGTGATTGCTCTTCTATGACCTAATGCCCAACTTGAAAGCGGACAATTTATTGCACATGTTTTATGTGATTTTATGTATAACGTAATACTATTTGTAGTTGTTAACGTAAAAAATGTATATAAAAATAAATATTACTGTGTAATGATCTTTGGGTTAATACACGTTATTAATATTATATTATAAGTATCGTTTCATAAGGTGTTAAATATAAGACCTTATGTATACATATAAAATAAGTGTTTTATCAATTTCGGTATTAGTCTTGGAAGAAAGTTCCACAAGTGCAATGAGTTAGCAGCAAATTATGATTTTTGCTAACTTTGTTTCACATGAATCCCATGCAAATACCTACAAATGCAGAGACGTGAAGAAAATGAAAAAGAACTATAAATCAATGAGCAGATTAGACTAAAGTTTTGTAAATATGTATAACCTGGCTAGGCAATTGTGGCTTTGATTGAGTTAACAGTCCTAATTGTAGCTGCGCATTATGAGCCTTGTGGCCTAATAGGACGGAGACATTTTGTCCCATTTCTTAGCTTAGGTAGATGTCATTTAACAGATCAATGCTCAGTAGATCGGATCTGCCACGCTGTCATACTTACATAGTATTCCTTTCCAAAAACGGTTGATATTTAAGTAATTTTGTCAATAGAGTATTCATGAAAACTACAACCAAACAATCAAGGTAAAATTTATTAAGAGAGAAAAAGATGATTAGTAT
The DNA here is from genome assembly GCA_038430175.1 of Ficus hirta. Classification (NCBI taxonomy): domain Eukaryota; kingdom Viridiplantae; phylum Streptophyta; class Magnoliopsida; order Rosales; family Moraceae; genus Ficus; species Ficus hirta. The sequence continues at coordinate 9,809,772 of CM076593.1, read as the reverse complement.
AGAGCTGACATTGACAAATGACTTAAATGTCAATTATTTATTAAACTTGTATACCGAGTAAATTTGATGACATGATCTATAATTTCAGTCAGAAACAACATTTATAACTAATTCACGTACGTCTTTTGAACATCAAATACTATTATTCATCGTAAGCATTCACTGCATAGATATATATATATATATATATATATCAATAGGAAAATGGGTATATATATAGATTTAGATCTTCTATCCAATATATATGTCAATAGGAAAATGACATAAATAGATGAGTATGTATATAGATTTAGATCTTCTATCCAATTTGAGGCATTTCAAATTTTTTAAATGGCGTATTAAAATGTGGTTAAATAAATAGTACTTGAGGATACTAAAATTTGAACAGAGAATCTAAGCTCTCTATATATATATATATAGAGAAAGAGAACATTACACCTATAAAAATTTGTTCTCTTTTCAATGCTAAAGTTTGTACACTCTTAAATGTACATATTTCAAAACCAACGTGAAGGAATTAAACATTAATAAAATTGTAGTGACGTATCTTAGAATATAGTTGTATTTTTATATTAGAATAAAATAAAGTTATAAATCATGATCTGGTAGTAAGTAGACTTTGGTCAAGATAGCAATAATTTATTCTAGTTTATGCCCGAAATGATAATCCATAGGATCGATTAGGTGGAAAGGAAGTTTCCTTTGTTGCACTCGTCACTATTTTGTGCGGTCAAGTATGAACATTAATCCATGCACCAATAAAATTGTGTTAATGTCAATTCTGGTCTCAAAATTTAGAGAAAACAATATTAAAAAGTTTCAGTGTTATTCAATATTATATTTTAGCAAAAAATGAGTCTCACAATATGAGGTCTAAAATTGTAATTTGTTTTCAAATCTATGGCGTTAAATATTATTGATGTCCAACACATTTTTCATTCAAAGATGATCTTTATTTTAGTTTGCTTACATTCAAAACGTCTCACTACTCGATCTATAAAATTATCCCATTAAGCCCTTCCATCAAGAAATGTTAAAAATGATTGAAAATAAACATGTAATTGTTATTTGTACATTATTATAAATGCGATACTAAAGTATTATATCACTGTCACATGTTATTTTTCATTGTTTGTTTTCCAACCAAACATTTCCAAAAGTTTTTTTGTCATTTTCTGCAAAAGTAAACACAATTTCATCATTCAATACAAATCTTTATTACAAACTCAAACTTTAAAAGTCCATAACTTTGTTATTTCAAGTTAAAAATGAGATGATTTTTTTGTTTTAAAAAAAAAACAAAACAAAAATTACACAGAATTTTAAAATAAACGAAACAAGATTCATATTGCTATTTCTTTTCTGAACACAACTCAGTTTCACATTTTTTAATTTCAAACAGTTTATTTTCAACCAAACATATATTTTAAAAACTCAACTTTAACTCTAATCAAAATATATTCAAAACTCTGACTCAAACATACCAATCAAATAACTCTAAAACTCTTTATTATGTAGTTCTTTTATTTTAATATGATTTTAATTATAACTAATAATTAGAAATATGAGCTATCAATACGAGATTCTACCGTAAAAAGACCCAAAGATAACAAAAAATATTGAAACTATTTTACATCTCCAACGGCCATTCAACTAACAAGCACCATTTAAAATAAATAAATTAATAAATTAAAAAAAAAACTAACAAGCGTCACTCGCCTCACTTGATTATAAGGTAAAGCATTCATATCTTCCCCACGTGTACAGCACTCTGTTCCTACTCCCTTACGCCGCCACGTAAGACAAGAAAATATGAAATCCAAAAAAGGTGACGTCACCTTTACTAGTCCTTCTGACCTGGCCTCCGTCGCCATGGATTCAATTGACCCATGTGTTGGAAATTGGATTTTAAATTTAATTTATTTTTATTGAATTAAAAAATACATATATAAAAAAAATTTCAATTTGAATATAGCCACCACAAGTGATGGGATACTCTACTATGTGATTTTATTATTTTAGCCCCCATAAAATTTGTAATTGCCCATTCTACCCTTGTTCGAATCCTTGACCAAGGATATATAGTGGAGCAAAGCATTCTAACATTTGCTTACTCAAAAACAGGGGACAAAGTGAAGGAAGACAAAAAAAAAAAAAAAAAAAGAACAGAGCATTTAGAAAAACAGAGCAACCAGAAAAAACAGAGTACAGCAACCCTGAAAACTCAAATGGATTCCCCTGTTTTCCACTCCCTAACCTCCGATTTATCGTCGGATTCATCATTCGGATCGCCGGAGCCTTTCCCGTGGGAGAGTTTTCATTTCTCCGGCAATTCGCTTCCTTTCAACGAGAATGACTCGGAAGAGATGCTCCTCTTCGGGCTACTCTCCGAGACGAACCGAGAAACATTCTCCGATTCGGTCTCGAGGAACCCGGTCAAGGAGGAGGAGGTGAGCTCGATGTCGGAGGAGGAGAATCCGAAGAAGGAGAGGTCGTACCGGGGTGTTCGGAGGCGGCCGTGGGGAAAGTTTGCGGCGGAGATTAGGGATTCAACCCGGCAAGGCATAAGGGTGTGGCTAGGCACGTTTGATAGCGCCGAGGCGGCGGCTTTGGCCTACGATCAAGCCGCCTTTTCGATGCGTGGACAGTCGGCGATCCTCAATTTCCCCGTCGAGACGGTCCAAGAATCGCTGAGGGAAATGAATTACGGCCCCGAAGAAGGGTGCTCGCCGGTGGTGGCTCTAAAGAGAAAACACTCCATGAGAAGAAAAGTTGTCGGCAAGAAGAGCAAAGTGACAGATGTGAGGATAGATAATGTGGTGGTTTTTGAAGACTTGGGAGCAGAGTACTTGGAAGAACTTTTAACCACTTCAATCTAAAGCCAGAAGTCCCTCCCAACTTCCCATTTCCTTTTTTGGTCAATTCAAGTTTTTTATCCGTCTAATTTTCTCATTTTTTTTTTTAGTTCTTTTCTTTTTTATTATTAGTTTCCTTTTTTCGTTGTGCCCCTAGGGATTAGCATGATATCAAAAAATAAAATAAAATATTTGTATCTGTTAAATCCTTTTTGCCTTCATGTAAATTGTATGGAGAAGGCAACGAGTTTATATATATATATGTAAGCCTTAATTAATTAAGAAGATTGTTTACATCTAAGATTGGCCTTATTTATTAGCTTAAACTATGTAAACCCGAATGTTCATGACTATTTTTTTTCAGTCGTTGATCAATGACAAATTATCCTTTTTTTCTTGTTTTTTTGTTTAAGTTTTACGTGAAACTCATACGGATCAAATATAATATATTTCTTAATTAATGACACTAATATCATGCATGACAATTGGGGAGGAATAAGCTAGGGAGTCTTGAGAATGACATAGAGAGTTGTTTAATGTCTAGATTCTTCCTTTGCTTCCACTTTTTAGGTAAAGTTATTCATTAGTATGGTCATAATTAAAGAAAGCAGCTAAATTTGATTTCTCTTTTACTTTTATTTATTTCTCTTTCAAAAAACGAAAACATCCAAAATTTGAGACGCCTAATTCTTCTTTCCTTTTTTTTTTCTTCTTTTTTTTTAATGGTCTTATTCGATAGCTATGCCAACGTGGAATCATTTTGATATCAGCCAAAGATACAAAGCATGCAAATCCACTTTTTTTTTTAGATTTTTTTTTAAATGTGCATCTTCTCTCACATACCTTACCGAAAAAATAAAATAAAATAAAATAAAAACGTTTTCTTTTAGAAAAATATGTCGTGCAAGATCAATATGATTCTGGTAGGAGTGATTAAAATGACAATCGGCTTCAAATGATAATTAGCAGAAGTGAGAGAGAGAGAGAGAGAGAGAGAGAGAGAGAGTGATTTTGTCAAAAGAAAAGACCAAAAATTTCTTAACATTGAGAACAATTAGAACTAATCACGTTAAAATTATAGATTAAGAAAAGTGTTGGCGTTGAATACGTGCCTAACAAGTAATTCACTCACGTAACGTCGCTAAGGTTGATCTTTCGCGTATGAACAGTAATTATAAACTGCATAAAGTAAAGAGCACCACATGTAATCTACAGCGGTTCAAACTCAAGATAATAGTTACGTCCACTATGGTGTTAGGGGGTTTTACTGTACGGTGAAAATTACATAGAATGTTGTGTAAATGCCAAAACATAGATCTAGAAGACTTAGGGTTTCTGGGTGACCATGCAAGTTTATTTATACCCTTCTCTAAGATAAACACAAATGCATAAATAATTTGAAAATAATTTCTTACTTTCGTAATTATCCTTGACTGGTTAATCTCGAGTGTTATCATTACTTTTGATTTAAATTTACCTAGTAGAATCTTCAAGAGAATATTAATGTGATTTCCGGAATTAAGCCAACTATCCATTTTTAGGGGATGTTTGGCATTCAATCTCAAATCAAAATTTTCATATCAGTTTTTGTCTTTTTTTGAAAAAGTTTGTCTTTATCTGAAAAAGTTTTTTGTCTTTTCTGAAAAGTCAACAAAAATTATTATTGAAACTTAAAATTTCTAACTCAAACTCATTCACCAAACGGACCCTTAGCTAGTTGCCTATATCATATCGGTTGAGGTGGAACCAATAGAGAAGGAATGTATATAAATCACCTCATCTTCGTTATTAACTCTCCTCGTTCAACTAGGTGCCAACCTCATCATCCATCTTGATTATGGATATAACAAAACGTCAAGCTCCACATCTTCTAGATGAACCGTCGTATGAAACTAGCAAGGGTGGTGCAACAAAATATAATAATTTACGAAACTTAACATATATCTGAAAGTTCGGAACTGTGTCTTGATGATATAGCATTTTTTTTTTAATCACCCGACAAGAATTGTTTTTAGAAAAGGAAAAGGAAAAAAAAATGTTACTTCAAAATAAACATTAGAGTGATAAAATAATGAAGATTCAATAGCTTTGAACACGAGACTAGTCCAAAAAAAAAGTTAACATATAAAAAGGAACTGTGTCTTGAAGATATAGCGTTTTTTTTTAATCAACCGACAAGAATTTTTTTTAGAAAAGGAAAAGGGCAAAAAAAAAAAAAAAAGGTACTTCAAAATAAACGTTAAGAGTGATAAAATAATGAAGATTCAATAGCTTTGAACACGAGGCTAGTCCAAAAAAAACTTTGAACACGAGGCTAGTCTAATTTCAGACTAAGGGAAACTTCCTCAAGCAAATTGGTATTCCCAATATCTGTTACTCATGACTTAACTATTTCGTTGTTTTCTAATACAAAAAATTTTCTAAATATGTTGTCCCTTACATCATTTATTTAATTATTTTTTAATTTTTTTATAATATCATCTTCCCATGTTTTCTTCTGACCAAATAGTTCGTCAACTGTTTGCTTTAAAGGACAAATAAGTAATATAATATATATACACACACAGAGGACCATACATACATACATATAAATATATATATATATATAGCTTATAATTAAAGTTGAATTACCTGCCCACTACATATGGGTTACATACTCAACGATGTAATCATAGACACAGGAACAATTTTATCATTTCAATATTATTTCCATTATAGGATTATGTTGTCTTGTATAACATCTTATACTTGTAAAAATTATTGATTCGACGACGATTAATAATCATTGTCTAAAATTAACACAACAGTTAGATAACTATTGTGGAAAGTTTTAAGATAACACGACGATTAATTAACTGTCGTTGTTAGACGATATTTCATGACGGTTAATACCGTCGTCAAATAGAGAAATAAGACGATAAAACTTGCTAATGTGAAGATTTTACATGATAATTTGTGCTAAAACCGTTGTGTAAATCCAACCTTACATGACGGTTTATTTAGCACACCGTCATGTAAAGTGGGGTTTATACGATGGTTTTGGTGAAAAACCATCATGTAATGTCTAACATTAAAAAAAATTCGCATTTTTTGATAATTTCCGACGGGTGAACTAACCCATGTGTTATCCAATACATGGCCCAGAGTAGGATTTATAAAATAATAATTACATTGTATCAATACAAATACCATTCAATACATTATAAGTTTACATATCATATTTAATGAATTGCATTACAAATTTAGACCATTATCCCTTAATCAAATCCATATTATCACCAGTATAAAATGTTTTGCTTTGAAATAAGTCCAATCTATTAGCATCGTAGACTATATCCCTCATTAAACCTAAAATAAAAAAACCACATTCAACACTACCCTCTTGGCGAGGATAAGGACAATCCGAGATTTTTGTTTTATAGTCTGGTCTCTTTTTAATCCATTCTCCGACTATATGCTTCCAATCCATTAGGGACCTAGCACGTTTACAAAATTCAAAAAAATTAAGATGAATTCCTTTAAGATGAAATCAAAATTTAGTATATGAAAATTTACCTTATAATATTATAAGATACCAAAAAAATAATAAGTTTAGGGAGATCACTAATAAATACCATATAATATTATAAGATATTTGTTTTTGTTAAATGTATTGAGTTTTTGGTGTTGTTACTTCATTAATTATTTGCATTGCAACCTTTTAAAGTTAGAATATTTTTTACCTTATTTGATTATTTTGGTAAAATTTTAAATTTTTACATATTGGACTTGTGTCTATATCTTCACTAGTTTTTGTTTTCAGATCTCTCGTTAATTTTTCGATAAAGACCTTAACTGCCAAAAATATGAAGTTTGGGGACTAAATGACAAAAGAAACTTTTTGAGACTAATTATGACGTCCTAAAGAATTCAAGAATTGATACCACCAAATGCTTCAAATAGCATTACATGCATAGTGTACTCAGTTTTAATTAAAGCACAATAAACTAATTAATAATAATAAAAAGTACACTAAATTAATTACTCTACTCTTTTTTTTCTTTGCACTTTCAGGTGCTAAAAACTTATTAGGGTAAAATGTGTTAAATTAATGATCAGTCTGACTTTACAGAATTAGTCGATAATAGTGCATAATTCTCTAATGAATAATTGGCCTAAATGATCCTTAAATTATTGAAGAGGTGACGATTTGGTCTCTGTTTTTTTAATTTTGGCTGAGGTAGTCATAAACTCTCTAATTTTGGCTGTGATAGCCATTTCCATCCAAGTCCGTTAAATTTCTAAAGGAAAAGGTCACATGACCCATCACATGAGTTAGATCAACCATTAAAAAATGAAAATACCCTTACTTTTTTTTATTAAAAAAAATACCCAATAAATATTAAAAAAAATAAAAAGGAGAGAAAGAGAGAGAGCTGACTCAAAGCAAGCACTCCCAACGTCGTCTTCTCAGTCGCCAGCAAGCCCTCCCCCCACCACCCCTACCCCCACCCCACACAACCTAGAACCGAAGGCCGAGCCCCCTAAGTCGTTTTCTCCGTCGCCGGCATCCCCCCTCCCCCCGCTCGTTCTTGCTGAGCCCAAAGCCCCCCCACCCCACACAACCTAGAATAGAAGGTCGAGCCACCCCCCCTCAGATCTGGGCTTTTGATTCTCGAGAGAGAGATAGTTTCTCGCCAATCTTGACCCCCTCAGATATGGGCTCTCGATTCGAGGGATATGGAGGGAGGGAGAAGGAGAGGGAGAGGGATATCTTTTTAATTTTTTTAAACTAATTATTGTTAAATTACTAAAATACCCTTTTAAATGAGATCACATGCATTGCATATGACTCATTCCGTTATAATTTTAACGGTCTTAGGGTTCGTTTGGTGTTTGAGTTGAGTTTGAGATGAGATGAAATTTTTAAGTTTGAGTTGAGTTGACTTTTTAAAAAATAGTTATAAATTTTATTGACTTTTCAGAAAAAGACAAAAATTGAAATGAATAATTTGAGTTGAGTTTGAGTTAAACTCATTTACCAAACGTAGGCTTAGATAGAAATGACTATCTTGACCAAAATTAGAGAGTTTAGGATTATCTCAGTCAAAATTAAAAAAATAAAAACTAAATCATCATTTTTTAATAGTTCAAGGACTATTTAAGCCTAATTACTCTTCTATAATTTAAGAACTACTAATGTCCACTTTCAGCCAAAAAATTAAAAAAAAAAAAAAAAAAAATCGAAGTACTTCACGACAATAGTAAAGACAAATCAAGTGATATTTTTTTCCTATGTTTTTGTTTTTTTATTCTGGTGTGGAGGAGGGGGTTAGGTGGTGGAATTCACAGTTTAATATCTAGAATGGTCAATCCATATAATTAATATTGTCACGTCACACAATTCACCAACGACGCGAACAGAATTATTTATCATGGTCAGAATCCAGTAAGTTCGAAGTGTTTTGTTTTTTTCGTTTTTTGTTTTTAAGGAATTTAATAATAAGATGTTTAAAAATATATTCTACCAAAAATCTAATTTTTAATGATAAGATCTTTATAAAGTTTTATTAATTATCATATTTTATCTAATAATTCAAAACTTTATCTTATAATTATAATTATTGATACAACAAAATTTACGCCGAAATAAATTGGAAACTGACCACATAACATAACGTAAATAAATTTAGCGTTAATTGGTACATTAAATTAATACATCACGAAATAATAATTTCGGAAAAAAATATTTAATAAAAAGTGTCACAGTTTAAGAAAAAGATACGAAAAAAACATACAAACATGGAAAAACACATAAACACTCATATATCTGGCGGCGGCTGGGGGTTGATGACGGAGCCAATAATGGCTCTCCTAAGGTCATCGTCAACCTGGCAGAATGGAACCATCAGTTGTGGGCTACTATTTAAATAATGCCACATCATCATCTGATGATGTGTTGAGAAACCCATCCCCTTCATTATGTTCATGCACTGAACAAGGCCACCGTTTTGGACTGATTGCTCACTGGCACTTCCACCTTGTGATCGGCCTCGGAAGTAGTCTCGGACTTCCTTCATAGCCGAGTACGCCATCTCATCGGTTGCATCCCTTTGCTTTCTCTTACCATGGCTTCCACTACGTCGGGATGGACCGGCTACGTCGGGCACAGGCCGCGTGTCGGCCTGCCAGCCACGGGCGGTCGGTGTTAGGTCATCGTCTAAGCACGGGTGTGTTTCTGAGTTGGCATAGTTGAACTCGTTCTCTACGGATGGAGTACTGCCGTCCCCCATCGTAACTGAGCCATACCCGTAGGCGCCAGACGCGTGTGTTTTCTCAAACACGTTGTACTGCAACTCCTTATGGCGAAGGCCCTCGTAACGGAGATGCTTGCACTCTGGATGCACCTGCAAATGAATCATCCAATCATCCGTCTCTACTACTTAAATGATTAATAAAAATATATAGCATGAATTATATTAGAAAGTAAATATTACTTTTATGAAACTCTGCCACGCCTCATCTGCGCAAACAACTGTCTCGGTTACCGGATCGTACCCTAGGCCGGTCTGGACTTGCAAAAACTTCCAGCCCTTATAAATTTTTTTCATACGATCTTTTTTCTGGTATAAAGTATCGCCGTGGGCGGCAACGCCACCAAACTCGGTGTTAAACTCTTTGGCCCATAACTCATATATCTGCTTCCCGGGTTGTCGGCCGGGATTGGATGAGTAGAAGTCATCCAATTTTTCCAGTAACCGTTTTTCTTTGACGGAGTTCCAAACAAAGGTCTCACCCGAAGATTTACGGGGCATTTCCTTAATATAGCGAATAAAAGGGAAAAAAAAAATAAGTGATTTTGAGACACTGGCCGTAACACTCGATATGTTATTTGAAAATATACTAAATACGTCACCGATTGGGAGGTAAAGTTGGCTCAGTATATTTGTATCGACATATTGCACCTGAAGCATGTCAATAACCCGATACAATGTCAGCTGCCATGGCATGAAAAACCGGTAACTACCAATATATATCGGGCTAATGACGCACCAGTCAGATGAAATCTCAGTCCATGATGAGGAAAATGATACATCACAGCCAAACGTAAGGGGAATTTTGAAACAGATACCAACAAAGGCATTAAAAAGGCCTCAAACACCTGAAACGACAGTCAAAAGAAGGAACAAAACCGCATCTACCAACTGCGATATGAACACAAACCATAAACAGCATCTGTGGCCGATTATAACATTTCGAAAGGTGGACATAATATGATTGACAAAGAAACGGGAAAAACCAGATACACTGCACATAAGCTGAGATTTGGACCAGATGCATCAACAATGTGCACAAAGAAACAAAACAAAGCCGACCTATGGTTTAGGTCACGGAAAACAATTATACCATCCAAAAATTGCATCAACCATCTCAAACGACATAAATGAACAAAAAACTAGCAAACAACAGCAACAGAGAAATCAAAACAACCAGGATAGTAACATCAACACAAATGGGGGTGGAGTTCGAGGGTTAACTAAATCAACAAATATTCCTAAGCCGAGAGAAGACCGGCCTTCGAAACACTCGAATCCTTGGACAATGAACAACTAAAGTTAAAGGTTAGGAAAATATACTTGGCTTACGGAGTTCGAGCCAGAGGACGAGTAAACGGTCGATGAAGGCGGATCAGGGCAGGAAGCAATCGGTCGATGAACTGATTTCGTCGCTCGGAAATAGTGGGTAAAACGAAACCGTCGTCGAGATTGCTTCGCGGACCCCAGTCGGCGCCGCATTTGCCACCGGCGGTACCCAAGCCAGGAGTCCGATGTACAGGCACGGCGGGTGCCCAAGACCGACGACTAAAATCGACTATATGCTGAGGTGGAAGACACCCTAGATCCGAAATTAGGGAATTAGGGCCCTCGAAATCGCGGCAGATTTCAGGCGATTCCAACAGCCAAAACTCCGCAATCTTCCGGAGGGCAGAGATGGGGACGTTATTAGGGGTGAAAAGTAGAGAAAAGAACTTGGGGATTATGGAGTTACTGCAATAGCAGGGGTACAGTGAATATATTCGATTCCAACACCCACAGAACCAAGACCTGGCTTCGACAGAGGAGAAAAGACCGAACGCACATGGGAAAGAGAAAGGATAGACGAAGGAGCAGCAGGGGAGAACAGAAACTGGCGACGGGAGAGGGAGATGAGGAACTGTGGGGAACAGAGCTACAGATACGGGAACCCATGAACGAAAACACAGTAATCTTGACTCGGATTACTGTGCAACGGTTCAGTGGAAAGTTTGAGTTGGACTCAAGCCCCAAACGACAATAGTTTTGTTTGAACTCGCAAATGGCAGTTCAAATGGGTCTGCCAAACTCACCCTTAATAATGCAAAATAAAGTTCAAATTTTTTGTCTTTAATTTAAAAAAAAATCTTCGTCTTATGTATATTTCATACTCTTATCACTAAATTATTATTATTTTTTTTTTCAAGTCAAAATAAAAAAAGGTAGAAAAGTCCAAGGCGGTTTATGCTGTTTTTACTTGACATGACACTTCACGAAATGCCAGATGGAAAGAAGAAGTGACTATGGGTTAAAAGAATAATGATAACAATAATAACACCGTGACTAACATTCATAAATTTGGTTTCTTACAAATGGTTAAATGAACTTGGCCATCTTTGTTGAACAAAACTAATTAAATGTATTCAATAAAAGTTGATTTAAAAAAAAAACATTTCTATCTTTATTTATTTTTTGTTGGATTAATCTAAATTAAAATAGTTCCCAAAACATCAAATTTGATGTCTAAAATGCTTTAAAATTGATCCCAATTTATCAACAAAGTTAATCCTTCAGTTAGCTAAAAAACCGGAAAAATAACACCGACTATGCCATGTGTGTTGGGCAATTGAGCTATAGATTATAGAAGATACAAAGACACGAAATACGACAAATGATCCCGTATTGATACCTCGTCTGATTTTAATGCATATAGTTAGGGGAAAAAAAAAAAAGGGATTAACTTTGCCACATCTATTAATACTGCGTTAGATTTTGGACGTTTTAAATGTTAGGGATCAAAGTAAGATGTACTATAAAGATGAAGGACCAAATTTAGGATGTGCATTGTTTTAGGATTAACCTTTATAAGAAAATGGAGATGGTTTGCAGTAATAATACAACTACCAAACTGACAGTTGGGTGACCAGAATCGAGGAAGTACTCAACTACCAAACCAAGTTAGCTAGAAAAGCGAGTTCTTCTTGGTTTTTAGTGGTCGATTTTTAGTTGGTTTTTTTTTTTTTTGTCTCATTGGGCTTGGTAAGTAGACAGTTGCTGACTGGTAATTCGAGAGTTTATTCTCTTTTTTATTTTTTATTTTTATTTTTTTTTTAATGTTTTGTGGTCCTACTAACTAGATCGTTAAATATGGTTAAAAACCAGCCAATATATATTTTAGGGAGAAAGAGCAAAATAATATTTTTGAAGCGAGTGACAGTAAATTGTAGCATAAAATTTTAAATATTATAATAAATAACACAATTAAATTTATGATCATATTATATCAAAAAGAAAAATTTTTTTCCTATTTCCTCTTCTCTTTCTCATAAATATTTTAGAAAATTGAAGGAAATCTAAGAATTTATCAAAATATATACTATAATTTATCAGTTTTTAAAAACCATATTATAAACTTCAAATATATCTATAAAATATCTATTTGTTACAATTTCTCTATATTTTATTCAGAAAAAAAGAACATAATATATTTCAGTTAATATTAAAACAGAATAATTAAATAAATAACATAACAATTAAAAAGAAAAACGTTTGAAGGCAAACAACAATCGAACTAATTTACATACACTTATACCATATATAGAACCTGTGACCTCCTATCCAAACTCCTTCTCTCTGTTAAGCTAGTCCGAACGAAATTTCACACGTCAAATTGACACGTTTTATGCAAGGTGTAGAGTACAAACGGACTACTCAACAAAACAAAAACAAAAACAAACATTTGAATCACTACAATGTACCCATCAAAACAAACGTAAGAATACCAAGCTTAGTTCTAGTACTTTTCGACTCAACAAGCACTTTCTTTTTTTGGCTTCTTTTCTGATAATTATTTGACTCTCCGCTACTTTTAGGAATTTTAGATCTAAAATAAACAATGAACCCTCATTTTAACTCATATTACAAAAATGCATTGTCTTCTTTCCTTTATTCCTGCACCTTACTATGCCTCTAACCTCTTGGTGTTTTTTTTTGGGGTCCAAGTTTTAATGGCACAAGTGTATAGATAATTTACCCCTTTTCCTCAAATTTTCATTCTAAATTTCAACTCTCAACTTTTTTTTACAAACATTTCTCCACGCTTTAAAAAAAAAAAAAAAACCAATACCTCTAGTCTCAACAGCCGAAGCCTCGGAATTGCCAAGAGCCGAGCAATTGAGAATGTGAGCTGGGCCTTGGTCCTTGGAGATTCCAGATGTTCACATAAAAGAAGATTAGATCGGTTTGGTCCGCTTGAGTTTGAGTTTTGAAATTATTTTGATAAAAATTAAGTTGAGTTTTGAAAGTATACATCCGATTAAGAATATAGAGATGATTTATAGTAATACTACAACTACCAAACTGACAATTGGGTGACCAAAATCGAGGAAGTTCTCGACTACCAAACCAAGTTCTTCGTTTTTAGTGGTCGATTTTTAGTTGAGAAAATTAGGGAAAGACCTATGATTTGGACACCCCATATAATTTTGTCATTCGTAAGATTAAAACTGATAATTTTATCGTTTGATATTTATTTGTTTATTTATTTATTCATAGCAAATTTTCAAATTTACCCCTGTTTAAATATAGAACCTTAGACCATCTCCAACCATGCTCTATTTTAGAGTGTTTCACCATTTTAGAGTATGGGAGCCTTTCCAACCCATACTCTAAATGAAACTTCAAATATAGAGTATGAATAGTATACTTCATATTTGAAGTATCACTATTTATACTCTAAATTACTTTTTCTTTTTTTTAATTAAATTTTAAATTAATATTTAGATAAAAATAAAAATTATAAAGTTACCCTTAACTTAATTTTTCTTTCAAAATTACCCATTTTTCTATATGTAAAGTATTTATATGTTTAAATCTTAAGCTATATTTATTTTTTTATACCTTTTTTTAAATATTGAATGTCAGTTTGTTTCTTTTTTTTTTGTGGAATTAAGAAAATAATGTAGTTTTTTTTTCACTCAATATTAAGTTGTTTTTTATAATCGCACTAAATTTATAGTATTTTGGTTATTTGATATAACTTTCTATTTTTAAAGATTATTCTAAAAAATAAAAACAATCAACGGATTAATATGTTAAAAAGATTGTATGGGGACATAATTTGTAAAATATAAAGATTATAGGGAATAAATATAAAATAATATCTAAATGATTATAAAAAAGAATATAAATAGAATATTTCTTTTAGAGTATGATATAGAGTAAATGGGTTGGAGATAAAATAGTATTTGAAGTGACATATACTCTATTTTAGAGTTTCTGTACTCTAAAATAGAATAAATGGGTTGGAGATGGCTTTAGGCTTAGGGTTTCATTTTTCATATTTACTTTCCCTCTCTTCGCGCTCATTCTCTCTCTATATTCCGAGCTTCTTCCTGTTCGATCTCTCTCTATTCTAGGCTTTTCATTTTGATTCAGTTGTTTTGGTGTCGATTTGTGTGTTGGTTTTCCGTTGGAGTTTCGATTCGGTTGTTCTTCTGTTTTTCTGAAAATGGGTACCAAACGTATTGCAATTTCTCCTTCGAAGAGGCGTTCTAAGATCGGTGACTAAAAAAATTTTTTTTTCTGTGTTTTTGTTGTTCTTCATTGTTTTTGGATTTTTGTTTAATTTTATTGTTTTTTTTTTTTTCCCAAACTCATCTATCAAGAAGCAGAAAAAGATTTATTGTGTCGGAGTTTGTTCTCCGAGTAGACGTTCTTCCACGATTGCTGAACGGAATGTTATTCAACAATCTGATTCAGACTTTGAAGAAGAACAATCAAAGAGGCCTGTTCTTACAAGGCTTCCTCTAAAGGTATTATTCAATATTCTTTTGATTGGTAATTTTAAAAATTTTTTTTTTTTGCTGTTCTTAGAATTTTCTGTTTCTTTTTGTTCGTGTATGTGCATTTGTGTGTTTGTGCGCTTGTTTATTTGTGTCTTGTTCGTGTCCGTGTTTTTTTTTTTTTTGTGTGTTTATATTTGTTTTATATTTTTTCCAGGTTGGTTGTTACAAAATGAACCTTGAAAACAGGTTCAAAGCAAAGTTATAAGTTTGTTCTTCTTACGAAGCTATTAACATTATTCGTAAGAAGCTTGCCAGGAGTCGGATTTCTTTGTTCGAGAAAAGTATTTTTGGATGTTTTCTTAAAATTGCCTGAGTTTAAGATTCAGAATCAGATATTACATCATTTGTTATTCCATGAGATTTATCAGGCTAATCAAAGTGAGATGTGATTTAAGTTTCGGGAGTCCAATGTTAGGTTTAGTATTGTTGAGATTTATCAGGCTAATCAAAATGAGATGTGGTTTAAGTTTCAGGAGTCCAATGTTAGGTTTAGTGTTGTTGAGTTTGCATTAATTGCGGGTCTTAAGTGTGTTGGAGAAGTCGATCCCAATTTTTTTGTTGATGGGATAGATTCATCAAATAGGTTGAGGGATTTGTATTTCTCTAGTTTTGGTGAGTCCATTGAGAGAAGTATTTTAGAGGTTATGTTTAGGAATCAGATTTTTTCTTCTGATGATGATACAGTAAAGGTTGCTATGTTCTTCTTGGTGTCCTGTTTCTTTTTGGCTTCCAAGGCAAAAGATTAGCGCATTAGTACGGACCTTTTGAAGGTTATTGACAGTGGTCGTGTTGAAGATTTTGCTTGGGGTAAGCTTGCTTTTGATTTCTTGCTTACTCAGATGAAGTCTGCTGCCAATACCCTATATAGTAGGGATTCTAAGATTGAAGGTGTTACTGGTCTTGCGCTTCGTGGTGAGAAGGACTGGGGTTTTGAATCCTACAAGTTCGGTGGCTTGGCTTATGCTTTACAAGTATGTGCATACGAGTGTATTCCTGATGTTGCTCATATTTCTGCAAAGAAATCAAAAGGGTTGGTTTTCCCTAGGATGGCAAAGGTGGCAGGTTCTTCCACATAGGATTATGTTCTCAGCTGTGGAAGTTGTTTTATACCAAAGTGCAGAGGTTAATCTCTAATTGTTATTTCTTTTCTTTTCTTTTAATAGGCTTATTTGTTTTTACTTAATCATGTTGTTTCTTGTAAACGCCTTCATGCTCACATGATGAAGCCCACAGCTGAGGAGTTGCTTAAGGAATATATAACTTGTTTGGATTCACAATTTTCACGGATTGATGATCATAGTTCTTTTGCTGGGGAGGGTGCCGCTCAGGAACAACCAAAAGAGTCTTTTGCTCCTTTTATTGTAAGTTTCATTCTCTTGTTGTTGTTGTTGTTGTTGTTGTTGTTTATTTATTTATTTATTTTATTTTTTTATAATTTAATTAAACCCTGTGTGTTTAGAATATATTCTAGTTGAATTCTGATGTAATTCGTTATTTGAATTATGATGTAATTCGTTATTTGAATTCTGATGGAATTCATTATTTGAATTCTGATGTAATCTGTTTTTTGGATTCTTTTAGAATGCTATATATGGATTCTTTTTTTTTTTTTTAAATTATTATTATTATTTTTTTTTCAGGATGTAGTGGATGACAGTGGGCATGACAGGTCCCAATCTTTACATCGTAGATTGGAATCTGTTGAGAACAAGCTTGATTTGTTGCTCGATGAGTTTTCCAAATTCAAACAAGATGTTTATCAACATATTTTAGGTTTATCTGATTCTTTCACAAGATTTGCTCAAAAGTTGGGCAGATCTAATGATGACAAGGATATGCCTGAAACTGTTGGTGAAAAGAAGCATCCAGAGACAACTTTCCGTGATTGTGTTTCAGGCAGTTCAAGTGGTTATCAAGTTAATGATCCGTTTATGGATGATTGACTAGATTCTGTCGTTCAGAAATGTGTGGAAGATGCTGTGAGTATTGCTAAATTAGCAATTTGGTTTTGTCAAATGTTATTATAAATTTTTTTAATGATGTTGTATTAGTAGGTTTGCTGTTCCATAAGTGTCTTTCTGATGTTGCTGCCAAGTAGAAAGAACAGAAAAAAGGAGGGTGTTCCATTGAGGTTAGATTTTACACTTTCTTTTCTGTCTTGTGTGTTTTGTTTTTGTTCTGTTTGCTTTTGTGGTGATGGAATATTTGTTTTTGTATCTTTTAAAAGGATTGTGAGCTGTGAGTTCTGATGATGATGCTGAGTTAGATTTGGGGGTTGATTAATTACCTTCAAAGGTATTGTGTTCATCTTTTTTTGTTTTTTCCGTTGGCAATAAATTTTTCTGATTCTTAATGGCTTTTTATTTTCCTTTTTTGTTTTTTGGGGTTAAAGGATGATGCTGCAGATTTTGTTGAGGATAGCACTCCTTGTAACCAAAGGATTGTGGTTTATGACTAGGATTTTGTATCATCCCAACTGGAGAAGTTTAAGAAACATAATATTGACAGCTTTGATGATGTAGTTCCGAGAGTCTGTCCTTTCTCTTTCAATGTGACAGATATGCCTTTAGAAGCTGATAAAGAAAGGTTATACAGTTGGCACCATAATGGATATCGTGCTAGAAATAGGTATGGATTTTGTTTTGTCACCTTTTCTGAACATTTTTATTTGGGTTTGTTGTGATTTAGTTTTTTACTTTTTATTTTTTTCCCCTTTTTGCTTATTGATTTTGCAGGAAAAAGAAATGGATTGGTAACAAGGATGTTCTCAATCCACCATTTGACTTCAAGGTTGACTATGTGGATTCCAAGTATTGGTTCCATGACTTACTTTGTTCTGATAAATGCCTTACCGATTCTCTAAGTTTTTCTGTTTATGTTTTGGCAGAATTTTTTTTCGATTCACATAGAATCCTATATGCATTCTAATTGAATACTAGTTGCTTTCTTTCTGATGGAATTCGTTATTTGATTTCTTTCAGAATTCAAATATTCTATTATTTGAATATGATACTTAATATGCTATATTGAATACCAGTTGCATTCTTTTTGTTCATGCATTCTAATTGAATACTAGTTGCATTCTAGTTGAATATATTTTTTGTTAATTTTTTTATTTTCTGGTTTTTTTGTTTTTTGTTATTGTTGGGTAATTTTTTTGTTTTGTGACTATTGGTTTTGTCATTGCAGCATTTGAATGTTGCTTTTTATTTTCTGAGGGATGCTATCCACTTGATGAATTCTTAAGTTGTTTGCTGTGGATGCTGTCTTTGACACATACATCAGGGACCTTTGGTTGTATCATAAGAAGGAGTACAAAGACAAATGGGAGACGTTTGATTTTTCAAAACATGCTTTGTTGTAAGAATATGCATTGGGTACTCGAATGTTTTGCAGTTGGAGCTTCAAGGATGCCGACATTTTGTTAATTCCTATGTTCATGCGTAAAGCAAAGCATTGGGTTCTTGGTTATGTGGAATGTAAGTATATGACTTTGTCAATTTACAACTCGTTTGCCAGTCACACGTATGAGGAGGAGTTGAAGGATCTTGCTAATAGAATGGCGACAATACTTCCACATTTGCTTCAATCAGTCGGGTTTTTTGATGAACGGCCTTCAAATTATTTTGACAGTCAGTTAAAGCTATTGGCACCCATGGAGACTATGTTTCCAGCACACCCCAACAGCGCAACGGGTTAATTTCTGTCTATTTATTTATTTATTTATTTTTCAACTCTATTACAGTATTTTATTCTAGCAGAATTCCTTATGCATTCAGATTGAATACTTTTCCTGATACCTTTTTTTTTTTTTTTTGGTACCGACTGCGGCATGCATGTGATAATTTCAGCTCTATGTCTGATGCGTGATTTGGGTTTCAAATGCATGGAGGAAATAACTATGGATTTGTTTTGGGAGAAGATTGCCATTGAGTTGTATAATCATCATTTGCAAAAAGACAGATTGTTTTACGAAAGTGACGATGATAGAGGTGTGCGGATGCAATGAGTTAACTTTGTTCGATATGAGGACTGCATTGAGTTGTGATTTCTGTTTTTGGTTGTTGGACATCTTTTTAATGTATAGCTTTTTGATCAGTTCTAGATGACAATTGATCAATTTTTTATCAGGTTTTTTCTTTTTGATATTATGTAAGAATACAAAATGGATTCTTATTGTATATCTTTTATAAATGTATATATATCCTTTTGATTTTGTATATTTTTTTTTTTTACTATCTTATAACACAAATATATCCTTTATTTTTTTAGTTACGTTCTTTTTGTTACTGAATTTGCATGTTTGTCCATTCTTTGTTGTATAATGTTAGTAAATTAAAAAATATCAGAGTTTGAAGCGTTGGCCTGCAAAAAACATGTTCCATATAAATACAAGCTTTGTCAGTATATTCTCTATGAATTCGGGCAGAATGCTATTTGCATTCTGGTCGAATTCTCTATGAATTCATCCAGAATGCTATTTGCATTCTGACAGAATTTGAATTTGGAACAAGTTATTCAGACTCTGCAGCAAGTTATTCAGATAAATTTTTTTTTTTTTTTGAGTTCCTGTGTTTTTGTAAAGTGTTCGAGTGAAAGAGACATCAATAATCAATATATATGAATTGAAGAAAAAAAAAATATTTTGTTATATTAATTCAACATTAAGAACAATTTGTATATTGAATTCCACAGTAAAAACAAATCATCAATTGTCTTTTGTCCTATCATTCTTTGTTGTTTTCATTTTTAGTATTGCTCATGCACCTTTGAAGTTAAATTTATATGTTTGGCGGTTGTGTCCGTATCTTCCGCATCTTGAACATTTTTTCTTGATGACTCTCTCTCCTCGTGACGGTATTCTTGTAGTTCTCGGTCTTCCGGTTGGATTCTTCGGCGAAGGTGGATCTACATGCAGTCCTTGCAATTCATCTGGCAACTCCCATGTTGATTCCAAGTGGGTATACAGTAGCAGCATAAGTTTCCTTGAAAGCCTCTGTTGTGTAATAGCAAGAGCAATATGCATAAACTCCCATATGAAGCTTTTTGCTTGCTGCTAATGCATGGATGTATGGTAGTTAGTCATGGTTGAATTCAAAGCATGTGCAAGTCTTCTCTTTCATGTTAACGATCCATTATACTATGATTTCGTAATCTTTATAACAATTTTCGATTGTCCATTCTCCGTTGTAGTACAAAAAGATGTTTAGCAGTTTCATCTGTTGAGAATTAAATGGAAAGAAAAAGAAAATCAGTGGAGTTACAAACATCGTCTCGACCCAGGGAGTATATGTCCTTATCAGATGGGGCAGTAATGCCTTCAACTGAAGAGCGCACACCTGAATTGATACGAAATCGGTCGTCTTGGTTGTACTTTCAAAGAGTGATGCAAATGGTCTTGCGGCCACCTTTATCAACTTAGAGAGAGTGAATCAAGATAGATACAATTTAACAATCCGATCAGACCTTTCAACATCATTGCCAAATATAATCTTTCTATGAAAAGCTGGAATGATTCGCGGGATCTCTGATCCAGTTAGGAATATTAAAACCAAGTGTCTGCCACCTTAAGAAGTTAAGAAAATATTATCGGATTAGTTTTCTTGCTGTTCTTGAGCCAATGATTAATTTTTTTAAACAAGATCGGCAGGAAATTGAAGCTTGCTAATGTTAAAAAAAGATGGTCGTAGATCAGATGGGAGCATATAAAAGTGGACTGGTCGGCTCATTCTTTGTGTTCGTACATTTATTCATTACTGCAATACAAATAATACCTCCACTATACTAGTGATGGAGAGGATTCGTGTCGGATGGAACAAGGCGTTTTGAATCATATACTATTGTTGCTGGAATGAAATGCGGCCTCAGAATAGAATTATGCTGCTTGCTGGGCCCTGATGGTGGAACTGATATTTTTGGGGGGAAGAAAGCGGTCCCCTTTTCCTTACAGAATCTATTATACTCTGATAAAATATAATTTAAATTTTGACAGAATGCAATACGGATTCTTACAGAATGTCATGTAGATTCCAACAGAATCCATATAACGCATCAAACACACTTCAAGTTACTAGTATGTAGACATAAATCTGATTGAGAAACAGATTTTGTCTATCTGCAAATAACCAAACAAAACAAATGAAATAAATCAATTAGTTTTTTTTTTTTTTTTTAATGTAGAAAATCATAGTGCATCAAAAACCTAAATCTAATTTAGAAACCATACAAAATTTTTCAGAATCACTGTAGTTCATCAATATATATTCAAATAATTAATATGTAGTTCATCAGAATCACTATAGGTTCGTTTGATGTTTAGATTGAGTTTGAGATAAAATGAAAATTTTTAATTTGAGTTTATTAATTTTTTAAAAATTAGTTATAAATTTTATTGACTTTTCAGAAAAAAAAATAAAAATTAAGATGAAAAAGTACAATTTAATTAAAATTAAACCTAAATGTCTTTATCTGCACGCTAACCAAACAGAAAAATACGAAGCATGCAAACTAATGAAATAACTAAATTGGCTGTCGGTTATCGCTGCGGGTGTTTCGTGGTGGATCGCCGGAGCTTGGATTGCCGGAGTTTCGTGCTGTTTCGCTAGATCTAGAGAGAGAAAGCTCGGTGGTTGTCTATAGAGTAAGAGGTCGATCGGTTGTTTAGAGAAAGAGAGAGCTTGATTGCGTTGTTTAGATAGAGAGAGAGAGCTTCGTCGCTGTGTTTACAGTGAGAGAGAGACCAGATCTGGCTTTTTAGAGAGAGAGAGAGAGAGAGCTTAATCGGGAAACTAGAGAGAGTCCCAGTGAGGGGGAGAGTCTGTTATGAAGATTCAAGGGTAGTTTAGGAATTAAATTTTATTTTTCATTTAATTTTTTTTTCAAAATTATCAGATGGTCAACTTCCCATGGCATTTGTCTACTTCTCCCTTTTTAGTTCGTTTTCAGTCTCATTGGGCTTGGTAAGTAGACAGTTTCTGCCAGGTAATTCGAGAGTTTATTATTTCTTTCTTATTATTATTATTATTTTTAATGTTTTGTGGTCCTACTAACTGGATCCTTAAAGATGGCTATAAACCAGCCAATTAATATATATTTTATTCAGAAAAAAAGAACATACTATATTTCAATTAATATTAAAACAGCATAATTAAATAAATAACATAACATATAATTTATAATAACAATAATTTAAACCTAAAAACACTCTCTCCTTCTCTTTCTCTCTCTCTAAATAAGAAAAAAAAATTGTAATGTTTGGCCGGAGTTTTAGCGCTGCCTCCGAGTGTGTTGCCAGGCTTCCGACCTTGAAGTTCAGCTCTCGAACTCGTCTCAACGTCGACTTTCTAGTGATGGTGGCTATGTCTGGAGCCGCGCATCCGTTGGGGCGGATGTAACGGGTCTTGGAAGTGGGTTATCCTTCTGGGGTAGCTCCACTCGGATCTGGTTTCCGTTTGACGGCCGATGGCTTGTTACGGTGTATTTTTCTTTTGTTTTATTGTAATAAGTGCTTTGATGTTTTTGCTCCTTTTGTGTGTTTTTTATTTATTTATTCTGGTATTTTTGCTTTGGTAATAATGGAGGCGATATTCTCCGCTTATGTCTCGTATTCGTTTGTTATCGGATGACGTGGTGTGAGTGCCCCTGATATGTGGGGATTAGTCTCGGTTGACTGTGTTAGTCCATCAATTGTTTTGGTGTTTTTAACGAACAACGGTTAAGCTTGAAGTTTATGTGCTGAGTGGGGTTTTCTTCATTTTAGTCTCGGTATATTTATTCACCCCTATGCTATTTTGATTTTTACTGGTGAATCCAGTCTTTGATTCGGGGTCGAATTCTTTTATATTTGGGGTCATTTGTGTCTTACGTATTTTGTTTCTTATTTTCAAAATAAATAAATAAATAATATAACATAAAATAACAATTAAAAAGAAAAACATTCAAAGGAAAACAACAATCGAACTACTTTACACACAATCACAATCTCATTATTTATTTTTCTGCCTCATTTCCGAACTACACGCATATGTCAGATATTGAACATGTGACTTCCTATCCAAACTCCTTCTCTTTATTAAGCTGGTCTCAATGGATGTGAAACATCGTAAAAAAACTTACTAAGCATAAGGTGTAGAGTACAAACTAACTAACCAACAAAAAAACAAAAACAAACATTTGAATCACTACAATTTATCCATCAAAACAAACGTAAGAATACCAAGCTTAGTTCTAGTACTTTTCGTTTCAACAAGCAATTTTTTTTTTTGGGCCCCTTTTCTGATATTTATTTGACTCTCCCCCACTTTTAGAAATTGTAGATCTAAAATTAACAATGAACCCTCATTTTATCGCATATTACCAAAATGCATTATCTTCTTCCCTCTATTCCTACACCTCACTATAACTCTAACCTCTCGGTGATTTTTTTTTTTTTTGGGGTCCAAGTTTTAATGGCACGATTGTATAGATAATTTTCCCCTTTTACTCAAATTTTCATTCTAAATTTCAAATTTTAACTCTTTTTTTTTTTTGGCAAATTAATGGAGTTACTAATCTAATACCCATTTCTCTCAAAAAACAAAAAAACAAAAACAAAAAAAAAAAAACAAAAAAAAAACCTCTAGTCACTACAACGAAAGCCCCAAAATGGCCAAGAGCCCAGCAATTCAAGAATGTGAGCTGGGCCTTGGTCCATGGAGATTCTAGATGTTCGAACATAAAAAAGATTATGCGAACATTAAAAAAGATTCTAGATGTTCGCATAAAAAAAAGATTATGCCAACATAAAAAAGATTATGCGAACATAAAAAAAGATTCTAGATGGTCGCATAAAAAAAAGATTATGCCTCCTCCGCTTAAGTCGGAATTTTAGAGTTATATTGATTTTAATTAAGTTGAGTTTTAAAATTATACATTTAATTAAAAATGACCATTTTGAGTTACTTAGTGTAAAAATTAAAAATGTATTCGGAGAAAAATATCAACGTGAATCTTATTTCGTTGTTCTCGAAATTTTATGTAATTTTAAAATAAATTGTTTTGACTTGTAATAATAAAATTATAAACTTTTAAAATTTGAGTTTTTAAGTTGGAGTTGAAGATGATATTCGTGAAATTGAGTTTACTTTTAAAGAAAAAAAGCAAAAAGATACCAGATAATTAGAATTATTTTGTTAAAAGCGAACCAACCAATCACGTGCTAAATTGATGTGCCAAAACGGAAGATTGCAAAAGATGAAGGTATTCTTCCACCAACCAAAGAATTTAGAGTTCTGTTTTCTATCTTTGATTTCGGATTAATATCCATTAGAAAAAGTGGTTAAATGTCCAGATTGTATGCTAATCTTAGAGTAGCCGTGTGCAATTGATGATATGGTCTCCGGCGAGCAATGACAGTGTCACAAGCTCAGGTGGGGAGTTGGGGTGAGACAGATCTAGGCTTTGGGGAGGGAGGGTTGCAACCGAGATCTACGATATGGGGGAGTTGCTGTGAGGGGAAGGGATGTCGTTAGCCATCGGGGTTGCTATTGCCGGAGGAGTGGGTTGTCTATGTGTTTAGGGCTCATCTTAGAGATGTTTGAAGACGGGGTTTTGGAGTTGGGTTTGAAATGTGTGTTTGGGGGGAAGACTATTGGAAAAGTTCTGTGATATAAAATATAGTGTAAAAATTTAAAATATGTTCAGAAAAAAAATATGTAAAATGAATATTATCTTATTCATCTTATTCTTGTGAGTATTTTGACACTAGAATTATCTCATTTCGAATTGAAATGAAAAAATTATGTACTTTTAAAGTTTGAATTTTTTTAAAAATGAAAAAAAAGAAAAAAATTTGATATATAGTTGAAAGTTTTGAATCTACATATGATATTTTACCATTTGACAGGCCCTTATATCTTTTAGATCAAAGTTTTTTTTTTCTAATTTTTAATTTTAATTTTAATTTATTTTTAATTTTTTGCATTTTGAAAAGAGAAACAACTTTTAATTTGTGTTGTTACTAAAATACCCCTTTTAATTTTGAATAAGGGGAATATTCCGTCAATTGAATTAATATAAGGGTAAAATTTATTAAAGTGTAAAGTTTAAAAGAAATGAATGTTACAAAATAAAATTTGAGTGACATTTTTCTTTTGACAAAACTCAAAGTTAATGAGAGAGAATATTTAATTTGCCCTATTTAAAAAATTAAAACAAAACAGGAAAAAAAATTAAAAAAAGAAATCTTGCGCTCCAATGCACCGATCCTTTTCAAAATCAATGCAAATATGACACCTCATAATAACGTGTCACCTAAGCAATCCAACGTTTTTTTGACAAATATTTAGAAAATAAGGGTCCGTTTGGTGAAACGATTTGAGTTGGAAATTTTAAGTTTAAATAGTAATTTTTGTTGATTTTTCAGAAAAGAT
Organism: Ficus hirta; assembly: GCA_038430175.1. Lineage (NCBI taxonomy): Eukaryota > Viridiplantae > Streptophyta > Magnoliopsida > Rosales > Moraceae > Ficus > Ficus hirta. Next base: position 9,784,390 of record CM076593.1, on the reverse strand, counting down.
AAAAAACTTTTTCAGAAAAGACAAAAAACTTTTTTAGAAAAAGACAAAAAACTGATATGAAAATTTTAGTTTGAAATGGGAAACCAAACGAACCCTAAATTTTAAGCAGAAATTGTATAGAATAATAAATTTGGACTTGCAAAACAATATTAATTAATTTGGGGGACTCCTAAAACCTCCAGCCACCGACGCCAAAGTTTCTTCGGATATCCCGACGTCCTCAGTCTCCGGTGAACAATGTCCACCGCTGCCCCCACGCTTCTCGGTCCACTCGCCGCCAGAATTCCGACCACAAAACCCGCCGACGTCGGAACACCGGCAAGCGAAGCTCTCGTCCAACACACCTCCGCGGATTCCGCCGTCTCTCTATCGCCCGATCTCGACCTCACCGGAAAACCACCGAAGTGTCTCACCGAAAATTTCTCTCCGACGTTCCTCTCCACCGGAAACCCGTGCTTGGACTTCTTCTTCCACGTCGTCCCCGACACCCCGCCCGGCGATCTGATCCAACGGCTGCGATTGGCCTGGGCCCACTACCCCTCGACGGCGCTGAAGCTGGTATGCAATCTCCGAGGTGTGAGAGGCACCGGAAAGTCCGACAGGGAAGGGTTCTACACGGCGGTGCTTTGGCTCCACCAAAACCACCCCAAAACCCTGGCTCTCAACGCCAGGGCCTTCGCCGATTTTGGGTACCTCAAGGACTTGCCGGAGGTCCTCTTCCGCCTCGTCGAAGGACCCGAAGCCCGAAAGCTTGCGAAAGAGGAGTGGAGGGATCGGAAGAGAAGGAAATTGAAGGTTCCGAATTTAAACAACAAGGAAGAGGCAAGGGCTTTGAGGAAAGAGAGAGAATTGAGCAAGGCAAGAAAGGCTTTGGAAAGGTATGAGGGTGATTCCAATTATAGTTTTCTGTTTAATTCGGTTTCCGATGTTTTCGCCGATATGTTGAAATCCGATATGCAGTTTTTGAGTTGTGGAGAATTTCATAAGATTAGTTTAGCTTCAAAGTGGTGTCCTTCAATTGATTCTTCGTATGATAAGTGTACCTTAATTTTCGAGGGGATTGCTAGGAGGGTTTTTCCCCGAGAGTCGAATTCGGAGTTCGATGGCCTCGAGGAGGCTCATTATGTTTATAGGATTAGAGATAGGTTGAGGAAGGAAGTTTTAGTGCCGCTTCACAAGGCATTGGAATTGCCTGAGGTTTACATGAGTGCTAATCAATGGGGAGTTTTGCCTTACAATAGGGTCGCCTCCGTGGCGATGAAGAACTATAAGAACTTGTTCTCGAAGCATGATAGGGATCGGTTCGGAGAGTATCTTGAGAATGTGAAGAGTGGCAAGGCGAAGATTGCTGCTGGGGCTTTGCTTCCTCATGAGATCATTAGGTCATTGAATGATGAAGATGAAGGGAAAGTTGCGGAGTTGCAATGGCAGAGAATGGTTGAAGATGTTGCCAAGAAAGGCAAGTTGACTAACTGTATTGCGGTTTGTGATGTGTCGGGAAGTATGGAAGGTGTACCAATGGAGGTGTCAGTGGCTCTTGGGTTATTGGTTTCGGAGCTTAGTGAAGAGCCTTGGAAGGGTAAGGTCATTACGTTTAGCGAAAATCCGGAGATTCATGTGATTGAAGGAGACACACTTTTGTCCAAAACCGAGTTTGTGAGGAGGATGGAGTGGGGTATGAACACCGATTTTCAGAAAGTTTTTGATCAGATTTTGGCAACAGCTGTAGAAGGGAAGCTGAGTGAGGATCAGTTGATTAAGAGGGTGTTCGTGTTCAGTGACATGGAATTTGATGATGCTTGTTGTTTTGAGATGAGGGAGTCCGATAAGGATGACAGGGAGTTTGATGAGGACGAGATGGAGTCTGATGAGGATGAGAAGGAGTTCAATAAGCCGAGGAGGAGTTGGGAAACTGATTATGAAGTCATACAGAGGAAATTTAGAGAGAAAGGGTACAACAAGGTGCCAGAGATTGTGTTTTGGAACCTTCGGAATTCATCTTCCACTCCGGTGGTAGCTAGACAAGCCGGAGTTGCTCTTGTGAGCGGGTTTTCGAAGAATCTGTTGAGTCTTTTCTTGGAGGAAGGTGGGATTGTGAACCCTGAAGATGTAATGGCATTAGCTATTTCTGGACAAGAGTACAAGAAACTAGTAGTGTATGATTGAAATGGAGAAACTCACACGAATATGCATAGTTAAAACTTTAATGAAGCTTGCTGTTTATTTTGTATGTAATTATGTATATATCAACAGCCTTAAAGGATTTTGTTCTGAATTTTCAGTAGTTTTGTATTGACGGTTAATTTGCTATTTGTTCTTTTTGCATGAGTGTTTAATTCCTTCATATGGTCATATAATAGTATGCTAAATGTGATAGAGAACTTAGATTTATTATCTTCCATGTCTCATCCTATTGAATTAGACTTGTTGTATGTTTGTTCAATACTCTTGATAAGTGTATGATTCATTATATAGTTTTAGCTTCCATTTGGACCGTCGGTTGGAGTTGAAATTTTTAAGTTGGAGTTGGTTGACTTTTCAAAAACTAATTATAATTTTTATTCGTTTCATAAAAAAGACAAAAATCTAATCGAAAAAGTACAATTTAGTTGGGGTTAAACCTGTAAACCAACTAAAGTGTTTTTAGTAGAGATGTTAATTGGACCGGACTGCCTAGCAAGTACAATGGCATGGCATGAAAAATTATGAGCCCGGTGCGAGATGGGGTTACATTGGGCCGGATGACGGGAATGAGCAACAGCGAAATGAAAAGATGAGGTCCTTTGGGCACCCCACATTTAGAAAGAAGGGGGTTTTGAGCCGTAGCTTTCCTCGTTCCCCCTTCGTCGGGTGGTGCTTGTGTGATGGGTGTGCCACTAGAAATCAGGCTTGAAGCTCTCGCCTTACTAATAAGCAGAGAGCTAGAGTTCTTTCTTTTATTACTTGGGAACCATGAAGCATAACACAAGGTGGTGGATCATGCCGAGCTTATAGTTTTAAGGAAAATTATAGCAAATAACATCTTTACAAAAATAATTAAAATAAATAACATTTATACAAAAATAATTGAAGTAAAGAACAAGATTCTAAAATATTCTAGTTTTAGGTACGTAGATCTAAGTTGATATGGGTGAAGATTGCATGGACATTACTTAAGCACGGCATGGCCTGTTGAGCTCAATGGCCAATATAAAGAATACATTGTTCTTGTATTGTTTTATTTTTTTATGTTAATGATACTTTTCTACATAGTTAACAAAATTAGACACCTACATAAATGTTGTTAATTAATTTGACGTAAAAAAAAAAAAATGATAGGTTCAATTAGTTCCCTTTCATTTTGAGAATCTCGATCATTAATACAGATCACACCCACAAAATCACAAATTAAAAAGAGAAAAGAAAGAAATAAGTATGGCTCTAGAAACTTGAAAATTCTTCAATTTACTTTAAATTGTTGAGATTAAAAAAAAAAAAATCAAAATCATTGTGACACAAATGTAGGTGATTACGTAACATTATTTTTCTCATCTTAAGAAGATAAAATTTTTGCTTGGATCGCCTTGGACCAACTATATTTGATATTATTTAAAAGGTTTTTTTATAATATTTTTTCTCGTAAAATTTTGATTTATTATTTTAAGCTTTGTAAACCTGATGATTCAAACGGATCAGAAAAAGAAAAATGAAAACAGACATTTGCCTCTCTCTTTTCGTCGTCATTTGTACGTCCAGTGATGCTTGATGATGAAGTGGGGAAATCTGGGCTTAAAGGAGATCATCCAGTGCAGGAAGAAGTACATTACTCCTGGTGTAAGTGGGTCGTCTAGCTTTTGGGATTCATTTACCACCATTGGATCAATCCCCATACAAAGGTGGACAAAAGTCGCATGCACCATCAAAGAAGCTCCGAAAACAAAATAATCAAAATCAACAAACATAACACGACGCTTATTAAACATAACAATGTCATTAAAATAATGTAGGGTATCTAAATTTTTTTAATATTACACCCTTAAAAGATTAGGTTAAAAAGTGTTCTATTGGTCTCTGAATTTATAAGTAAGTGAGAGTCCCTAAACGTCTTCTTCTTTTTTTTTAATCCCTGAACTCTTAAGAATGTGATAGTTGGTCCTTAATCTATTTTTTTTTTAGTTAAAATATTCCTGAACTATTAAAAAATGTGTGTTTTGGTCCTAATGTTAAATTTTAAACAAAGGGTACGTCGGTGACATGACAACGATGAGAGAAGTTATCTCAGCTCGTGGAGTACGATGATAGACATATGTTTTTAGACAAAAGTACTATATTATAAAAAAAAAAAAAAAAAGAAGCATAAGATCAAAACAATCGCCAACCAAAAATAATCTTTATAAGTAAAAGTGAGAAAAAAAAAACAAAGCCGAGGCGGCGACCTCCCCCATCATTGTCACGCTACTGTTGTACCCCCACCCTTCGCCCAAAATTGGACCAAAACACATACTTCTTAAGAGTTCATGGGTATTTTAACCAAAATAAATAGATTAAGTACCAAACTACTCTTACCTACTTAAGGATTTTGTGAATTTTTTTTATTAAAAAAAGTTTGAAAATCAAACTCTCACCTACTTAAGAGTTTATGGACCAACTAAATAATTTACCCACAAAATTAATATTACACTAAGTAAATATCATTTTGTTTTTATATTACCTTAACAAGATAATCTATCATGATAATCTTAGACAAATTCATAAATGTACAGGGAACGTTGATATTGTCATCTCGAAATTGACTATTGAGGATCCGAATATCTACGTTGATGAATATTAACGCAACCAAAGAAAATCAAAAATTTCGGCTCTAGTCAATATGTTTCCCCTATTATATATACATTTATGTATTTTTTAATGCAAATATATATGAAAATATATGCACACACATATTTGATTTGTGGCTTTAGGAGGCTAGGAGTCAAGCAACAAAGACTTTTACTGCCCCTTTAATACCTAATTTTTAGTTTAGAGTAATTGATCAAAATAGACTCTGAACTCTTTTGAAGATGACGGTTTGGTCCCTATTTTTTTTATTTTTTTGTTTTTGACCGAGAAACCCTTAAACTCTTAAAAAATTGATAATTATAATCCTTTCCATCCATAACCGTTAAGTTTTTAACGGAATGAGTAATGTGCAATGCATGTGATCTAATTTGTAAGTGTATTTTAGTAATTTAACAATAATAAATTTAACAATCATAAAAAAAATCATTTTCTCTCTCCTTCCTCTCCCTCTCTCTATCTCTCCCTCCATTTCTCTCTCTCTCTCTCTCTCTCCATTTCTCAAGGGCCGCAACGGAAAAGAAGGGTGGGGGGGGGGGGGGGGGGGCGGCGAAACCAACATCACGCATGGGAGGGGGGTCCAAAACCCATATCGCGACCCCGGGGGGGGGGGGGGAGGGGGGGAGGAGGGAGGGAGGGAGACGACCTCCAGCTCCATCATTGTTATTGAGTCTGTGTGGGAGGGAGGGAGGGAGGGGAGGGGAAAGAGAAAGAGAGAGCCAGGGGGAGGGGTTCCTTTTTTTTTTTTTTTTTTCCCTAATGTTATTATATGAATAAGGGTATTTTCCTTCAAAAAGCATAAAACGTGCATCTCATGTGATCATTCAGTGAGTTTTTTAACTGAACTAGACGGAAAAGACTGGAATGACCAAAAAATAGAAGTTTAGGGTTATCTCAATCAAGGAAAAATAAAAAGAACAGGAACCAAATCGTCACCTTTAAAAGAGTTCAGGGACTATTTAAGCCAATTATTTTGTAGTTTATTACGTTAAACTAACAAGACAAGAATCGTCTTAAAGCAAGCTACATACAAATAATGTTGAATTTAAGGTAGAAAGTAGAGTTCTTTAGCAAAAAAAGTAGAGAGTATTTCAAAAACCAGAGGAGTCTAGGTGGTAGAAAGTAGAGCTCTTTAGGGATTAAAAAAATAGAGAAAAAATTTCAAAAAACAAGCTACATACAAGACAAGAATCGTCTAAAAGCAAGCTACGTGCAGATAATGTTGAATTTAAGGTAGAGAGTAGAGTTCTTTAGCCAAAAAGAAGAGAAAAAAAAAAAGTAGAGAGAGTATTTCAAAAGGCAGAGTCTAGGTGGTAGAAAGTAGAGTTCTTTAGGGATAACAAAAATAGAGAAAGCAGAGGAATCTAAGTACGAAATTATTCATGATTTAAAAGAATTTAAAGACATGCATATAATCACAATATTAACCGTGGATAGTTCTCGGAAATCCTCATGATTGTGGAGTTTGTTAGGCGAGTTTTACCCATCAATGCATACATATATATTTTTTAATATTACATGCAGGCTTTAACTACAATTGACTCATCTTATAAGAAAAAATTGTAACTGACTTGGTGTTATAAAAAAAAAAAAAACATAGAAAAAATTACTTAAATAATAACTTTTTTTTCCTCATCTATTAATCAACATGACACAAATTAACTCCCCTTTCTTGACCAGTATGACACAAACTTTAGTTTTATTAATGTTTGATATGTATTATATTGGTCTAATATCAAATTTTGTGTCATGTTGGTATAATAGTTCTTAAATTTGTGTTATGCAAGTGCTTTCCCTTTAAACATACTATAATTTCAAGGGATAAGGCTAACAAAGCTTATGTTCGATAAGAAAGAAAGAAAGTATGATGAAAATAAAATATGGAGGTGATAGAAAATAAAAACGATGGAAAAGAAATTATTTTTCCATTGGTACGAGAGAAAGAAAGAAAAATAATTTACCTTTACTTGTTGGGTATTAGAAGTTAAAAGGGGGAAAAGATAAAATCTTTTACACGCAAATTACTTTTTTACCTACTAATAGTGTGTATAAATTATAGAATATAAAATATTAAAATAAGTTAAAAGGGAAAAATTGCACTTTATAATCAAGTACATATACAATATTTTTTCCTTCTCACAATCCGCCCATATTTGAAAAGATAAAATACGGTGGGCCATTTTTTGTTTCTACAATTTTCTTTCCTTGTACCAAACAAATCTCAAAGAGAATTTTCCCTTATCTTTTCTTTCCATCCTTTTCTTTCTTTTCAATAATCCATCATACCAAACAAGCAAAGGTCTGTCGGGTTGCAGCCTCTCATTCCTTGTAACTTTATTATTATTATTATTGTTTTCGAAACATGCAAAAACTTATTTAAAATAGAAGAAAAAGCTCTTACAAAGTCCTCGTAGTCCCAGAGTAGAGCCTTTTAAATTGTGATTTTATCGCTATCTTTTATTATTTAACCCACTTTCCATCCTAATTCTTTTAATCTCAAATTTTATTCAAAATGTATTAAAATTTTCATTTACACCCTTAGATTGTTTGAATCATCCATTCAATTTGGATTTTTTACACTTAACTGCAATGTGTGTTTGGTTGGTAGTGAAACATTTAAGTGGTTTCACTATTTATAACAATTTAACTCAAATTCAAATATAAATTTTCACTTCTTACAAATTTGTATACAAACACTTATTATTTTTTTTTTCCACATTTACACTATTCGAATGTTACTTTTTAACAAAACTATCCAATCATACATTCAATTTAAATGCACAATTCAAATTCTAAATGCAATGTGTATTTGGTGGGTGGCGAAACATCAAGTTGTTTCACTAATATTTATAACAATTTAGCTCGAATCCTAATCTAAATTTTTACTTTTTAGAAATTGACACTGCAGTTACATTTCTACCTTTTTACATCATTCAAATGCTACCTCAGCAAAACCATCCAAACACACATTCATTTTAAACACACAATTCAGATTCTAGGGTTAGATTTATACACTCCATTTGAATGTAATATTCTAATTACAAATAAAAATTCATATTATGATCCAAATGGACACTTTAGGTTTCATTAACTCAAGCCGGAACAAATTTTCTAGCTTCATCCTTGATAATTTTTTATTTGTATGTTGTTATAATTTTCTGATCTTTACAAGCCTGAAGTGATTTCCGTTGAGTTGTTTTTAAAGTTACATCTCGTAGATATGTAATTCCATTCATGAAAGAAAAAGAAAGATAAAAAAAAAAAAAAAAAAGAATAAGCAAAAGCGTAAAATAGATTCGTATTTCATAACATATTACAAAGGATCAGATGGATAGGCTCATCAGCTACTATGACAAGAGCAAACAATATCCCGATAATGATCGTACTTAAGATATAAAATGCATGCTCATGAGTCGTATACAACTCTTATTTTTGGAAACCCTATATATATATATATATATATATATCGACCTATCCATATTCATATGAAGATCTCTAATCATATCAATAATGACCAGGACTCGGCGGCTTCTTGTAAACCGGAGGGTTTCCGGGGTAGTGACCATAAGGAGGCGACTTGTGCACTGGTGGTGGTTTTCCATATGGTGGCTTCACCACTTTAGGAGGAAGAGTTGGAGTTTTGGGCTTGGGTTCCGGCTTGGGTTCCGGCTTAGGCTTAGGTTTCGGCTTCTCTCCATAAGGCGGTTTATTGTAAACCGGGGTTGGTGGTGGCTTAGAAGTCTTCTCGACGGGTGGATGTTTGGGGTAAACCGGGGTTGGTGGTGGCTTATAAGGCTTCTCTACAGGTGGATGTTTGGGATAAACCGGGGTTGGTTTCGGCTTAGGCTTCTCTACAGGTGGATGTTTCGGATAAACCGGGGTAGGCGGCGGCTTATGCTCATATTTGGGGGGGTTATAGTAACCGGCGAGAGTCTGAGTGGTGAGGAAAACCACTCCAAGGAGTAAGATGAGCAAATGAGAGGAAGACATTGTTAAGTAAGTTCTTTTGGTGTGGTGAAGTTATGCTTGGGATAATGGTCTTTTTATAGTGGTTTGAGAAATTTGTTGGCAGGAAAGAAAAAATATATAGGTTTATGAATCTTATTTATTAAAAATAAAAAAAAAACTCATTTTTTGAATATGGAAATTGTTATGTAAATTCTTCTCCGACTACTCATCACTGAACTGGTCTCAGATCAGATTGTTGAATCTATCAAATCTTTTTTTTTAAATTTAATTAATTAGTTTCATACGAATCGTACTATGTCTGTGTACAGAAAGTCAAGAAGTATCTAGTAGCTTATACGGTTATATAAATGTAGATGAATTTAATTGGCCCCATTAGGGTTGAAACACGAAAATAATTTAGGTTTTTTTAGGCGACGGTGGTTGACAATATGTATTTTTCTTTTATTTTATTTGGAAAATCTGAATTTCATATCTAGTTTACGACAAAAAAAAAAAAAAAAAAAGAAAAGAAAAGAAAAGAAAATGTATCTGTAAAGTCATTGGATCACTTGTGATTATCAATGAATAGTCTAGTCTAATAGTTGGTAATTACGAGGACATTTACAGATATTGTTGATTCCGACATTTATATATAATCCTGTACATATAATGACGTGATTGACTAGATCTTAATTAGACTAAATTACATGGATGCACCTGAATGTATCCCATAGTTGCAATTAGCACTTTAAACTTTTAACTTCAACAATTTACACTCCGAACTTATAAATATGTATCAAATTATTTCTATTGAGAACAATATTAGTTTTTTTTATTATAGAAATTAATATTTGAATTGCACATAGGTTTTTAATTAAGAATATAAATAGTTTTTATAATGTTGATTCAAATTTATATTTGAAATAAAATTAATTAAAAATTTTCTATTTTGATAAAACTTAATTAAAGACCTTAACTTTACTAATTTTGAATTAAAATAAATAAAAATGCCCATTCATAATATTAATTATCAAATCATGCACAAATTACACGTCAATTTCCATTAAAAGATTTAATCAATAGGAGTGTAGTGTTACAAATAAGTAAGTATATGAAATCAATTATCAAAATTAAAAGTTAAGAACATATAAATTACAACTGTATGATAAGTTTATAAGATACCGGTGTAATTAAAGTCTAATAATCAAACAAGTGAATAAATGCAGAAAAGAGGACAGATACCAAGGATATGCAATCTAATAAGATTTTCCCTTTTCAAACTTCTTGACTATCACAATTAAATTAGTATTGTGACTCAAATGTACTCCGGTTTACAGAATTAATTTTGCTCCTTCCATTTCGTGTTGAATGATTCTTCATATAACACACCAAATTTAAACATCTAAAATGGAGTGCAAATTTTATATGTCAAAGAAATTTTTTGCATTTGAGTGAAAAAAAAATGTGCTCTTTAATGTTTATATTAACTTTGTCGAAAGCTAAATTTGACGTTAAATTTCTCACGAGTCATGAAGTACATAGCCAATATTAATTTGGTATTTGATTTCTATTGGTTGATATATCACTTTTTTCATCTAATCATTATAGTTTTCTTATTATTAAATTATTTAAATACTGAATCTTTACTTTTAAGAATTTTAAATCTTAAATGAGATGATCAAAGATAGATATAGCATGAAAAATCGCATTATGCATTGGAACATAAATCTCAAATATGTTATATTTTATAAATATTAGTATTAACATACATGTACGAGGCCTATTTTCTCCATTTTGCCTAAATTTCCAAATGGAAACATTTTGGCCATCTGAAACTCCATCTTAATTTAGATTGCCAAACATCAATTCAAATTGGAACAAATCAAATTGCGAGAAATCTTTTTTCCATACACTCCCTATAAGTAACAAGTATTAGAAATAAAAAATGCTTTTTTTTTTAATTTGAAAAATCCCTCTTTTAAAATTTTTGCTTAAGCTCCTAAATTTAATTAGACCGACACATGCGTTCAATAAATATTACATTACACTTCTCTTTTGTATATATTACGTATGTAGAAAAGAATGGTCCTCATCAAAGGAACGCAAAATAAATACAGCAAAACATCTAAGGGCCCGTCTGATATTATCATCTCGAATTGATTTTCAAGGACTTGAGTGAGCGATTCGCATCAACATTGAGGAACAACAACCGAAAAAAATCAAAATTGTCGGCTGAGTCAATAATGTATACGTACTTTACATATATATATATATATATATTATAAACGTGCATGCTTGATTTGTCGCTCTAGAAGGCTATGTGCCAAGGCAACAAAGATTTTTAGTGCGTCTTCTTTAATACCATTAAAGAAGTTTATTTCATCACGTTTAACGAGACAAACAACACAAGAAGTCTGAGGACTATTGATATGACATCAAGCTGGATACAAAATAATATATGTTGAATTCAAGGCAGAAAGTAGAGAAAGATTTGCAAAAAGCAGAGAAATAAAGTACCAAATTTATAGCGGAGTTTGTTTTTTTTGACTCTAACATCTTGTTTCCAGCGAGTAGGTGGTAAATTTTTGTTGTGTACTCATCCACTTCGATTGCGACCCCATTGATGCAGGTTCTGCATTCTCCGGTACACATAATTGTGAGGTAAAAATACCGAACACATGTGTCTTTTCGTCTTCTCTTACGTATTGATCTTCTACTTTCTCGATCTGTTATAGCTAATTTTTTCTTTTGTTGCCACCAAGCGCTGGCTCGTCGTCTGAGTTTGATGGTCACCAACATGATCTTTTGGTTTTCCAGGACATGTTTAAAATTGACAAAATTTCTTCAACACTCATGGATCTAACCCGAAATCTCTTTTTGTTGAAGATTGTCACGGAATTCTTCAATGTCAATACGAATTCCTGTCTCCCAAAGCTCCTAATAATCGACTTGTTCCATTTGTCTCCTTTGTGGCTGCCATCGATATACACTCGGCCTTGGACTTGTCCTCCTCTTCAAAATCCGGCTCCATGTTTTTGTGGATTTGGTTTTGGATTCAAATTAAGATTTCATACTTGTGCTACAAAAAATGGCGAATTATTCTTGCACCTACTATTGGATGCATGGTAGATGTTTTTATTTATTAATCTCACGTACGCGTTTGTTATATCACAAAGTAATCATGAATCATAAGAAATAAAGACATGCATATGATCACTACTTTGTATGGACAAGTTTTCAATAATTACACTTTTTTGCAATCATTGGTGGTTATCATCCAAATTATAGACAAAGGTGAATACCTCTTTAATTACTATCAACGTTTTTGGCAAGTTATCTAATTTATTACAATTATCAAATCATATCATACGGTTAAATATTGACAATATCAATGGAAAATTTTGAGTAACCATTAAAATCGTACTACCGTCGAGTGCCCTTACAAACTGGTAAAGGATTTCTCGAAGTGAGGCCAAAACGATCGTAATATTACTTGGGATAAATTCTTCGATTATTGTTCTTAGTGGTGTTTAAAGGACTTGATTGTGCCTCCTTTATCGGTTGCAAATTATGAAAGTAATAGTTATGTCACACCTTTGATATATTAGAGCAAAATGTCCCAAGTTCAAGTCTCCATAAGTGCATTCTAGAGGAAGCATTTTTCTAAAGAAAGGATAGTAATGTATGAGCATACTTGAATTTACATCATACTTGAATTTGGGAGGCAACTTACATTAGATACGCCTATAGATTCATAAGACTTGTCGAAATAAGGATGGACCCAAACCAGTAAATATTTTATTCAGTGTTATACATAATATAATTTCTGCTTCGTATATTGTTGATATTTTGTCATCTTGTTAGTGTTCCACTCAACCTCAACGATTTTGGTCAAAGTTGTTTTTAAAGCTACAATTTTCGTTAGAGATATTCCATCCATATCAAGGAAAAATAAAAGGAAGAAAAGGGAAAGAACACATATTCATATATCATAAAATATTATTACAAAAGGAAAGGATAATGGAAATAGTCATACTAATTAGGAGCAAGAAAAATATGGATAGGCTCATCAGCTACTATGCCAAGGGAAAACAATATCCCAATAGTGATAATCAACATATCAAACGAGAATATCGTTCATAAGATATAAAATGCATGCTTATGAGTTGTAAACAACTCTTATTTCTGGACACCCTAAATATCGACCTATCCATCTTCAAATCAAGATCTCTGATCATTTTATTAATGACCAGGGCTCGGCGGCTTGTAGGGTTCAGTTGGCGGCTTCTGGTAAACCGGAGGATGTCCCGGGTAGTGACCATAAGGCGGTGATTTGTACACTGGCGGCGGTTTTCCAAATGGTGGCCTCACCACTCTTGGAGGAAGAGTTGGAGTTTTTGGTTTGGGTTCCGGCTTAGGCTTAGGTTCCGGCTTCGGCTTAGGTTCCGGTTCTGGCTTAGGCTTAGGTTCCGGCTTAGGCTTAGGTTTCGGCTTCTCTCCATAAGGCGGCTTAGGCTTTGGTTCTGGTTCCGGCTTAGGCTTAGGTTCCGGCTTAGGCTTAGGTTTCGGCTTCTCTCCATAAGGCGGCTTAGGCTTTGGTTCTGGTTCCGGCTTAGGCTTAGGTTCCGGCTTAGGCTTAGGTTTCGGCTTCTCTCCATAAGGCGGCTTAGGCTTTGGTTCTGGTTCCGGCTTAGGCTTAGGTTTCGGCTTCTCTCCATAAGGCGGCTTAGGCTTAGGTTCTGGTTCCGGCTTAGGCTTAGGTTTCGGCTTCTCTCCATAAGGTGGCTTAGGCTTTGGTTCTGGTTCCGGCTTAGGCTTAGGTTTCGGCTTCTCTCCATAAGGCGGCTTAGGCTTTGGTTCTGGTTCCGGCTTAGGCTTAGGTTTCGGCTTCTCTCCATAAGGCGGTTTATTGTAAACTGGGGTTGGTGGTGGCTTATGAGGCTTCTCTACTGGTGGAGGTTTAGGATAAACAGGGGTTGGTGGCGGCTTGTAAGGCTTCTCTACTGGTGGATGTTTAGGATAAGCCGGGGTTGGTGGTGGCTTATGAGGCTTCTCTACGGGTGGATGTTTAGGATAGACCGGGGGTTTCGGCTTAGGCTTTTCTACGGGTGGATGCTTCGGATAAACCGGGGTTGGCGGCGGCTTAGGCTCGTATTTGGGGGGGTTATAGTAATCGGCGAGAGTCTGAGTGGTGAGGAAAACCACTCCAAGGAGTAAGATGAGCAAATGAGAGGAAGACATTGTTAAGTAAGTTCTTCTGGTGTGGTGAAGACTAATGCTTCGGAAGTGGTCTTTTTATAGTGGTGAGAAATTTCTTGGCACTCGAACGTATCAAAATCTTCGTCATCATCAAATTAGTTTCGTATACCTAGATCTGTACAAAAAATCAAGACAAGGATTTTTTAGCTAAAATATACGGTGTAAATTTGTTTAGGTTAATTTGGGTCCCATTAGGTTTTGAGCCTTGAAAAGATTACAGTTTTTAGGCGACGGTGGTTGACGAAAATCTGCTTTTGTTTTATTTTATTTGGAAGATATGATTTTATTTATTAATTTATTTTTTTTATAAAAATAATGAGAGAACCCAACTAATAAAAATGCATGGTTTAAATCATTGGATCACTTGACGTGTACCTAACAATCACATGATTGACAGAGAGAGGACATAATTATTTAAAAAGTGATGAATGAATCCAGAAAAGAAGTTAGATACAAGCATATGCAATCTTATGAGATTTTCCCCTTATTTTTAATCATCTTGACTGTGTACAATTAAATTAGTAGTGACTATACTCACGTAGTTGTTCTACTTTTTTTTTTTTTTTTTTTTTCCCCCCCTGCCTTTTTTCCTCAAAAAAGTTTGATCTATGGTATTTTATTGAATGGAAGTACTCCAGAACTGGTCGACTTATTTGTGTAAAAAACTAGGCATTGTACAAATCCGTTTTCATAATTTAATTATATGTTCTTTCTAATTTCTTTTTAATTAAAAAATTTTTTTTTTTGGATAAATGGGGATTTCTCATTAAGCATTTTGTTTTTGTAACGTCTCTGTTGTGAACATGTAGAAGATGTGATGCTGGACCAAGATAGCTTAAAGAAATAGAGAAAAAAAAGAGGAATTGATAGAAAAAGTGGAAGAATTAAATGACTGTCCTTTTCGAACTTTTGTCTATTTTATCTCAAAGAATGACTTTGCCCCAAATGAGTTTGAAACTTTCTTGTGTAAAAGGAGAGGGGTATTTAGCACTAATTAAACTTGCCATTTTGTTGTGAACACGTAGAAGATGTGATGCTGGACCAAGATATGTTAAAGAAATGGAGAAAAAGAGAGAAGGAATTGATAGAAAAAGTGGAAGAATTAAAAAAGAAAAAAGAATAACAAAAACAAATATATAAATTAAATTAATCACCGGCAAGATTTCTCTCTCCCCCCCCCCCCCCCCCCCCCCCGGTGATGTCCCTTTGAATATTTCAATTAAAGTACTTAATTACTTAATTCAGTGCCGGCAATGTGGAAGAATGCTATTTTGAGAGTGCCTTTTTCAATTCTATGACTCGATTTGAAAATTTGTCATGCCTCTCTCCATCAATTATTGATATAAACAAATATATATATATATATATATATTTTAAGATTCAAATACCAATAACGAAAAGTCTGGAAGGAATTTTTGGTAATCTTTTACTTGTCCATAAAAATAATGTAAAAAAATTGTGATTCTTATTGAAAGAACTCAATGTATAACAAGCATTGAGACATAATTACATACACGAAAAAGAAAAGTGCATATAGATTCTGTGTCTAAAGAGGAAAGGATTTCAAGATTAATAAAGGAATCTAACTTTAGTTTGAGCTCAATTCCTTCTATGAAGGGTATTGTTTCCTTTTCTTTTTTTTTTTTTTTTTTGAACTTTTGATTTGGTGTGCCATTGAGACTTTATTTTTGTTTTCATTTTTTCTTTCTTCTTTTATAGATAAATTTGAGTGTAAACTTTAATTTCATTCTTTTTATTTATTTTGAAAGGAGTTAAAGCTAAGAAAGGTAAAGAAAATTTCGCTTAAGCAGTGGTTATGAGTAGGGCTGTGCATGAGTGGGTTCAGCGGATGGGGGGTTGGAAGATAATGATTTTTTCAAAATCCCAAACCAGTCTTGCCCATCATGTAGGCGGGTTAAGCGAGTTGGTGGCGCGTGGTGTGGCAAGTAGGTAGAGAATTTTGAAAACAATTTTGTAATTTTTTTTAGTCTCTTTTTTTTCTGATTGTTTTTTTTTTTAATCAAAACAAGATTGGAACTTCAATTTAATTGCCGAACCTCCTACAATATTAAACTTGGAGAGACGAAAAAAATAAGAGAAAAACTGATTCCAATTGCAAACATAATATCTAAATAACAACAGCAACAACAACAATAATAAAATCCAAAAAATAATTAAACTACTAGTAATTTCATCATGGCCCATAGTTTCATATAATAAAAACATACTGAAGAGTTAATAAAAAAATAATAATAATATATATATCAGTGGAAGTCAAAAAGTCTTGTACGCTTATTAAAGGAAAAAAATATTTATTAATAATTAAAAAAATGATGGGCGGGCGGGTTGAACCGCAAATCAAAAAGTGAAACTCGCACCCTTTCGTAAGTGATGGCGGGTGGATAGAAAACCCACAAAAAAAAAAAAAAACAGGTGTTCAAACGGGTGGGGCGGGGCAGGGTCAGATGATTTGGATGGATTCGTTATTTTGGTGGACAGCCATAATTGTGAGGAATCGTAGCTCACAACTGCCAAAAATAAAAAAAGCAAGGCCGAAAGGTCAATTTGCTTTACTATTTTCTATTTTATTTAGACTTTTTTTTTTTAATTTTCTCTAAAGGAAACCAGCTGTTCTTCAAATGCTTTAGTTAAAGTACTATCTCATAATTTAATGTATAAACGACCTTTTTATCAAATGTAGTGCGTACATTTTGTAGTTTATAAATGACAACTTGAATTCGTGTGGTTAATCAACTGCAAGATATTATTCCCCCCCTTTTTTTTACTCTAATGAGATCCAATGCATTTGTTATACTTGTAATCTTACCAAGTGAATAAAACAACAAGTAAAATCAAACATTAGTTCGAATAAAAATTGTTAACGATTTTTTTTTTTTTTTTTAAGGAATTCTCACGTAAAACCATCCAAATTAAACTGTCCTTTTCTAACTTTGGTCTATTTTATCTCAAAGAATGACTTTCCCCAAATGAGTTTGAAACTTTCTTGTGTAAAAGGAGAGGATTTGGCACTAATGCCCTCAAACTTGTCACTTTTTAGTAACTTACCCTTCAAATTTCTAATTTTGATAATTTACCCCCCGAACTTGTTAAATTGTAATAATGTACCCTTTATCAATTAATTTTCTATTAAATTAATTATGAAAAACCCATGAATAGCTCATGTGAAGATCAGAAAAACCTATTTTCAGTTCAAAATTTTCAAATATAAAGCAAATTCTAATGCAAAATTTCTAATTTCTAATTTTTAATTTACTGTAAAATTAACTAAAAATGGTATATTATAACAATATAATAAATTCAGAGGATAAATTATCAAAATTAAAAATTTAAAGGGCAAGTTACCAAAGGGTATTAAGTTTATAGTGTCTCAAGTAACCACGTTTTCTTCGATTTCCCATGCAGATGTTGATGGGTGTGGACAAATTGGTCAGCGTTTATACCAACGTGAACGGAGGAAATGAAGGACTAGGGGCCTCCCAGCCTCAACTTTTTTTTATTTTTTTATTTTTTTATTTTTTATAATTTTAAATAACCTATAATTTTGAATAAAATTTTCATAATAATCTCTCTTAAAAATAAAATTTTAATTATAATTATAGCTCCCTAATTATCCATAATATAGTTATAATTTGCTTTATATTGATGGAAAATTCTAGCTCCGATCACTTTATACTAACTACATATCTAGGAATAGGTGGATGTAGGTAGGGGCAAGTGGCCGCTAATTTTTTAATTTTATCCTAAAAGTTTTACGATTTTTTTTGTCTCATTAAAAATTAAAAATCTATAGGTAAACCCATTGAAAAGCTCCTACTAAAACTTTATATTTTAGTAGGTTCCGTTTGGAGCTCAAGTGACTGTTAAATTAGGTTCTGTTTGGAGCTCAAGTTTAAACTTAAGATTTAAACTCAAATTTTTATCTTTTTTTGAAAAATTTTTTTGTCTTTTTTGAAATTTTTTTTATCTTTTCTAAAAAGTCAACAAAAATTACTATTCAAACTTAAAAATTTAAACTCAACTAGGTAGGGGCAAGTGGCTGCTAAATTAAAATTTTTGTCTGGTTTCATCACTGTATCTATGTTTCATGCACCACTAATCTGAACCGTCTACTTGTAGCCTAACTAATCTAGAATTTTCTATTGTAATTTTAGAATGTTGCATGAGTGTTTCATTAGGTCGGCTGGCCGTATTTTCTATACACACTGGACTTTTTGAAGCTAGCAAATAGGGCGAAACTACTCGAAGAGTATTTATTCCAAGTAGCCGCAAAGAGAGAATTTTTGACAGTGGGAAAGTTATGACAAAACATAAATAAAAGAAAATATAAATTTTTTTTTTTCAATTACATAGAGACTTAAAGATGCTTCTGGGAAGAACATTAATTTGAAAAATGTTTTCATTTGATAATGTTTGATATGAACATTTGGTAACAAACATCTCAAATGGATTGAAAATTTTCATTTAAGCAATATTTTAAACAGAGGGGAGATTGAAAGATTTAGGATTTGAATTCAATATGTGCATCAATAAAGACGAAAATTATAACAAAATTAAGTAACACTTCTAATATTGCTTAATTAATTATACGTTATTGAGTATTATGCATATTCCAAAACAATATCATGTTTAAATAAGAGATAAATGCAAATTTACAAAAAGTTAAAATTAACCCCATAGTAAAATAAAAATGTTAATAATTCTTCAAAATGTTTTACTAATTAGTGTGCGTGCCCTATATGTTAAATGTAGAGACCAAGGTTTCTATATAAAATCTTGGAAAAATCAAATTAGAGAAAATAGGGCGACAAGAAAGAAAGCCGAGATGAAAGAGAAAATAATTTAATTATAGAAGTCTGCGTTTGCTGACACTGAAATGGAATAAGAAGAGAGATAGATGAAAGTAAATAAATGGAACAAGAAGACAAGGAAGGCAAAAATAAAAACAACAAAGAAGACTTAAGTGGAAAAAAGAGAGAGAGAGAGAGAGAGAGAGAGAGAGAGAGAGAGAACAAAGAACAAAGAACAAAGAGAGAGCCCGTATGAGCAAACTAAAAAAAAACAAAGACTTCTTTTTATCAAAAACGAAAGAGAGAAAATAATAAATAAACTAACACAATTAAGAAATTACTAGTCCATTCAAGTTAAAATTAAAAAAAAAAAAAAAACAAAGAGAGAAAATGAAGCTGATTCATTTAGCAAAACGACAAGTGGATTTTTGCAATTTGGAAAAGGAGGCTAAATACAATCAAAGCCAATTATGATACCCATTACTGATTATGATCTTAGTTTTCTTACTGGGGACACGCGCCCTCATCTGCACAAATAAATATTTATTTATCTTAAAATACCAATTATAATTATTAGTTGAAAATGTCTGTCAAATCAATGGTCACCAATTAGTTAGTATATGGTATACCCTTTGATACTGATCTGTAACCACTTCTGTTGACAGGTTATCAGTTGGTTACTTTCGCCGACAAAATTCAAACCGGTAACCACATTTATCAGCAAGTTATCAGTTGATTATCAACTAGTTATGAGTCAGTAACACCAGTTCCATAGGCGGGTTACCAGATGGTTACCAGTTAGTAACCATCTTTGTCAACGGGTTACCAGATGATTACCAGTCGGTATTCACTTCCGTCGGTGGGTTACCAAATAATTACTGAATAGTTACCAATAGATAACCACTTTTATTGACAGGATACCAGCTGGATACCAAATGGTAACCACTGATACTGACAAATATACATATTAATTATCGATCGTTAACCACCAAATCCATGGTGAAAGCCAAATCTCTCGAATAATCCCTCAATCACTTTCCACTCACTTTACTATGTTTATACATATGTTAGTGATGCATTAAGTTACAACAGCAAAATAAGATTCCAAAGTAAGTTACTACAACTTACTCATCCTGCAAATGAAAGCCAGATAGACGAGCTGCTGATTTCAATGCAATCCTCTACTCATCCACTTTGTTTCGGTCATGCTTAAAACGATTTCGATTGCAACAAATGCAGCACCATAACTTCCCTTCTGGTTTCTTATACCCGATGGATTGACATGAGAAGAGAAAGGTATAATAATCTGCTCTTGTTCCTTCTTGCATTTGACTGTGTGCACTAGTAATTCATCTAAACACCTATCTTGAAGAAGACGGCCGGTGAAAGTTTTGATTGCTGAATTGCTGTCAAGAGTGCAGGTGAATTGCTGAATTGCATTGTGAGCGAAAGTTTTGAGCATGTAGACTATTTTTTACCCTTCTTTTTCCTTGGAATTTTTTTGGTGGCGAAATTTAAAGGAACTTTTAAGCCAATGCCATACAGGAAACGTAGGTCAATTATCCTCTTTCTTAGAAATTACGGCAACAAGATTTCTATTATTATTATTATTATTATTATTATTATTTTATAAACACAAGGTAAGAAATACATATAAATCCACGGACAGATCGAACACGAGGACCTTCAGGAAGATAAACTAAGTGAACTTATATGTAGATCACGGTAATAAGATTTCTATTTATAAGTTTAATATTAATGCTTAAAAAGAAATTTAATTTTTCTCACTTTCTAGTTAACACTGAAAAAAAACTTTATGAATGAACATGTAAATAAAACCTAATAAGGAACTTTTGAAAGTTAATTAATTGAAGTTATCCTACCGTACGAATTTGGTAGATGCTATAACTTATTCACATTAACTGATATAGAAAAAAAAAAAAAAAAATGATATCAGTTTCGTACAATAATAATTAATAACGTATTCAATATCAATTTCCAACAAAAATGTTGGGGTCAAACCAGAGGACCCACTGCAAGTGACTAAATTTTTAACTTGGCACAAACGTAAGCGTGGAATATATTATGAAAGGTGAGAAGTTTAGAAAATAAAAGTAAAGAAAATAAAAGAGTAATTATAACTTATAATATATGTATAGATTAGATCTTAAATTCAATGACCGTATGATTCGATAGATGTAATATCAAGACTAATATAATATAAAACTAATTTATTAATGTGTAACATTTCTTACTAAAACATTTTTTTATTAATAGATGTTACATACAGTAAGAGTTTTAAAACACAATATGTTACATAAAGTTATATATATAATTACATAATGTTACAAATAAAGTTATTTACTTTTTGAATTTAAAAAGTAGTATACTATAAGTTGTAAAATGACATTTTCTTTTAGATTTCATCTAGCATTCTTTTTCTTTTTTATGAGTTTTATCCGATCGGATTTTACCAGTTAAAGGTTTAAATAATGAGACATCCTTCTGTATCTTTGAAGAAGTAGATCACCTGAATAATCTTTTAGAGTCTCTGTAAGTTGGATTTTTGTTTCATGTTTAGGCAGTTTCATCTGCTCGTTCGTTTTCATTTGTTAATTCAATTTATTCTCTTACGCATGTGCAAGTAGTACTGATTTTATTCTTTTTGGTACTTTTTCTTTGTTTTTTTAATAAATTAGTGGTGGATTACACAGATGAAAAATGATTAATATGCTAAAAGAATGTCAATCTTATTGCGGATATACCTACTGACTCCCATAACCATTATTTTATATTAAAAAAAAAGTAATAAAATGAGATTATACACCAGTTTTTTAAAATAGTGTATAATTTCATCAATTTCTTTACCAAATATAATTTAAATAATATATTGACTTTCACCACCATGAATTACATTCCTATACATTTGTCTTAATCACATGCACATGTATTTATATATTTATATATTTATATATATGCTAACAGAACAAATTAATAATCCTTTTTAAATTTATCTTTTGTTCTAAACAACGATTGACACGCAAGATCAGTAACTCAATTATATTCAACAAGAGTACAAAACTAGAGAACTGTCAGATGCACCGAAAACTTACTTCCACGTCCGAAAAAAACGGATTAATTTTGTAAAAAAAATTTCTTAGCTGCAACACATTATTATAATTACCATTATTGTTATTGTTATTGTTATTGTTAATTATTTAACGAAATATAGCTTGATAATTACAGCATTAACCCTGCTTTTCTACTACCCTCATCTCTCAAATTAGTTGCTTTAAAGGAATCCCTAATTTTAGCTCATTCCAATGATTTTTTACTGGGCTCCATTTTAGAGGACATGTTTTTTCTTTCTTCTATTTATTTTTTAAAATGTCATAACTAATTTTTAATTTAAGTTCCATAGAGATGATATATATATATATATATATATATGTTTTTATATGTTCAGAGTGAAAAACAAAAAACAAAAAACAAAAACAAAAAACAAAAAACAAAATACCATCCATATATATGCCATCAAAAATTTTTCATGAGCAATATTGAATTTTTGTAAGATTTTATTAGAGTAATATTCAAAATTTTTCTACATGCACAGTCGAATATTTCTGTTCCATATTTTCATTAAGAATGTCATTTCGGATAGTCATTTACTTATTTTTATTTAAATGTTTTCGTCCAAAATATTATTATTCGAACGTTTTTTCCGAACGTACATTTGGATACACATAATTTTACGATTTGCTCATGTCATCTTTGCGTAATTTTTGTTGATCACCTCTATATCATTTCAACTTGATTGGATTTCTCGAAGTGATAAGTACCTAGCTATTACATAATACAACCACTTGAGCAATATTATAACTAGAGATGGACTATTTGGAAATCTGATTGATAAAAAGAAAAAAATTGGACGATTAAGATTCCAAATCTGCAGGATTTCAAATTGACAATAATCTTCTAAATTAGACAAAATCATACTGCATCAATACTTGTCCTAGAGCTATAACTTCCAAAAAAAACGACATCAAATCCACGTATGATATAGGCCAGTGGCCTTGCATGATACAACCTACATTGGATTTTATATAATTCAATTACGTAAAAGGTCATATAACTGAATTTAGGGTTGAGAAGTAAAATAAAATGCGAAATTTCTTTGAAGTGTGAAACCAAATACTTTAATATATTTATATTTATGGAAAAACAATACTTCTTTGTTTCTTTGAGGATGCGATTGTATTAAATATTGATCGTTTTTCTAATCTTCATGAAAAAAAAAGACTCCATTTTCTGTGAGATGTCAACATTACAGTTATGCAAGATGTCGATATTGCCATACAATTATGCAAAGAAGTCGGAAAAGAAAAGTATTTTTGTTCCCCCTAAATGAGAGTCTGAAAGGGAGTAATTAGTGTTAGCATATCCTCTAGATTTAATTAAAAGGGCTCTCCAGACATTGACAGAAATATTCACCAAAGGCTTTACGGGAGGACTCTATACCCTCATTCAAAAGCGCGTCACCCTAACCCCATCGAATGTGCTAACAGTTAATCTACATAGGGTGTGATCTCAAAAACTCCATCGAGTAGTACTAGACTGGTAGGAAATAATCTTTCACATTTAAGATCTCTAAAAGAATCACCAAGTACTTGCACATTTGATTACTAACCCATCACAACAATCCACCTTCACTAGGTCATCATACTCGGTGGTAAATGTCGTTTTAGTTGATAAATGAAACACGTCTTCTCCTTGAAGGAAAAAAAAAAAAAAAGGATTCCGTGTTCACGACATACAAACGACATGCCGTTTTACCAGACTAAGACAACGACATTTCGTTTCGTAATGATAGACGGCATGCTGTTTCGCTGTGCAGCCTGTAAACACGACATGACGTTTTATCTAATAAAACTACGGCGTTTGTTCATACACGACCACATTTGGCACGTCTTTTCTTGGAGGACAGACGAATAATTTTGAGTCGTTGACATAGTATAAACGACGTGTCGAACTTTCTGACGTGTCGAACTTTCTGACAAACAAATGACTTGTCTGTTTAAGTGGTTAGATGACATTTAGCTAGTTGATGACAAAACAATATACGAACAAAATGACATGTACATTTGATGTCGTAGATCCATTCTTAAACAAATTTTATATATGTGTGTGTATATATATATATATATATATATATTAAATTAGATAGGAAGATTTGAACTTAATTCCTTACTATAGAGTCATGTATCAAATTATAATTAAATTAATTATACTAGCGACGACTATACAAATCTATTTTAAATAGGGGTGGCAATACGGGTCGCGACACGCCGACACGACTCGAAAACGACATGAATTTTTCGGGTTCGGGTTGGGAAAAATAGGGGGAGGATCGTGCTCGGGTTGGAAAAAATTGACACAAAAAAAAAAAACGGGTCGTGTTTGGGTTGGACCCGTTTTTTTCGTGTCAATTTCGGATCAATTTCGTGTCGCATGTCAATTTCGGGTCAAATTTCGTGTCAGTTTCGTGTTAATTTCGTGTTGCGGGTCAATTTCGTGTCGCGGGTCAATTTCGGTTCGTGTCGTGTCAACCCGTGACGGGTTCGTGTCGTGTTCGTGTCGCGGTCTCGTTTCGTGTTCGGGTCGCGGGTCGTGTTTGGGTCGGGGAAAAAAATCTACACGGCTCTAACACGACACGAACCCGACATGTGACACGAATTGCCACCCCTAATTCTAAGTTACTATTATTTGTTAAAAATATTATTAAATATCTGCTCTGTTATTGCGAAAGCTCACATTTATCCTTTTCCTTGTGGAATAAAAAACTATTTCTCATGTCTCTAAAGAGTACAAAAAGAGTTCCTTAACAGGTCAATTTTTAGGGTGCCAAAATTGTTCACATTATTTTTTTTTTCCTGAGGTAACGCATTAATATGTTTTAATTAATATGCCTAAATATTTTACATAAACTAGATTTAAAAACGAAAAAAAAAAAACAAACAAACAAACAAACTTCATGTTCATCACCTCCTTCCTCATCCCCCAACAAAACCCTAGAGTTCTCAACCACATATTACCAAATTAAACCAATATGAAGAACTTCAATTTCAACAAGTAATTAGCAAGACCGAAGTTAACTTAATAGGTGATGAGGAGGGTGATTTTAAGTAGGAGTTCACATATTCGAAACTTAAAAGTATTTTTATTTCTTTTTAATAAGTGGTAAAAGAAAAAAAAAAAGATAAAATAGACAAGAGGAATATATTTGCTAGGACTGAAAATATTCCCTAGGGGTTATTTACATTAATGTCTAAATTGAAGACTATGATTTAAAATATGTCTATTTTTTCTTTTATTTATAGGAATGTCTAATTTGATACTTATAAAGATCACATTGTCCTTTCATCAAGAATTGAATATAAACAAATAAAAAATTGATAAAAAATAGAAAGAAAAAATCTCTAAAAAAATTCAAACTAAGCAAATCTTTTATAAAAGAAAAAAAAAACCATTTTTCTTGATTTATTATAAAGAGGGAAAAAAAAGGACCATAACAGATATTAATTGTATTGTAAATGAAAAACAATCATTATAATAAATAATTGATCAATAAGATAAAATTCACAATGAACATATAAAGAAAATTAAATAGATATAGTACAAAAATACTAAATACTTTAAAATCTAAAAAAGACATCATGATAATATAGTAATTATAATAAAAGAAAAACATCATATTGATATAGTAATCATAAAGAGAGAAAAAAAACATACCACATTCAAAAAAATATCATAATAATATGGTAATTATCATAAAGAAATAAATAATTTAATATGACATTTAAATTTTAGAAACTAACTATTAAAGCAATTATAATAATAATAAATAAAATAAATTATCATAATAACATTAGAATTATCATAAAGAACCTAATCATATTAAAAAATTAGGTTTTTTAAGAGATCTAAATCACACTTAAGAAATAGGTTTATAAAAAACCTAAATCTTACTAACAAGCAATCACTACAATAAAAAACTAATAATTAACATAAGACACAATAATGATGAATAAATAAAGAAAAAATAATAATAATCATGATGCAAAAAAATGTTGTTAAATATAGTAAAACGGTAAAATAAGTACTATAAATAGTTGCTTTTATAAAAATAGATATTTATGTAATATTTTTAAAAAATGAATATATTTTAAAATAAGGTCTTTTGTATAATTATTTACATTACCTAACATCACTCGTTTCTATGAAGTAGTTGTTGTAAGAGACATGAGGACCCATCTCATGTCTGAATGGGGCTCACATTTTTCCTTAAATCCCACTTGTTTGTATAAGAAATTGATAAATGCAACACATGTACGGACGATAAGTTACCTTTGTTATGTTTCTACTTGTAAATCGATTAGACGTACCATTTTAATCTGTCGTCAAAACAAATATGAGGGATGAAAATAGAAAATCAAATAAAAAGTTATGGCGACTAAGAAGGTTAATTCATGCGTGAAACAAATTTAGCGCACAAAAACATTTCTTAAAGCAATTGGAATTTGTCAAACAAATCCATGTAACAACCTTTAATTCTAAGCTCTTGAAATTATTTGAACGATGATATGAGTTCAACTTCTCACGACAGCATGTACTATCACTTATGTTTTAAATTAAAAAAAAAAAAAAAAAACCTATTTACTTTGCTTGTTATCGTGGATTTCCATTCATGGGAGTATGTAATTAATTAAGTTCTTTTTTTTTTTTTTGAATTTTAAAGTGAGAAAATTCAAACTCTACATGATGTGATGGAGTTATAAACGATATTACTATTAGGTTATGTATTAATCGTATTTAAGTACATAAACGTGGTTAAAAAAAATGAAGAAGGTTAAAACTTACTACTTGCATCTCAACATAAAAATAAAAATAAAAAAACTGAGTTCGAACTAATTAGGTTGAGCAAAAGACAGATAAAAGTGAATGATGTTATGAAGCTGAAATGGGATCTTCATATTGTGATAGGTATACTTTGGAACTTATATGATTCATATATATGTATATCTATATGTGTGTGTATTTTTTAGTGTATGATATTTACTTTGAAAGCTTAAACACATTTAAGTAAAATTTATTTAAAAAAAAAAGTAATACGAGTCTCGTAAAAAGCCAATCATTAATCAAGTGCAAACATCATAGATTCTTAGTAC
Organism: Ficus hirta; assembly: GCA_038430175.1. NCBI lineage: Eukaryota > Viridiplantae > Streptophyta > Magnoliopsida > Rosales > Moraceae > Ficus > Ficus hirta. The sequence goes on along the minus strand of CM076593.1, from coordinate 9,757,335 downwards.
GTACGTACGTAACAAACGGTGATCAAACGCACATACATTCATATACATATACATACATACATATATATATATATATGTATATGTAGCTTTATTAACTTATTACTAGGCCTTGTACAGACGACAAAGGCTGAGATATATATTTATCTACTTTGTATCTCTTATTGAAGTACTATATGTATAGCACGGTAATGAACATCAGTTTGCGTTAGAAGGCTTCTTCGGCATCTCTGGGTAATTCGGCTTCTTTGGCTCCTTTGATGGCATATCTGAAGGCATATTCGTCGGCTTCTCTGATAGTTTCTCCGGCTTCTCTGATGGCTTCTTCGCCGTCTCTTCCGGTTTCTCCGGTTGCTCTCGGTGTCTCCGGCTTCTCCTGGTCTTCGTAAGTACCATCATCGGCCATTGCTTCGAACTCCTGATCATGTACTGAGAAGGTTGGTGGCTTGTAGTTTGAGGGTTGCTTCGGTCCACTCTTAGAAGGGCCTTTCTTGCCACCACCACCCATCATTAATGTCGTTTCTGGCTCATCTTCTGTTGTCGTTTGGGCTGAGCTACGAGCAAGTGAGGAAGTGGCCGTGAGAAGCACCCCTCCTAGGAACAACACTAGGAAGAGTTTGGGAGACATTTTTTTTAACCAATGCTATCTACTTTTTTAGGTCTCTCTCCAATATTTGGTGCAAAACTAGAAGCGAGTTAAGTGAGCTTTTATAATTTGCATTGGCTAATCTTGTCATGACACTTGTCATCTTTGTATAATAAAATCGAGGTAAATTGCCCTTTGGTCCATAATCTTTTTACAAACTTACGATTTAATCATAAACTTTTTTTTTTGCCTCTAAATGCTCCCCTTAACTCTTTAGATGTGTGCAAAATAGTTCTTTTAGTTAATAGACATTTAAAATTTAACAGAAAATATTTGTGAATCACACGTGATTTACAATTTAAGAGTAATTAAGGAAAAAAAATTATATGATTTAACTTATAGGTGTCATACACTGTTCCATCTAATTTTTAATATTTATTAGTAAAAATGACCATTTTACACCTTTTATAAAGTTCAATGAGCTTTTAGCCATTTAAATTAAAAAATCAGGGACCAAATGAGTGATTTATCATATCTTCAATTCACTTGAGTGAAGGATTCTAATTTTTCTATTTCCAAGTTATTTGCAAAGTTGGACTACTAACCTGGAGCCTGGAGCAGGTAATCATGCATGGATGAAAGATCAGCAAATTAGTCATAACTGAATTTCTTTACGCTAGTTTTCATGTATTTCCATTTGCATGCACAAGAGCTTCACTATAAAGGCCGAATAAATAAAATTTAATTAATTTAGCTTTCCTATTGATTTCCTATAATTATGATCAAGAGCAAGATTAAGCATTACTATGATTTGACACTAGATATGTAGACAGAGTGTGGGGGTGTGTTTAATACATTAATTACTTGTGGCATAATTAACGTAGACGTAATTGCAAAAAATGGATCTGAACTCGCAAGAAACATGTGAAGTATCATTTTTCATTCTGTAAGAAAATATTTTTGTTATTAATTAAATGTTGAGAGATGCCAACTAGCATCAAGTCTCGAAAAAACATTCTAACTAGGTTGATATCCATCATAGAAAACTATCCGATGCTAAGACACACTCTCTAAGTTTTTGAAAGAAAAATACAACAAAAGTAATTGAAAAGGACGACAAAGAGCCAAGAGTAATAGGGCTTAACAATATTCAGTCCAACCCGATGAAACCGCCCAACCTAGTCCGAATCTTGGGCCGATAACATTCGGCCCTTTGTTTCCCTAAGTTAAGCTATAAGGGTCGGCTGTGGGTCCCTGAATTTAGTAACCGAACCGAGCGGATCGGACCGAGTAATTAAAGAAAATAAAAGTAGCAGCACAATGTAACATTTACAGGGCTTATAATCCTTAAAAATAATAGTATTCTGAATTTTTCAAATCACCGAGGAAGGATATATAATTCATGAAGACCAAAGTAATAGATCTGAGAACTAAATGACTTTTTAAAAGGATAGTAAAAGGATGCCGATCTAGTCGGGATATCTTGACACTTATTGATTCTTGTCATCATCGTTTAAAAAAAAAAAAAAGAAATTTTTAATTAAAATCCAATCTGCCACCCTCAAGTATTAAATAAAAGAAAATAAAAAACCTGTCAACGCACAGATTTTGGCCTATCAATGCCAGAATGTTGGTGATCAGTAGAACTTATTGCAGCAACATGGTCTTGGTCTTGGTCTTGGAGGCCTCGGTTGTGCGGAAGATTGCTGAAGAGAAGAAGTTAAGAGAACAAACACAACAAGGATCAACACTAGCAAAATCATTTTAGGAGATGTATGAGGTTATTTCAACTTGTAGTCTGGCCACATTTTGAGTTGAAGATGTGTTGCTTATCTTTTGGTAGAGAACTAAGGCCGATCTTATCTCGACACTTGTCACTTTGCGATTTGCTCTTTTTCGAAAAGGTATGTATGTAGGAGCAATTTCATAGATTCTCTATGGAGAATTCTAGCATACCGTACTGGCTGGGGCTTTTTTTTATTTTAATTTTTTTATTATACCATTAAAATTTATATCATATTCTATCAGGTTTATAAACTACGAAGACTTTCCTTATTCTTGTCACGGAAATTTGAAATCTAATCTTTGCTCTACTAGCAAGAACAACACAGAAAACTAATACACAAAAAATCAAATCGATCACAAACTCAAGAAATTGGTCATGGTCTTTCTTCACAGAGCACCACAAATGAAAGGCACAGTACTTCTGATAGAATTGATCTTATTGAGTGCCAACTTGGATTGCCACGTCATCAGTTAAACATTGACTCGTTGAGTGTCTCTCGTCCTTGCAACTATTTATCAAGAAAAAGAGTTTTTCCCCCCTAATTTCAGACTAATTAAATTAAAAGTAGGGAAAAGGGTGTAAAGAACATTTCATATTAAAAAAAATCGACTTCAAAAGTTGTCAAAATGATATATATATATATATATATATATATATATATATTCTTGCATATGCGGGAACATTTTTAAAATTATCAAAAAGATAAGATACATACATTAGTTATAATTCAAGCCAATAAATAGAGTAAAGGTTATTGTCAAAACTGTTAGTAGAAGACCATAATTGTGAAAAACATATGATACCAAAGTTTTCTTTGCCATTAGTGCACCAAGTTAAGTGTAAAACAATGTAACCACTTTATTCTTTTCATCTCTTTTTCATGAGAGACAATGCCACTTCTTAAAGACCACACTCCACTCACATGTGATGGTGTCTGTTAAATGATTTTGAATAGAATTCATTCCCAACAACTAACTTAAGAAGAGAGAGAGTTCACTATGCATATCAACATCATTGCAGCCCTGTAACTTAATGATACGAGATAAACACACAATCTAATACCCTACTTCACGTCTAGCTTGGGTAAGATCTAAACTCACTATCGCTTATAAAACTTAGCTTTGATATCATGTATGGATATGTGTAGAACTCATATCAAAACAAATTTATAAACACCACTGCAGTATCGTAACTTAGCGATGTGAGACAAATATACCATTTTATACGCTTGATTCACATTGATATTATCTAGGACATACAGATGTTCTCTGATGGAGCATGAACTAGTACTATACTTCGGAGGGAGGGTTTTTGTAGCAAATAATAACTCTCATGGGGCGAGGCCAAAGTCGTCATTTAACGTGGTTTGTGCACTTGAAACGACCAAATTAAGAAGCATATAAAATATATGCCTGATATAACGAGATATATCGGCACTGTTTGTATAATCACTCTATAATGGTGATTCCAATTTGGCCTTGAAAAAGAGAAAAGTATAGCCCTCAAACATATATGGGACATGAAATGACTTTGAAATCTTTATCCCACCAATTGTCGATAACATCCATAGATTTTTTTTTTCTTTTAAATAAATGATAGTGACAGAAACAATTAGTAACTGTACTAAAACATCACGATTAAATCAACATTCACTTAGCATTATTATCAGTTACTCATCTCATATATTGTTAAAAAAAATCAAAAGAAGTAATAAAGCAACCAAAATAAAGAGATTACATACGTAAGAGGGAAAAAAAGAGTCAAAGACCAGTTTCAAAGAGATACATATAGCGTGATTGTTAGAAATTAATTTTCAAATAATTGTTTTTAATATCTATCCAACCACCATTTTAGAAATTTCACGTTTTTCTGAATTACGGTTTAATTACACATCTAAACGCTATTTAAAAAAAATTAACTTCTCAGTTTAAAACAAGAATAAGTTTCATCCTTTGCAACTTGCATATCTAACTTTCTTTTAAATTCTTTTTTTCTTCTTTTTATATCTCTCAAGCGGACTACTAACTGAGATTCCTAATCGACATCATTGTGTATGAATTTACTTAAGATAACATCAAATTTTATTTGAATTACATTTCTTTAATTAGAAACCTCCATTATTTGAAATTTTTTTTAAAATATAAAGAATGACAAAACTCTATTTTAACCACCACTAAATAGGTCAAATCTAAAAGGTCCAATGGTAAACTAGTTGATGTTCAAGAGCAATATTGTTGTTCTTTTAATTCAGCATTATAAGATTCGTGTGAGCCTATTCTGTTTACTTATTTCGGGTATTTTAGTCATTAGAAAAGTTTTCTAATTATTTGGGCTTTTAATTTAAATTTTGGACTCATTACTGTAATTATTTTGGATGAGCATGGCATCATCAGAATCTTAGCAAATTAATTTTAGGACTTAGGAGGCTTCAAGGTAATATTATATCTGGGATTTCATTTTATTTAACTGTTAATTAATGCACAAAACAGACACTCTAATGCCCAAAACTCTTCATAAACTCATATTCCACTCTAATAGGGATTACTGGGCTCCACTGGCGGAGCCACCTGAGGCCGAGTCGACGACCGACTTCATTGAATTTTTTTTTTTAATATTTTTAATAAGGAAGCTGTAAAATATTTTTGTGTGTAAAAATTTCAATATTTACATTTTCCAACATGCGACATTCGAGAACAAACACACGCGTACTTAGAGAAACGGAGAGGATGTCGGCTTTTAAGAAAATCAAAACAAAACAAAATTAGCAAATATATATATATATAAAGTTCCTCCTTGTCGTCGTCCTTGGAAGAGTAAACTACCAAATAAGGAACATATTTTATACACGGCCCCATATCATGAGTCTGTCTGACAGAACTTATTAGAAATTATTTTTAGTTTTCAGGTCAAAAAATAACTTCTAAAGTATTAAATGATATGTCAAAAAAGCATTTAATCTCTAAAAATATTTCTTGTTAAAGTAAAAAAATGTGATTTCTGATAAAAATTTTTCTGAATAACTTTAAAATTTGTTATAAAATTTAAATTAGACATTATATATTTTATTTAACATTTTAGTACTTATTAAAATATTTTAAAAATTATTTAAACCTCAAAACTTTTTTGATTTTAAACACTAACTGAAAAATTATAACTTTTACTTTTTTTCTTCTAACAACTATAAATAAAAGCAAAAACTCTATTGAACGATCGTATATGCGATTGTTAAACTTAAAAATATAAGAAACACCCTAAAAAAAGTCTTAAATCCTTGCGTGCTGTGTCTGTGTGCGTGTGGGACTGCCCTCGTTGAGTGTAGACTGCTACTATAGCCGCCTGGCGCCTCAGATTCAAAGCTATGAAAACCCTACATATTAAATACAAAATATAATATACACACAGCTGCATATCTATAAAGATTAATTCATTTGTACCCATGAATTAATTATACGTTCAATTGCCTTAACTTTAAAATATCTCAGAATAAATTCTTGAATTATTAATTTATTCATAATAGTCATTAATTTTAAAATGTATTAAAAATTACATGATAATTATCATGCAAAGATCAAATGTTTTTAATCAATATTAATTTTGTCATTTTTGTAGATAAAATAAACTTTGTCATTATAATGTTAGAACATAAATGTTTTGATGATTTATAGCTTTTAATTAATTATAAGATCTAAAAATTTAAAATGAAGTAATTAATACTCGATAAGCTATTAACAATCCAATTTTTAAAAATGTTTTAGAATGAATTACTATAGGACAAAGTAATAATTCGAGAATTGGTTTAATAACTTTTAAAAATTAGGTATGAAAATAAGATTCGACCTATAATTAATAGACCAAAAAATGAAATTAATTTTGTATATTTATTTTAGTGAATTATTTTTATCTATGTCCCTATTAACTTTTGGGTTACACTAATTTTCTACATGAACTTTAAAAATTTACACTTTTTTTCTGAATTGAACTCCACTTTATCATTTTTATCATAATTTCAATTAAAAGTATACAAAAAAAAAAAAAGAAGAAGAGAATTAGTTTTACTAAGTCCATTCTGTTAGGATTTATATTAAAAATAAACGAAAAAGCTACATGACCACACTTAACTCACTATTTTTTTATATATTTTTAATTGAAATTCTGATAAAAAAGATAAAGTGAGATTAAATTCAAAATTCAAAGATAAAATGAGAGTTTTTAAAATTCACGAGACAAAGTGAGGACTACCTTAAAGTTTATGAACATAGATGATAATAATCTTATATATATATATATATATATATATAGCTAATAAACTACACTAAAAGAGCCAATGACTCTTGAATTGTCTATTATGCATATCAAGCGTGTGCTATACAATTAATATATACATATAAATATGTATGTATGTATGTATGAAAGTGCGTGTAGTCCGTGTTGCTGGAGGCATTATCTTTAGGGGGTCCGCACTTCCCACAGAGAATCCACTTTTGCCCACTCCTCTCTCATTCTCATTCTTATTCATCTATCCTCTCAGTCACCTTTGTTTCTTTCTGTCTTCTTTTCTTTCTTTCTTTCTTTCTATGTTCTTATTGATCTCTGTCTGATCTCTGCTTTCCCCAGAATATATTCTTTGCTTTACAGTTCTGCGGTTGTGAGTTTCGTTTTCCTAAAGCCTCACCTCCAAAAGATGCCAAATTCGAATTCCCCTCGTTTGATTTAAAGCTCTTATATATATATATATACATATATATATATATATATATATCTTGCTCTCTCTCTTTCCTCTTTCTCTCTCTCTCTCTCTCTCTGTTTTTCTTCTTTATTCTTCTTCCTCTTTCTTCTGTGTGTTTTGCTTCTGTATTTCTGTTTGTTTACTCGGAAAGAGTGAGAAAAATGCAAGCTTCGGTTCTTGACAGTATCATCAACAGGCTTCTTGAAGTTAGGACCAGTCCAGGGAAATCAGTTCAGCTTTCAGAAGGAGAGATAAGACAGCTTTGTTGCGTTTCTAGAGACATTTTCTTGAGACAGCCCAATCTCTTGGAGCTTGAAGCGCCTGTTAAGATTTGTGGTGCTCTTTTACCAAAACCACATCTTCTGTTTTCTCTTAATTTGAATGTGTGTGTGTGTGTGTGTGTATATATATTTAAATTAAGGTCTGCTTTGATGGATTTTACTTTTGTTGGACTTGACAAACTCTGTTCTGGGTAGGCTTTAATTTGGAGGTTTAATTAGTGTTTTGCTTGTGCCTAGTGTTTCTCTCTGGTTTGTGGTAGGTTCTAGAATGTTTTTCTTAGCTTCATTTTGTGTTCTGTTTGTGGCTGTGGATTCATTTTACGTTCTTTGATTTATTAGTTCAGTTTCCTAGCCTATTAGCCCCGTTTTGATCATAGTTTCGAATCTACAATTTTTTACTTTTTTCTACAATGATTTATCTTACAAAAAAATTTGAATTTTTTACTCAAACTTACGGTTTAAATCTATGAATTTTGTGAGGATTTAGAGAAGAGCATTTTAATGGAACAAACAGATAAAAGTGTCCTCTCTTTATTTATTTATTTTAATTCATTTCTTAATTCTCTAGGGGTACAAATAAAAGACAAAATCAGCTTTATTGTTATATGAAAACGGTCTTGTTCAAACCATCCACAGAAAAATGCCATAGATAATAAGAACATGTTTGCTGGTGTTTCTTGTAAATGCTTATCATACAGCTGTACGGCTCATTTTGGTCAACAGTAAGTTTGAATAGAAAATTCAAAAAAAAAAAATTTAAAGAAAACACCGTAGGAAAAAGCTTGAATTGTGGGTTCGAACTTACGATCAAAACAAGGCTTTTAATAAAAATGTGGACACGAGAATCTGACAATATTGTGGAGTTTGTGTGATTGTCTGCTTACATTTTCAACACCGAGTGCATCAAACAAGGCAGAGAGAATGTTTTATAAGATCAATTACTTGTACCTTAAGATACCACATAATCATATTTAGGATATGCCTCATGTCATGTAGGTGATATTCATGGCCAATACTCCGATCTTCTTAGGCTTTTTGAGTACGGCGGATTCCCACCTCGTTCGAACTACTTGTTCTTAGGCGATTACGTAGATCGCGGAAAGCAAAGCCTCGAAACAATTTGCCTTCTCCTCGCATACAAAATAAAATATCCGGAAAACTTCTTCCTCCTAAGAGGCAACCATGAATGTGCTTCCATGAACCGCAGGTATGGTTTTTACGACGAGTGTAAACGGAAATTTAGTGTCGGACTCTGGAAAACGTTTACAGGCTGCTTCAACTGCCTTCCTGTGGCTGCTCTAATCGACGAAAAAATACTTTGTATGCATGGAGGACTTTCTCCCAATCTGAACAACTTGAATCAAATAAGACTTATTCCGCGACCAACCGACATCCCAGAAGAAGGCTTGCTATGTGATCTCCTCTGGTCCGATCCCAGTAAAGACATTCAAGGTTGGGGGCCGAGCGCAAGGGAAGTGTCTTTTACATTTGGCACTGACATAGTTGCAGACTCGCTTAGAAAACTCGACCTCGACTTAATTTGTAGAGCTCACGAGGTCTGAATCTCGCGACATGAAATTTTGTCAACTACAGCCTAAAGGGTGTCCACTGAATGAATCATATCTTATAATGTTTGCAGGTTGTGGAGGATGGATATGAGTTCTTTGCCAATAGGAGACTCGTAACCATATTTTCGGCACCTAATTATTGTGGAGAGTATGACAACGCCGGTGCAATGATGAGCGTTGATGAGAACTTAATGTGTTCTTTCCATATCTTAAAACCTACTAATAAGAAGCTAAAATTTGGCTTTGGAGGTTCATCCTCTAAGCCACTTTCTCCTGCTAAAATCAAGGTACAAACATTCTTACACGAATTAAATGAACTTTAATATCTTCGTGTTCATATCTGAGGAGATATATATAAATTTTTCCTTTTCTTTTCTTGTTATTTTACAGGCACTTCTGTTTTAGATGAGTGGCTTGTTGGTAAATCCGAAGCTGCAGTTTAAGAAGTCTTCTAGCTGCTCTCAATACGGTTGACACGAACACGACCCGTTAGCTTCAGTTTTTATCAGACATGCTAAAATAAGGTTACGCCCTAAGAGTTCTGGTGGTAACTATGGTTTGTCTTATTTTGGAAAGCAACAGTGTTATTGTATAAGACAGGCCCAGCTGGCCCATTGGCATGCTGGTCGGGCCAATTATAATGGGCCAGCTTAGCCCATATGTTTATCTGTTAGGACACCCACTGTCCCAGCCGGGCTCGGTTTCATTGGCCCAGTAGCAAGGAAGTGGTCATCTAGAGTTGCTCATCGGAAAACAAATATGTCGAATTTATCAAAGATTTTGAACACTTAAAATCACCCATTAGACGTTGTCAGAGAGAAAGCTTTATATTATAATTTTTATCTTATATATGTGGTTGGATCTGACGAATTTCTAGTAGATCATCAATGGTAATCTAGTATATTACCGTTTCTTTATTAACGTGGCAAGTTTAGTAAAATACATATCATGTTGATCTTTGACCGGTCTATTTGGAGGACAGAAATCCGGAAATGAAGACAGAAACCTCTCAAGAGATATATCTTGAGTTAATAATGAAAACATGACATGTGTCGGTAATCTACAGTGACTATCAAGAAACTTTCTTAGTCTTTGCTAATTAAATGATAGAAAATATTTCTGACTAACCCAAAGCCTAAATATCCGGTAATGCAAATCAAGCAGAATAAGTAAAAAAGAAAATTTACGAACGATCATATTTTCCATATAAAAATGAACAATTGGTTGCATTTTCTCATCTTTAACTATCTTGCTAAAACTCTGTTATTATTCACTTTCTCTTACAACGTAACAATGACAGGGCTTATAATCCTTAAAAATAAAAGTATTCTGGATTTTTCAAATCACCGAGGAAGGATAAATAATGCATGAAGACCAAAGTAAAAGATCGGAGAACTAAATGTCTTTTTAAGAGGACAGTAAAAGGATGCCGATCTAGTCGGGATGTCTTGACACGCATTGATTCTTGTCATCATTGTTTAAAAAAATTTGACGTTTTAATTAAAATCCAATCCGCCACCCTCAAGTATTAAATAAAAGAAAATGAAAAACCCGTCAATGTACAGTTTTGGCCGATCGACGCCAGAATGTTAGTGATCAGTAGAACTTATTGCAGCAACATGGTCTTGATCTTGGAGGCCTCGGTTGTGGGGAAGATTGCTCAAGAGAAGAAGTTAAGAGAACAAACACAACAACGATCAACACTAGCAAAATCATTTTAGGAGATGTATGAGGTCATTTCAACTTGTAGTCCGGCCACATTTCGAGTTGAAGATGTGTTGCTTATCTTTTTGTAGAGAACTAAGACCAATATTATCTCGACACTTGTCACTTTGCGATTCACTCTTTTTCGATAAGGTATGTATGTAGGAGCAACAATTCATAGATTCTCTATGGAGAATTCTAGCATACCATACTGGCTGGAGCTTTTTTTTTTATTTTAATTTTTTTATTATACCGTTAAAATTTATATCATATTCTATCAGGTTTATAAACTATGAAGACTTTCCTTATTCTTGTTATAGAAATTTGAAATCTAATCTTTGCTCTACTCGCAAGAACAACACAGAAAACTAATACAGAAAAAATCAAATCGATCACAAACACAAGAAATTGGTCGTGGTCTTTCTCCACAGAGCACCACAAATGAAAGGCACAGTACTTCTGATAGAATTGATCTTATTGAGTGCCAACTTGAATTGCCACGTCAGCAGTTAAACATTGACTCGTTGAGTGTCTCTCGTCCTTGCAACTATTTATCAAGAAAAGAGAGTTTTCCCTCCCTAATTTCAAACTAGTTAAATTAAAAGTAGGAAAAATGGTGTAAAGAACATTTCATATTAAAAAAAATTGACTTCAAAAGTTGTCAAAATGATATATATATATATATATTCTTGCAAATGCGGGAACATTTTTAAAATTATCAAAAAGATAAGATACATACGTTAGTTATAATTCAAGTCAATAAATAGAGTAAAGGTTATAGTCAAAACTGTTAGTAAAAGACCATAATTGTGAAAAACATATGATACCAAAGTTTTCTTTGCTATTAGTGCACCAAGTTAGGTGTAAAACAATGTAACCACTTTATTCTTTTCATCTCTTTTTCATGAGAGACAATGCCACTTCTTAAAGACCACACTCCACTCACATGTGATTGTGTCTGTTAAATGGTTTCGAATAGAATTCATTCTCAACAGCTAACTTAAGAAGAGAGAGAGTTTACTATGCATATCAACATCATTGCAGCCCTGTAACTTAATGATATGAGACAAACACACAGTTTATTATCCTTCTTCACATCTAGCTTGGGTAAGATCTAAACTCACTATCGCTTGTAAAACTTAGCTCTGATATCATGTATGGACATATGTAGAACTCATATCAAAACTAATTTATAAATACTACTGCAGTATCGTAACTTAGCGATGTGAGACAAATATACCATTTTATACGCTTGATTCACATTGATATTATCTAGGACACACAGATGTTCTCTGATGGAGCATGAACTAGTACTATACTTCGGAGGGAGGGTTTTTGCAGCAAATAATAACTCTCATAGGGCGAGGCCAAAGTCGTCATTTGTGCACTTGAAACGACCAAATTAAGAAGCATATAAAATATATGTCTGATATAACGAGACATATCGGCACTGTTTGTACAATCACTCTATAATGGTGATTCCAATTGGGCCTTGAAAAAGAGAAAAGTATAGCCCTCAAACATATATGGGACATGAAATGACTTTGAAATCTTTATCCCACCAATTGTCGATAACATCCATAGTTTTTAGTTTTTAGTTTTTAGTTTTTTTTTTTAATAAATGACAATGACAGAAATAATTAGTAACTGTACTAAATCATCACGATTAAATCGACATTCACTTAGCATTATTATCAGTTACTCATCTCATATATTGTTAAAAAAAAAAATCAAAAGAAGTAATAAAGCAACCAAAATAAAGAGATTGCATTCGTAAGGGGGAAAAAAAGAGTCAAAAACCAGTTTCAAAGAGATATATACGACGTGATTGTTAAAAAATTAATTTTCAAATAATTGTTTTTAATATATATATCCAACCACCATTTCAAAAATTTCATGTTTTTCTGAATTACGGTTTAATTACACGTTTATTTAAAAAAAAAAATAACTTCTCATTTTAAAACAAGAATAAGTACTTCATTCATTGCAACTTGCATATCTAACTTTCTTTTAAGTTCTTTTTTTCTTCTTTTTATATCTCTCAAGCGGACTACTAACTGAGATTCCTAATCGACATCATTGTGTATGAAATTTAGTTAAGATAACGTCAAATTTTATTTGAATTACATTTCTTTAATTAGAAACCTCCATTATTTGAAATTTTTTTTAAAATATAAAGAATGACAAAACTCTATTTTAACCACCACTATTAGTTATATAGGTCAAATCTAAAAGGTCCAATGGTAAACTAGTTGATGTTCAAGAGCAATATTGTTGTTCTTTTAATTCAGCATTATAAGATTCGTGTGAGCCTATACTGTTTACTTATTTCGGCCATTTTAGTCATTAGAAAAGTTTTCTAATTATTTGGGCTTTTAATTTAAATTTTGGACTCATTACTGTAATTATTTTGGATGAGCATGGCATCATCAGAATCTTAGCAAATTAATTTTAGGACTTAGGAGGCTTCAAGGTAATATTATATCTGGGATTTCATTTTATTTAACTGTTAATTAATGCACAAAACAGACACTCTAATGCCCAAAACTCTTCATAAACTCATATTCCACTCTAATAGGGATTACTGGGCTCCACTGACGGAGCCTCCTGAGGCCGAGTCGACGACCGACTTCATTGAATTTTTTTTTAATGTTTTTAATAAGGAAGCTGTAAAATATTATTGTGTGTAAAAATTTCAATACTTACATTTTCCGATATCCATATCCAACATGCGACATTCGAGAACAAACACACGCGTACTTAGAGAAACGGAGAGGATGTTGGCTTTTAAGAAAATCAAAACAAAACAAAATTAGTAAAAATAAATAAATAAATAAATAAATATATATATATATATATATATATATATATATATATAGTTCCTCCTTGTCGTCGTCCTTGGAAGAGTAAACTACCAAATAAGGAACATATTTTATACACGGGCCCCATATCATGAGTCTGGTTGGCAGAACTTATTAGAAATTATTTTTGGTTTCCAGGTCAAAAAAACAACTTCTGAAAGTATTAAATGATATGTTAGAAGAGTATTTAATCTCTAGAAATATTTTTTGTTAAAGTAAAAAAATATTATTTATGATAAAAACTATTCTAAATAACTTTAAAATTTGTAATATAATTTAAATTAGATATTATAAATTTTATTTAACATTTTTAGTATTTATTAGAATATTTTAAAGATTATTTAAACCTCAAAAGTTCTTTGATTTCAAACACTAATTAAAAAATTATAAATTTTACTTTTTTTTTTTTCTAATGACTATAAATAAAAGCAAAAACTCTATTTAAACTTAAAAATATATGAACACCCTAAAAAAAAGACTTAAATCCTTGCGTGCTGTGTCTCTGTGCGTGTGGGACTGCCCTCGTTGAGTGTAGACTGCTACTATAGCCGCCCGGCGCCTCAGATTCAAAGCTATGAAAACCCAACATATTAAATACAATATATAAAGATTAATTTCACTTGCACCCATGAATTAATTATACGTTCAATTGCCTTAACTTTAAAATATCTCAGAATAAATTCTTGAATTATTAATTTATTCATAATAGTCATTAATTTCAAAATGTATTAAAAATTACATGATAATTTTCATGCAAAGATCAAATGTTTTTAATCAATATTAATTTTGTCATTTTTGTAGATAAAATAAACTTTGTCATTATAATGTTAGAACATAAATGTTTTGATGATTTATGGCTTTTAAATAATTATAAGATCTAAAAATTTAAAATGAAGTAATCAATACTCAATAAGGTATTAACAATCCAATTTTTAAAAATGTTTTAGAATGAATGACTATAGGACAAAGTAATAATTCGCGAATTGGTTTAATAACTTTTAAAAATTAGGTATGAAAATAAGATTCGACCTCTAATTAATAGACCAAAAAATGAAATTAATTTTATATATTTATTTTAGTGAATTATTTTAATCTATGCCTTCATTAACTTTTGGGTTACACTTACTTTACTGCATGAATTTTAAAAATTCTCATTTTTTTTTTCCTGAATTTTAAATTTAACTCCATTTTATCATTTTTATCAAAATTTCAATTAAAATCATACCAAAAAAAAATAAAATAAAATTAGTTTTACTAAGTCCATTTTATTAGGATTTATATTAAAAAATAAATGAAAAAACTACGTGACCACACTTAAATTGCTTTTTTTCATATATTTTTACTTAAAATTCTGATAGAAAAGATAAAATGAGATTAAATTTAAAATTTCAAGATAAAATGAGAGTTTTTAAATTCACGAGATAAAATGAAGACTACCCTAAAGTTTATGAACATAGATGAGAATAATCTTATATATATATATATATATATATATAGCTAACAAACCACACTATAAGATCCAATGACTCTTGAATCGTCTATTATGCATATCAAGCGTGTGCTATACAATTAATATATACATATAAATATGTATGTATGTATGTATGTATGTATGAAAGTGCGTGTAGTCCGTGTTGCTGGAGGCATTATCTTTAGGGGTTCCGCACTTCCCACAGAGAACCCACTTTTGCCCACTCCTCTCTCATTCTCATTCTTATTCATCTATCCTCTCAGTCACCTTTGTTTCTTTCTGTCTTCTTTTCTTTCTTTCTTTCTTTCTATGTTCTTATTGATCTCTGTCTGATCTCTGCTTTCCCCAGAATATATTCTTTGCTTTACAGTTCTGCGGTTGTGAGTTTCGTTTTCCTAAAGCCTCACATCCAAAAGATGCCAAATTTGAATTCCCCTCGTTTGATTTAAAGCTCTTATATATATATATATATATATATATATCTCTTTCTCTCTCTCTTTCCTCTTTCTCTCTCTCTCTCTCTGTTTTTCTTCTTTATTCTTCTTCCTCTTTCTTCTGTGTGTTTTACTTCTGTATTTCTGTTTGTTTACTCGGAAAGAGTGAGAAAAATGCAAGCTTCGGTTCTTGACAGTATCATCAACAGGCTTCTTGAAGTTAGGACCAGTCCAGGGAAATCAGTTCAGCTTTCAGAAGGAGAGATAAGACAGCTTTGTTACGTTTCTAGAGACATTTTCTTGAGACAGCCCAATCTCTTGGAGCTTGAAGCGCCTGTTAAGATTTGTGGTACTTTTTTACCAAAACCCCATCTTCTGTTTTCTCTTAATTTGATTGTGTGTGTGTGTGTGTGTGTATACATATATATATATATATATATATATATATATTTAAATTAAGGTCTGCTTTGATGGATTTTACTTTTATTGGACTTGACAAACTCTGTTCTGGGTAGGCTTTAATTTGGAGGTTTAATTAGTGTTTTGCTTGTGCTAAGTGTTTCTGTCTGGTTTGTGGTAGGTTCTAGAATGTTTTTCTTAGCTTCATTTTGTGTTCTGTTTGTGGCTGTGGATTCATTTTACGTTCTTTGATTTATTAGTTCAGTTTCCTAGCCTATTAGCCCCGTTTTGATCATAGGTTCGAATCTACAATTTTTTACTTTTTTCTAAAATGATTTGTCTTACAAAAAAATTTGAATTTTTTTATTCAAACTTACGGTTTAAATCTATGAATTTTGTGAGGATTTAGAGAAGAGCATTTTAATGGAACAAAAAGATAAAAGTGTCCTCTCTTTATTTTATTTTTTTTAATTCACTTCTTAATTCTCTAGTGGTACAAATAAAAGACAAAATCATCTTTTTTGCCATATGAAAATGGTCTTGTTCAAACCATCCACAGAAAAATGCCATAGATAAGAACATGTTTGCTGGTGTTTCTTGGAAATGCTTATCATACAGCTGTACGGCTCATTTTGGTCAACAGTAAGTTTGAATAGAAAATTCAAAAAAAAAAAATTTTAAAGAAAACACCATAGGAAAAAGCTTGAATTGTGGGTTCAAACTTACGATCAAAACAAGACTTTTAATAAAAATGTGGACACGAGAATCTGACAATATTGTGGAGTTTGTGTGATTGTCTGCTTACATTTTCAACACCGAGTGCATCAAACAAGGCAGAGAGAATGTTTCATAAGATCAATTACTTGTACCTTAAGATACCACATAATCATATTTAGGATATGCTTCATGTCATGTAGGTGATATTCATGGCCAATACTCCGATCTTCTAAGGCTTTTTGAGTACGGCGGATTCCCACCTCGTTCGAACTACTTGTTCTTAGGCGATTACGTAGATCGCGGAAAGCAAAGCCTCGAAACAATTTGCCTTCTCCTCGCATACAAAATAAAATATCCGGAAAACTTCTTCCTCCTAAGAGGCAACCATGAATGTGCTTCCATAAACCGCATGTATGGTTTTTACGACGAGTGTAAACGGAAATTTAGTGTCGGACTCTGGAAAACGTTTACAGGCTGCTTCAACTGCCTTCCTGTGGCTGCTCTAATCGACGAAAAGATACTTTGTATGCATGGAGGACTTTCTCCCAATCTGAACAACTTGAATCAAATAAGACTTATTCCGCGACCAACCGACATCCCAGAAGAAGGCTTGCTATGTGATCTCCTCTGGTCCGATCCCAGTAAAGACATTCAAGGTTGGGGGCCGAACGAAAGGGGAGTCTCTTTTACATTTGGCACTGACAGAGTTGCAGACTCGCTTAGAAAACTCGACCTCGACTTGATTTGTAGAGCTCACCAGGTCTGAATCTCGCGACACGAAATTTTGTAAAACTACAGCCTAAAGGGTCTCTCCACTGAATGAATCATATCATATTATGTTTGCAGGTTGTGGAGGATGGATATGAGTTCTTTGCCAATAGGAGACTCGTGACCATATTTTCGGCGCCTAATTATTGTGGAGAGTTTGACAACGCCGGTGCAATAATGAGCGTTGATGAGACCTTAATGTGTTCTTTCCAGATCTTAAAACCTACTGATAAGAAGCCAAAATTTGGCTTTGGAGGTTCATCCGCTAGGCCACTTTCTCCTGCTAAAATCAAGGTACAAACATTCTTACACGAATTAAATGCACTTTAATATCTTTGTGTTCATATCTGACGAGACTTTTTTTTTTTTTTTTTTTTTTTACTTTTCTTTTCTTGTTATTTTACAGGCACTTCTGTTTTAGATGAGTGGCTTGTTGGTAAATCCGAAGCTGCAGTTTGAGAAGTCTTCTAACTGCTCTCAATACGGTTAACACGAACACGACCCGTTAGCTTGAGTTTTTATCAGACATGCTAAAATAAGGTTACGCCCTAAGAGTTCTGGTAGTAACCATGGTTTGTCTCATTTTGGAAAGCAACAGAGTTATTGTATAAGACAGGCCCAGCTGGCCCATTGGCATGCTGGTCGGACCAATTATATTGGGCCAGCTTAGCCCATATTTATACCTGTTAGGACACCCACTGTCCCAGCCGGGCTCGGTTACATTGGCCCAGTAGCAAGGAAGTGGTCATCTAGAGTTGCTCATCGGAAAACAAATATGTCGAATTTATCAAAGATTTTGAACACGTAAAATTCACCCATTAGACGTTGTCAGAGAGAAAGCTATCTATTATAATTTTTATCTTATATATGTGGTTGGATCCGGTGAATTTCTAGTAGATCATCAGTGGTAATCTAGTATATTACCTTTTCTTTATTAACGTGGCAAGTTTAATAAAATACATGATCTTTGACCGGTCTATTTGGAGGACAGAAATCCGGAAATGAAGACAGAAACCTCTCAAGAGATATATCTTGAGTTAATAATGAAAACATGACATGTGTCGGTAATCTACAGTGAATATCAAGAAACTTTCTTAGTCTTTGCTAATTAAATGATAGAAAATATTTCTGACTAACCCAAAGCCTAACTATCCGGTAATGCAAATCAAGCAGAATAAGTAAAAAAGAAAATTTCCGA
Organism: Ficus hirta; assembly: GCA_038430175.1. NCBI lineage: Eukaryota > Viridiplantae > Streptophyta > Magnoliopsida > Rosales > Moraceae > Ficus > Ficus hirta. Next base: position 9,738,839 of record CM076593.1, on the reverse strand, counting down.
ACGATCATATTTTCCATATAAAAATGAACAATTGGTTGCATTTTCTCATCTTTAACTATCTTGCTAAAACTCTGTTATTATTCACTTTCTCTTAGATTAATTTCGCTTGACTTGAGCGTCGGAGTGCATTTTTAAGGTATTCCCGTTACTCGTTAAGATGGAGAGTTGTGGAGAACTCATAGACAATGCAGGAACGTCGATGTCGTGATTCTTACCCCAACATTGCAACATATCAGGCAACAAACTAGTCAAACATCGCCCTCCAACGAGTTGAATGCATCCGTGGGGTGCCCACGGTCCACACCATATACGCTTAATAATACGACTGATTACCTTATTTTCACATCGAATATAAACCAAATTAACTTTCTTAATCTTGCCACAAACCGTTTTTGGACCTTTGCTCTACTTTGCCTTCTTAACATAATCATACTCGAGCTTCTAGAGAAAAATAAAAATGAGTAAAAGTATTATTCCTTTGGACCACTCACACATCTTATAAGCGTTTAACTTGTACCGAAAGACGCTCTTCTACAGCTGGTTTAGGCAAATACTTTTTTGACTTGTAGGAATTCACTACAACTTTTTTGGCCTCCTTTTCAATATATACTTGACGGCAAAGTAAACGATTTCCGCTAGTTCAATATCTCACCATACATGGTGTGGTCCTCTCAAAGACAATTTACGTAATAAAGACGCATAATTTTGGTTCTTTCTTTATTTTCATACTAGAATTGCTCTAAAAGGTCGCTTTTTTTGGGGTCCAAAAAACATCACGTTAAGGCTAAAGCGATTTGGAGTATTATCGATGCATGGCTTTCGTGACTTTTGGTGTGTGAAGTCTACAAACGTGAGATTCCCACGTCGTAACCTTCAAGTAGTGGACATGGACCAAAAGAAAAAAGTTTGGAAAGAATCCAAAAAGTTTCCCTAAATATCATTTTCTTGTAGGATTGAAGTGGAAAATTAACTGTTCCAATCTTATCTCCATTGCTTGCTTTCAAAGGTCTTTGTGTCCTTTCACCGAAGAATGTTACATATATTTTCCCTGCATGTTAGAGTTTGTTTTTGTGATTTGCAATTATTAAGACCACAAACTAAATTATCTTTTTTTTTTTTTTCTTTGGTTCTTTCCACGTACAAGGTTTAGTGGGATTTGTCTTTATCAAATATAGGAAGTTGAGAAGTGGATGAAAGGATAAGAATTTCATAGGAGAATTGTTTTCTATAAATTTAGAGACTTGTGTTAAAGTGTCATGGAGTTACTTGGACTTTGTTGCACGAAAAGAAAGACACGTTTACCTTTCAACACTATATAGATTGATCAAGTGAGTTTGTATTTTTGTGGACCTTAACAAAACGTATAAAACATGTAGAATGCCAGTGTTTTGAATACCAAACAGACATACATTCATCTCAAATACTCATCAGAAAACAAAAACACGCATTAGGTACAGATATAACCTATCGATAATTTTACATCTAGAGTAATTGACCTAAATAGTCCCTAAACTCTTTCGAAAGTGACAGTTTAGTTCCTTTCTCTTTTTTTTTTTTTTTTGCCGAGATAACCCGGTTTGGTCATTTCAATCTTTTCTGTAAAAAAACTAACGGATTGATCACGTGAGAAACACACTTCATGCTTTTTGAAGGTCAAATAGGTAATTTCCTATCCAAATTAGATTTGGTCCCTGTCCCCCACCTCCCCCCTGGCACCAGCAAGTTTTTAGTCCCCCCATCTGGGTTTCCGGCTCCCCCACACTGCATGAGTTCTCGGTCCCACCTCCATCTAGGTCTTCGCGTCCCCCTCCCCCCCTAACGATTTGGTCTCAGATTCGGCGAGCCCAATTGCAACTTTGGGGAGGCCAAGAACTAGATCGCGACTTTGTTGGGGGAGGGGGAGGGGAGGGGGGGGGGGGGGGGGGGGGGGGGACAAGATCGCTAATAAAGGGGAGGGGGCACCCAAATTGGAACTTGGCGGGTGGGAGGGCGATGACCGGAGATAGATTTCGCGTAGGGGGGACCCAAATTGGAACTTAGTGGGTGGGGGTTGACGGCCGGAGATGGGGAGATGGAGGTTGTGGGGGCGGGAGGGAGAGAGATGGAGGGGAGATATAGGGACTTTTTAGGAGATTGGATGGTATTTTAGTTTTTTTACTATAAAAAAATAATTTCAGTAAGATTCCGTTAAAAATTTAACAGATTTTGACAGAAATGACAGAAATGGCCAAGAAATAAGATTTTAAGATTATCTTAGCTAAAAACAAAAAAAAAAAAATCAAACTGTTATTTTCAAAAAAGTTCTGGAACTATTTAACCAATTTCTCTTACATCTAATTGTACCAAAGAGGTTTGACACTGGCTAACTTATATATGCTGATAGAAGTGTAGGCCCAAGGGTTCTAGCCCAACAAAACTGGCATAAAATGAGCTTTTATACAATGGTGATTTGTTGGATTGTCCTAAAAAAAAGGGACTTATGTTTATTTTCCTTGTTATTTCTGTCTTTCCTTTAATTCGATAAGTCTAAAGGATAAAAAATCCAACTAAAAAGAAAAATGTAAGCATGTATGATAAAGGGTTGGTTTCCACAATTCTCTCTTATAATAATATGAATTAAAATAAGTAGAATAAAAAATAGTGTGTCAAAAAAATATGCATATTATTTTATTAGAATTAAAATTTTTTTTACCTATTCTGAAAAAGCTAATAATTATTATTTAATAATACTACGTTAGATAAATAAAATAAAAAAGATGAGTCAATTTGACATAAATGTTAAAAATCGGGGGATTTTTGACACAAATTATGTAAAAATCAGATGACATTTTGATATTAAAAATGACAAAAAAAACTAACAGAAAAAAATGAATATAGTGCAATTTGACACACATATTAAAATTCAGAGGGGTATAATAGATACATTTTATAGTTCATATAATATATTGACACTAATGACATAATTTAAGAGGATTTTTAACTTATTCAGAAATACGGTTGTAAACGGAACCTTTTTGTTTTTTTGTTTTCCTGAATTGCGCTTCTTCAATAATTTGTAAATGATTTGTTATGCTCAAGTATGCCATATCATCTACAAACTCTGCCAAAAAGATTTTTGAAGTGCTTTTCCCCACTGTACACAGTACATGTGCACAAATAGCTCTACAAAGAATTCTTTGGGATTTTAGCGCTCGCATAAAATACAGATTGGTTCCACTTATATGTGTGATGCCCACACGTGTGTGGAGTGAGACCTAGGCTCCCCAAGTGAAGTAGGATTTCACAAAAATTCAGACATTTTAAGGGGTAATTGTCTATTCGTTGCTCAAAGTGTGGTAAGAGGGAGAGAAGTGCAAGCAGGGACGAAGCTAACACCCCCTAGGGCCACCTGATCCCATTAAAGTTTTTTTAAAAGTACTCTATTATTAAAAATTTTCATATACAACCCTTAGTTTTTGCTCTTATTTATTCCTTCTTGCATCGTTATTTTTTTTTTTCCTTGTATCTATGTTTTTAAATGTACAAACTCAAATGAATAAAAACTGTAAAACAATACTGCATAGTTTTCGAGATTTTTAGTATTTATTACTTTATTAATTTTAATTTTAATTTTAAAGTATTAATCTTAGCAATACAAAAAAGGATTAATTTCATCCAAAATTTCTTTCTTTTTTCTATTTAGTAGTTTTGTAAATTCAGTGGGTCCCACAACTATTTTCTCCAAAACCTTTTTTTTTTTTTTTTCCTTGGCTGCTTCTCCAAAACCATTTACATTTAGCAATATATGTTTTTCTTTGATAGAACAACCAATCACAATGAATAACATTGTCACTGTCAATTTTTTCTTTAATTGCAAAAATACGTGGAAAACAACTGCACAAGATTACGTGGCACACGTCATATGAATCATAGTTTGTTCAAATGGGAGGCATGTGGTCCAATGGCCCCCACACGGTAATTGGGCCCCACATCTCGTGGGATTACGCTTTTGTCACTGAAATTGATTTGATAGGAAATTTGGGAAATGGTAGAAGACTAAATTAATTAGTTGTCCATTTCACACTCTCGAAAACAAAAAACAAACAAAACAAAAACAAAATTAAAAGAACTTGATTGACCTCAAAAAACCTATAGGATATGAAGTAATCAGCTCATCTCTCTAATTTTATATGCCTCAAATGATGTTTTATAAATCATATTATATTATGTTATGTTATTTCAAACATTAAATTTAAAAAGAAGATCTGAGTTTTTAATATAAATATCTTGATTAAGGGATGAATAGGTCTTTTGGTTATCAACATATTATATTTATGACAATGCTTCTCTTTTAGAAGCTTACGAAAATATGATTTTTTTTTAAAATTAAAATACAGTTAGCTTAGCTCTTTTAACGCATAAAGTGTACACACGTGCACATGTAGGATTGGCTAACATAATCGCATAATTTGGTAGGAAAAAAAAATACAATATTGTGATTTGGATAATGAAGAACTCAAGATTCACATATTTGTTGGACTTTTATTTTTAGACATCACATGAAATCAAATTATAACGTAATAAAACAATACAAAATTCCCCTAAGATTTCTTTTATTATTATTTCCATGTCACGGCACATTATTTTGTCCTAGTGACAAGGTAAAGCTGCTTTAGTGAAATTTTTAACGATTACATATGTAAATGCTAATGTCAATAAAATATCGAGTTAATTTCATAAATAGTATATGAATTACATATCATGTTTTATATTAACTCCTGACTTTTGAGTTTATACTTTATACTTTTTCGAATTTTTCTACTGTTATGCTAACGGTCTCTCTGTCAATTTTCTGAAAAGATTATGTAAAAATTGAACACGTTCTAATCACATGAGCTTAATTTATAGGTAAAGTCATTATCAAATATATACCTGAATTAAAGATTTTGGAAGCAAATTGTATTTTAATTAAAATATATATATATATAACACAAACTTTACGTCATAGAGCTATTTTGGTTGTAAAAATTTCCTACAAAATATTTTGAATTACAATTTTAACCTTAATTAAAGCTCATGTGATATGAAAGTATTTAATTTCCATTCAGTTTTTGACAAAATACCGATATATGGACCGTTTTTGTAACAATACAAAAGTTCGAGTTAGTTAGGTGACATTTACAACTAAAAGTTATTAATGATCAATTTTAGAGTATAAATATTTTATCATTGGAATCTTATAGTTTAAAAAATAAAAAACTTGTCATAACGTACCTTACCTATTGTCTATAATTCGTGTTATGATGACTTGTCTTGCCTATACAGTTAAATTGGCCCAAAAAAAAAGGGGGACAAAAAACCATATGTTGTAATATGTGACATAAAATTCTCTCATGAGTAGAAGAATTTCATATAGATAAATAGGAAAAGTATTTGGTATGCAGTCATAAATAAAAAGTTGGCATGCACATTTGATTATAACTAAAATCTGTCTCTAATATTAATTATAAGAATCTTATTAGGGTTTTATTGTAAAAAGTTAACATATTAAGATGAGTAGCCCAAGCCTTTTTAAACACATTGACAATTCTATATCTAGTTAATTTAAAACTTTTTGTTCGTACATGCTTAACATGACTCACCTTCTATTAATGACACCATCGATGTCCAATAACATTCACTACTATAAATATTAAAATAAATAACGGAGATTATATAACTGTTTTCAGAAAACCGTCGTCTAAATAAGTCAAAAACATAACATGGATTATAATTTCTAAAAACCATAATGGAATTCTAAGATTTCAAATTATTCCAACTTTTGACGGTGGATTAGATGACGGTTTGCTAATCGTCGTGATATCATTTCACGATGGTTAAAAATCATCGTGTAATCTATAATTTATTTTAGTGATTATTCAAATAATAATATACAATACTTCTCTTATAATTAAATAGATATATGGATACATATAAGTACATAAAGGATTCAGATATGAAGACTTTCCTATTCAAATCCACAATTGGTTAGGAATAAGAAGGTCGCGCTAGCTGGATAACGGGATAACTGGAAAGCATATAATTAACAATCTTATTAATGATACGCCATCACCTCATATTAGTGGAAGACATATATTTAACAACTAATGAAAAAAATATTAAGCCATCACAACTTACCTTTTCTGCTCTTTTTGAACAAAAATCCAGTCATTCAATTATCCAAGCAGTTAATGCCCAACTTTTATCTAAAAATCTTGGTAATTGTCACAATCACCTTAATTTGAGGCTCAATATTCTTGTTGTATACACTTCCGATAAGGTTATACTCTTATAAAATTTGTATCTTATTATTAATTTTACTCCTTAAGTAGAAGGCCTCATAATTAGAAGATGATGTCCTTACTTATAAACCGTTATTTATAATTACCATTATCAAGTAATGCTGGACGGTACCCATATTTTTTAAATACTTTCACTTGAAGAATTAATAATTGTTGAATTTTGTTAAGTTATTTCTCTCTCTCTCTCTCTCTCTCTCTCTCTCTCTCTCTCTCTCTCTTTTCTTTAATGGTTTACGTGTGTAAGAACTCTTCTCTTTCTCTGTTTTTTTTTTCCTTTCCTTTAATAAATTTTAATTATATAATGAATCAAATATAGTAGATATAGCTACTACCTATTAACGTCAACGCCTCCCTCTTCTTGCCAAAACGTCAAATGACTAAATGCATGTGAAGCCTTCAATTAGGATATTATGATCAGTGTGTGTGTGCGTGTGTATGTATATGTGTATGTATGTGTGTGTGTGTGTGTATATATATATATGTTTGTGTGTGTGTGCGTAGATAGATGAATGTAATTATGTATACGAGCTCGCTCGTTTACGTCTTTATTAAAAAAAAAAAACAATATGTTATAACTTATACGTACAGTCTCTTTAAAAAAATAAAAATAAAGATTAGATATGTGGGAGTCGATTTGATTTGAATTGTAAAATTTGCTTAGTATGGTTGACATTAGCTAGCGCCACCACGTTATCTCCACTTACACATTGAAGAATAAAATATAATATTTTTGACTTTTAATTTTTTAACTAAAAATGAACCCCTGCACCAAAAAAAAAAAAAAAAATTGAAGAATATAATTTTATTATAATATAAGTGGCTTTTGACTTTAAAAAGAGCTGGGTTCAATTTGACGAAACACAAGATGATGAAGTGTACGCATTATAAAATTAATAAAGAATGTAATGCGGCTCTAGAATATCAGAGATGAAAGTTTAACACGTACGTAGCAACCATAATTTTATTTTTAAGTTACTTTTTTTTTTTATCATGACGTAGATAATTTTGGTTAGCTTCAACCAAAATGTATATATCTACGAGTGAGAGTATTTATATATTCTACAGCATATTTTTTCAATGACAACACATTAATCTTATAACTAGAAAAACTTACTTTATTAATAAAGCAATGATAGAGCGTATATAGACTAGTATCCTATGTGTGTGTATATATATATATATCATATATATTTGGTTTTAATATGCCGAAAAACTTGATCAGGCAAAAATATCATTTTATGTAGTACATGATGAATGGATAGGGTTCTATATTTGTATATTGGGGCGGTAACTCTTTCTTAACATTGCGCTACTATGCAAGCATTAGGATTATTAGTTAATTTTCAGTTGAGAAAGATCTTATCTTATCGACCTATATATATATATTGTTTTTTAAAAAAGAAAAAAATATATGGGGGTTAGGAACAATGATATCAGCAAATTAACACAAATCAAACTTGAGTGTTTTGTTTTTTTTTTTTTTTTGAAAAATCAAACTTGAGATTTTGTGTTTCGTAAATTGAATTAGTTAATGTAATTCAATAATGTCAACTGGCTGACTTTGGCATTGCGAGTGCAAGATTGCGGCATTTTGCGGCACAATTATTAAGTCCTCAACTTGTGCAGCCGTTAAAATGGAGATCACACTCACACACAATTAAATATAGGAACAAAGTTTATCAAAAAAAATAAATAAATATAGGAACAAAAATAAGATTTTATATTTCGAAATACGAGCAATATTTTTTCTCTTTCTCTCTCAAAATTCTATATTATAATACAACTCAAACAAGATTATAGAGATCGGAATTGGATATTTCAAACCCCTCCTAATGAAAAGAAAATGTGAGTTTTCCCAGTGAAGTAAGTACTAGCAAGGCTCATAAAGGGATCGAATCATACTCACGTGGCTATTGGTGTGGTATAAAGTAAGCAAAAATTCGGATTGCTTTGTGATATTAGGACATCTTGCAACAGAAAATTGGACCATAAGTTCCGCTTTTGCACGTTTATGGAAAAATAAGATATAATTTTTTATTAGACGGGAAATAATTAAATTATTGAATTATTGAATAGGGGTACGAGTAGAATTTTTCTCAGAACACAAGGCAAAACCGAAATATTTTTAAAAATTGTAGCTAAAAAATTTTGAATTCCAAAGAGTTTAGGCACAAGTATAAGTTTCATCATGATAGAGAGATTTGTTTTTTTTTTTTTTTTTTTTGTTAAGGTAAAATTTCAATCAACTAAAAAGTCTTATAAACACCAAACATAATACGGATGACTCTATGGTACACGAAACAAACAATCGATAAAAACCGGTTCTATTAGTAAATTCTGATGAAGCATAAGGAAAATGATGGAAAATGAGATCCGATATCGGGAAAATTTCTCGACACATCAATTTGAGCACGCATAAGACTCTTTTTGAAACTACTACATCTCTGCCTAGACTCATATATAATTAACAGAACTTCAAACTCGCTAAGACCTAAATCTTGCGGACCAAAAACAAACACAAATGGTGGGAGAACCACCTCTATTATAAAAAGAAAATACTAAAACAACATGACAAAAATTGGAAATTGGAAATTCCAAAAGTTGAGTAGGAGCATGCTTCACCAATATTTATAATAACTCAATTATCTCTCATTTTAACCCCCCTTATTGTCCAAAGTTTTGACAAAAAGACTTCCGATGAGAAAGTTTCTATTCAAGAGATCAAAATTTGGGACACAATCGTCTAGTTTTTTTTTTTTTTTTTTTTTATATGAAATGACTCCCACTTATTAAATAGAAACATAATCACTTATACATTTTAAATTTAAAAACTTATGTCCAAACACTTTATCTTTCACCCATTAACTAGACCCAACGGCATGATACAACGGTCTACTTAAAAAGGAAAGGTAATAAAGACCTCAACAAAATTAATCCCTAGATGAAAGGGGAAAAAAAAAAAAAAGTTAGTAGTAAAAACCATTTTGGCAAGTTATTATGAACTATATGATAATATTTAGAGCCAAAAAACAAAATTTATGGAACAATTTGGAAACCAACAACAAAATTTAATTAATTATTTTAATGAGTGTACATAGTATTTGTACATTGAAGTATTACGTGAACCGTACGCCTTTTGCGTCCACGGATTCAATGCAATTTGTACGAATTTCTCAAATGTTGTGAAATAATATAATCAAAATCTCAAACTCCCTTACGTATGCCATGACATAACTAACTAATTATGGAACACATAGTGGCAAACTACCACCTTCTAATCCTAATTTATTAGTTGAAATTAGGAGGGTCTTCTTCCCCTTAATGGTGAAGAAGTAGTCTAATTTGAAGAGCAAATAAAAAATTAAAAATTTAAAAACCTAGTAAATGCTCCACATTTTAGCTAGGCTCTTTCTAAAAAAAAAATAATAATAATAATAGACTGTCACTTTCTGCTATCTATATGTTGACCGTGAAAATTCATCAATTCGAAATTATCCTCATCATGCTCTGATTATGATGAACAATAAAAGTAAAATTGCAGAAAAATAGAAAATACAAGAGATTTTATAAAGGGTCGCCGGAATCTCTTTGACTACGTCTTCTCTTGGTGCTGGGGATTCAATATTTTTCAGAGAGATTACAAAGGAGAGCTCTTGACTATAGTATGCAAAAATAGCACTGTGTGTTTCTAAAGGGGGATAATGACCTTTATTTATAGGCTCCCTTTGGATAATTACAATAAATTCAAATAAAATAAATAAAATTTAGTGATTATCCCTAGCGCGTAATTTGATTTGGTTTCGAGATCTCCGTGGAGAGTAATTTGCAGTTTTGTTGAGTTTGAATTTCAAATATTGAAGATTCTCATAACCGAATCCCATGATTCTCAGGAATATACTGAGCTGTCACATTATCTCGTTCGTGATGTACTCGACGTAGAGCGTTGAGAAGATCTAATCCACTCTTCTCCCGCTTGGCTAAACTCAACCTCTCCCTTTGGGAAATAGTCTCTCCTGCTAGGCGTTGGAGCAAAGTTTTGGGAAATAGTCTCTCCTGCTAGGTGTTGGAGCAAAGCTTACTTCATTATTTATCCATCTCTCTAGAGCAATCAGGAATAAGATCTTGCCAAACTTCATTGCTCATCCCTCTCCCATGAGCGATGAAGTATAGGTTCTTCTCATAGGTGAGGAGTGAGTCTTGAATTCTGATATAACATTTGCCTCCCAGCATTGAGTGACTCTGTTGAATTGCTCTATGCTCTTGTCGTCGAAGATTGATTAATGCTCTCTTGTTAGGAGTGTGATGAGGTGTGACATCTTATCTCCCAAAGGGTGTAGTGGTGGCAGCGCTGTGTGAAGAGCCATCTCAAGAAGTGTATCAGTCATGTCAATCTATCACATGTCATCTCGAGAAGTGAACCATCATGTCCACGTCAGAGAGTACTAATCTGGATTATTGGGTTTTTTGCCTCTACTGCTAAATCTTCAATTTTCAGATCCAACGGTTAGGGGACGAGACCATTTGGCTTATAAAATGGAGGTTAAAACCTCTCATGTTTTCACTTTTCTGGTGTTGTGTGGACTTCTGATTATTTTCCTGCAAAAAAATAGGTTAGGAATCATATAGCATGAAAGATGTACCTTAGGATTTTAATAGCATTCCTATACGTTGAGGACTAACTTGTTGGTCTTCTTCGATTATTGCTTATGGGAGAGGACTAAGGTATAGTTTCTTTGAAATTTTTACCAAGCCTTTTGACCTCTCCATAGTTTGTCTTAGGATGATCTTTTATTTAAGATTCTTTCCTCTGGGGAAAGAATAGACATGGTCGTCAATTTTTTTTGAGACTCGTTTCATCTGTTATTCTCCCTGTTATAACCTCTTATAGTTAAAGCTAACCCCTGTAGGGAGAAGACAACTTTGTTGCTTCTATTTTTTTTTTAAAGGTAACCCCTGTGGGGAGAGGACAATTTTGGTGCCTCTATTTTTTTTTTTTTTAAAGGTAACCCATGTGGGGAGATAACAACTTTGTTGCCTCTATTTTTTGTTTTTTTTTAAGGTAACCCCTGTGGAGAGAGGACAACTTTGTTGCCTCTATTTTTATTTCTTAAAGCTAACCTTTGTGGGGAAAGGACAACTTTGTTGCTTTTATTTTTTTGTGGCCTTGTTGAACAGTCACGTTGATTTTTCTCCACATTGAGAAGAGACTAAGTGACGTATTATTTGAAAACTCATCAAGTTTTTAGCCTCTCCCATGTAAGTAAAGTAGTTATATTTGCTCAGTAAGAAAGTTTTTGGAATTTTCGAAGTCTTTCAGACTTGTCACTTATCGCTTGATGTTGTTTGATGGCGTTGCTTGTCGTTGTTCGATACAGATTGTAGGGGATATGTGCCCCCCTGTCTAAATTAAAGTCTTTGACCCTTTGTGTTTAGACATAGTATTGGGTATTTTACCCTTAACGTTGTTGACATCCAGTAGTAATTTGTAGTAGTCGAAACAAAATTGTAGAAGAAAAGCTCTGAAATCTTATTCTCCTGTGTCCAATAGAGATCTCTATGCGGCCATCAGGATCTGTCTTCCTTTCGTAGAGAGCTATCTTAGGCATCTTGAATCGCTTAGGTAATGAAACATCCATTATCTCTTAAGTGAACGGATGAGTGTCTTGGACGACTCTCCTTGAATCCTCATTACGCACCTTTCATTGACGAGTCTTAATGTGGTCTCTTAAGTCTCCCTCTGTTTGCATTGTCGAAATACTCATATCTCGTGAGAGGTCAATGAGGCCTAGGGGATTTCTTTCCGTTTGCATTGTCAAAAATACTCATCTCTCATAGGAGGTAGATGAGGCATACGGGTCTCCCTCTGCATTCCTCTCCTCTCATAGGAGGAGGGTTTTCTCCGATCGCCGCTCGTGCCTGGGCTCGCCTTTCGACTCTCCTTTGATGACTTCCCTGTAGAAAAAAGGAGTAATTTATGCAGCAGAATTTTAAAATATATTTTTCTTAAGATCGTATTACCTCATGTTACCATAAGTAATAAATTATTTTACAATCTACATACCTTAAGATGAGACAACAGGAATGACGGATGATGTGATGAAAGAGAGCTTTAACCAATTAACATTCTTGACTATTCTCCAATTCCTAGACAGTAGAGTGTGTGAGCACTCGGTCTCTCGATCGGTATTAGTGCACGGCTTTCTCCTTCCAACTACCCAGAACTCTTGCAGCTTATTATTACTAAAATGGGATAATAATAAACTTGCTCATCTTAGAGTCTGTGGTCTAAATAAAATAAGAGCCCCTAGGGTCTTATTTATTGTGAATGGACTTAGCGGAATTTGAATTCGATTAGAACTAGGAGATTCAAATTTTGATTAAAATTTTTTATCTCCAATTATCTTATGATTTTATCTCTATGAATAATATTCCACAATTCCAATTTAAATTCAAAATAAAATCATGGCAACTTTATTGAATTAGATAATCATATAATAATTATCCAAATAAAATCAATAAGGAGAAAATATTTTCATTTCCTTATAAGATTTTGTTTCAATTTCAAATCCAAATAGGATAATTACCATATTTAATTTAAAATATTTATTTAAACAAGATTATCTAGATATTTAAATTAATTATCCAAATAATTAATTTATCCATATCTCTTAATTTAAATTAATCTTATATTTGTCATAAAAGACAAATATAATTAATTTAAATTTCAAATCTTATCTTCAAATAAATATTTATCCAAACTAAATATTTATCCAATTAATTAAATGAAATAAAATTATCATTTTACCCTTAGCAGAAAAAACGCCTATACCTTGTGGGAGGTATTCCAGATTTTTCTCTTCACTAAGTCCAAGAATTAAAGATATAATGGATATCTTAATTAATTACCATCCGTTAAGGAATTATATTGAACTAGTAAATGGACAAATTGGACATATATAATATGGGCTCTAATAATCTATGTAATTAATTATTTTATAGCAAATAAATTAATTACATAATTATTAGACAAACCATGTCTCTAATTGGCTTTAGACAACATAATAGTTTTCATATGAGCTAGATGCTTACTCTAACCCCATAGACTACGGACTATAGATTTAGACTACTTACTTTAAAACATTGCCTTCTCGCATACAAAAATCTATTGCATGTAACATTTTAACAGTTTAAACACCAAGTTATCATTGAGCCATATTTGCTTACATTTACTTTAACATGTAAATCTAAATTAGGACAGTATAGTAAAGATGTAATGAAAAAACCTCAAATATGTTATTAATCAGTTCAAAATAAATTAAACACAACTAAAATGTCTTTCACTCTTAAGGCATTCCCAACATTCCCCTCGAATATCTTCGCGCAGGCCTCGTGGGAGAGGGATGATTGTCGTCACTACCAATCTCTCCGATTCCCTTTACTTCCTCCCCTTGGTTCTCCCCGTTAGGGAGTTCATTAGGATTCGCAGGGTCTGCCTGGTCATCACCTACATGACCATTGGGCAATTGGCCTCCCACCAGATGGGCCACGCTTTTCAGCAAGAATGTGGACTAATTCCGTCAATTCTTCTATGGGTTACTTTAGGGCAACGGTGCGTGAAGGTCTCCCCTTACCGCTAACGAGAGGGGCCTTCTGCAAGGGCTGAGGATCTTCAACTTATCTTCCTTCGACCATGGTGAGGAATCTTCTTCTTCGGTTATGGATGTGAACAAGATGATCCGAGGTTCGTGCTCTCGCTGTAGCAATAATTGTTGAAGGTGAAAATTCGTCAACTCGAAATTATTCTCACCACGCTTCAATTACGATGAACAGTAAAAGTAAATTTGCAGAAAAGTAGAGAACGCAAGAGATTTTATAGAGGTTCGCTGGAATCTCTTTGGCTATTCCTTTCTTGGTGCTGGGGATTCACTATTTTTCAGAGAGAATATAAAAGAGAGCTATCGGCTATGGTGTGCGGAAATAGTATTGTGTGTTTCCAAAGGGGGAGAATGACCTTTATTTATAGGCTCCATTTGGTTAATTACAATAAATTCAAATAAAATAAATAAAATCTAGTAAATATCCTTAGCCCGTAATTTGAATTGCCTCCAAGATCTCCATGAAGAGTAATTCGCAGTTTGTTGAGTTTGAATTTCAAATACTGAAGATTCTCATAACCGAATCCCATGATTCTCGGAGTGTGCTAATCTGTTACTTTGCCTTGTCCGTGATGTACTCGGTGTAAAGCGTTGATAAGATCTAATCCACTCATCTCCTACTTGGCTAAACTCAACATCTCCCTTTAGGGAATAGCCTTTCCTGCTATGTGTTGGAGCAAAGCGTACTTCATTATTTATCCATCTCTCCAGAGTAATCAGGAATAAGATCTTGCCAAACTTCATCGCTCATCCATCTCCCATAAACGATAAGATATAGGTTCTTCTCATAGGTGAGGAGTAAGTTTTGAATTATGGTATGACACTATACATGATCTGTTACAGATGTATCTAACCCTAAATAGTAATACTAAATCTAATTAGTGGGTTCACAATAACGGTTCTTTGATCAAATCTGTTTTCTTTTTTCTTTCTTTTTCTTTTTTCTTTAAGTCAATTAGTTATAGCTCAGATAGCCTGGTATCCCCAAATGTAAAGTATTCTAGCTTCTACAACAATCAAATAAAGAACACATATAATTTTCTTGAGAAATTGTAATAAATAGTATGGTATTTTTACAAAATAATTGAAGTAAATAATAAGGTTTTAAAATATTTAAAATAAATAATAAATTTATTAGGTAAATAGAAAATTTATTAAGTTAATACCAAATTTATTAAATAAATAACATATTTAATTTTATAAGAGGAAAATAAATCTTTTATTCAGTAAATTTATTGTTTACTCTAAATATTTTGAAAACCTACTATTTATTTCAATTTTTGTTTTTAAAATTGTTATTTACTTCTTTCATATGAAACTAATTTCCTTCAAGAGATATCCATTAAAAAAAATAGTGATAAACAAATAACAATGTTTCTGTAAACTTTGAAAATACCACCACAAGTTGTTAGTCCAGAATTACTATTTGTAACACTATGGGTGTTAACTTTTATCCAATAAAGAAAAATGGTACCCAATGACCTGTAATAATACGCGAAGTCTAAGAATCAAAAGATCATTCAAACCTATTAATTGCTCATACACCCTCTGCTCAAACTTATCTCCCTTCTTGACAAAAGCTAAAATAATGAAATAATAATAAACCTAATTTGAAAATTTAGCTTTGCAAAAAAGGACTATTTTGAAAATTCCACGATACCTAATTAAAAAGCAAAGATAAGAGTGGAAAGTCCACTTAAATTACAATTATTTCACCCATTTTCTAGAACGACTCTTTTTTCTCTCATTCTCGCTCTCTCCTCTCGTAGGATATGTTTGGTAGCAAGGAGAGTAAATAAAAGAGTGGTAGATCATCTAAATGAGGAAAATAAGAAAAAAGGGATGGATTTTTTATCTTTTATTTTGATATGAAATAGATAGATGATGAAAGTATTAAAAAGATACATCGACCTAATCGGAAAATCTTGATTTATTTACTGATTTCTATTATCACCATTTACTTGTTATAAAAGAAAAAAGACGAGATCAGGAGTGAGATATTTTTAAAGGATTTAGAGTCTCTCTAATCAAGAATTCCCTTTCTTTATCATCAATTGAATCACTTTTGATTAACTGATTAGGCCCACGAGTATTTCCGCGTCCCTTCCGACTACCTTATGAACATAAAATGGCAGCCAATTGAGTACTTGGATGTTTTATAAAATATTGGAAGAAAACATTAATTTTTATATTGCTTGTCATCCCCTTTGACGTGCAAGAATGGTAATGTGCAGGCATATACACATACAATAAACAAAAAGAGGTAACATCAATTAAATATCATTCAAAGGAATTTAAATTAAAAAAAAAAAAAAGAAAAATATGTTACTATACTAGTTGTCGCCCTCTGAATTTTCCGAATACTTGCAAAATATCTTTGTGTGCTTTTGCTTGGTTGTTGCGTGCAAATTGTTGACCATTATTTGCATTGGAAAATCAGACACAAATTAATTAACTTCTCCTCAATATTTATGACTTGATTATAGCAGCAACTTTTTCCAAGTGTCTTGATTTTGACAAATAATCAAAACGTTAGTTTGATTGTTGTCTTCATTCTTTTTACCCTTTGTTTTTGTTGCATCTAAATGTATCGTAGTCTTTGTACAATGCCAAAAGCTAGAAAACAGAAAATTTGACCAACCTAGACACACAAAGCTAATGAAGAAGTAATTGTTATTAGTTTACCTAAAATACTATTCTTTTAGCATATCAATGATCATTCGATCCAACGGTGTGACATAAAATTGAGTGAGACTTAATGAATTTGATAAAATTTGTTTTTGATTACGGTTTAATTGTTTTCAAATGCACGGATATAAACTTTAAATAAAGTAACAATATAAATGATCTTCGCCAAGAAAAAAAAATTGTTAAGATTTTGGAAGAGACTTCGATAATTGAACCTTTAACGCGGTGAAAACTTCATCTAATTATATATATGTATATATATGTGTGTGTGTGAATGTCCGTATGTAAGTACCATTGACAAATACCGTACGTGTTGACTTGAATGGCAAAACAGGAAGAGAATTTACTGAAATATTAATACAAGTCATTTATTAGAAAAAATAAATATCCTGGAAATTCACAAGAGAAAGTGGTGGTGCTTCACAAAGACCCCACATCCATTTGGCCCATCGATCCGAATTATCTGAAGTACTAGAAAAGGGTGCTTTTATTCCAAATTCCCTCTCGTTGGAAAATAAAAAGCTTCTACCTATGAGGTCTCCCCTTTTGTGGGCACTTTATCTCTAGTCTTCGTTTTTGTCTGTCTTTCTTTTTAGATTGGACTCAAAGAAATACGCGTATATTAAATAGAGTCAGATATAAAATTATTATTCTGTAATTCTAATCATTTATTTTACCTTATTAATTTTGCTTAATTCATTGTTTCTTAAAAGCTAATACTGTGCCTGACTTGCTTTAGCTGTGGTCTAACTGTTGTGTGTGAACGAGGAATATTAATTTCAACCAATAAGGGCTAGCTTTTCCTTTTTCTACTTCATTAAAATCTTGAATAAGAACATGAAATCCGGACGGACATAATTAAAATATAAAAACAATCAAGGATGGCATCAAAGTACCAATTTCTTATCTTCCTTTTCAATTTTTATATTATTTTTATTTTTATTTTTTTGGGTAGAAATGCCCTTTTTTTTTTTAATTCTTGCAATAAATTCAGTATATATCTCGATTCATTTGGCTTTCAAAAAAAAAAAAAGGCATTTCTTCCTTTTAATTTTAATTTTTTGGGGGTACAAATCCCCTTTTTTATTCTTGTATATATATATATATATATATAACAAAACGTTAGGGGATAAAAAAAAAAAAAAACACAACAACAAATTCAGTATATCTCGATTCACTTGGCTTTCAAAAAAAAAAAAAAAGTGTTATCAATGATGCATTGCCAAGTACTCCTGGTATGAATCCTGCTCTACTTTATAATGAAGAAGGAACGGTACTTTAAAAAAAAAAAAAAAAAAAAAAAAAAGAATTGGCATTAAAAAAAAAATGAAGAAAAAACTTGTGAAGTATGTGACGACTTTTGAAAACGTTGACTTAAAACTACTTGACGGGGGCATAGGCATATGCCGTTAGATGCCGTTCATGATTCTTAGAAATCACAGATATATAAATGGTCAAGTCTCCTAATCCAACAGATCATATTCCTTCGCAATTTGCCACCATAGGAGTGGAGAAATAAAACTTCTCCATTTCTGATCTTCTGATCATCTGAGATCTCTGATCTCTTCTTGAGTCACTAACTCTGATCATCTTCCTTACACCACATATAGTTAACAACCGAAAAGGTCAGTTTCTTTATACATATCCTTTCCATTATTTCTCTCTCTCTCTCTCTCTCTCTCTCTGATATTTCTCATTCTTTTTCATCACTTTTGAAACTTGTTCATTTTGTTAAGAAGCTTCAAAATAAGACAAAAATCCAACCCCCAAAAAAAAAAAAAAGAAAAAAAAAGTTTTTCCCTTGGAACTGAGTTTCTGGACACCATAGTCTAGGACCACATAAAGATATATATATATATATATATATATATATATATGCTCACACACACACCATATATGCAGTGTATCTTTAAGGTTGGACAATCTTCTTCTTCTTCTTCTTCTTCTTTATTTTTTTCTCTTCATTTATTTTTATTATTTTTATTTTAGGTGCTATCACTATTATGTTACTGCACACTCTCATTTGCATATACTAAATTTCCAGGATAAAACAAAGTTGTTGACTTCTAGTTCTTCATTTCTAATTTTTCATTTTTTTTTTCCATGAAGTTCATATATATAGCTTTTAATCAGTACAAGAATTATGTAGGAAAATGATTATAAACGTTTTTTCTTGCCTCTGAAATTTAGTACAATAGGATTTGATGCTGGAGTTGTTCCTCAAAACTTTCTCTCTCTTTTTTTTATTTTTGGCTTAATTTATGCTTTTTTTTCCCCCTCTTATCTGACTTAGTCCATGTAGTGTATACCTTGCGAAACCTTTTTGTTTTTTTGTTTTTTTGTTTTTTTCCTAATTTACCGTAGAGTCTTGAATTTATGAAGGCAAGTAGGGTGGTTTTGCCAACTTTCATTTCTAGTTGTGTGTCCAGTCAATAGGGATGGCCCCATTACTTTTGGATTCATTCAATATTCAGACAAAGCATTTAATTTCATCACTCCAAAGGAACAGGCGTTTACTTCCGCCATTGCTTTTTATTTTTCTTTCTTTCTTTTTATTTATTTATTTATTTTTCCCTATCTTTTTCGGATTTGGTTCGCTTCACATGTCTTCTTTTTTTTTTTTTTTTTTTTGCCAATAATAATACACTATAACAATTAAAATAGTTGAAGTAATATGATCTTTTAATCAGCATAAAAAAAAAGATCTTTATCAATATTTAAAAAAATGAATAAGCTTTTTGTTATAATCTCATGAGTCTTTACATGTCACTCTCTTCCTCTTTCTTTTTTGTTTTTTTTATCCTTTTTTACCGGGATAAGAACAGGGACAAATATAGGAACAAAGAAGGAACCCATTTATGCTTTTTTTTTTTTTTTTTTTTTAACTTTTCCTTTAAGTTTGTATATCATTTACAAAATTTTTTATAGAACTCCACACGCGCTCTCGCGCGCGTACTCCAACTAGTATTTTTAAATAGATGAAAAATAATATATAAAAAAAGGATGTCGGAGTCGAATTCTTCTCTCTCCGAGTTGTCGTCATTTGAAGTAACATGGTTTCTTGCCGTATTGGCAGTGGATTAGGGATAATAATAATAATAGTACGTAATAGGTACCCATAATAAATATGTATATTAGCAATAAACAAAAGCCAAAAGATAAGACAATTAGTATCCAATTAATACTTAAATACTTGCTTTAATTGCCGGAATACTAGCTTAGATAGCTTGTAAAATACTTGACTTAGCAAAATAGTTGATTAGTCAATTCCTTCACTATCCCTCAACAAAACTACAAAAAGAAACAGCAAATTAATTTTTTAAAAAAATTGTAGCTTAATTTATAAATAACTCCATTAAATTCCCCGTTAACGACAAAGGAAAAAACACAAACCCAGTTCACATCTGGGCAATCCCGTAATAAGATGATTTACTTTGACTAAGATTCTTCTTTCCTCAGAAAAAGCCAAATAATCACGAGAAATATTAAACCGGTGGGGCCTACTTGTGGCCCTTACAAGCTCTCTCTATCTCCGTTGAGCACCACTCTTCCTCTGAATCTCAAATTTTCTTCTCTCTCCCTCTCTCTCTATATATTTCTTTTTTTTTTTTTAATTAAATCTCCAATCTTAGTTTTGCTTATTATCTCAATTTTTTTAATATGAATTTACATAATACTTTAACGTGTCATCGTTTTATCGATAGCTCAATAAAAATCAAGTCAGTTAATAATAGATAGATATTAAAATTGATATCACAGACGCCATTTTACTAGCACAACTTTTTTTTTTCTCCCTTTGACTTAAATACCATAACTAGTCATATAATTTATTATTATTTCCTATAAGACTCATATTTCATACTTATATATATATATATATATATATATATACATATTCTTGTTATGCAGGAGGAGGGAAAAGAGGGCTAACAAAATAGTAAACTTGAATCGCCATGGCCGGAGAACAAATAGGGGTGCTCAACGCACTCGATGTAGCAAAGACTCAATGGTATCACTTCACGGCGATCGTAATCGCCGGAATGGGGTTCTTCACGGACGCCTATGACCTCTTCTGCATCTCCCTCGTGACCAAGCTCCTCGGCCGGATTTACTACACTGACATCACCAAAGATAGGCCCGGGACGTTGCCCCCGAACGTCGCCGCCGCCGTCAACGGTGTCGCCTTCTGCGGGACCCTCGCGGGCCAGCTCTTCTTCGGCTGGCTCGGAGACAAGATGGGCAGGAAGAAGGTCTATGGCATAACCCTAATCATGATGGTTATCTGCTCCGTCGGCTCGGGGCTGTCCTTCAGTGACAACTCTAAGGCCGTCATTAGCACGCTCTGCTTCTTCCGGTTCTGGCTCGGGTTTGGCATCGGCGGTGACTACCCTCTCTCCGCCACCATCATGTCCGAGTACGCCAACAAGAAGACCCGCGGTGCTTTCATTGCTGCCGTTTTCGCCATGCAAGGTTTTGGCATTCTTGGCGGTGGGATTGTCGCTTTAATCGTTTCAGGTATTTTTTTTTTTTTTACTTGGAATAGGATATTTGAACTTTTTATTTTATAATAGAGTCAAGTATGAAATTATATACATCTAATCACATATATGTTTACATACATACATGCACAATCTCTTGAGGTCTATATACATGACACCTAACACAATAACATGATATTAGTTTTAGTTTCATTTTTTTGTTAGTAAGAAAAGATTAGTTAATAATTGACCGATATTTCTTAAAAATAATCTTGAATTTCATATTGTCATGAAAACAGCACGTCATCTTAGAATTGTGATTAATTTTTATAAAGTTAAATTAGTCATGTATAATTAAATCAAATATGCTTTTCTCTTTCTTGTCTTATTTATTTATTTGCTTAAAGATGGTTAGTATCATATTAATTAATTAACCATAGTCCCTCTTAAACCCTTTCTTGCTATGGTTCAATCTCATATCTTTAAAATTCTCTGGCTAGTGATTTAATTACCAACCTAATAAATTAATTAACAAACGACACAACACTTGTTGTCGTTTCTCTCTGATCAGGTGCGTTCAACAACTCATTCAACGCTCCTAACTACGAAACGAACAAAGAGGCCTCATTGGTGCCTCAAGCAGACTACGTATGGCGTATCATCGTCATGTTCGGAGCCCTCCCGGCGGCCATGACCTACTACTGGCGTATGAAGATGCCGGAAACCGCCCGTTACACCGCCCTCATTGCGAAGAACGCGAAACAAGCCGCCATGGACATGTCCAAGGTCCTCCAAGTGGAGTTCCAAGCCGAGGAAGAAAAGGTCGAGAAGTTCACCTCCCGTAGCAGCCAATCCTACGGCCTCTTCTCGAAAGAATTTGCCACCCGCCACGGCCTCCACTTGATCGGAACCGCCACAACTTGGTTCCTCTTGGACATTGCCTTCTACAGCCAAAACCTCTTCCAAAAAGACATCTTTACCGCCATAGGGTGGATCCCTCCGGCCAAAACCATGAACGCCATTCAAGAGGTCTACAAGATCGCCCGAGCGCAAACACTAATCGCGCTTTGCAGCACCGTCCCCGGCTACTGGTTCACCGTTCTTTTAATCGATTACTTGGGCCGTTTCGCCATCCAACTCATGGGGTTCTTCTTCATGACCGCCTTCATGTTTGCACTAGCCATTCCTTACAACCACTGGACTAAAAAGGAGAACCGAATAGGGTTTGTTGTCATGTACTCATTCACCTTCTTCTTCGCCAATTTCGGCCCTAATGCCACCACATTCGTCGTCCCCGCCGAGATCTTCCCCGCCAGGCTTAGGTCTACTTGCCACGGGATATCGGCCGCGGCAGGGAAAGCGGGGGCTATTGTCGGGGCTTTCGGGTTCTTGTACGCCTCGCAGAGCACGGATAAGACGAAGACCGACCCCGGTTACCCTCCGGGCATCGGAATGAAGAACTCTTTGATTATGCTTGGAGTGATCAACTTCTTTGGAATGTTGTTTACGCTTTTGGTGCCTGAATCGAAGGGAAAATCTCTTGAGGAGTTGACCGGAGAGAATGAAGAAGACCAGGAGATGGAACAGCAGGTCGCTTCTTCTAGAACCGTGCCTGTTTGATAGGTAAAACTCATGAGATAACACATAAAGAATGATTTGTGAAGTTTTTAAGTTTTATGGTGTTTTTTTTTTTTTTTTGGTTATTGAATGTTTATTTATGGTGGAACAGTAATGGCTGTAGATATATATGTGTTTTTATGTGCTTCTATATATGCAGAATCAGCTACACTGTGTGCTTGAATTTTTGTGTTTTTGATTATTAATTGTGATTCTGCTTTTTGTATTTTTGTGCACAATAAATTATTTTCAAGTGTTTGGATTCTCACTCTTAACCAATAATCCCCATTTTTGTGAAAAATTCTTGGGATTATTGATGATGATGAACGCCATAATTATAATAAAAAGCGAGTCTCATTTTTGTAAAATCTTTTTACGAGATCTATTCTCTATCAATATGTGATTCTAATTAAGATGTACTCGTGTCCATTATTACTCTCTCTGATCTCTCTCTCTTTTTTGTGACTTAGCTTATTAGATATATATGAGAACTTACAAGCACCTAAGCAATATATGCCCAAAAAGTGATCAAATATTTATAACAAATTAAAAGTTGGGAAATTAAACTGATTCAAGCGATTAAAAAGTGGATTAGTCTTACCTTAATGAGTGCACCTAGCATTATAAGCAGGTATTTGACCAAGAAAAAAAAAAGATATTTATTTGATCAATTCTTACCCAAAACCCCACAATACACCCCCCCCCCCCCCCCCCCCCCCCCCCGCGACGAAAATGACAACCATGTATATTTTAAAGAAGAAATAAGAGACACTAATTGCTTAACGTACACAATGGACAATATTATCAGCATTATAAGCAGGTATTTGACCAAGAAAAAAAAAGATATTTATTTGATCAATTCTTACCCAAAACCCCACAACACCCCCCCCCCCCCCCCCCCCCCCCCGACGAAAATGACAACCATGTATATTTTAAAGAAGAAATAAGAGACACTAATTGCTTAACGTACACAATGGACAATATTATCAGAGACTGTGTATTATTTGGGGGAGGGCAAAACGGAAGGTTGACTAGTATAAAATAGTCATTCTTTAAATAATTAAATACCATAACGATTATTTGTTGTTGTTTCGTGCTTTTTTAGCTTCCGTTTGACTTTCAAGTTCAAATATAAAGTTTTTATCTCAATTTTTATTTTTTCTTGAAATGACAACAAAAATTATAACTAGCTTTTAAAAATTCAACAAATTTTAAGTTAAAAATTTTCATTTCAAATATGCATGTCAAATGCAAACTTAGTATTGTACAAATGAAAGAAATTCAGTAATGAAGAGTTCTTGCTTAATCTCATCCCAATCGCCTAATTAATACATGATCTCCTGTATCCAATTAGCGTTGAAAAATTTTATAAATGCACTTTTAAAATGTTGATTACATATAGTGAAAAAAGAAGGGGAAAAAAAAAAGTTAGTTCTTTGCTGATTATTGCGTTAACTTTGAAAAATCTATCCTCGAAAAAGTGCTTGCATTATCCACCCTTCCATACGTGGATTTAACTCGTATGTCTTTTTCATGTTTTTCACTTCGTGTCCCTCCAACCATGTCATAATATGTTACTAAATTGTTAAATTTTTTTTAACTTATCTGATATAATTTTTTTTCTTTTAATTTAATATTGTGCCATGAAATCAATAGATGGACATTAAATAAAATAAGAATAAGGAAACATAAGAGTTGAATCCTATATTCCTATTTATGAGCAAAAAGTTCCTACACACTTATGGCCCTATCTTCACATTCTTACTCCATATGTGAAAGGTCTGGATCTTCTTGCTCAATAGTGTTATCATTTTTAGCAATATAATATAACTTATATAATTGCGTTCTAAACCTCGTTGGACTCGTTTAGAAGGTATAAGGAAAATGATTTGTGCAGGAGCTCTTAAATTTTAAAACCTAAAATTATTTCTATTTAGAAGCTATAAGAAAAATAATTTGTGCAGAATTTCTTAAATTTAAAGCCTAATATTTTTTCTTTAAGAAAATGCAAGCCATAGGCTCTATCTGTTTTTTTTTTTTTTTTTTTTTAATGTAATCTAATCTATCCTTACACTATTGTCTTGAAGTGATAGGAAGTCAAATTCCTTGTTGTAATATATGGAGACCTATAAATCATCGGGAATACTGTCTAGAACCAAATTGGTAACAGAAAGATGTTAAAAAAAATTGATTAATTTAAAGAATTGATATGATACATTTAAAAAATAATGTTAAGTATATCAAATTTAATTATAACGATTGAATATCAATCTATATAGTGTGTGAGTTATCATTTTTTTAAGTAATAAGTTTTTAAAATTAAATATCTATATATGTTAGTTAAAAGATAACAACTCACCACTACTTGAGTATTTAAAAGTTAGGATTGAAGTTAAGTGTCCCAAATACAACTCATATATTCAAAAGTTAGATACCAAAATGAAAATTGATTTATAATTTAAGTATTAAAAAAGAGATTAATCTCAATTATTCTTAATTTTAAAGATGAAGCGATTCAAACTCTAAGTAGTAAAGTAATTGGTTATAAAATTATTATTTGATTATATTTGAAATCACTAATTTATTACTTTTGGTTACGCCTAAAGTGTAAAATAAGAGTTTCTGTGTGACTTTTGACTTTCTAATCCAGTGACTAATTAAAAAAAAAAAAAAATAGATGCAAAATAAGATCATCACAATTCCAATATGCAACTGATCGAATATAGGGGCATCCCATACGCCATCCTAGATAGAGATAGAGATATTGATATATATATATATATATATATTGATGAAATGCCATCGTTTTGAGCTTTATCTAAAACATTTATATTCACTCCAATTACTCATAAATAAACATGTCATAAATGTTTTAGGTCTTCTAGATCTATAAATTATACAAGCTCTCCTTTAGGGGAAAAAACAAATAATTAATAATAATAATAATAATAATAATAATAATATGCACACCATATATTTGAAAAAGTCTTGTGTTGGATACTAGAAACCATCTAATACTTATAAAATAACTAATTGAGTTACATAGAATTTTTTTATTTAAAATCTTATAAAACAATAACTTTTTATTTAAAAACTTATCATATAATTACAAATATGTTATAAAGATATTGAGAGGATATCGAATAACATCCTTCCATAAAATGGAATAACAAATATATTACAGTTGGGCTGAACATGACAAATATAGGCCGGGCCCGCTTTATGTGCAGTAGACTAGGGGACTTACTCGGCTGGGAGTATAGTTTCGGCTCTACGGCCTAATTGCATAAGAAGATAAATCTAGTACTGATGTCCAGCGTGGATTAGATAACTCTGTACTGAATCTCGTGAGTGAGTAGATCACGTTTTATTACTGTTTCACTTAAACTGTGTTTGAAACAATCGTTAAAGATGCAATTTTTTTTAATTATTTTTTCAAATGTTATTTGTTTTATCACTTTATTTTAAATCTATGTATCTTTTTCTTCCCTTTTTATTTTTTAAAAAACTTAAATTTAAAAAATTTATAACTTTCCCATTTTAAGTTAAAATAAACATGTATTTTCAATAAAATAAAAAAAAGCTCGTACAGAATCTATGTGCACTCCTACATTGGTTTCATCACCTAATTGAATATATAAAATGACTCCTAGAATTATGGGCCAGCCATAAAGGACCAACCAATGATATATATATATATATATATATGACACACATATATAGATCGGTCGAGGGTTCAAACACTCGAAATGTTATTAGTCTTCTAGACACGTTACTTTTAGACTTCTGGCTTTACTTTCTGTTGAGAGTCCGCTGAATTTGAATAAAATATATGCGGGATTTGTAAGTATATAACTGTACATAGGTGTGAAAATGGGGTCCATGTCAACAAAAATAGAGAGTTTAGATTTACATAAATATCAATTGATAAATCAATATTGGCTTGGCTATAATTAAAAGAAGGTGGATATTTGTATATAAGTTTTTAAGTAAAATTGGTAGAAACACAAACAGACTATAATTAATGCTAAATTAATGTATTTTTTTGTCAAACTAATTTTATATATGGCGTTTCTATATGTTATATTAATGAATATAAATACATTAATTATTTGATATTTTGCATAAATTGTGAATGAAAATAATGGATGCTGATAATTCATGAATATTGATAAAAAAAAAATAATCGATATTTAAAAGATTCTTAAAAGAAGAAATGATTATTTACCCTATAATTTTCATCGATCATGTCCTGACTTATGTATATTATTGGAAACATTTCAACAAATTAATTATTCACATTTTCATTATTGTGGAGTAGAATTGTTAAAATTTTCAATTCATGTGAAGTTTGATATGGAGAAATTTGATGAGATGATCAATTATGGTTTGTGCATGTGCAAGTCAAAGACTACTTATGCAATCCAGGTTGCACAAGGCTTTGAAAGGTGAAACGGCGGGTTCAACAAAAAGCTTCAAATCAGAAACTAATAGTATCTATCTCCTAAGGGGACATGTTGTTGTCACTTGAGAAAGAATGTGTACATGGACATTGGTTTTGCGTTGGTGGTGAAATTTATGTCGATGGCTGATGAACTTCCAGGAAATTAAGCCAAATGTGGGAATTACACCATAATTTTCAGCAAAGTAATTTGACATATGCCGAAGTGAAATTCTTAGAATTTGTTAATTCTAAGTGAATATATAGTATTTATGTAGAGTATGATAATTATCTGGGTTGAAAATTGTGATCGTCGGTAAAGACAATAGTTGCAGTAAAAATTTCTTTTTATTTAGCCTTGGTAGAGATTGTGAGGCACGTAAGATAGAAAGCTATAGTGGAGGGTCTAAAGCTTATATAAGAAGTTTAAAGCCTTTATTTCTAATCGTCTTGGTCAAAGAACATTTCAAATATTTTAGTTTGACTTTAGAGAAAAACTTTGTATGATAATAAATGTTGGTAATATTTTAGTTTTACTTTAGAGAAAAACTTTGTATGATAATAAATGTTGGTAGGTAGTCGAGACTAAGATTCCGAAACCTTTTATCAGAGGGTGACTTTCCAATGTTCACAGTGTCATGATAAGGATAATCAGATAAATGTCATAAAACTAGATAACTACTACGTGCAAGTTTGAATGTTTAAAATACCGAACGTCGCTGTATAAATACAAAATTTTGAACATATCTTATCCAAGAGTATGATCTGAGCACCTAAGATTTGCGCTTATAGCGTTAATCACTTAGGAGGCTATATTTAAATTAAATTTTAATGCATTAAATTTAATTTAGTTATTATAAAGTGTTATCTCTTAAGAGGTTATAAGTAAGTGATTAAGCTTTCGAAAATCCAAATTCCCTTTTGATAGATTTCAATCCTATGTAATTACTCAATATTATTTTCACCAAAAGACTAGTCAATTTCAGAAGATGAATATTTATAAATCTATATATATATTCTCTATTTCATTGCACTTGTTTCCAATACTTTTTGTTTATTTGCATTAATGATTTTTTTTTTTTAGGAATTTCAACACCACACACTTTGCTAGACAAAGTTTGACCGTCAACAATAAAAATCACATAATATTGGACAACTTCTTAATTTATTTCTCCTTTATTTATGGAATTTCAACAGAAGATAACATCTTAAGGGTGAATTGAGCATGTTTTTACGTGGCGTAAGGCAATGCGTAGTTGATGTAAAAGCTGTAAGACTCTCTTTTTTTTGGGTCATATGGTTGACACAATGCAACGTGGACAAACTTGTATTTCTAGTTTTTTTTTCTTCCTTTCATCCATCTTTTTAAGCAATTATTTATGATTTTGGGAAGAATTCGTGTTCACATGATTCACTAAAACTATTTAATAAAAGCAATCTAGTATCGAACAATTTCCCCGTGCGATATTTCAAGATCCACTTTAGGGCCTCTTATCATTATTGATCCTGTGGCACGTTGAGCAAGTTTTTAGTATCAATAATCTGGAGGCATATATATATATATATATATATATATATATATATATATATCAATAAAAGCGTATACCACTAAAAGGTAAAGTTATAGTGCAGTGGACGAGTAAGGATTTAGGTGTCATTTGAATTTTTTTGTCTAGGGGTATTCATGGATCATATTAGGCAAATTGAGCTCAATCTGTAGTTTAATCCGTAACCTTTGGATGAAAAATCTTAATCTTTTATCAATCCATTATATTCTCAATGTAATCCAATTCAATTCATAAATATTGGATTTCGCGGATTGGATTTAATAATTCAATTTATAAATTATAGAAACCAAAATAAACATACTAAAATATAAAATAGTTCAATAAAATAACAACACAATCAGATTCAAAGTCTCTGATAATGAACTAAATTATAGCATAACAATCCATTCCAACAAACAAACATCAATTAAAATCAAAATTAATGAAAAAAAAAGGTTATGGGCCAGGCAATAGGAGAAAGAATTGAGTAGAGATTTATTCAAACTTCAACATATATATTTACTTATTAAAAATATTTTCATAAAAACTGTGTATATATTATCTGGAAACTTTTATATATACAAGGTTCAAATTTGCAGATTATACAAATTGAGAAATATTTAATCCGTATTCTGTAGCCTTCGGATTAGGATTTTCCCAATTTATTGGTCTCTCAATCCAGTCATCCAATCTGCCAAATAGATTGAACTGAATTAAACGAATTAAGCGAATTCACGGATTTGATAAACACTGTTAGTTTTTTCAATCTCTAATACAAGCTATCCTTTGTTATCATTTACTTAAAGGATAGTGATAACTTCTCTCTCTTCGTTAACTCTCTCTCTCTTCGTTTTGTTTTTTGTTGCTGAAATAGTGATAACTCTCTAGAAACGACTAAAGTAGTAATACAAAATTAGAGTGATGATTTGACAATGTGACTGGTTTTGCTGGTCTATGGTTTACTTTTACACTCTTTGTGGAGAAGGAAGCGACATGTTTAAAGGGATCACTTATTGGGCAATGAATTTAGGCCCTACAAAATGGTGGGACTAAATGGTACTCTGCCAACATTATATATGTCATAGGGAATATGTTTTCCAAAGAAAGTTACATGCATGCCCGTTTTTGGCTTTCTGAGTTTAAAAATTACTTTTAAAAATATTTAAATAATCTATCATAAGAATTTATAATTTTTAAAAGAGCTTCTAATTAAAGTAAAAAAAGAAATTTATGACTTTTAAAAAAATTTATTCTGAATAAATTTTAAAACTCCTGTCAAAATTTAAGTTAGATATTATAAAATTTATTTTCATATTTTTATTACTTATAAAATAATTTAAAGTCATTTCTACTTTAAAAGCTCTTTTAAAAATGAGATTTCTAAATACTTATTAAAAAATTATAATTTTTGCTTTTATTTTTTTACTGATTAAAAACAAAAGTAAAAGTTTTGTAACAGGTTCATAATAGATTATTGATTCTAATTTAGTGGTATAAAGAGCAAATCAAGTACAAGACCAAAATAAACGGCCAAGATTGGGGAGGGGAAAAAGACACCAAAAAAAAAAAAAAAAGCGGTTTTGATTCTACATTGAATTGTGGCCCTGCAAAATGGGATTCCTCGAGTACCCATATTATGTTTAATCGCATAAAAGGCCTTACAATTTAGAATAAGAGTGACAAGTCTCTAGTTAGTTTAGGGAAATCATCGTGAGGAAGGTGGAGACACTCATAGCATTTAGCATATAGCATCTAACACCAAATTTTGCTAATTGGACTTCCAAAGCATCAAGGATCGATGTGACTAACATGTATATATATATATATATATATATATATATATATATGCATGTAGCCGAAATTTGTAGATTCGAACTTAGAGGCAAAATATGTCGGAAGAAAAAAGTGACCTTTAATTAAGGGCATTGCCGAAATTCCCCTAAATGTAGTGCCAACTATTCAACTCCAATATGGTTGACGCTCAACATCTAAATTCTCAACTAGGGCCTTCTCTCCAATATGGTAGGACATTACAGATTCTAAGGTTGGACTTTGGGTACATGGTGTGAGAATGACACTTAGGGCTTGTTTGCTACCTAGTTGGGAGAGAAAAGCGGAACGAGAAAGAGATTGGGTGAGAGGATTAATATAAAGATTTAGGGATACGTAGTTGCTTAAAAAAAAAAAAAAAAAAAGTGAGAGAGAATGAATGAAATTAGCTGACAGAATTTAAATCCTTAAAAAATCATAATTTTGATCTCTCGAATGTGAAAAGATTAAAATAGAGAATTGATTCCAAACATAATTGATCCTCCGCTAAGTAGCTATCTTCACTTTCTATGTAAGTTCTTTCCTTCTTACCAAACATTCTCTTGGGTTGTTTAGCATGTGGAAGTTGCTTTTGTGGTGGGATAAAATCTGCAATAGATAAGGATGTTTGGTTTGGTCGGTTTGAATTTGTTAGTTTAATCGCCTTGAAATTTTTAAGAAAAAACTAAACCAAATCCTATATAATCTGTTGTTGTACCAAAAAGATCAATAATTTTTCACTTGTGTAGAAAAGTTGAGTCTATCATATGAGAAAATTACTTTAAAACTTTTTTAGGTGTTTTTTATCTGGTAAAAAATACACTTAAATCATGAAAGCGTAAGCTAACATTCAAAGATTATTAAAAAGATGCTATACGTATAGAATTAAAAAAAATAATCAGAAAGTATTTTTTAAACATATTTGGGTAATGAAAACAAAATTACATATGCTTAGAATTTATGTGAAAAAAAATATCATTATTGATCTTAATTTAAAAAAGAAAAAGTTATAAATATATTTTATCATTACCTATTTACAGATCAACTCACTTCATAGTTTTTTTCATTAAAAAAAAAAGAAATTAAATAAAATTTTACTTTTCGTATTCATAGCATTATAGCTGAAAACGAAATCTACCAAAAGCGTTCCGCTTCTATGACAAATTGGTTTTAAACGACAGCTCAATTGATAAGGGCACTTTACAAAAATGCTACAAATTCATGTCTTCGATTGAGTTATGTCATATAAAAAACTATTACGGAAACTGACATTACATGTCATACTTATGACTTTATTATTATTTTTGTAGTATCTATTATTATCAGTCTGTATCACTACCATGACACAAGTCATCCGACTAGTTATTGAAAGGTTACCACTAGTTACTGGCCAGTAACCACTGTTGTCAACTGATTATTAGTTGGCTATATGCGATAAACCACATTTGGGGGCTGATTCGATCAGTAACCACCTCCTCAGCTGGTTATCAGCCAATGACTGCTAGTCAAAAACCATTGAATCCGTTGGATTTCAATAGTTTGTCACTAAAATACTTTTAAAAAAAAAAGGGGGTGAAAATTCACTAAAATCATGAAAAATAAAATAAAAACTTAAAAGAATAGAGAAAAATGCTCGTCTAATTAGTAACCACCTTGACACCGACTAACCGGATGGTTACAAGCCACACCACATCTGCTGGCTAGTTATCAGCTAACTACATGTTATAACCACATCTATCGGCTAGTAACCAATCGGTAACCACCTTCACCAACCGACTACTGAGCAGTGGCCACCGTGAAACTAGTTGGAAACCATTGAATCCCCCGGCTTTTCCAATTCCATAATAAAATAATTTAAAAAATGGAAAATATACATTGAAATCACGAAAGACGATTAACTAAGATCATAAAATTAAAAATTACAAGAATAAAGAAAATTTATCGTCCATGAAGAAGAAAACATTGCATCCTTCAAGTCGACGGTGGTAGGATATGAGTCGGGTTGGCGCCAACCAAGAAGCTTGGCAATGATGGATCTGACTCAGAGCACTGGCGCGACAATGGTTGACCACATGTGATCTAGCTTGGCGACATCGAATATCGCTCAAGAAAGGACTTGAGCGACTCTAGTATCATTTTTTTTTATATAAATATATCAATTTATATATCATATGAGTTGTTATTTTTAATTAGTAGTAGGTAGTTTAAATACATGTCAATTAAATTTAAAAGATTGCACCTATCAATTAAAAAAAAAAAAACTTAACGCCTAATGAAATGATATTCAAAAGTTAATATTAGAGTTGGTGTTTTCAATATTATCCTTAAAATTTCTATTATATTAAAAAAAAAAGCAGTAAAAGGGATTAAAATTCATTTCTATTAATATTTTAGTGATTTTACTCGAATCCTCAAAAAAGCACAACACAAAAATTTGGACCATGGTTGTTTGCCCTTGATTGGTAAACATTATTTTTGCCATTTTTGTAGGAATACAAAATCGGATAGGTGCACATTGTAGAAGGCAAGTTAGCCAAGTTTATCCATGTACACTGCACATGTACATAACAACCCTTTTGTCACATAGCAAATTGTCCCAAGGAGGGGTTAGTCTTTTCCCTTTTGTCCTCAATTCTTT
This sequence comes from Ficus hirta, assembly GCA_038430175.1. Classification (NCBI taxonomy): domain Eukaryota; kingdom Viridiplantae; phylum Streptophyta; class Magnoliopsida; order Rosales; family Moraceae; genus Ficus; species Ficus hirta. The sequence continues at coordinate 9,705,646 of CM076593.1, read as the reverse complement.
TCTTTCTTCCTTCCTTCCTCCTAAGCTTAACGATGAGACCTAAGCCTAATATGAATAATTACCAAATCTAGTTTTTCTCTTTTCACTTTTCTAAGTATCAGTTTTGTATTACAGAGAGACAATTTCACATTTCATTTATCATTTATCATTAGAAAATTAGGAAAGTGAGTTTGGGGGGAAAAAAAAAAACATAAACAATTTTGTTTTCTTAAAATACTTTTTTTTTTTGAACTTGGGAATATGAGGATTTAAATTATACACCTTATGATGAAACCATATATGAAATAACCGTTAGACTATACCTTTCTCACGCTGCCCATAAGTAATCCGAGGACGTTTCCGCCCTAGGTCCTTCGGGGGCACGACTCCGCAATCACTTAAAATACGATTTTCCATATCCTATAGAAAAGCGGTTTACTTGAACATCAACCCTTGATAAAACCCTGCGATACCTCTTTGCCCATTATGTCCTTATTTAAAAAGAGCGGAAATTAAAGATATTCTTATAAAAATATTAAAATAAACTACATGTTTTAAACTATATAAGTTAAATAACGTATTTTTTTAATAAATAATTTATTTATAAAAATAATTTATATTGTGAATAATTTATTTATTTGGTAATTCATTTATTTATTACTTTGTAAATAAGTTGTTTATTGTAAAACCATTCCTTATCTAAAATATTTTAATATCGTCTATTTACTTCTTTAATTTTTGAAAATAAAAAGGTGTTATTTTGCTATTTCTCCCTTTAATGAGTGTCTTGAGGAATGTTCCTGAGAACATCACTTGCAGATATTGTGCTCCGGTTATTTTTCCTTCAAATAAACAGGTAAAATGTCAACGATATATTATTTATCAAAATCATAGCTATTGGCTGAAAAGGTAATCTACTAAATACCACCTATGATCTACTAAATGACTGGTAATCTCAGATCACCAAAATCGGTGGTCGAAGATTAATATGGTATATTATTTTCAACAACATATTAGACTATTTTCAATTTCAACGTAGTTTGCCGACTATCTTCAGCTCTGATAATCGGAGAGTAATCTAATTGATTATTATTGATAATCTACAAGATAATTAAGTTTTTTTTTTTTTTTTTTTTCATGCGAGTAACCCACCTTTGGTTTTTTGCCACTGGCGATGACATCTTCCCTTTGATCGGCAAAGAGGTTGTAATAAAGGCCATCGTTGTGTCGTTCAATGGCAACCAGCTCCTCAAGATGAGGCCTCATGGTCTCGGCGTTGCTTAGCGACAACCTGATTCTAAGGACAAAGGACTTCAACACGCAGTGGTTGATGGCGAGTTCGCTTGCATCGGGGAGCTTCCTTCCCACCAGCTTGCTTCCCTCGTGATGACACTTGCCTGGTTAGCTTTGGTCGGAGAAAGAAAGAGAGATGATGTAGCTAGGGTTTGGGAAAAAAAGATAATATTTAACAAAGGGTATTTTAGTATTTAGATGGTCGTCAAATTGTGAGAAAGAAGTTAATAGAGCACATGAAATCCATGTAAGAAATAAGTTAGGGCAAAAATCACAATCAAACCTAATTTCCTCGTATTTAAAAGTCAAGATATTGTTTGGTAGAGTTAGAGTCGTTGGAAAAATGGCTTGAGAACCCTTGTCATGTACTATTTTTTAGGCTTAATTTTGAGCGGGATCCGTAATTTATTTGTGACGAGTCAAGATAGATATATTCTTCTCCAGGTAAAGTTCGAAATGATATATCCACATATTTAAAATGATAAATGGGTGATTGAGAAATTGACTCTCAAAAGTGCACCCATGAAGGAGGGAATGTTGGAAAGTGACGGAGAAAAAACCACTAGTCTCACATCGGAAAGTAATAAAAGTCATTGCTTCTCTGTAATCCTATAAAAGGTCAATAGAGTAACACCACTTCTAGAGGGTGGGGTCTAGGAAACAGAAAATAACGAATCGACCTTCTAAATATATATTTAACAACATTATGTATCCTATATTTCATGCAGCTAAGAATGTGCTATAATTACAAGTGAAAAAAAAAAATCAAATTAACACTCAAAGGGTATGAACTTGCTCAAAAACTAATATAACCATTCACATTCCACATTTCTTTTTTTAGACAAAAAAAAATGTATATAGATATAAATGATTCAATATTCTAACTTAATTATCAAAAACTTGTTTAAGGTTTTTCCGAAGTGCATTGGATATTTGGAGGAAACTGCCTCATCTATGATCTATCATGATAGATCTAGCAATTACGTTGAGATGCAGAAATAGAATATTCGCTATCATTTATTTATTTATTTATTCCATATTTAGCGCAATTTTTATCACATTGAGAATAAGGGGGGAGAGAGAAGAATTGTTATTTTTTTATACTTCTGGAGGGTTTTACTTTTAAAGGTTTTTTTTTTTTTCTTTTAAGGCTGAGAAGTTGTTTTTAGATTGGAAACAATAACATTTATTAGCTTTTTTTAAAAAAAATAAGATAACATTTATAGGAAATCAAGTTTTATATCATAAAAATATAACAATAATAATATAATAATAAATATATAAGGGTATTGAGTCATTTTATTTAACATGTTGATTTTTTAAGATGTAAATTCAATCTTTTAACAGTCTCAAATTTCTATAAAAATGACAATGAGTTTAACCATTGCAGTCCCTCCATAGACATATCATGTGCTTGCTTGTTCTTTTGGTAACGTTCGATTTTATGTACCATGATATTTAGATTAACGTCTATTTGTAGTTGAAATTTGTATAAGAATAAAATAATATGTTCACGTATATAGTACACAATAATAAAAGTTTATTACTAGCTCAAAAACAATCACGTTTTTAAATTTAGGATATGTCTGGAACATAAACTCAAATTGGAGTTTTTGAAAATATTTTAATTAGAAATAAGTTATACATCTGATTGAAAATAAACTGTTATAGTTAAAGTGTAAAAAGTGAATTGTGTTCGGAAACAAAATATCATCTTTTTCGATTTGGAATAAAAAAGTTATATAACTTTTACAAATTGAGTTTTTTTATAACGAAAAAAAGAGATTTAAAAATGTAAATAGTAAAATTGGTTACTTTTAGAGAAAAATAAAATAAAAACGTTAGATAAACTCTAATGGGATTATATGCTCCAAATGACTATGCTTTCGGTCCTTTAAAAAAAATGACTATGCTTGTCCATTAAAAATAATAATAATAACAACAACATCATCATAAACCGTACAAGGGTTGTCATTAATCCCACGGCTTACATTGTAAGAATCGAAACCAAACTGTATTTTTTTTTTTTACTGAAAATTTTCTATAAATAAGCATCTGTTATTTGGAATCTTATATGTATTAAAAAAATTATTTCAATTATAGGGATACTCTTTTCAAGGTACTTTTTTTTTATGATATTAATTTAACTCATAATAAGGGAATTATGTCAGATTATACCCTTTTTTTTTTTTTTTTGAGAGAATGTTAGATAATTACATCACATGCACTAATATTAGGAGACATTTTTAACACAAAATGCAAATCCAAAAAATTGAGAAACAAAAATTTGTGGTTTGACTAAGTGGCGTAAAGTAATAGTTTGACAAATAAATAGTTAGTTAGTTAGTTAGTTTTTTTTTTTTTTTTTGGGTTGGAAACTGACTAAGTAGTATTATCAAGGAGTAAAAATCTGAAGAGTAAAATATGGGAGGAATATGCTTTGGTTAAAAGGGATCCAATTTGAGATTTACAGAGCTTCACTCTCAATATAAAAGAGAGCCCAACCTTTCCCTCCTCACTCCATTCCCTCTCTCTCTCTCCTCTCTCTGTCTCTCTCTAAAATTTTTATGGAAGCAAACGCATAGGCTTTGAACGGCAATCTCATTAATCTACTCTGTACGTCTCTCTCTCTCTCTCTCTCTCTCTCTCTCTCTCTCTCTCTCTCTCTCTCCTGTTTTTGCATTCTTTTATAACATATGATATGATCATATGATTGGTTTCATTTCAGTTCTTCATTCAGTTTTGTTTTGTGAATTTTTTTTTTTTTTTTTTAATTTGACATGGTTTCATGTCGTTCTCTGGCTCATGATTCGTTACATTCTTTGTCGTTTCTTGATCGTACTGCTTTTTTGTGATGCTTTGCTTTGTAAAGATTATATCCTCTGTTGTATTTTTTTTTTTCCCCTCTCTTTTATTCGTTAATGAAAAGCTTATTTCTTTTCCATCAATGGAGATTTTTATTTAATTTCTCAAGATTGGCAGAAAAAATACGTTCTCTTTTTTTTTTCTTTTTTTTTTTTTAAAGCTTAGTATTGTCATAGTAAAGGCTGTTATCTATCTTTTTCTTTCTGCATTAAATATTAAAAAACAAAGAAAGAAATGACGTTTTCATTAGCTGTGATTCCGTGAAAATAGTTATTTTTCTCTTCTTCAAGAATATTCCCTTCCCTTTCCTTAATTTCTCTCACTTTTTTTTATTCGTTTTCTTTTAGGACTTTTTTTTTTAATTTCTGTTAGCAAGAATCGGAAGGAAAAAAAAAATAGACTTCCACATTCTTCTGTTGTTTCTTTGCGTAGATATATATGGACAAGCTGTACTTGTTTTATATAGTTATTACTCTATATATAGTTATATGGTATATCAATTAAATATTGCTTTATCAAATATTAGAATTTAGCAGTTTGACCCTAACCTGTTTCAGATACATGTTATCATTAAATTACATTAGTAGTTTTAATTGTAAACTAATTATAACTAAGTTAACTGCATATTAGAAAGTGATGAACGATTTATTAAGGAAAATAAAAACATTATATTGTAAGTTCGAGTCAGGTTGTGATAGTGGAGTTGATTATCCTAGATTTATAAAAATAAGGGTTAATTTTATTTTCTTGTTCTAAATTATAAGTTCAATTTCATTTTATTCTTTGAATTTTAAAACATCTCAGGAGTATTGTTTATCTTACAATAGTCCTCCTTGCCAAAACAATATTAAAAAACCGAACTGTAACTACCTTATACCCAGATTAATTTTGTCATTTTCATGTTCTAGATTCCAATTTTCATGTTCCCGATTTAATAATAAGTTCGATTTTTGTACGAATTTTTCAGGACAAAACAGTTGAAGGAGATTTAGGAGAGAAAAAGGTTGGTGAGTGAATATGGCAAGAGAACAATTGCAAGTGCTAAACGCACTTGATGTGGCCAAGACACAATGGTACCATTTCACCGCCATTGTCATTGCCGGAATGGGATTTTTCACAGACGCATACGATCTCTTTTGCATTTCACTCGTCACTAAACTCCTGGGCCGAATCTACTACCAAGAACCAGGCTCTCCAACCCCGGGAACACTTCCTTCAAGCGTCTCCTCCGCCGTCAACGGTGTCGCCTTCTGCGGGACCCTCTCCGGCCAGCTCTTCTTCGGCTGGCTCGGCGACAAGATGGGCCGAAAGCGAGTCTACGGCATGACCCTCATGCTCATGGTGCTTACCTCCGTCGCCTCTGGCCTTTCCTTTGGTCAAGACCCCAAGTCAGTCATGGCCACTCTTTGCTTCTTCAGGTTCTGGCTAGGCTTCGGCATCGGCGGCGACTACCCTCTCTCCGCAACCATCATGTCCGAGTACGCCAACAAGAAGACGCGCGGCGCGTTCATCGCCGCGGTGTTCGCGATGCAAGGGTTCGGGATTCTGGCCGGGGGGATGGTGGCGATTATCGTCTCGGCGGTTTTTAAGGCCAAGTTCCTCTCCACTGCCTATGAGGTTAACCCTGCAGCCTCAATTATGCCCGAGGCAGACTACGCCTGGCGCGTAATTCTCATGTTCGGCGCCCTCCCGGCTTTGTTAACCTACTACTGGCGCTTGAAGATGCCCGAGACCGCTCGGTACACGGCGCTCGTCGCGAAGGACACGAAGCAGGCTGCCGCCGACATGTCGAAGGTCCTGCAGGTCGTGGTGCCCACGGAGCGGGAGGAGGCGGAGGCTGCGGTGGCGGTGGCGGCTGCGGGGAAGGATGAGAACAATTTCGGGCTTTTTTCGAAGCAATTTCTCAAAAGGCATGGACTTCACTTGCTTGGGACGACAAGCACTTGGTTCCTTTTGGACATCGCGTTCTACAGTCAGAACCTCTTCCAAAAGGACATTTTTAGTGCCATTGGTTGGATTCCACCGGCCAAAGAAATGAGCGCGCTTGAAGAGGTCTACAAAATCGCCAGAGCTCAAACTCTCATCGCTCTTTGCAGCACCGTTCCCGGCTACTGGTTCACCGTCGGACTAATCGACAAGATCGGGCGATTCAAAATCCAATTAGCTGGGTTTTTCTTCATGACAATCTTCATGTTTGCATTAGCCATTCCTTACCACCACTGGACTGTTCCGTCCCACCGGATCGGCTTCGTGATAATGTACTCGCTCACCTTCTTCTTCGCCAACTTCGGCCCTAATGCGACCACATTCGTCGTTCCCGCTGAGATCTTCCCCGCGAGGCTGCGGTCGACGTGTCACGGCATATCGGCTGCGTCGGGGAAGGCCGGAGCAATCATTGGCGCATTCGGGTTTCAGTACACCGAGAAATGGATAGGAGTGAGGAACACTCTCATTATTCTTGGTGTGATTAACTTTCTCGGAGTGGTGTTTACTTTCTTGGTGCCGGAGTCTAAGGGGAAGTCTTTGGAGGATTTGTCTGGCGAAGCCGAGGCCAAAAACGGAGGAGAATCGGCGGAAGCAGGGCAAGGGAATGTGAGACATTGATGGTGCTTTGCATTTTTTTTTTTTTCCCTCCTTAAAGCTGAGTAGTTTTTAGCCCCGTGATGGGAATTACAAGCTTTTTATATTGTCGTTTTTTCCTTTTCTTGCTTTTAAGAAACAATTTCCCCACTTTCAAAAAAAAAAAAAGAAACAATTTCCGTCTTTCTTTTTCGTTGGTTTCGTTAGTTTTCATGGTTACGTATGTTGTCATATCTTTTTATGGTTCATATTTCTTATTATTATTTTTTTATTTAATCATTTCACATTAATTCTTTGTAGACAATGGAGAAACTGTATATTTCATTTTTTTTTTTTTAAGAAAGAAAGAAAGGGAGAGAGGGAAAGTACCTGAATGATATAAATTTAATGACTATAAAAACTTGATATTAGATCAATATTATACAAGATAAAACTAAAATTTTTTTATACTGCTCAAAAAATAGGAATTTGTGTCATATTGCTCAATTGATAAAAATTGTGATTATTTGGGTAAGTTAATAGAGAAAACAAAAAGTGAAAAAATAAGCTAGATAACAACATAATATATATAAGACTGCCTGTCCATTATTTATTTATTTGTTGGGTCGATTTGCATCTACATGCCATTGGCAACGTCTCATTGGGACACTAGCTGATACAAGCAAAATTGAAGGGTCCCAACGAATTTGGATCCCCTTTTTTTTTTTTTTTTTGTCTTTTTTCTAATGATTCTAATCAATTCAACTTATTTTTAATGCACAGGGAAGTTGAAGCCTTGAATTTAACTTGTTACTTGTATAGTTTCTATCAGTTAAGACAGCCTTACACATATATCATTTAGTTGTGATGATTAACGTTAACAAGGCAAGCATCAATCAGGTAATCTGATGGGCTACCGCGGCGGTGAAAATGGAGGATTCAGAGTTTTAGGTCTTGAGTTTGTAAAAATTTTCGTTCAAATTAATAAAGTGGGTATCCACAACGATCATACCCAAAAAATAAATAAATAAAGGAGAGGAACTATAATTAGAAGGCTGTTGAATGATGTATTCTCCTTTATGTAAGCATTCATTATAAAGTTGTTCCATTTAAATGATTTTTAGTATATGAAGTAAAAAAAAATTTGAGGCTATCTCCTACGTTAAAGAAAAGCTTATAATTTTCGGGACACCCTAGAAAAGAACATGAAAGTCCTTTCAGACTATTAAGACAGTGGAAGGGATAACTCTAAAGATAATACACCATCCTTCGTAGCTTGTGGTTAATTTTCTCAAACCCTGTCCCTTAAGTAGCTTGGAGATACAGAAATCAGTTTATTTTCGTAGGCAAAAGATGACCAAGTGGGCTGAGGTTAAGATTTTTGTGAGACCAATTCGGCTAATTTCTTGCCTTCTTAAATTTGGAAAAAAAAAAAAAAAAGAGAAAAAAAGAAAAATGTTAGACATGTTTTACAATAATTGGGAAATGCGTATGCCGTATAGGATATTCAAAGATGTTTTCCAATATATATGTGACATTACTTTGGTCTAAGATAACTTAATGTAGTTCCTATTTCAGATTATGCTATCTTTTTTTTTTTTTTTGGAAAAAGCACCTAAATGACACAAATTTAATTATCACTACACCAACATAGTACAAAAATTTGACACTAAACTATTATGACACAAAATAAAATTAAAGTTCATATCATATTGATCAATGAGGGAGAATTTGTGTCATGTTACTCAATAGCTTGAACGACATTGAGAGCAACCGATTATAGGACCCAATCTTTGACACTAGGACAACAACAACAAGCATGCACAGAGCCAGTAAGGGCCTTGTCAGGGGCCTAGTGGGGCACTGGTCAAAAAATAATTTCAATTCTACCTTAGTTTTTTTGTCCTTTTTCGTTATTTGCCCCCCACTAAAAAATTCCTTTTAATTTACTTCATGCATTTAGTTAGTTTTCCTTAAGTAAAAATAAAATAAAATAAAAGTAAAATAAAAAAACTCTTAATAGTTTCTCTTACTATTATTTATCTACACTTTTCTTATTTTCTTTGTATTTTTTTATTAAAAGTTTATTATCTGCTCACCAAATCTATTAGCTTTAACAACCAATGATTACTACATTATTTTATTTAGAATGTGGTTATCAAAAATAAACACCATTTTTAACTTTTTCAAAATGTATCTTTTCATAATTAATTGTGAACGATGGACAACCAAAACAAAAAAAAACAAAAAAAAAACACTTAAGACTTAGCATTCGCTAGTTACATGTGAGATCATTAAATAAATGACAATTTAGTTATGTAAATTAAGAAGTGTTTTAGTTTTATATTTTTAACATTAAAATTATAGTGCAACACCATCAAATATAAAATATTCATGAGTACCATTGTTATTATTCTAAAATACTTGATCAAAATTTATTTTGTGATAATACTAGAATTTTTATTGTCAGTGATTCTTATTTTAACCGTAAAATTTTATATTTATTTGTACGTCCACTAAAATAAAATCCTGACTTTGTCCCTAACAACAAGCATACTCCCTCAAGAGCTATGGCATGCAAGATCTTTTGCAACTTGAATGAATTGAATCTCATCCAAGTAGGATTCAAACCTACGATCACTCGGACAACAGCATGTCCAGCCGTTGCACATTGACATAGTCTTTTTCATCTGGCACGTTTTAAATAAGCTAGCATTTCACTAACACGTTCTAAATGTTTGCAGTCATTTATCCAAAACGACACATCATTTACATTTACATCTTAACGTTTTTTACAGAGAGAAAACGTCATTTTTTTTTTCTTTTACTACAATTCTGTTGTCTTTAATTAATTAATCTACTCCTATTTTCATTTTTTTATATTCGCTCCTTGATAAAATATGACATGTCGAACAAAATTTGTATATCGATTTGTTCCACTAAACGACATGTCGTTTCTTTAAATGTTTTGTTGTCGTTTAATTAAACTTAGTGCTGTTTTTCAAACTTGTCGTCGTTTCTTTCAATGGCGACGTACTTTGCCGTTTTCAACCACAATTTTTGCTTCAAAACTGCGAAAAATGTATCAATTTTGTCGACTAAAAAAAAAAAAAACCCCCTTCTGACCCTCCCTATTTTAAAGTGACAAACACGTTGTTAATCATTAAGAATTCAAAAATACCAAATATATGAATCTTTAAATGTAAAGAACCTCTAACAAATAAAAATAAAGAATAGATGTAAGCTCGTTTGGAGGAGTCTCGACCTCAGTTGATGGTTCATTCGAGAAACCTAAACCTCCCAAAAACACCAAGATGTCAAATTAATTCAGCCACACCCCTTCTTTTTTTTTTTTTAAGGGAAAAATGCATTAACATAATAAAGAGTTACAAACTGAACAATACAATACAAAGATCCAGCAATTGTACGATCATAACCCTCAACTATCAATACAAACAACTGATACACAGTAGGAACGGCACAAGTCTGAGACTCAAAAACGGAAAAGTACCTCGATGTATCAGAAATGAGCACACACCAAGTTCTACTTAATAATGCCCCAACCAACAATGGAAACTGCTAATCAATCGAGTGACATGACATCATATCGCAGAGATCACTAAACACATTGCATGGCCACAAGTCTAGTAAGACCAATAAATTATTAAGATCTAAATCTGACGAATAAACCATGAGTCCAGACAATGAAAAGATCATCATTATTATTAAGGTCTAAAAACAAACACACTAAAACAACAAACAAAACCAAATATGGATATGATATGCAGTTATTACACCTACACACAAACATACCAAAACTAAATGAAAATCTACCAACACCGGAAAAGCCACAAGTAAGAAGATGACCACCACAGTCAAAGTAGACAGCCTCAAAGCCACGACCCTTCCCCTCCTCCATTTCACCGAAATGCAGGCCTCCCAATCCTGCAGTCACCTCCACACCTAGTAACCTCCCCACAATAGTTAGATCTTCATCTTTAGAGCCGGAAAACCGATGACAAACAAGGCGTAAAAACTAGAGAGATTAGAGCCTAAAGAATAAGGGAACATTATCCCACTAAAAGCGTAACAAGTTTCACTGAAGATAATGCGTAAAAACTAGGGATAAATATTCCATGACTTCTACAACTAATTATTGATTATCTCAAATAAATAAAATCTAAAGAATATATATGCACAGAATTTACTTAAAATAAAAATATGAGAGTGTAACCTTAATTTTTGCAGTGGACACAGTTCTAGAAGTTCAGGGTCATATTGTTAATTAAATTTTCCTGCATCTCAGCAAAATATTTGACTCAGAGACAAATGGCCCAAAAAAAAAAAAAAACAGAAAAACAGTTCCCTCCTACCAATATTAGATGCGTCCACTATGTATCAGTGATAAGTTTTTGCTTAATTTTCCGTCGCTGAATTGCCTCATTCTATAAATATACATATACATATATATATATATATATATGTTCAGTTACGCCTGTTGACGCGACGCATTAGTATTTGCTTCAGTTGCGCCTAAAATGTATCAACAATCTCCAACTAAAATTCCACCTTCTTCTCTTTTTGTAGAAAAAAAAAAAAAAAAAAACCACCAACAACAACAACGACAACAAACACACACACACACGAACGAACGAACGAACCTAAAAGTCTACCTTCTCTTCCTACTTTAAACAGAAAAACACTACTGACCCTATAAAAACTGGAAACATTTAAAGTGTTATTTTTTTCCCCTGATAGTTGTTGTTAGAGGTCTAACTACCATGAAGTATTTTTATTATATAGTTTTAATCCATCCGTTAATGAAATTGTCTATTTTTTAACAAAATGCAATGTGAAAAATAGTACGTGGGGGTTCAAAAGGGATAAAATGTATGATTAAAAAAATGACAACACAAGAAGAGATGTACATTTTATTATAAATGAGTTTGAAATTTTTGTGAGTGAGAGCTAATAGTTAAAACAAAAGTTTCATGAGCTTACGAAATCAAATTTTTATTCAGTGGGGTTAGGTGAATATTAACATCATAATTACATATTCATATCTTTGATTTCCTCCTTTTTTTGCCCCTAAAGGCTGAATCCTATACTTAAACAGTATTTATTTTTGTCAAGGTGGAAAATTTCTACTTCACTTCTCGTTTGTGTGTGTGTGTGTGTGTGTTTTTTTTTTTTTTTTTTTTTTTTTTTTTTTTTTGGGTTTTGGGTTTCCTATTTTCCACTTTTCCTTATACTATGCGTATGATATTTGTGTGTGAATGGGCGTTCCTGTGCGTGCGGAGCCGCGTGGGCATGTGCGTCCATGTGATCTGCGTATGTGTTGAGTGTGAGTGTGCGTGGCGTGTGCGTGTGTTGTGTTCAATACATACGTATAAAACTTCACTAATTGCACACCTAATAAATGTTTAAAATTATAGACTATTTATTTTAGAATTAATACTAAGAACATTAATTCTAATCCCAATTTTTTAAGTACCAACTCACGTGTTATATTTTCATTGATAACTACAATTAACGAATGTGGTAATATTTTAAACACTTACTAATAAAAAAATTGATAACTCATACGCCATATAAATTGATACTTAAAAATTTAAATTAGAGTTGATGTCCCTTGTATTTTTCTTTATATTACTTAACCCTAGATATTTAACGACAAATCTTTTTTTTTTTTCAGTTTATTGTTGATGATATCTCTATGTGTGTGTGTGTGTGACATTTTGGTCTTGCAAATGGCAACATACTTTCTTTTTTTTTTTTTTTGAGGGAATACATATATTATTAATGTGCTATTAATTCTCAAAAGCAAAATATCCTTGCATCAGCTGCTACTTCATTTTTCTGATTTTAAGGAATGGACTGACACCTCACTACAACAAGTGTTGTGTTCTATGTGGTGGCTTTTATACATGTCTACATCAAACGAACCCAAAAATAAAATAAAATGAAAATGAAACTTTAAAGATCAAAGAAATTAAAGCCATGATCATATCTATTATCTAACTCACTGTCGATTACTTCAATGGGTTCCACATACCCAACAATTTAATAAAGATATAACACTAAATGAGAATTTTATGATAAGATATAAAACAATATTCTACCCTATTAATAGGATGATTTGTTAAATCATCTTGGATTTTGTTTGGATTTGGTGTTTTAAAAATATATACTCTCAATAGACATACTTTATGATAAAAATAAAAAATAAAAAATAAAATAAAATAAAATAAAAGTCTGTTCTTGTAATTAAATAATTTGGTAAGAAAAACGCTCTAATTCAAAAGAGCTGCCAAAAACTTCTTATTTTAGTGCTATATCTTCCCCAAGCTTTACATAATCAGCTCCAAACGCAGACCAAAAACCTCAACCAAAAAAAAAAAAAAAAAGGGGTAAAAAGCTCGCTTCTGAAAATAACAAAGAAGAAAGGCTTTTCCAGTTTCCTATTTTCCGATATTATATACACAATATTATCAGCGCACGCTTCACAAAAATCCTCACACGTACTTGCTGCTTAAAACGCTCCGTTTTAATGGTTTTTGTCCATAGTCAGATCATTCTCTGGTCTTGTTCTCCACCACTTGTTATCCATGGGTGTCCTGAACATGATGAAATGAAAATGGACACAAATAAATAATCAAAATATGGAAATATATATATATATATATATATATATATGCGTGTGTTTGTGTGTGTGTGTGTGTGTGTGTGTGTGTAAATGTATGGAAAATGAAGCTTTGTAACAAATCTTATAATTTTGATTAAAAAATAAAATAAAAAAACAGAGGATGAACGGAGAAAATAATCGTACAACGACCGGAGATTTTGCGTGTTGTACAGACAAACAATTTGAATAAATAAATAAATAAGTTTGCGTGAAAATGAAGAGAGGTTCAAATGGAAAAAATTTGCTTACTTAGAACTTGCTCCGCCGAGAATCTTCTAGAAACATCCTTACAGAGCATCCGCCGGAGAAGATCCTTAGCCGCTGGCGAAACCGAGTGGAAAACTCTGGACGGAAACCTCAGATTCCCCTGGAGCACCGCCTCGAAAATCTCCACCACCGACTCGCCGTAAAACGGCGGGAAACCGGCCAACATTATGTACAAAACAACCCCGGCGCTCCAGACATCAACCTTCTCCCCGTACTCTCTCCCGGCGAGCACTTCCGGCGCGACGTAGTACGGCGTCCCGACGATCCCGCTCATCGGATCGCCGTCCTTGAAGATCTCGGCCGATCCGAAGTCGGCGAGCCGCAGCCGGTCCTTATCATCGAACAGAATGTTGTCCGGCTTGATATCGCGGTGAGCAACGCCGAGCTGGTGGCAGTGCGCGACGGCCTGCATGAGCTGCGCCATGACCGAGGCGGCCTCCGGCTCGGAGAAGACACGGTGCGTGACTCGCGAGTGCAGATCCGGCGCGTCGCAAAGGTCGACGACCATGTGGAGGTAGTCGTCGTCCTCGTAGAGGTCGCGGAGGTTGATTATGTGAGGGTGAGGGGAGAGGAGGCGGAGGATCTTAGGCTCCGTGAAGAGGCATTGGGCGTCGAGCGAGTCGCCGGAGATCGACCGCTTCTCGATAGATTTCACCGCGAGGAAGTCGCCGGAGTCGTTCGCCGGAGCGCACCGGTAAACGACGCCGAATCGTCCGCGGCCGATCTCCTCGAATAACTGGTAGTCTCTGTTCAGTGCTTGGCTCATTACTTTTTTCTCTCTCTAAAATTCTTCTTCTGTTTTCTCTCCCTAGATTTCTGTTATTTTTGGCTACCGAGTTTCTTCTTTTAGGAGCGGAGTCCGCGGGGAATTTGGTGTTTTACCAACAGGAGAAGCGGAATGTTTCACAGAATATTCTGTCGAAGTCAATCAACCAATTAACAATTGCCACGTGTTATTTCAACGGTTGGAGATCTGGAAAGGAGACGAGATGAGCCGTGCGATCGGAAACAGGGCTGGGTATGGAGTAAATTACGGTACTGCCCTTCCGTACTAATTGGGTTTAACTCCTTGTCCTGTGCCGTACGTGGTAAGGAAGTTCTAGAATCTATTTTCTGTTAGATTGCCCTTGCTTTGCTTAATAATTACACAACTTGCCCGCTTTGTAAATCTCATTTTGCAATTATGTCGAGATTCTTATTGGCATATTCCATCCGCGTAAACCGACGAACGTGTGATATCGAATTTAGTGTACGAATGTAAGTTTGCTACCACCAAAAATTTTTTTGTTATTTAGTACGAAAAAGATTGAAAAGGAAAGCAAAGAAAAAAAATGCAATTTGTAACTCTCATTCACGAATTGAAAAAATTGACATTTTCATCTACAATTACGTAGAAGTTTCTGTATTTTCGAACCGATTGGCACGAGGTTATCGTTTATTTTTTATTACTTTTTTTTTTTTTTTTTTTTTTTTTTTTTGCAAAACATCCATAAAAAAAATTTCAATATATGTCCAAAATTATAATTTAAGAACCTACTCAGATTCCATGAAACTATATTGATATGCCATGAAATTTCCTAATTTTGTTATACATAGATATGGATGTTGTGGAAAGAGATCAAGACACATATTTATTATATATATATATGCAATGATGAGGTCTGGAATATTTTTCAAGAGGCTTATAATTACAACAAAAATTTTATTAAGGTAAACAACCAAAATATACTATTTAGTCCTTAAAAAAATGTACTAGTCAGAGCACAAAAGAAAAAAAAAAGTTAAAAATGTATTAAAATTACGGGCTATATATAAAATTTTAAAAGTTTCATTACTTAAATTAAAATTGAGGGGGGCTCATGCTTCCCCTGGGCCTCTATTACCTATGTCACTATATGTATGTCCAAAATTACATAAGAATCTGTAGTTGCAAACATAACATAATGGTAATTTCACATCTGATTCCTTCAAAAGGTAAAGAGTTCGAGTATTCAAAATACTTCCGAATCTTTTTAAAGCTCCTTCTCGTAGGTTGGCTTTCTATTCTTTAATTTAATTTATGAATCTATAATAATCTTATTATTTACTGCACTATAATCACTTTTATTATGTAGATTTATTCTACATTTAGTATTTTGATTGCAAGTTTCATCTAATTTATGTATTATTAATTATTTGATAATTTTCTTAAATTTCAATTCAAAATTCATTGTTTTAAGATAGATTTCTGAAATTTTTTTTTATAGTTTTCTTAAAATTTCAATTAAAAATTCATTGTTTTATGATAGATTTCTTTTTTTTCTTTTTTTTTTTTTCCAATTTCTACTAATCTCGATATCTCTATAAAGTACTATAGGTATCGGTATTTTTCATGGATCTCAATATTTCCATCCTTGCTCTCATCACAAGAAAATAGGTAATTAAAAAAATAAACATTGTCTTCACTAGAGATTACAGGTATAATTCAATAGCAATTTCACACTTAATTTTATCATATAAATAAATATCCCACATTGAGACTCAAGTTTTAAAAAAGAAAAATACTGCACTGAAGAATAAGTATTATTGCTTATGGCCCTTGTCATAACTTCATCGATATCATAACATAGGTTATTTTTCTTTTAATCCTAAGCAAATATAGTCAATTCATGAACTTCCTTTCTAAATAACTTGTCGAATTGAAGCTAGAAAGTATATCATAAAAAGAAATCCCGAGCCGATTTCTTTCTTTAATATATATTAAAAATTACAATCGAGATCGATATATTTATTGAAGATAATATATTATAAATTAAACATATAATTATGGATTTTAAACAGTTGACAGCATATATAGTATCGAGTAAATATTATTTATTATAGGACGCATCACTTTTTTGCATTAAATATAATATATGTTACACAGATGTATAGTAGACAAAAACATTTTTTTAATAACAATTCTATCATTGGAGTTGTACTAAGGAGGCCTTGATTCCTTGTACAAATTGTAAAAACAAAAACAAAAACAAGAAGAAGTGCATATGCTAGAAACCATGAGTCTAACTGTGTTAGCCCATGGTTAAGATGGAAAACAATGAGCTAACACACACACACACACACATATTTATATATATATATATATATATATATAGAAGTACTAATTAAATGGAAAGTTATAATAAAAAAACATTTATTAATGGACAAAATGGAAACCACTTAACTAGATAATTGTCCCATTAGATGTGAAAATAACGGAAATGTATTGTGTAATTAAAAATTAGCCCACAGTCTTGTGTTTGATTGATTAGAAACCAACAAATTACATGTAGATTAATTAACGCTGTCAAATCTTCAAAATGTTTTTCAGGTAGCCAGCTAGCCGCAGGCTGTCGAATATTGTTCTTGGTTTTTGTAATACTAAAATGTTATTTGAAAAGGAGTTTTACTATTTTATATTTTGATTTATGGAAAGAGTAGTTATAAGGATATCAACTTGAAAATGAGTTTTATTATTTTATATGTTGAGTTTAGGGAAAGAATAGTTATAAAGATATTAATTCTAATTCTAACTTTTTTTAATATCAGTCATATAGCATATTTTTATTAATAGATGTAATCAATTGATATGACAATGTTTTAAACACTTAAAAAAAAAAAAAAAACTTTTATACCCCGTAAGTTAATACTTATTAATTGGGATCAAAGTTAGTGTGCCCCTAAGATTTTTCTTATAGAAAATATGTACTTGATCATAATTTGGATGTGCCGAAGATTTTACCTTTAAATTATAAATTTATATCAATGTTATGTATAAGGATCAACAAGTAGTTTTTAACTCCTAATGTTGGCGAATGTAACATTTGTACCATCTGTATAAAATTGTAACCAAAAGGTAAATTCATCAAATATTAGTGTTTGTTGTGGTTGTATGCATAATTATTTAGTGATAATTTAACACTCCATTAAAAAAGTACAGGGTCTAAATCTCCTCGTTCCAAATTCAAAAAAAAGTTATGCCTAGTAGTATTTCATTACATATTTACATGTTTCTTTATAAAGCTACAAATGACGAATTCATCCATATTTGAGTAAAACAGCCGTGATTATCCAATTAAAGTGTAAATTGACTATGAATTTATGACCAAGCAGGAGTATAATCTTAAAAACAACCAAAATGCATGATGTACTTTTTTGATAAACTTAAAAAAAGGTTGTTTGTGAGCTAACATTCGAAAAAAAAAAAGTATATTGATTGAAGATGAAACTACTTATTGGTTATATCATTTTTAGAGATGAGCAAATATTTTTTAAGGGTATTTTACATCGGTGCCCTTGAACTAATCATATAGTTATAATTTAGATCCTAAATTTTTAATTTTGATAATTTACATTATGAACATATAAATTTGTAGCAATTTAATTACTGTCATTAATAATGTTATTAATCTTTTGAAGGAAACTGATATGTGATTTATATATGAATTATTAATTAGTGCACGGATTGTCATATTCATATATTTTAACCAAAAATATTGAGCTTAAGATCTTTAATTAAGTTTTATCAAAATAAAAAATTTTGGATTAACTTTGTTTAATTTTAATATAAATTGGGTTAACATGGATTAAAAAATACCTTTTATGCTCTTAAGTAACGGCCTATGTGCAGTCAATCAATTTCCATTTGAAAAAAAAAATAACATTGTTAACAATGAGCGTAGATTGCTATAGATTTGTAATCTTAAGATGCAAATTGACGAAATTAAAAATTCAAGGTCAAAATCTATACGAAAAATTTGGGGGCATTAGTGCAACCTTAGAAATAAAACAAAGTTTCAAGAGAAACACATGCATATATCATTATCCAACATGAGCTATAAATTAGCCTATATGTAGTACTATAGAAATTAGTCACCTCAAGAAGGCAGGTGGATATTATATATAGTTTCTCATAATAAGCAACGTATTTATTCATATATTCTTATTACCACATGGCGTGGAACAAACTTTTGTTGTACAATATATATATATATATATAGCTTGTATGCATGTGATAAGAGGATGTCTCTAACTTATTGGATAGTAACAGGTGAATTTATTCGTGGGACCTCAAAAGATTTGGATACCAACGATATCAAATATTAACGTATACAAATTATGAGGACCAAAGACATTTACATTTTCAATTGACTTTTGGAGGAAGCAAAAGGGTACGTACAGTTCAATATTAATTTTTTCATTAATCTTTTGTAAGGCTTAGGTACGAAGCAAAGGACAGCATGCAGAAATCTAGCCACATGCCAACTGCTAGTGGCAGTTGAATGTGTATATATATATATATATATATATATATATGAGGTGTTTGATGAATGAGTTGAGTTTGAGTTGAGTTGAAATTTTTAAATTTGAATAATATTAACTTTTAAAAAAATAATTATAAATTTTATTGACTTTTTAAAAAAAGATAAAAATTAAGATAAAAATATATAATTTAATTTAAGTTGAACTTGATTACCAAACACCCCCTATATATCTATATATACGTGTGTGTGTGTGTGTATGTGCATAATAATTGAGGTTGAGAGAGGCTTTTGGTGTAGCTGCGGGTCCCATTTCACTGAACATGTGGGAGAGATATATGACTATATATATTCCAACAAGTTTTCTCACCAAAACTTTTGAAAAAAAAAATGTAGATAAAATGTCAAAAAAGGAAAAAGGCTTGCTCTAGGGTTTCTATCTTAATCGAAGGAGATCATTCATAATTTACGTTTCTTGTTGTTTTCTCATTTTCAACTACTGTGATCAGAGTTGATCTATTGCTCGGAATGACATCATGTGTGATGTATATGTATGTGTAAATTGACAATCTGATGCTCTCTCAACGTATTTCTTCGAAATAGGTTGACAACCGTTAGTACTAAACAACACAAATAATAACAAGTGAATCTTGTATATCTACGAGTCTCATGCAATTGTGAAATTTATTATTTACTAGTTGTGGTAGTAGATACTGTTGGTTCCCTATATTAATTGTACGTAGGTGATAGAATATATAATACATATGGTTATAAATATAACTTAACGATAATATCATATGTAACTCTATTTCTATTACAACATGTAAAATTCAAACATAAATAAATAAATATATATATATTATATTTTATTAGCACGTGGTATGGTATAATATTCCATACAATATTTTTATAAATATCTTAAAATAGCTTTAATATAGAGCCCTTTTTGATTCACCGACTTACTCCAAAAAGCTTTTTTGCCAAAAAGTTGGAAAAAGAAAAAAGAAAAAGGTTTGAGAAAGTGAAAATTCAACCGCTTATTTTTATAATTTATAGACTTCTGAAATTATCATAGCTGTCTGCATTAATTCCCTCGATCAATTGGTATGCCGACCAAATTTGGAAGATTAATAATCAAGTAAAAAAATAGATAAATAAAAAGTGATTAATTAGAGAATCTACCATAATATATCTTAATCAAAAGATAAAGCAGGGTTTTCCTTTTTAAAAGCCAACTTGAGTGAAATGAAAAAGTGATAAAAGTGCGCCTTTTTTAATTTTTCATTTTTCGATCTCAGGACTAGTGACCTGCAAATCCACTTAACTATGCTATCATAATTCATACACACATACACACGCAAATATACAAATATATATGTCAATTCATAAAAACATACATATGGAGATGTTACAATTTATGTAGATGTTATACTTTAAGTTTCATAGGTTATATATGTACAATGCTATTAGCCTATTATATATATATATATATATATATAAATACAGTTGTTGCTGATATTATTATATATTAATTAATTAGTTGTGTGTGCTTGACTTTAAGTCAAATTAGCTTGACAAAAACAGTATAATAATTACGTTATAAATTAACTACACCGGAAACAAAATTATATATTATATGTAGACGCATTCTCCAATTGATGATCTCCATTGCCACCTATTGGACTAAATGAGCTGCCAACTACACCTTTATGGCTTTATCATTAAATTCTAAAGTTGAAATTCATCATATCATTAGGTATGATAATGACTTGGCATTATAGTGCATATATATATTTATATATATTTGGTAGCTAGCTTTCTTTTTGTCGTATGTTGCCGGATAAATATACATATAAAAATGTGCGCGATACGTGGTATATGCAACATCATTGGCAAAATATATCAATTAAACCCTAATTAATGACAGAATCGTTAGACGGCTTTGGTTTCATGCAAAGAAAACTATTAGCCTTCGGAATTCCGACAAGGAGCTGATGAAGTCCCTTTTTTTTTTTTTATGAACTTTCTTACTTTAACTCTTTCTATAATATATATTAGAATATATTTAGCGAATATGATGTTTGTGTATATATAAGCTATAATATTATGTGTCAATTTTCAAGTAAAACTAAATGTTATTATAGAAGAGAAAAATACAAGAGAAATTGTATGTATTGAACAAAAAAAATATTTGATCTTTTTAATTACACCTTTTTGTTGGGAATGACTTCGTCCACGCCGATGTAGTGAGGTGCAGGATGAGGTAGGATTTAGATGTCAAATTGAAATATTTTTCTTACATCTTTTGCGGGTTATCTTGAAAAAATGCATATATATATATATATATATATATATATATAGATAACGAGGACATGAAATATAGATGTATTAGTAAGTGCATTTTGGAATTTAGTAACCATTGATTACAAATCAAAATATGGTATACCTCTAAACTAAAATCTATAGAACTACTAGTTGTATATTATCTATGTACATTTTCATATTTAAAAAATTATCTATACATGAATCCAATTATAAAAATCTCTAAAATGGAAATTGATAATAACATATAAATTAGTGGTCTAATCATGTTTCGCCAACACTTTCATGCATAAAGAATTTTATGTTTTGAAAAATACGCATGATTACCCTCAGGTTCCCATCTAAAAATTCTAACTCAGTTTTTTTTTTTCCGCCCCTAAAAAATCAACAAATTTCTTAATTAGTTTTTGAAAAAGTTAACTAATTTCAACCTAAATATTAGATAATAGCCATAATTATATACTTCTTAGTTTTAATTATTTATCAATTTATACGGCCATTTTTTAGGAGTTGAAAATGTATCCTTTAAATTTGAAAAACTTATTTTAATTTCATTACTCGTAAACTTTTGTGGATGAAAAAAGAAAGGCAACTAATTTTTTTTTTCTAGAGAAAAAAAGAAAGGAAACTATATTTTAAACATTCAAAAACTTATAACTCAAGACCTTTTTTTTTCATTTTATGTTTTGTTTGGGTTTTTATTTTATTTTATTAATGTTTAAAATATTTTTCATAAGCTATTTTAGTGTATTTTTGTCATTTTTCCTTTTTTTTTTTTCTTTCACAAAGTACGCGAAGGATGAAATTGAAATAATTTTTTCAACTGATACCTTTGCTTAGTTTGTGAAAATAGAAAGAGAATTAAAAAAATAATAACTAAAGCTCCAAGATATAATTATGTAATTAAGCTTTACACATTATTTAATCATGATTTAATTCCCCGTATACTCAAAAACACAAAAAACGGAACTGGTCACTTACAAGTTAAGTGCAGCTGATAATTAAGGAGACAAATCTCAAAACATGTCGTTTCAGATATAACTCCCATACATGACAGAAACATTTATTAGAGTTACTTCTCTTTGCTGGCTTTTGGAGAAAATAGAGGGTCACTGTTCTGTGTGCTTTTCTGATAAGCAGAGAGACATGCTATATATATGGTTATATATATACACACACACACACACACACACACACACACACACACGCACATACATATATATAACAGTTTCAGTTCACAGAAAAACGACAATGCCATGTTGAACCGTCGAGTTAGTCTTCACCACAAACGAACTCTCTGCACGCGGCGGTTTGTATTCGACAAGCAATTTGGCAGGACCACTTTATTTATTTATTTTTTTTTTTTTTTTTTTTTTGCTTGAAAATTAAAAAGATTGGACGTGACGAGTAGATATTAATTACACTTTTTCTTTTATAATTTGCTGAGATATTATAGGAATAAAAATTTCTTTTTTGTCACGTAGGAAAAAGAAAGAAAGAAAGAAAGAAAAGTGTGTTGGATATTGTTTGCAAGGGGGTAGATGACTAGTGGAGGAGAATAAAAGAAGAAACTGATCGTGACTGAAATAATTAATTAATTAAGCAGTTGGTTAATAATGCTTCATGGATATCATGAAAGTGGGTACCAAATATTGTGTATAGATTAGGGCACAATGTGATTGTCATGGCCTACCTAATGTTTTTCGTTTTAGAAGCAATTTTGGTGCATATCTAAAACCCATCTCATGCAAGCATATCCTTTTTTTTTTTTTCTAATTTTATTTAAGCTCGGTCCATCGAACGGCATTGGAACGTAAAAATATTCATAACGTGATATAAGCAGTGATAAAGTCAGAAAATAGTTTTAATAGGGATTATTTAATTTGATAATTGAATGTTGGCACGATAAAAAAAAAATTTATGAAATGAATGCATAGTTAATTCTACGTACAAATTCTATAAGTAAAAATTAAAATCTCTAAATTTGAATGCAGACGCAGTTATAAATTTTCTTATAAATAAATTTTAAAGTTAAAAATCAAAATTTGAAAATATGAGGGGGTTGCTTGCAACCCTACTGAATTCAATGTGGCTCTTAAAAGTGTTTGATGAGTCAATAAGAGTGCATTTTGGCCGATGACCACTTCATCTTGTAGTGGGACTTGAGTGTGAAAGATTGCAGATTCGATCTCAACTTGTATCTAAAAAACAGATCGAGCACTTATTCATAAAAATAAATAAGTAAACAAATAAATAAAGAGTGCTTTCTGTCAGTTTCTTTCCGTAGATAGAAATATGCAAAAGAGAAATTACCAAGAGCCAAAAATAAAAAAGAAATGCATATAAACAAAGGAGCTCATCACCTTGTAAAATTTTTATACATATGATCATCATTTGACTAAACGACCCTAACTTAATCCACTCTCCTTTTACAAAAACCATACTACATTTATCTTGGGTAGTTCATATATATATTTATATTTATATATATGTATATAACAAGATATTTAGATGTTACAGTCACAGCTAGTGGACCGAACCCAGTAATGTAAAACTGAATAAGAAAATTACATTATACAACCTCATGAGAATGTACGGCTATAAAGAGTGTGTTTTACTCTCCCCTTCGGATGGAACATGTGGAAAGTCCCTTCTGTCCTCTCAGAAGGCAAAATTTGTCACTCAAATTGTTAATTATACCCACCCCTCTCTCAGAGCAGATGTACCGTGGGCGGTGGCTGTAACCTCGAACCGGCAGAATATGCATCCCCACAAGGTGTATTCTCAAGTCCTGCAAACAAATGTAGCTGGTGATGTAGAATCAGGTCGTATTCTTCAAGAAATGTATAGTAGGTCGGTTTTTGGCCGTCGAAGAACATGTCTTCGATCGCCACATCGAGTAAGGTGTGACCGATGCCTACCACGTTATGAGGAATGATAATCATCAAAGCATTTTTGTCTTTGAAAGAAATAGTTAGAAATCACACCGAATTTCGGTGGCTTTGTGTAGTACTAACAAAAAAATTTGTGAAGGAAACATGTGGAATTTCTACTGTAGGAACTGTCCTTTTTCATTATCAGTAGGAAAACTGTTTGATTAATTTTTAGCAGTCTGATCTATGAGTGCTCATTGCAACACATGGCACGGAACTTGTCCTGGTCATAGAACAGGTTGAAAACTTAATCTAATGGCTAAAACAGCAGTTTCAACTGGTGGTGAAAAAAAGAGGTTCCTACTTGGAAATTCCCGGAAACATATGTGGTTATGGAAAACAGCAGAACTCACAAGCAGAAGAATCCTCTTTCCGAAGAAGAATACAGTTGCGAGTAAGTTTTCCTAGTGAGAGGGGATTTGATCTCCAAGGCCTCCTCCTCCTACAGAAAATGTTAAAAGTAGTGGAAGTGCATTAGGAAAATATATATATATATATATAATGATAATATATGGAATCTACAAGTTTGAATCTGTAAGTTCTAACACGGCCTTATTAGAAGAAGAATCTCAAGAATTAAATGACATTGACACCTGAAGCACACCAGACATGAAACTTTCTATACAGAAAAATAAATAAAAATAAAAATAAAAAAAAGAAAGAAGATTTGATTAAGGACCTCCTGCCGCCCCGTTACTCGAAGAAACATAAATAGAGTTGATGACATGAATGTACTGTGTTATCCGAAGAAACTGCTTACAAAATGGTGAACAGAAAAATGATTTTGGCAAACTAAATCATCAAAAGTTCAGCTACTACCAACTAAGACCATGTTCACTTTTTAGTATTTATGAAGGAGAAAGATTAAAGATCTGTCTCCCCCTTTTCCATCTATTCGTGTGTTTACTTACGAAATCAAGAACGCTACTTTTGTAAACATGCCCTTAATATTCAAGCCCTCGTGATAATTCCGATACATGTTGACAGCAGGAGAATTGCACACCACTAAGGCAGCTTTAAACAGGAAGCAACTTATTTGATTAAAATTGTTTTTCAAAGCAATCTACTAATGGTGAGAACAAAAATTATCCCGCCGAGCCAAATATCTGTAATCTGTAATATACTTATATTCAGTAGTCAAAAATTAGATTACTTACCGTCTTTGTCTGGACTCTGTTCCATGTCGACATGTTCTTGTCCTGGTCTCATAATGCCAGAAGATTCACACTCTTGCGAAGGGTTCCCTATTGACATGGAAGACGATTGAGGAACATAAAACAAACTTTCACTAGTGGTCTGCTTCTTAACCGATGCGGATTCAGCCGTGGAGCACAAGTCTTCATCTGCACTCGAGGTCCCAACTTTTACTAGGTTGTGTGAATTACCAGGTATCGGCTTCTCCTCTTCCATACTTTTGGATCTCTTCCTCTTAGGTGTGTTGTTATTTGCAATATGGAATGAGGGAACCCTCTGATCATTCGATGAAATAGTATGACATGGAGCCCTTCCCTTCAAGACCACCGTCGGGATAGCTGAACTTTCTATGCGATCCGAATTGTCGACAACTTCTTCATCTGTGCCGTTTGATTCAGCAGCCTTTGCAGCCGCTTCCATTTCCCACATCCTCATTATAGCCTCGGTCAAATGTTCCCTGGCTGAATCAATATCAATGATGGGTTTCGGATAGTTTAATCCCAGCTCTACTCCTGAAGCTTTAAGCACAGATTCGGGTGCATCCCATGGATGATGAATCCACTCAGTTGGCAATCGCGCTAGCTCAGGCAGCCAATGCCTCACATACTCCCCTTCTGGATCGAATTTCGAGCCTTGAAGCTAACGTCAATGTTTCAGAAAATGAATAGAATGAGCGAAAATAGGTCATAATCTTTGTCAAAAAATGACTATTTTCGGATCATGCATTTTCCCTCTTTAATTTAGCTAGTTAACCTACTTATCTCCGAGTATGCAAGAAAGAACTTTACAAAGAATTCATCAAATCACATTAAGAGTTGCAATTTTAATTTCAGAATCCTTTCACTGATTTCAATGTAATGTCAAGCACAATGAACTAAGCATGCAGGAGTTTGACTACCCAAGGTTTAGCTTTTTAACAATTGGGAAAACGCGGAGCTTTCAAGTCATGAAGAATTCAGACGTAAAGAATCAAAAATTGAAATTTAAGATGACACACCTTAAGACGAAAGAGAGTTGAAAAATCAAACACTAGTAAATATCAAGGTACGTATCAATTTAGTTCTGATATAAATGGAATGGTTATTGGTCACATATAAGCAGAATAACAAATTCAAACCTCGGGACTGTCCAAGCGCTTGAGTTCATGACCATCTGGTAAGCTTCCTGATATATACTGCCAACCAAGGATATCACTTTCCAAGTCTGCATCCAAAAGCGTATCCCAGAAATACTTCATCCCCCATCTCCATGGAATAAGAAGAACTTT
Organism: Ficus hirta; assembly: GCA_038430175.1. Taxonomy (NCBI): domain Eukaryota; kingdom Viridiplantae; phylum Streptophyta; class Magnoliopsida; order Rosales; family Moraceae; genus Ficus; species Ficus hirta. Next base: position 9,679,003 of record CM076593.1, on the reverse strand, counting down.
CACCGCGAAGCTTGAAACAATCACTCTAGTCCTGTTGTGTATCCACCCAGTTGCCCAGAGCTCTCTCATTCCGGCATCAACCAACGGATAGCCGGTTCGACCCTGTCTCCATGCTTTGAAATGAGCGGTGTCCGGTTGCCAGGGGAAAAATTTCAAGTTACTCATCAGCGATCTCTCGTGGGTGAATGGGAAATTGAAACAAAGGTAACGCGAATACTCTCTTAGACCGATGGCCCTGAGAAAAAGATTCACACTCTCTTCCCCACTAGAATTACCTTCCTTTGTCCACAGTATCTGCTTCATTCTTGCTGATTGGAAAACCTTTCTCACACTCAATTCGCCAAAATGGAGATAAGGAGACAGAAGTGATGTATAGTGTCCTCCGACTTTTAGTCTATTATTTGAATAGTGCAGAAGTTGCTCCTCAATAAATTCGTTTAGAGTATTATCTGCACTGCTCCAACCCGGAGACCAGGCTCTTCCTAATAAGGCATTGCTAGCCTTTTCCAACTCGTCTTCTAGACTCAATTCATCGATTGAACACTTCGGGATTGTTCCTATCAGTGACACCACAAAACTGTGTCTCAGCTATTCTTCTTTTACATTCAATTTCTTTCGATTGCATACAAGCTCGATATACGTGTGAAAAAAATTTAGGCCATTAGTGAATTAATGAGAAAAAACGAGAACGATAAAGATACTTTGAAGCTGTACCTGTAGCTGGTCTCAATTTCCATGGAGGAAGAAGTGAAACGGGTTCCATTGGCATTTGCAAGCACTTCTCCCAATATGCCTCGAAGGTCGTAAAAGCATGTCCATTTTCGTCATATACTTCCCAAGGCTCGAACAACAAATCTCCATTGTAGCTTTGCACAGAAATACCTAGCTCCACCAGCTTTTCTTTGACGTTGTGATCACGAACAAGCGAAACCGGATCTGGAAAGACAAAGCAATAAGTAATAGAATGAGCAGGAGATACAACATCTAAAGAACTTTGAAAGATATTAGTTACGGTGACTCGAAGTAAGGATGGTGCACAAAGTTGGCATGGATGATGGAAAAAGCCCATCCTCTTAAAAACTAATGATCCCATCCTCTTAAAAACTAATGATCCCACCTGACCAAAGTGCTTGATCAAATCGCCATGTCAAAACAGTAGGTAGTGTAAAAAAATCTTAAACCCCTGTAAATTTCCTGAACTTCATGTAAAAGAGACATTCGTTAAGTTGAAGGGTATCATTCAGTGCATGGAGCCTAATTATTGCCCCGACACAGAGTTCGCATGCAGATCAACCTTAGGGTGTGTTTGGTAGGAACGAGAGAAAATAGGAAGGAGGGAATGGTAGATCACCTCAGTGACATTTGGTATGCAATCCCTCCAATTTAGGAGAGATCAAAGTTAGGGTGTTTTGAGGGATTTGGAGTCCGTCCCCTAATCCCTTCCTTTCTCTGTTCTCTCCTACCAAACATCCATGAATGTCAAAATCCTTTCTCTAATCCCTCCCTCTCCTTCCTTCCACTTTTCTCTCCTACCAAACACACTCTTACTGAAAGTCTATTAGGGACTTGACACAAATTTTTCGTTTGCCCTAATGTCAGTTTCATCGGGCATGAGGTACGTGATTCTCTTGTAATCTTCTTTTTCATCGTAGTGAAATTCTGCTAACAACTAAAATAGACATAGCTCTGAAACTGAGTGTGAACCACTATGAATGCAATTAGTTGGAAACGACAAATCTTTACAGACATCCAAACAAGAATTGAACTCAACTAAAAATTCATCCATGTGTGTTTTGTCAAGTACAATGACGCAACTTTAACAAGAGGAAACAAAACAAACATACCATAAAGATGGTTAAACACAACTTTGGTAGCCCCAGTGGCACAGATGCACTCCAGAAGAGCCTCCAAAGTGGTTTGTGCTTTGATCAGGACAAGCTCAGCCCCAAGGGATTTCAGGGACTGTTCCAACTGGACAAGCGACTGCTTCAACCACCACCGCGAAACCCGACCCGGATAGAATTGCCCTTCCTCCTTAGGACACCATATGTACACAGGAAGAACACTTCCCTCCCTAGCAGCAGCTGCTAAAGCTGGATTGTCCTCAATTCTCAGGTCCCTTCTAAACCAAACTATTGTCTTACCACCACTACCCATTTTTGCATAATTCAGACTCCTAATTCAGATCAATAAACCAAAACCCATCAAACTTTCTCTTCTTTTCCTTTGCTTTCTATACCTAAAAACAACAAAATCTAAGAAACCCATGAAGCAAATTAAAGATCAAAAATCTTACCAACATAAAGATTCAAACTTTCTATAAAGCCCAATTAAGAACTGCCCAAAATTGATCCACCAAGGACATATCAAGCTCTAGAACTGCAGAAGAAGAAAAAGCCAACGCAAACCAGTTGATGCAGAGCAAAACCCCAAAAGGGTTGGTGAAAATAGCTTCCTCAGAAGAAAAAAAGTAATGAAATTAGCACCAAAAAAAAAATTCATCTTCCAATCTTTTTAGTTCACCAGGAGCTTTCAACAAATAGTTCTTGACAGATCAGAATCAGACTTGATGATGATGATGATGATGATCAACATGTGACTGTGTACAGTGGATCTGAGACAAATCCAAGATAATAGACTTAACTATACGCATTAAAAAATATTATCCACAAAGACCCAGAATATAGATATAACCAAAAGAGGAGAATATAACCAGACAAAACAGCCTTGGCAACACTCGAAAAAAATTATAATAATAATAAACAAAAACAAATAAAAAGACACTGGTTGATATCAGTAGATGAAGATTCGAGAAAGATAACAAAACAACAATTTTTGCCACCAACCATGCGAGACTCCCTTGTAATTTCTTTTCGCTTTAAAAAAAAAAAAAAAAACGCACAAAAACATCCACTAGGATTAAAACTTCTCTGCAAAATCTAAAGGGTTTTTTTTTTTTTTTTCCCTTTCTTTTTTTAACTTACCTCAAACAAAAATAAAGGACATCTTTTGGGGTGAGATTAGTAAAATGGAATCCATTTTAGCCCTAGTTAAGTTATGTCAGATCACGTGAACAAGTTGAAAGTGATACTGCTGATTGTGGTGGTGGTGGGGAAACACTGATGGTGAGTTTGGTTTACCAACTCAAATCATTTAACTCAAATTTTTTTTTGTTTTTTTTTCAAAAAGTTTTTATCTTTTTTCTAAAATATTTTTTGTCTTTTTTGAAAATTTAAAAAAATTTACTATTAAAACTTAAAAATCTCAACTCAAACTACTCCACCAAACAAACCCTTACTCTCGTAGCTTCGGTGAAAAAGACGAACCCTTCACAAAAAGGACACTATTATATAACTCAAAGTGGATCGGTGAATTTGCAAGTGCATTTTGCCTACTATGATAAGCCTTTTATGGTCTCTAAACACAAGAAAAGATAAGATTTCCTTGTTAAACGGGTTTCTTGTCAATCTTATCGGTCACGTTCGGTTAAATTAAATTATTGATGTATTGGATTATTCCTGTGATAAATTTTTTTTTTTATTAATCGTTTCATTTTTATATCTTGTTTTGTGTGCCATAAACGTGTTGAACTCAATTCACGAACATTAATAACATGCCCTAATTAAAATTATTTGTCCTTAAAGAATAAAAGATTATTTGACAAAAAAAATTTCTTTCGTAAGGCATAGAAAATGACTTATCTTTCGAGTACGTCAGTATTAAATAACATTTTGTTGCCATTAGTCCAACGAATTTCCAATTATCAAACAAAAAAGTTTTCTTAGAAACTTTCCAATTCTTTTAGGGTAAATAAAGGTGAATATAGGGAATTATTTGTAGGATAAGAAAAAGACAAGATTTACCAATATTGGGAACTATTCTAGGTTATTTGTATCGATGTCTAAATTGGAGGTGTTAATTTAGAATATGTTTATTTTTCTTTTTATTTACATTCTAAAAGAGTAATTCTAAGACAATATTACTTTTCATTAAGAATGGAAAATTAACAAAAAAAAAATTACAAAAAAGGAAAAAAATAAAAAAGGAATCTAAGACCCAAAGAGGGTAAAGTTAATTTAATAAAATTGTTAAAAGAAATGGTATAAAAGGAAAATTTGAAATTTTTTTTTAATTTGTTGTAAAGAAGGTACAATATTCATGATGAAACATGATAAGAATAAACTAAATAAAGAAAAAAAAACATCTAAAAAAATACACATAATAAATCAGTTTTTATTATAAAGATATGTTTGATTTCATTTCTAAAATTTATATAAATAATAGTGTTTTTTCATAAAGAATTTGATACCATTAATTGTGTTATTCTTCAATTTATTTAGTTGAGTCATAAATGATAACCATTTAATTTGTAGTAGATTTCTTAAATGAATAGATTTTTTAATAAAGAATTCATTAATTTTTTTATATGAAAAGTGTAAATATTTTAATTTCATCAATCCTTATAGTAAATACTTTGTGTTGTGTTTATTATGTTGGAAAACTCTGAAAAATGGAGATTTGAAATACGTAACGAATATGCTTTCCTTAAAGCATTATTTGCCCTCTCTCGAAAAAAGTTTGCTTCGGGTTGAACAGCAAATCGCTTCCAGGATATGACAAGCCTTTGAACGAATTTTAACACAAGGCAAAAATGAAAATAAAATTCGAGTAGGAAAAGAACACAATATTTTTGAAAGAATAACAATCGGAGAGAGAGAGAGAGAGAGAGAGAGAGAGAGAGAGAGAGAGAGAGAGAGAGAGAGAGAGAGAGAGAGAGAGAGAGAGAGAGAGAGAGAGAGAGAGAGAGAGAGAGAGAGAGAGAGAGAGAGAGAGAGAGAGAGAGAGAGAGAGAGAGAGAGAGAGAGAGAGAGAGAGAGAGAGAGAGAGAGAGAGAGAGAGAGAGAGAGAGAGAGAGAGAGAGAGAGAGAGAGAGAGAGAGAGAGAGAGAGAGAGAGAGAATTTGAATTTTTTCAGTGAAAGAAATTTGATTTATCTACAACTCTTTATATAAATTTGACAACTTTTGGTGACAATCTTTGAGCAACAACTGTTATTAATATATTTTTCTGAAAAGATACAATTTTACAAGAGATTTCAACAAACGTATCTTTTTTGAAAAAGATACATGTTTTCAAATTTAAATTCGGGAAAAAAAATTAAACAAATAAATGTTTTATTTATTTAATAGCAGTTTAATCACAATACATTATGTGTCACGTACCCAATTGCCAAGTGCGCCTACCAAGCATCAAAAGTGCCTCTACAACCTCACTACCTATGCTAGGCACGCGAGCGAGCTACATAGGCACTCCCACATGTCACTAAATTAATCTTTTAAGGTGAGAAAGACTTATAAAGTACTCTACACTCTCATTCTTTTCCTATGTGGGACTTTTTATATTAGTTGTCAATACCCAGCAATTAAACTAAGTTTATATATGAACAAAACCCAACATTTTTATTGGGTCTGAATCATCAAATAGTAAATATCTTAAATTTATTATAATTATTTTAATGTTTATAACTAATTTTGATTTATTATCTTTAATTCATATTTATTAACAAAAAATATTCATTATTAAAGTCAAAAAAACAAAAAAAGGAAAATAAAAGAATCTATGGGGGTGTTTGGTGAATGAGTTTAGTTTAAAATTTTTTAGTTTCAATAGTAATTTTTCAGAAAAGACAAAAAACTTTTTCAGAAAAGACAAAAAGTTTTTTCAGAAAAAGACAAAAATCATGATGAAAAAAGTACAATTTAGTTCAAAATGAACTAATACCCAAACGAGTCCATAAAAATAAAATGATGTCAATTATAATAAAGTGACAAAATAAGTATTACGTATATTTATTTCTTAAAAAATAGACATATACATAATATTATTAAAATATATATTTTAAAATGAAATTTTAAAATTGGATTTTTTATGTAATTATTTTAATAAATAAAGATAAGAATCACATTGAAAACGTAGGTGCAAAAGCAGTAGGTAATAAAAACTACTGTAACCCCACGGGAACCCAACGACAACGCACATATGACATAGCTTTTACCATACATTCATAGCTTTTACCATACATTGTCCTTGCCCAATTGCTAGTCCTTTTTTTTTTAATTATTTTTTATTATTTTTTTTTTACGACGAAGTAAATCTAAATATGGAATGACCTCCAACAATAGAACAATAACATATGCAGTAGGTTTGGTTTCTCACATGGCCTTGAATATACTATATATTTACCAACTTGTGGATTTCCAAATTCTGTTTCCCAACTTGATTCTCAAGAAAGTCTTTAAATATTAAGCATCCGTTTAGATCGTTAGTTAGAGTTAAAATATTTAAATTGGAGTCGATTAATTTTTAAAAATTAATTATAATTTTAATTAAATTTTTAAAAATATTTAAAAAAATAAAAAAAAATAAAATTTAGTTAAAATTAAACTAAGTATCAAACTTGCGGGTTTTCTTTGGTTTTGTGCAAAAGCATCCGTACAAGATGTCGAAATGGGAAAGGACCCCACTGGATTTTGTTTTGTTTTTTTTATTACATTTTATTATATTATTTTATTAACACCACAGGATTTTTTAATGCCTACGTCATTTTTCATTTTTGAGAAAATTTTAATAGATGGAACGGTTCCCAAAGTATTCTTTCCAAAAAAAAAAAAAAACCCAAAGTAAAGCCTTACCCATTTCAACGGAGAAAATGAATAAAATAATATTTTTAAAAAGGTTAATAGTAAATTATAATAAACAATTTTAAATATAATGATAAATAGGATAATTAAATTTTTGATCACATGATATTTAAAAAAACTTCCCCTCCTTTCTCTTCTCTCTTTCTAATATAAAACTATACATATAAATTTATTATTATAAATTAACCAAAAATTCAAAATTATCAGAAATATATATAATAATTTATCATCTTTTAAAAAATATATTATAAACTTTAAAGGTATTTATAAAATATACTATTCTCTACAATTTCCCTTTAGAATATAGGTTGTGTTTGAATGTTTAGAAATTTGAATATTTATACTTAATATAGAATTTGAATTGTGTAATCAATTAAATATGTGTTTAGATAGTTTTTGTTAAATATAATATCTAGATAGTATAACATAGAAAAATGAGAGTGATACAATTTTTTAAAAGTGAATATTTAAATTTAAATTTTAAATTAAATTATTATTAAATAGTAAAATATCAATTATTCCTAGTATAATTGTTGCTCAACCAAGCACATCATATTGGAATACACAATAATCATTACTACGCCTACACATGCCACTTAGAGAGTTGTAAATTTAAGGTCAAGTTGATGCATGATTTACTCCTTCACTTTTATGTTTCCTGCTGAGTTGAAGGTTATAAGGAAAAATTAGACAAGTAAATAGTTTTTACACATTTATTTAAATAAGTGACCACAATTTCTTTGTTTTTTTTTTTTTATAGAAAAATTACCGTTAATAAGTTATTAATCATAATGATCAATAATTGATTATAATCAATCACTAATTAATCATAATCAATTAATAAAAAATACATATTAATTTTAGTTAATTACTGATCAACTATATTCAACCAATAATTGATTAATTGATATTTTTTAAAGAAGGGTTATATTCTTAAATTTACAAAACTATGGTGATCTATTAAAAAAAAACTTCTTAAAAATTTGTTATTTACCCATAAAACCCATTTTATAAGAGATTTGGAACTTGAAGAAAATAGTAACTGCTCCATTCCGGATTTGAAACTCGGCAAAATCATTATATTTATGCAGAGATTGTACACGGTTAAAAGATGACATCATTGATAGTTGTTTCATGAAAGGCCAAGGATTTCACCATTGTAATTTTGTTGTCCTAATTTATTTATTTATTTTTTTTTTTTCATAAAAAGTTGACAGTATCATTAATGTTTAATTTTGTAATAAAGTTTAACTCTAATTAAATTATATTTTTTTGTCTTAAATTTTATCTTTTTTTGAACAATCAACAAAATTTATAATTATTTTTTAAAAAGTTAACTCAACTCAAACTTAAAAATTTCATCTCAACTCAAACTCAACTCATTCACCAAACGGATCTTAAGATTTATTGTGAGAGACATTAGAAGGAGGAAAAAAAGAAGTTTAAGGTTGTGACTTGTGAGTTTCTCTTGTAATTTTCTTTTTTGATTATCGTTGTAAATACAAAATCTGAAAGAAAGACCATATAATCTCACATTAACATAAATTTTCATAATCTGTGAAAATCTTACATGTATGCTTTTTTTTTTTTTTTTAATATGATTTAAATACATCATCGACTAGAAGACGTGTAATAAGATTCAGTCTTTCTTGAACACAAATTTGATAATTTTGCACGTGATAATTTGATGTGTGGTTCTTTGTTTTTTGTTTTTTTTTTAAATATATAAATGATGTGTAGTTCTTTGTCAGCATCAACTTATGTGTTAGGGAGCAATTATGTTTCATCAATTAAAAAAAAAAGAAAAAAAAAAAAGGAAGAAAAGCAAACAGCCGACATATTTGACCGAGCCAGACTTCCCAAGCTTGCTTCGTTCACCAAGGTTGAGATGCAAGCATAAGAAACAAATAACAAACTGTGAACTTTGCGACTTTCAGAAAGAAGAGAGAGAGAGTTCTATGCTGAGATAAAAAGTAAGCTTTCCACACTTAAGCAAACAGAAAGGATCCGTTTAGAGGAGATTTAGAGATGACGTTTCGAAGATTAGAAATGAATTGAGTTTTAAAAATATGAGTTTAATGAAAAGAATTATTTGTTTAAAAAAAATATAAAAATTTAAAATGTGTTATGAAGAAAAAATATATATATCAATATGATTCTTGTTGTGTTTCTCTTGAAATTTTATGTAATTTAAAAAAAATCATCTCATTTAGATTTAAAATAATAAAATTATAAATTTTTAAAGTTTAAATTTAACGTAAATATTTGAATATATGAATAGTAAAAAGTATGTTTTGAACTAAAGAAAAATAAAAAAAATAAAAAAAAGGAGATGTGTTTGCAGATTTTACCCTAAACACCCCCCTAATAATATATATTTCTACATATGTTAGTTTGAGTGGTCCACTTGAGTTGAAGTTTTAAATATATTTTGATTGAATAATTGAGTTTTAGAAATCTACATCTAGTTGAGAATGAATTATTTGGAGTTAAAATTATATAAATATATAATTTATTTAAAAAAAAATAATGTCAATCTTGTTTTGTTTCTATCAAAATTATATGTAATTAAAAAAATATATATATTATCTCTGGCATGAATTAATAAAATTATGGACTTCTAGTATGCGATTGTTGCTAAGGTTTGGATTATATAATTTGAGTTTGAATTGAATTGTGAGTTTGATGAGGCATTTGAATTGCTGAAGTTAAAAAGTGTAAGCTTGAAATGTGTTCGGAAAAAAAAATAGCAATATGAAGCTTGTTTCGTTTATCTCAAAATTCTATTCAATTTTTTTTTTAATCATCTTATTTGGACTTTTATATACAAAGTTATGGACTTTTAGCCTATGTTTGGTAAGAAGGAAAGAAAACAAGATGGAAAAGAAAAATAGAAAGGAGAGAAAATAAGAGAAAGAGAAAAGATTTTGTTTATCATTTATGTTGTTTGGTATTATAGGAAGAAAAGAAGTTAAAATTACCTTTTATTATTTGGTGCAAGTGAAAATGGAAGAAAAGAAAAAGAATTATTCATTCAATTACTATTTTGTCAATAATTTTTATTGTCTTAAGGGATTTTTATTAATTCATAAGGGTAGTTTAGTAATTTTATTAGTTTTACATTTAGCAAAGTTTTCTCTTCACTTTTCTCTCCAATTTTGAGGAGATTAAAAAATGTGGATCCCACATAGTTTGTAATCTTTTCTATTTTTCTTTCCATCCAAAAATTATTTATACCAAACACCATAGTTTTTGAATTTCCATCCTAAAATGACTCCACTTTTTTCCTTCCTTCTACTTTTCATTCCTACCAAACTTAGCATTAAATTTTGAGTTCTGTAATAGTAATTGTGAATAGTAAAATTAGGGAAAAAAAACAAAAATTGAATTGTAATTTTAAGATCCAAACCTTAGCACTAAACGACCCCTTGAAGTTTGAGCTTTTAAGAGATATTTAAAGACATAAATAGTAAAATTACATTTATTTTAAAGAAAAAGACAACTTTTGGAAATATTTAGTTAGAGTGAACCAGTTAAACATCCCTAAATCTCATCAAAATCATATTAAAATAATATGTATTTATCTAATCAATAGAATCCAAACAAATCTAAAGGTTAAAAAGAAAATCCTTTCTCTCTCATAAGAAAAATGGCCTTTGCTAAAAAAATGTGGACCCTTTTCCGGACTTTACTCGGGGTTGTTGAGCAAATAATATCAAAGACCCCCAAAGCATTGAAAATGGGACCTAGAATCCGCCCACTTGAGAGAGAAAAAAACAAAAACGAAAAAGTGTGTTCCCTTTGTGCAACAGAAAGCATACTACAGGTCTAGGTATTCCTTCTGTCAATCACTAAAGAAAAAAGAAGAAAACAGGAACCAATCCTTGTTTAGATCGGAAAAATCCAATTCATTACAATCCAATCCAAATAATTATTATTTTTCTTTTCGAAATCTGTAACAAATTCATTTTTCTCTCTTTTAAATACCAATTCAATTTAGATTCTCATCTCGAATTGAATTTTTTCTATTCGAACCCGTGCACCAAACAGGAACATAAAAGAGAGAGAATCTTACAGGTCTAGGTATTCATTCTGTCAATCACTAAACAAAAAGAAGAAAACAGGAACACAAATGAGAAAACAGGATCGGATTACCCTTGTTTAGATCGGAAAAATCCAATCCAACTCAAGTAGTTCATTTTTTCTAAATCCACAACACATTCATTTTTCTCTCTCTCCCAAATACCAATTCAGTTTAGATTCTCAATTCTAATTGGATTTTTTCAGCTCGAACTCACGATCCAAAGACAGAAAATTCAATCTCGATGTAGTGGCAAAACACAAGGGCAAAACTGGCAAAATATGGGCAAGTGACAAATGAAGACCAGGACATGCTCAGTGATAGAATTCCTTGTGAATAAGAGGAGTACAATTTATCAATCTCAATATCCATAGCCATTCCATACCAAATATTCACCTGAGAAGCATCATGGCAATAAGGAAGGCCCCAAATATCCCGGCAAAGGGTCAATAACTAAGAGCCCCCTAATCAGCCTTCCCAAGGTGCTTGATTATTTAGTAATTAAGCTAATATGTAATTTGTACAATAATAAAAGGAATGCGCATTCCATTTTTCTTGATAGAAGAAATTCCTAAAGGACTTCTTTTTCAGATGACAAACCATTTCGCAGGTGCTCAATGTGCCCGGTCTCTGAGGACTTCAAGATCCATCTCGGTCGGATCAGTTGCCTGGATCTCATAGTGAATCCCGTCCAGCTCCCTTCGGAACCTGCCCTTTGATGTTGCATACAGCATCTTCGCGCGGATCCTCGACACAGATGGGGACCTGGAAGCGAAGATTTACAAGGGCAAAAGTACCACAAGTGAATGTTAACGAGAATTTCCCGATAATGCAATCATCGAATTTCCATTAATTCTACTAGCAACTGGAAAGCTTGAATAAGAATAATATTGGTCTAGTCCAAACGTTAGACATAATCCAAAAAATTTTCACAAGGACAGCAAGACAAAGCAAAATATTAGTAATAAATAACACTAGCACTCCTTCCTCAGAAGGAATTTATCGCCGCACCAATAAATACTCTCATGAAAAGTATCAAAGATCAACGGTGGGAAGAAGTATAAACGAAATGGAGGGTAGCCCTGTCGTCATTGCCTACCACAAGAGGAAATTTGCTATCTTCCCAAGAAAAATAATAATCAGACAGTTCAATCTACTGGCACTTTTTTTATTTCCCTAACACACTAAACAAGTGAAATAGGAACGAGCTCAATTTTAGCTTTCTCTACTAGTACTATAAGACTTTCAAAACCCGGACACATAACCAAACATGGCTGAGGAAACCAATAACTGACCAAAGACAAGAAAAAGAGAGGCAATCAACAACTGAGAAGGTTGTCCAAAATCCCTTGGTACAAAGGCACGTAACAAAGGAGAGAACTGCCTGTCCTAGCATGCGAGGATACCATTTAGATTAATCAATATATCGCTGCTCATCATACACTCATTAGTACCAAAAGATACTATGAGCATAGCTATCAACTAATCGGAAAACCGCTAAATGCACGTTCGAAACACACATCAAAACAAATTGGCAATAGATATAGCAATTAATAAGAGTGTAAAAATGGTACTGAAGCTTCTAGCACAACAGCCTAAATTTATAATAAACAAAAACGTTAAAACACAAAAGTCTTGACGTCAACTAATTAGGTTATAGGCCAAAAAACAGAATGATTAACGAACAGTGATTGGAACAAGACACGCAGCCTATTACTTCTGAATCTAGCTACTGCAGAAAGAAACTAACCATGCAATGAAAAAGATCTTGCTCTTCTGGCAATTCTCCGAAGTGACAAAATCAAAGTCATAAACTGCATATCGACAATCATTCTCAGGCAACGAAGCAGAAAAGTCATCAAAGCTTTCAGCTGGGCCTCCAGTTTTCTCGACCACAACCTCATTTTTCTTCTCATCAATCTTAAAAATCACATAGCGGAAAACTTTCTTCCTCTGAAGTTCGAGGAACGTACTCTTGCTGTGATCAGCAACTCCCAAGCCAGACGAAGCATTTCCCTATAACAAACAAACCCAATATTCAATATTCTCCTTTTCGGAGAATTCTCTAGTAGAGTATAAAAAGAAAACACCACATTGCCAGAACACAGTCTGTTGGACCATATCAGAATCATATAGATTAAAAAAAAGTACGATAATTTGAAGGAACTTGGTTCGATATCCAACCGTTACAAATTGTGAAAAAATAACTAAAAATCACCATCATCATTTTCTTTGTTGCTCCAAACTTGCAAATTTATCAAACTACATTTTTAGTCAACAATAAGATTCGTATAATCGGGTGCGCAATGCTTTAACCTTCAGAAGATTAGAATTACTTCTAGTTGGAATAACAAAAGGAAAAAAAAAAAAAAAGTGCTCAAATAATAAATTAACAGAACCTAGCTCTGAAATCCAAATTGTACGGAATTCAAAAACTGAAAAAAGCTCAGTTCCATGGAAGTTTGGAAACTATAATCAACAAACAAAAGCAACGAAATTGAGAAAAATTCACAATTTCAGACGATGTTCCAAATAAATTTCAAATAACCCAAACTCAAGCAAAAAATAAAGCAATTACTGAATCAAAGCGACAATAAAAAAACTAAAACCTATGAAAATTAGAGGATAATTACAACTAAATATGATAATGAAGCTAAGTCAGGTAGATCTCCATGAGAGAAGGAAGAAGCTTACTCCTCCGAAACCCATGTCTAGGAGCGAGAGAGAGAGAAGTTTAGGGGAGAGAGAGAGTGGAGAAGAACGAAGGAGGAAAAGAAGCCACCAAAAAGAAAAGAAAATTGGAATGAGTAGAGAACAGTACAAAGAAGAAAAGAATTTCGTGGTTCGAAGGAAAAGAAATTGGGATTTTTTATATAGGGAGAATCTGTGGGAGGGTCTCTACCGGTAAAGTTTTTTTTTGGACCGTTGAGATTTAATCGAACGGTTAAAACATTGTTGATGTACTATACTTATCATATAACTTACCTCATATTACTTTTCCCACCCAAAGTCTTTTCCGGTCGCCGCCGGCGACGGACGCCGGCGACCCACCCCCGACACCGGAGACTTACCCAAAACCGGCGACCCACCCCCGACCCCCCACCACCGGCCGCCGGCCCTTTCTCTCTCTTCCCCTCTCTCTCTTCCCCTTTCTCTCTTCCCCTTTCTCTCTTCCCCTTTCTCTCTCTTCTCCTCTCTCCTACATCCCCCCACCCCCGGTGCCCCCCCACCACCGGCCCCAGCCCCAGCCCCGGCCGGGCCCCACCCAACCCCAACCACCGGCGACCCCATCCCTCTCTCTCTTTTCCCTTTTCTCTCTCTTCTCTTCCCCTTTCTCTCTCTTCTCCCGCGGCCCCCCAGCCCGCCCCAGCCCCCCCGGCGAAAAAGGAAGAGAGAGGGGGTGGGGGGCGGCCGGGGCTGGGGCCGGTGGTGGGGTGGGGGGCCGGTGGTGGGGGGGGGGGGGTGCCCGGGGGTAGGGGGCCGCGGGAGAAGAGAGAGAAAGGGGAAGAGAAGAGAGAGAGAGGGGTAGGGTCGCCGGCGGCCGGGGCTGGGGCCGGTGGTGGGGGGCGCCGGGGGTGGGGGGCTGCAGGAGAGAGGAGAAGAGAGAGAAAGGAGAAGAGAGAGAAAGGGCCGGCGGTCGGTGGTGGGGGGCCGGGGGAGGGGGGCCGCCGGGCAGGTGGGGGGGTCGGGGGGCGGGCTGGGGGCCGGTGGTGGGGGGGGGTGCCGGAGGTGGGTCAGGAGAAGAGAAGAGAGAGAAAGGGGAAGAGAGAGGGGAAGAGAGAGAGAAGAGGAGAGATAGGGGAAGAGAGGAAAAGGGGGGTCGTCGGCGGCCGGCCGGGGCTGGGGCCAGTGATGGGAGGCCGGAGGTGGGGCGCCGGTGTCGGGGGTGAGTCGCGGGCGTCCGTCGTAGGCGGCGGAAAATGTCGCCGGCGACGGAGAATACTTGGGGTGAGAAAGATTATATGAGGTAAGGTATATAATAAATATGGTACACCAATAACATTTCAACCGTTCGATTAAATCTCAACGGTTTAAAAAATGACTCTACCGGTAGAGTCATTTGGGAGAGGCTCTACCACAGCCTCTCCCTTTTTTATATGATAGCACTTTTTGTTTTTTTAAATAATTAAATGATTTTTTGTGTAATTATAAAATTTAACTATAATTATTAAACTAATTAAAAGTTAAACCTAAGTTCAAAAAAAGAAAAAGTTAAACCTTAATAATTAAGAATAATTATATCGATTAATAAAGGAAAACAAATAGGGAGTTTTATATGGTAGCACCTTTTATTAAGTGCAAAATTAGATGACTTATGATTAAATTTTTTATTCCTTTTTCAATAAGGTTTTATGGTAAGATTTTATATTTCATAATGTTAAAAAAACTATTGTTTTAATTATATAATTTTTTAACCATCTTTATTGTTAATGCCAAAAATCTTTAACATATCACCAGACAGGGTCACTAGGCGTAACCTGTCCTATGTCGTGGTGATCAGCCGAGTCGCCTGCAAAACAGAGAAAAGCACTTCAGAATAAAGAGAAACTAGTAGGTGTCTGTCAAAGGCACTCCGATGCTTAAGTCAGTAAAGAACATTGAAGAACAAGTGAAGAATAATTAGAGTTTTAATAAAGAAATTAGTCCATACCTAAGGAAGTGAAGTACTCCTCTATTTTATAAATAGTTTTATTTCATATGATATGAATATTCATTTATCAAACCATAAAAAGTTAGTTTCACAATTGAAAAAAAAAAACGTTAATTACACTTTTAGAAAACACTTCATGCATAGCATAAAATATAATCATATCATGGAAAATTTTCCGTTTTAAAACCGTGTAACGATGGCGTGTCTATCTCTTTTCTGTGCTTTTCCCTTTTTTTTCTTTTTTTTCTTTTTTTTTTTTTTTGACAGAGATCGCAACGTTACGTCGTCGGCTGTGGCAGATGATAATAAAATAGCCTGCTGTGGCAGGACTTCAAAACTCACAGACGGTTTTCCCAAAAAAAAAAAAAAAAGAAAAGTTCAATCACAGACGAGTTAGTGGATTATAGACCGTACGATTGAGGTTGAAGCGTTGTGATCATTCGTCACGTGATGCAGATGTTGGGCCTTTTGGGCCTGAAAGTATTGGTTGGACTCGGAGATTGAGTGTCTGGGTTGGCCCAATTCTCTAGGGTGGTTTGAGCCCAGTCGAACCACCAAGTACAAGAAGGGTGATTTGTCAGATTAAACACAAGTCAACATTATTGTCTCAATTATAGTAGTTTATTTAACCTATAATTAGATAAATATAAATTGTCAAAAATCTAAATAAAAGAGCAAAAAATATATATAAACATATCTATTTGAAAAAATGTATTTTACAATTTTGTCATATAGAGAGAAAGTATCTCGATCCAACTTGACGTAAGTATTTGGATTCATAAAAAGCTGTAAATGTGGATCGCTAGCTAGACGGATCAGCTTATGGCCTGCCTCTTCAGCTCGTGGGGCCGACCTGTCTTTAAAGAACTTTAGCCATACTAGGCTGAGGTTCTAGGCCCATCAAATAGTCATTTTACATAAAATGGTTATACGCAAGAATACCATAAATTTGACATCTTCTTATATTTATATCTATTATCATATTAAAATTGATAATTTTATCATTTTATAATATTAAAATTATCAATTTAATAATAGTGTGGGTAAAATTATAAGGAGATATTTAAAACGTGATTCTCCACCTAATTTTCTCTATGTAAAATTATTAAAAATTTCATAAAAGATATCAAATTTCCCTCTAAATTTGCGGGCCGTCCCGGCAGTGACATGTGTCCCGTCGGGTTATAGGACTAGAAGAGGCCTCCATTTCTTTCATTCAAGCTTCCCAGTCCGGCCCGCTTCCTTTCATTCGTTCCATGACCACAAACATTGCATTGCCTTTTTCCTATTAAAAAATCTTCCCCAAAAAAAAAAAATAATAAAATAAAATAAAATAAAATACATACCCACACACACACTTGCAATACCAGAATGTGTTGGACAAAATTGTACTACGGACTGTAACATGGAAAGTAGTTCATCATGGTACATGAATTTTTGTGCAACGGAAGTCACCTACCGTGCTATCGTGGGTGGCCGATTTTACTACCCTAAGTTTTCTCAGTGATAAATCTTAACTATAATAAAAGAGTAGATATGGTGAGTACTGTTCATTTTTGGTAGTCAAAAACGATTCGTTTTGATGCTCCTCTCTCCTTTTTGTTTTTCCTTCCTTTTCTTTAACTTTTTGATTACTTCAGCAATATGCCACTGTAAAGCACTAATTCCAACACTGCAAAGCTCCACGTGTACATAGGAAAACGATAAAATCTCTTTAACAAAAGTGGAACCCACGTTTCTTTTTTCTTTTTCCCTTTTTTTTTTTAATAAAAAAATGAAACTCATGTTTTTTTCAATGATAAAATAAAACCAATCTCTCTCCCTCCCATAAATATCTTTTATTTTCATATCATCATGATAATCGCAGCATGTGTTTTTCTTTTTCCCATATAAAGTTACAGCACAAATGTTAAACAAATATTAAAATGAAAAATAAATAATCACATTTCACTTGTACCAATTCTTTTGGTAAATATGTTACTTGTTATTTCTATTTTGCTTGAAGTTTTACATAATTTTTTTTTGTTGAAATTTTACTTGTAGTTTTAAAATAAGAATTTATGCCTACAAAAAAAAAATCGATTATAAAACCGTTTGGTACTTTTTTTTATTTTTCTTTTATCTTGTCACCGTTTCTTGTCTTTAACCTCTTTTTATTTTACTTTGTTTCATTTTTACCCTTATTTTTTTTGTCTAAATGATTTTAGCTTATCTTTTCCTGATTTTTCACTTTTACTTCATTCTTCTTATAACTCTTTTATTTTTATTTTTCATACCTTTGTTCTTCATTAGAAGCTCAACATACCATCATTTTTTAGCTTATCTTTTCCTGATTTTTCACTTTTACTTAATTCTTCTTATAACTCTTTTATTTTTATTTTTCATACCTTTGTTCTTCATTAGAAGCTCAGCATACCATTATTTCCTCTCTTAAAGATTTTTCTTTTGATATCTAATATAAACTTTATGACCAAAAAACTAATTTGTTTTTATAATCTTAACAGCTATATACTGTGGAGAATTGGAACTTAGTATTCCTACTGGAAATGGACTAAATTTTTCATGCTTCTAATTAAGTTTTCTTTTCTTTTTTTGATGACAATTTATGCGTGTCTTTTTGAATTTTTATAATAGATGAAAGGAAGTTCTTTAATTATAGATATTCTATTTTCTTTTACTTTTGATAATATTTATGTGACTATCTATACATATATAAAAGAGTGCATAATCTTGCACTGTTCATTTTTAGTAGTTAAAAACGCATCGTTTGGTGGTTTTTTTTTTTTTTCATGGTAAACGTTTTTTTTTTCTTTTTGTTTTTTCATTGAAACCGTTATCTTCTTGTTTTTTTTTCCTTTCCCTTTGGCTTTTTCAAGGAAAACCTTTATCTTTAATTTTTTTTTTCCCTTTATGTGTTTTTTTTTTTCCCTTTTAAAAAAACTTTTGGTGTTTTTGTTTTCTTTTTATTTTATTTTTTTCTTTTTAAGTTTTTTTTTCTTCCAACCCTCTTCTATTTTGCTTTATCATTATCATCATCATTATTATCATTATCATTATTATTATTATTGTTATTTTTTTCAAATTTTTACTTGTTTTTTCCTAAATTTATGCTTAAACATTTTCAATAGAATTTTGTTTTTCTTTTTTTTTTCTTTAATTTCTTTATTGAAAGCTCAATATTTTATCACTTGCTCTTTTAAATATTATTTTTTAATCACTATTTTAACTTTTTCACTCAAAATTCTAATTTTCTTAACTATAATCAAACCTAATTGTGATAAGTTTTCTTTTTTTTTACATGATCAAACTTTCTTTTTTTTAAGAGTATATTTCCTTAACATTTAACAGAATAATAAATTTGGTTGTAAAATATGCACCTTATTAGTGCGTTTTTGTTTTTTTGTTTTTTTTTTGGGAAAATTGTTTAAGTGTTGTTGTTGTTGGTTTTTTTTTTTTTTTATGAAACTATTTGGTTTTTCATGTCATTTTTCAATATTTTGCTTTTCTGATGTTAATTTTTTCTTATCCCCTTTCTACTTTGTTTTACTTATATTTCATCATTTTTCTTAAATTTCTGGCTTGTTTTTTTTCAATTTTTTAAAAATATTTCTTCCTGCAACTTTTTTATTTTCTTTGTTTTTTTTTTTCTCCTTATTAGAAGCTCAACGTCCCAAATTTTCTCTCTTAAAGTCTGTATTATATCAGCTTTCTCATTGATAACTCTAATATTCTTAATTGATTGTGGTCAGTCTTCAAAAATATATTATTAGATTACTGTTGTTTTAAATAATCATTTGCAATAAAATGATATAAAACTTTGATTTTAGATAATATAATACATACTGTAAATATTATAAAAGAATAAAATAATCAATATTATTATGTGTTTTATGTAATAAATGTTAAGTCATCATATTTTATGATGAAATGTAATTTTTGAATTTAGATAATTATTATTATTGTATTTAATTTTTAAATTTATTTTTTATAATGTTGTTTATATTACACATTATAAAAACTACAATTACAGTATAAAAACTACAATTACAGTTTTATACGTGCATTGCACGTATTTGATAACTAGTTATATTAAAAAAGGCGACAATTTTCTTTAGGATCAAATTTCGTTCAAATTTACAAATAAGTTTAAAAAGGTTTAGTCTTTAAAAGAGTTGTTTCAAATTGACCGTTTTGTGTAAATACTTCATTGTCTCATGTCGACGACAGTATGGCTGGCTTGACTATGGATTTGGTTGACCGCCATGGAGCCACCAAGTTCATTGCAGGCCGTGGATAAAGAGGAGATCTATGTCAAGTAGGAGAAGGGCACCAGTCAATCAAAAGTTGGGAACTTATGAGTAAGGTCTTGGTTGACGATTGAAAAAGATTGGATTAAAGACCCATCACTTTCTTGTCATACTCAAGGAAGTATATCCCGCTTGTGGGGCTGGAATTGGGACGATGATAGGGCCACCATCAGAGTCTTTATATTTATCCCAAAAAAAAAAAGTTGGGAAACTTATGAAAAACACCATAAATTGAAGCCTTAGATTGATTTTTCCCACAAGAAAAAAACTATCTTCAAAACTGTTATGACATGTGATCATATTTTAATTAATTATGTATTTGTTCATTCTAAATTTCCAAGTATACTCTTAAGTTATCATTTAGTATACATGATGATACCGGTCAGTAGATGGTTCTCGGTTAATTATCATCTTGTATCAAATGTGATACCAACTGACGAAATTATGTCCAATTAATAACTGAATACAAAATTTTGTTCCCATTTCATAAAAAACTAATAATATATTTTTTATTATGTCCTATCCAATATAATTATGACTTTCCTATTACAGATAATTTGTGAATTTGTATATTATTGGTTGTCAATTTAATTATAAATTGCTTGTTTGGTCCCCCTTGTTATGAAGTTGTGATTTGGTCCCTAACCTTTCTTCTTTTTTTTTTTTTTTTTTTTTTGTTTTGTTTTTTTTTTGTTTTGTTTTTTGTGGTTAAAATGTCCCTAAATTCTTTAAAAAGATGCTATTTGGTCCTTTTCAATAAAAAGATTTTAAAAATTGGATGGATCACACACATACATATAAATGTATACACGTAAGTTAAACCATTTAAATTTTTTTCTTAATTATCATTTAATAGTAAATCATATGTGATTAATATGCCTTTTGTTTTGTTAAAATTTTAACTTTTATTAGTAAAAATGATTATTTTATATGCTTTTAAAAAGTTCAGGAATACTTGATAAAAAGCTTAAAAACCAAATGAGCAATTTATCCTACCTATTTATTTGTCTTGGAAAAACTGGTAAAAACTCTCGATTATTTAAATGGTCGAAAAGACGATGACTATGGCAATATTGAAGACTAATTTAAAAGCTTGTGCATATTTCATTTAAAATAAATTATATATATAAATAACAAGGAACTCCACTGCATAAAATTTCTTTTATATATATATATATATATATAAACGACATAAAATCTCTTGCAGTGCACTTTGCATATTCAAACAACATGAGCGTTTACAATTAAGATAATGCAGTCTCTTTTAGACAATGTAGAGCAGACTGTCACTGACTTATTAGTTGATCTTTCAAAAAAAAATATGGGTGGTCATGAGACAATAAATGTTCAAATAGTTTCATAAAAAATAGAAGAATAAAAAAATAGTAACAATAATAATAATGGAAGAACTACAAAACAAGCACCAATAAAAGAATTAAAAAAAAAAACACATTTCATTAATTGAAAAACTTATATCTAAGTACACAAGCATTTTGTTTTCAAAAAATAAACGGTTTCATAGTAATATAAAATATCAAACATATTTCAAAAGGTATTCATATAGTTTACGTAATTTCTTCATGTATATATGGTGACATTTTAATGATAATCGTCTACATTACGTAAAAATAAATACAAGTATATTTTATTATATATTACTTACATATGTACCTATATATGTATATGTGTATGTGTGCAGACAATTCCAGCCGTCGACGCGGACTTTAGCGGTAGCGTTGAAGACTGGTAATCAAGATATACGTTTATACAATTTAAATCTACTTAGTCAAGTATAGTAATAATAGAAATAGAACAACCTTTACGAAAGAGAAGAAAAGGTAAGTTCTTTTTTTTTTTTTTTTTTTTTCCCCCCTTCATTTCCTTTTCTGTTTTGAGGATAAAAATTAAAGGACCGGTCTGAGACGGGCATCAATTGAGCTGCATCATATGCTTACTGAGACAAATATATATATATATATATATATAGCAGACGTCGGGTCAATTGGCCAAGCTATATATGCATACGAAACCAACATTAAATACTATCTAAATTATTTCTGGAAAGTTCAGTTCATTTATCAAACTTTTCATACACCTAATTAATTAGTATATTCTCAATGCAGTCGAATTCTGACCGCGTTAGAGCTAGTACGTGTGTGATGTGTTCAGTGTGTCAAAAACACGTAGCCAAGATCAACGTGACTTTAATGTACCGATGACTTAAGTGGGATGGTAAGATTAGTCACTTGCCCCGATCGGTAAGCTCTTGAGTTATAGACAGTACACTCATAATCAGTGACGGATCTATAAATTTTTCTCAGTTGAGGCACATAAGATAATATAATTTTTATATTTAAAAAAACAATTGACTTATATATTTTCCTCAGTACACATAAGAGAAAATAATTTTTTATGTTTAAAAAATAATGACTTTATATGAATAAAGAGGCTTAATAGTTTTTATTTAATTTTGATCAACATATTATAATTTTTAGGTACAACTCTTATTTTTTGAAAGCATTCCAAAATTTGATTCTTGAACTTTATCTCAAATGTCAAAATTACAATGAAAAATGAGAGTTTTTAGCCTAGAATGTGTTATAAATTATTTTCATGTTTTTACTAAAATTAAGTTTCACTTTTATTTTTTCACACCAATATTTTTTTCCTTTTAAGATGAATACTCTTTACAATAAATAAAAAATTATCCGCATCAATATTATGGATGTTGATAATTATGAAGACAATATCTTTAAAAATAAAGAAATTAAAAAAAAAAAGAATGTAGATAAAGAAATTGGGAGAATTAATAAGAATATCCAATGTGGTTATGGTACTAGAATGTAAAAGATAATATAAGTTTAGTTATGGTATTAAAACATAAAATATAATTCAAATGTTAAGTTTGGGTATATTTTTTTAAAAAAATTTTGAGTGGAGGCACATTAAAACTATTAAGAGAAACATGGGGGCTTTTTTGAAATTTAAAAAACTAGAGGGAGGCACGTGCCTCCACTGACCCCACTTAAATCCGTATACTTCACGCGATTATCTGGATACGTCATCTTTTATCCCTATAATTCTTTTAAACAAGTAAAAAAAAAAATACACGTAATCAATGGTGGATGGCCACACTTTATAGAGCGGACCGAGCACATGAAATTTCATTTTTATCCCCTAAGTTTCCTTTTTGAAAACTTTAGCTGGAACTGTGTCATCACTTAATAATTATATATATATATATATACACATATATATATATACAGTATCCTTACTAAAAACATTTTGTGACTTCATCAATAAATATAAAATATTCAACAATATTGCAATTTGCAAAGTTGAGCAGAAATGTTAGTAAAACTTGAATTAATATTTAGTCGTCTTCGTTCTTCTTTTGGTTTTCAATTGCACGTTGCTTACAATTTGCACACGCATCTGCGTGTGGCAGGAGAAATGTACCATGTCAAATCTTAGATGGGCCTCTGAATAAATCAATTATTTATTTATTTAGTTTGTAGATTTAGATTAGTTACAGACATAAGCCAGCCGTCGCGTATAAAATTCTAATTTGCAGAAGGGAAAATATATATAAACGAAGAATAGATCATGAAAAAGAAGCGTTTGCCTGAATATAATTCGAAATTTTTTTTTAGAATATTAAAGCATGAATATATAATATTTAGGCTTCGTTTGATGAGTTATCTCATCTCAAACTAAAATGTACTTTTTTATCTTAATTTTTATCTTTTTTTGAAAAAGTTTTTGTCTTTTCTGAAAAGTCAACAAAAATTTTCAACTCAAACTTAAAATTTTCAACTCAAACTCATTCACCAAATGGATCCTTAGATTTTGGTTTTTGGTCAACCTAAAAAATTGATTCTAACACTTATTTAGAATATGCTTATACGTGAAACTGCATGGGATTAACGTGTACACAAAGTACTCAAACATTGCTAATGAATTATAATTATGTACATAGATATTTGGATATAGAAGTTGCCCACAAAGTTGACTTTGACCAACTATCAATCACGCATTTGTATATTTATACATATATATATAACAAAATACTAGAGATACCAACTCTAATTTCAATTATCGTGTACCAATTTATATGATATATGAGTTATCATTTTTTTATTGGTAACTGTTTAACGTATTATCATATTTTATCAATAAAAATATGACACATACGTTAGTACTCTAAAAATTAAGATTATAATTGGTATTCCTAATACTATTCATATATATATATATTGGTAATTTGAGGTATTTAAAGTCTATACCATATAACAAATTAATATATTCAATAATACTACTCATATATATATATTTTGGTAATTTACCGTATAACAAATTAATATACTCAATAATTGCTGAATTATCTATGTGACCACACTTTTTTTTTTTTGGGCTTGATCCAAAATAAAAACCGACTCCTCAGATCACCTTAAAGCATAATTTATCAATTGCATTATAGTAATTTTTTATTTAGTTTTGAATTTTTCTTTTTTGATACTACTACTCAATTATAATATACCAAATAATTATTACTGTAACCGTAATAAACTAAAAACTTGCACTATGATGACATGGTAATTTTATTGCTACTAAAAAATTATGATATGATAGTAGGAAAAAAAAAAAAAAAAAACCACAACCAGTGATTATCTTTAAAATAATTTTTTTAATTAGTTCTCTCTTAAAAAAAAAATGAAGTCAAAACTGTATCAATTGGCGTTATTTTACATTTCCCGGGGTTCAATATCTTACAAATTAATTTGTATGTTGGGAGGGAGGAAATAAATTAAAAGAAAAAAATATATATCAACTTCGGAGGTTTTGGCGGTTTATTTGGAGGGATATGCTCGAGTTTTGGTCCAGAATGACCACTAAATTTGTATCTGTGTGTGTATTATATATATATAAGTGCGGGCACGTGCTATTGTTTGTTTGTTTTGTTCTTTGAAAAAGACAAACAAACTAAGCAAATAACTGTTAAAATCAATGCTTACTTCTTATACACTTCTTTTTTTCAATGAGTTGTCACGATTTTTTTTTTTTTTTTAAAGTGAGTTGTCACGATTTTAAATAACGTAATCTGTTAAGAATATGAATTGAATATGGATATAATTAAACACTGAATTGCAGATTTTCTGACTAGTAATTTGGATTTTTTTTCTCATTATTTTGAAGGATTATTTCTCACATTAAATTAAGACACAATGACAGAACAGAAATCATTTGATTAATAAATCATTTTTCAGGAAAAAAAAAAGATAAATTAATTGGTTTGATTATTTGTAATTATCACCTGGTCATTAACAATGCAATCGAATATTATACACTTTCATGGAAAACTATAATATATAGATAATAATCTCTGCACAACCGTACATGTAGCAGTAAAATATAAAAGCACACATGATTGTATGTTATATTAACATTTTTATGATTTAATCCATTAGAAAAAATTTTAATAATTTAATTGCAAGATAGTTAATTCGAGATAGTAATTGGTTAACAAAGTAATTGATGCCTAGCTAGGACGTGCGTATATGGACATATATATATATATATATATATATATTTTGTTTTGTTTTGAAAACGGAAATTATATTCCAAATAAGAAAGATAATATAATCATCAATACACATATAGAATCTCTTACAATAGAAAATTCGACGTCGATAGAAAATTGGTTCCATCAAAAACTTCAAATGACAAACAAATGAAAATGAGTGTATCGAACTTCACAAATTGGAAAACATCCAAAAAAACGTATATAGGGAACTACGTACTTAAGTAGGTATATTATGAATCAAAGCATACAAATGGCTCGTTAACAAAATTCATAGAATTGAAACGCAAATTTCGACCAATTAAAGTCAAGAAATCTATATAACATCATATAGTCATTCATCCTACTGACAGCAGCCTGTGGCATTTACTCACCACCATAATATAAGTATATATGTGTATATACAGTGATGGAACCGTAATTTTTTTTTTTAAAGGGAACGAGAATTAAATAAAAAATTGAAGTAAAACTACACGACGAAAAAAAAATCTTATATATAATTCAAGGATAATTTTCAAAAAACACATATATAGAAAGGAAAAAATGTGTTACTGTAGATTACTACATGATAGTCCAGTCATCTGCCTTGTGGCGATTCAATCACCTAGTTAAATGAATTTTTATTTTTTATTTTGTTCTTTTTATTTTTGCTTTTATTTTGTTTTTGTTTGTCAATTCCATCTTAGCAGACAGCCAGGATCTCCTTTTTTTAATATGTATGATAGTATTCATCAACAAATATATATATATATATATATGTATATATGTTCACATTTAACGGAGACGGTTTTTCTGAGCGTGGTTCTAAAGTCTGTATTACATCATTTTATTTTTGACCATTTTGTCTTTTACCAATTCAACTCATCTTTTTTAAGATGACAGTAACTTAAATGCATTAACTATTAAAGCATTTAATCATGTGTTCAAAATATTGACTGGGTACTAATAATGTGCACTCCTTTGGATTCATCAATATCTTCCTTTAAAATATAAAACTTCTATGTGCCAAATTCAAATTAAGATAATGTTCCTTTAAAAAAAACTTTAGCAAAATAATAATAATAATAATAATAATAATAATAATAAGATAATGTTCTAGTAGAAGTAAACTACTTGCTTTTCTTTTCTTTAATTATTTTTCTCCTTTCCCGTAAAAAGGTAAACATGAAAATTATCCTCTTCCTTTGTACTCCTTTGACTAATTCTTTGCAATTATTTCATATTGGCTGATTAACTTTTTTATAATTCCTTAAAGGTTTCAAAGTCATGTACATGATGATACAAGTCTATAGTAAATGAAAAAAAAAAAAAAAGCCTCCACACTAGTGAAAAGTCTATTTAGAGCAAAAAAATGATAGAGAAATGAGGTTGAAGGAGGGGAAAAAGGACTTGGATTGTTTGGTAAAGAAAAAATAAGAAATTTAAATTAGATTGTAAATCCATGAAACCCGTCATTTTTTAATCATCTCCAAACTTTGAAAAGAGAAGAAAAGGAAAATTTTAACGAAAAAAAATAGTATGTGAAATAATTAATTTGATCCCAATCCATGTTCATCTTTTTATTATATCAAGATATATGATGGTAAATGTGTAATATTATAATTTTTTTCCTTTCATTTTTCTCCTATCAAATAACATGAAAAAAAATCTTCATTATTGTTCCCACTTAGATTTTATTTTATTTATTTATTTTTATTTATTAATTTATTTATTTTGTTTCTTCTTCCTTCCCTACATAGCAACTTGCAATGTTTTTCAGGCGCGCAAGTTGCTTTTGCATGCATGACTAATTTGACTATTTATTAAAACCCTGTCCATATTGTTCGAAATGTTCACCGTATGAGTTGTTAAAAGGATTAAAAAAAAGTTTAATTTTACAACTCATTTTGTTCCCCTTGTAACTTGCATTATATAATACGTAAAACAGAAATTTGACCAAAATAAACTTTTTGTATGAAGGCGATTAAAATTACCACAATCTGACAAATATCATGTTCTTGTTCCTGTAGTTTTGGCTACTAATTATTTCACTTTCCAATCTCACATATTATAAAAACACATGCATCACGCATCCACACACACACACATTTGTATATAAAGATATATCACTGCTTTTTGTGGCTTTAAAAAAAAAAAACTATTGTTTTATAGAAAAATGTTACGCAGATCCAGCAAAAAGGTACAACAAAATCTTCAAAATAATAATAATTTAATCAAAATGATCACTAAATACAAAAAAAAAAAAAAAAAAAGGATTTATGTAGCAAAATTTTTTTGTAAGTATGGGGCCAAAAATATAAAATTTCAAAATTGAGGATCCAATGTGTTACAAAAGTTCAAAGACCCAATGTAAAAATTCGCTTTTTGGAGCAATGTTTATTGTTGAGGTCATATTTTGTACCTCAACTATAGTGAAACCCCTGAAGCTATCACAGAGGACTAGCTCTCACATTGAGAATAAATCTCTATAAGATTCTTGTATTCTTTATCTCATTTACTTTACTTTACTGTTATTTTGTAGCTAACATGTTCGGTTAACTCAACACGTGATTAGTCGTCTTAATAATACAATCATAAGTCTTAACCCAACTCGATCTGATTCGACTATAGAATTTCTCTACAATTATGTATGAGGATAAGGTTGGAACATGGAGTGTTCTCCCATCCCTATCTTAGTAGGGGTGGGTCCTTGCGGAGACAATGTCATCTATCCCCTTAATTTTTGAACTCCTTGTTAAAACCTACCCTCCAATTCTATTTAGACTTGGTGTGACCAAGAGAGATCGGGCTATGGGATGATGAAGAGAGAGGGAGAAAGAGAACAGTGAGAGAGAGAGAGAGATTGGTAATAGAGAAAGGAAAGAGGGAAAAAAAGGAAAGGAAAATCGAATATTTTTGTTGCATAAGGGTATTTTCGGTACATAAAAAGACAATATTATGTGAGATCCGTATGTGATAAATTTTTTTTAAAATTGTTTTATATGTAGAGTTAAAAAAATAATAATAATAAGTGACGTGTCATTGCAGAATTTCATAGTTGACTTCGAATATTCCATCTTAAGTTAAAAAGAAAAAATTAAGTAGTGGCGTACGTTTCCAAAATTAGCCAAGCTATTAACCTATAATCACAATGATTTAGCTCCATTTTACTAAGTAGCATTTTCTTTTCTTTCTTTTTTTTTTTTTTTTTGTTGTGGGTCAAGACTCAAGTGAAATATGAAAAGTTCAACCAAAAAAAAAAAAAAAAAAGAAAGTGAAATATAAAAACCCAAATAATAATTCTCTCTCGCTCTCTCTCTGTTCTCTCTCTCATTTAATAATCAAAAGAGACATTATGGAGCAGTTTTTGTCAAACAAACGCACGACCTGGTGCAGTTTTACCAGTCAGTACTAAATGACAAAAAATCATGAAATAATCTTCATGAAATCCAAGGCTTTGCTCCTTATTAATCACTGAATTACTTATTAATTGCCATAATTTTATTTATTACTAATTTTATTTTTGTCCATGAACTATGAGTCAAATCTCATTTTAATCCGTAAGTGTTAAAACATCTCGGAACTAGTCATCAAACTATCAATCTAACTCACAAAAGTCATTCTATTCCAAAACATTGTTAAAATATGGATAGTAATTACCAAGTTAAAATCACATGCGTATTTGAGAATTTACATATTTTAAAATCAAAACCAAAATTTAATAATGGGTTATGGGACGTGAAAATGACAAAAACACTAACCATGATTAAAACACACTTCTAATCTTCATGCGACAACTACAATCCATATTTAACAGTGCTTTGGACCGAAGAATTAACATGAGATAAATAAATATATTCAGTTCAAGGACTGATTTTTAAACGTTTTAATGTGTAGGGACTAAAATGAAATATACAATTCAGGGACCAAAAGAAAAAACCAACCGGCCTTTTCCATACAGACTTCCTTCCCGGAAACTGCACTCGCTGCGTATTCTTTTTGAATGTAAATTTTTCTTTTCTCGTTGACCCCCATAATTGGCTACCTAGCTAGCCCACCAGCATATATGATATATATTTATATATATATATATATATGAGGACATTATAAATAGCCAACTTAGGCCTGGGAAAAGTTTTGCGCTGAATTTTAAAAGCAAAAGTTTTTCGAAGAAAGAAAAAAATAAAGAGTGTGCTCTAATTAGTTTCAAAAGAAGGGTAGGGGTTTAACCATTTTGCAAAAAGGGAAGATGGGGAGAGCTCCTTGCTGTGAGAAGATGGGGTTGAAGAAAGGGCCTTGGAGTTCCGAAGAAGACCAAATTCTCATTTCTTTTGTTCAGAAATATGGCCATGGCAATTGGCGTGCCCTCCCAAAACAAGCTGGTAAATATTATCTCTCTCTCTCTCTCTCTCTCTCTCTCTCTCCAAATTAAAGGATATCAATCTTGGGTTAGCCACACAATCTAGAAAGATTGTGAAAGTTTTGAAGAACTAAGAGAATTTGGTAGAGATCCGGTTTAACAGAACCTTTTTAATTAAGTAGTGATTTAAATAAAAATAACAATAAAAAGTGAACCGAGAGAACAACTAGTATCAAAATAACTCGCTAAAATGATCAAAAACCTTTTTTAAGTATTTCTTTTTTTTTTTTTTTGTGTTTTTAATTAGGGCTCTTGAGATGTGGGAAGAGTTGCAGACTGCGGTGGATTAACTATTTGCGTCCCGACATCAAAAGAGGGAACTTCTCCGAAGAAGACGAGGAAACCATAATCAAGTTACATGAGATGCTTGGCAATAGGTATGTTTGTATCATCATAATTGTTCTATTATATTTTTTTTCCCTAATCATCACCATTAGAATACCTCAATCCTCATCAACCGCGGAATCAATCTTCTACTTCGTTAGGGGTGCATATATTAAAATTTCATGTTAATGGAGCAAAACAGAAAAATCATAAAGTTTTTTAGGGTTTATAATTATAAAAAGCAAAAAAAAAAAAAAAAAACATATATATATAGTAGAAGCGGCCACCCTTTTCATTTTCAAATGGCTCCACCATTCATTCATTTACTGACATAGTTCATACTAAAAGTGCATAGATAACGAAACTGGTAAATTAGCAGCCCATTATAATCTAACTAATTATTAGTGTCACGTCTCTGGTACCCAACTGGTCTGGAGTTTCTTCCCTTTTTTTTTTTTTATTTATAATTTTTATCAAGATTTGACTGAAAGAATTGCGGCAAATTTGATGTTTGGGAAAATTTTCCTGCTTGTCGACAATTGTTAATGTGTGGGGACAAATCCATTTATTTTCCAAGTCAAAAAGATGTGCTTACTTCTTCTGATCTTTCACTTTAGCAATATTATTTAGTTGGAAAATTAAAGCCATAAGTTTTAAAACAATCTCTCTCTCACTCTCTCTCTCTCTCTCTCTCTCTCTCTCTCTCTAACACACAAAACGCACGTTTTCGCGACTAGTTCAATGAAAGATCAAAACATCAAGCTGTGATGTTGGAACATGAACAAGTTGAACATTTTAAAAGATTCTCTATATCGGAGTTGACTACAAAACAAAATACATAAATATATATCACATGACATGCACATACAGCCATGCAAATATATAAAAATTATATTTCTTAGTTTTTGTGCCTCATCATATCAAATTTTGCTATATTTATTTTGCATGTTGAATTTTGTTTCCAAATAATAATTATTTAATTGTATTTATTTTGCAATATTTTCAGGTGGTCAGCAATAGCAGCAAGATTACCGGGGAGAACTGACAACGAAATAAAGAATGTGTGGCACACCCACTTGAAGAAAAGAATCAACAAAAACAGCGACGCTATAATTTGCAAGAAAAAAAAATCTGATTCCAAAAAAGAATTCTCTACAAAAAGACACTCCACACGTCGTAGCACCACTACCAACGTCACGGACCAATCGGAAGCACCCACATCATCATCCATGCAGTCTCCACAGCCGTCTTCCAGTGATCTTTCATCTGTAGCAGAAACGACGTCCTTTGCAGCGGAGGAGTCAAACAACAACGTGGACGATAAAAACGTTGTCGTCGTCAAGGACGAAAACAACATGGAACGTCAATTCTCGGAAATTAGCAGTAATTTCCTGGAAATTGATGAGAGTTTCTGGTCGGAGGCGCTCTCGGTAGAAAATTCAAACACCACGTATGGTCCATCAGAATTCTCTTATCCATTTTCTTCGAGCAGTATTAATTCGGTGGGACTGGCTTACGATTATGGAACGAACAATACAATCGTTCATGACATCGACTTTTGGTACGACGTTTTTCTCAAGGCTGGCGGGTCCCCAGAATTACCAGAATTTTGATTGATATTTCTCGAATTTGATTAGGGGCATTCTGTTTAGGAAAATTAGGACATTTTCATGCGTTGATCATGTGATATATTTTAGATTTCATGCAAAATTGGATTTTGTAGATGGGGACTAGAGGATTTTCCAAAGTGGGGGCAAAAGTTGTCGTTAGTCGATTAGTCCAAAAAGTTGAAATATTAAATATGTATCATGTGTGTTGACGAAGAAATACTATAATTAGAGGGATATGATTGCAGGAAAAGTATAAATGTGTGCGCTGGCCACAACATTTATGAGATTTCGACCAAAAAAAAAAAAAAAGGAAAAGAAAAGAAAAGATAAGATAAGAAGACGACGACTTACTCCCTGTAGGCTTGTAGAAAAGAATAATGTGTTTCAAGTTAGGAGAAATTCTGTTCCTTTTATTATTATTATTATTATTATTATTATTATTATTATTATTATTTTGTATAAAATTAGAAGATGTTCCTTCAATGTTTGATGTTTCATATGTAATTTAACTCGTTCATTTCAAGGGAAAAAAACATTTTAACTTTTTACATTCTTTTTATCTTTTCGTTATTAATTATCAAATTGATCCTTTAACTCTGTTAATATAAAAATTAAATTGGAGATGTGGTTGGAGGAATTTAGTCTAGTAGTAATACTATATCTGACTCTATTACAAGATGTATAGTTCGAATCCCGATATCCCAAGTTGAAAAAATAAAAAAGAAAAAAAAAACCCTGCCAAATTTTCTTTCTTAAGAAAAACAAAAAATTATACCTTTCAAAAAGAAAAATTATAACAGAAAACAGTCAAAAGATTAATTGCACTAATCTTTAATGTGATTAGAATCTCCCAGGAAATTGTGAGGTTCATTGATTTCCTCCTCCTTCTGGTTGGATTAAGTTTAGCACTAACATTGCGGCTTGGGGAGCTCCCGAAAAAGCCGGTTTGGTGGTATTTAGGGTTCGTTATCGGCTCTGATTGATATTGCATTCGAGGCTAACTTCTAGCTTCTTTCGATTGAATATTACTTCATTTGTATGGTTATATTGTTTAGTAGTAGATCTATGGTGGTTTCTTGGAAATATATAGAGTTGTTCGATTCGGATCCCTTTCTGTAAAACTGTATCATTTCTTTCAAGTTTTTTAATTGGAAAAAAAAAAAAAAAAACCCCTCCTGGACATTTGTCGGTTGGCACTTAACCGAATTGAAAAAACTAAAATAAAATAAAATTCTTCATCCGTTTACAAGCAACCGATGAGAAACGCAATCTTTCTCATCGCTTTACAACCGATGAGAAATTCGGCGCATTTTCTCGACCCTGGATTCCTCGTCGGTTTAGAACCAACGAGGAAAGGGGCCATTTTTGTATTGCCGGACTCTTCATTAGATTTATTGTTAAGATCTCTCATAACTTATTCAGAGAAAGGCAATGATAGATAAACTGATTCCTTTAACTATTTTAGCTAGTGATGTTTTCTATTGGTACTTCGACTATTTCTCGCGATGTCTTCCTCATCTTTATATGGATTTTGTTGATTTCTCTTGTGGATCATTGCATTCTTTTTCCATATATATTTTTTATTTTCTTCTGGGAGGGTTACAATCTATTTAGATTGTCTTTTAATCCCTTGGCTATTATCTTGGCAAATTGCTATGTACATATATAAACAGGAGCGGAGCCAGAAATATATTCAGTGGGGGCGTACACCAAATTGTTTTTTCAATATATAAATTTTAGTGGGATTATGTGAAAATTTTTAATTTTAGTGGGCTTATGAGAAATTTTTACTTTTGGTAGGGCTAAAATAGCAAAATTATAAATATAAAATTAAGTTTAGTAAGGATTATGTGAGAATTATTTATTTTTAGTGAAGACAAACTAGGGACTATATTATAATTTTTTATTCTTAATGAGAGTAAATTGTAAAAATTAAAAAAAAAAATTGGTATAAATTTAAAGGAACAAAAAATTTCAATGGGAGCTAAAGCCTCACTCGCCCACTTAGCACCGCCACTGTATACATATATGTGTGTGCGTGCGCATTTCGATGAGCGCTGATCATGATCTCATTAGAATTTTCAACCAAAATTTATTTATATGTCCAATGTCAATAATGGTCGCTTACACAGAATCGTATGAGCATCCACATATATCATGGCAACAATTCCAACACGTCAATAATGCTTCTGTCTGAATTTGACATCTTTGAAAAAATGAATAATTTACTGGCAGCTAGGCGGGCAAAATTATGATCCATCTATTTTTTAAAATTATTATATGATATTTTTTAAAATAAATTTTGATGATAAGAGTCAATACAAACATCAAGATATCTTAATTTATTAAGTTGGCATCCTTTTATCATTTACCCATCCTATAGAACATTAAGAAAAGAGAAAATGAAGTTTGAATTGAATAGCCCATGCGAAGGCAAAAAAGCAAGAAACATCAAGTTGGAGACAGACTCATAAAATTAAACCACAACTCGCATCTTAAATATATAAATCTCAAACATGCCAAATAAAAATCCTCTAATTAAAATCCAGTGAAAAAAGGATCACAAGAAAAAAAATAATACATATTCATTAAGAAGTCGGCTAATTACAAATCTATTATAGTTGAACTCTATTAGATCTCTTTGAATGACACTAATTAATATAATTTAATGACTAAAAACATATCATGCCATTGAAAATTCTCCGAAGAATTCTTTTTTTTTTTTTTCAAATACTAATCTAACTTTCCAAGTTTATTGGCCTCAATAATATTTTATTATTTATTTTAGGTTACGTAATCGTTTCAAAAAAGAATTTGTCCATGTTCAGATATTTATAAACCAGAAAACTTTGAATTCCATTTACCAATGACAAAAGAGTTTGCCGGAGACATAAATTTAGACGTGTAATATTGTGTGCATATTCCCTCTTTATGTCTTAATCATGACTTTTAGTAATCAGTCGAGGAAGAAAAGTAAAAGTACAATAGAATTAAAAGTTGAAAAAATTGCATATAAGTTTTAACCTATATTACAGGTGGTAACTCCTAAAAGGTCATTATATATAAGTCATAATGCTGAAAAATCCAACGTGATAGTGGATGTCCTTCTGTTTTCTTCGTCTTATTTTTCCACTTTCTTAGTCGTCACTTCATTTAAATTTAGAAAAAATTGAATGAAGGTTCACACATGAGAATAATCTTAATATTTGTGAATCCAACTTAATCTCTTAACCAGCAGCATCACTCATTAACCTCAGAATGTGTACGTATTTTGCACTTGTACTTGCTAATTTATCAGTATGTTATCTCTCGACCAGTCTAAAAACTAAAATAAAATAGATTAATTTATGAAATCATAAAATATCGATGAGAATGAATATTCATAAATATAAATAATAATCACAAAAGTTATATATAATCATGGTTTACATACACGGACTCTATTTTTACAATTAAGAAAATTAGGTGATATATCACAATGTAATATGTTTTTATATTAATGCCATAGCTTAATTTTGATTTACCACATTTATCTAGCTAGCTCATACAATGACAGAAATTTTAAGTTTCAAAATCTAAGTCAAAATTCTAAAAGTAGGAAATCTTTTTATATCACTCTTGAAAATTTTGTCTTCATAATTTAGTTTAACCTTTAATGTATTTCATGATTAAACTTAAATATCCACATAACATTAAGCCTTATAGATTATATCTACCTACATGATATAGCTTCTTTACCATAACTAACATGTTTGTGTGAAGAATTATTAATAGCTTTATCATAAGATCCATATATATATATATATATATATATATATTCATATAAGCTTTTAAAAAGCATTATAGAGCTTGTTTGTCAAAGTTTTTTAGAAGTTACTTTTGATTTTCTAAGCTTAAAACTGTTTTTAAAAGAGTTTGGTTTATCTGTTAAAAGGGCTTCTTGTCAAAATTTAAAAAAAAATATCTAAATATGATTTCTAAAAAAAGTTATTTTAAATAGACTTTGAAACTCATAGTAGAGTTTAAAATAAACAACATAAATTTTATTTAGCTTTTCTACTACTTATTTGAAAATTTTGAAATCGATTAAAATTTAAAAAATCTTTTAAAAATGTGACTCCTAAATTCCTGTTAAAAAATCATAAATTTTGTTTTTATTTTTCAATTAATTAAAAACAAAAATAAAAACTCGTCAAACAGACCTAAGACTATGAAGGTTCTTCCTTGAACCCATGGCTAAAGTAAGTTTGAATATGTAGCGGACCCCACGTGGAGACTGAATATGTTGGATATGCATATGTTTAACCAATATTTTTTCTTTGCAATGGACTTGAATTGCCGAAAGGAAACATAGAGGAAGGTTCTTATTGGTAAGTCATTAGTCAATTAGTGTAGACTTTTGACGGAGGACGCAAAGCAGTTCCCCTATGGAAAATGTTTCCATTGATATATTGTTTTAGTACATTGCATGATAATATTACGTGCGAGGCCTGCAAGAAACTAGTTAGTTTCCCTTAGTCGTAAGTCGTGCTTTAACTTTCAGCAAAAAGTCGTCCTTCTATCTTTCAGCAACAGTTTTCGGAGGGAGGAATACAGAAGTAATTTCACTGATCGAAGGAATATGTTTTCTTTTTCTTTTTTTTTTTTTTCCGAATTCAGAAAGAGAAATTCAATGTACATATCTTATGATATAGTTAATTAGATATGTTATTACTGTTAGACTATATATACAACTGTGGTTAAAGGAATATGTTAAAGATTCTACTATCAAAATATTAAAATAAGTATTGGAGTAAATTTGATCATATATTAATCTATTCTTCTTTTTCTTCCCGTTTCTAAGGATGTGCTTATAGGAGGTCTCATGCTAGCTTTATTTTTTTCCCCTCCGATTGGAACCCCAAAATAAATAGGGTGTTTTCTCGATATGACCACTTAATTTGTATTATTAGTAACAATTGCTTTTGTAGTTGTTAGAGTTTACATTCAACGGTCTAATAATCTATGACTAAAATAGTTTTATATCATGCATCATAAATTTTTAACATGAAAACTCATAGACTAGATTGTTAAAAGATTAATCTAATAAGTAAAAAGTATAGTTAGGGTAAAATAGATCTTAGCATATTAAGCTTAGCTCTCAAAAAGTGCTTTTATCTGATTCATGCACAATACCATTGTGTTGATCTATTTCTACCTTTTTTTATCTCGTATCTTGCCGATCCCTGGGCCACTAGATGGGCTATATTCTTTCAAACAAAATGACCAATCTTAAATAACATGATATTGTTTTTTTTTAATTAAAAAAAAAAAAAACAACAGTGCTATTCTTCGGAGTCGGTGCTCACATCACAAGGGTGGGCCTCCCACACATAGATGGAAGGGAAAGTATATGAATGACACAAATTTAAAAATCATTTTATTAACATGATACAAAAAAAGTAATATATTAGACCAATATGACATTAATTAACACTTAAAATTGTGACATGTTGATTAAGAAAAAAGAATTTATAATGAATTAAAAAAGATTGACTATTTGGATAATTTTCTCTAGATCGGAATTTATTTTTATTTTATGCAATGCAAGTCACTCCACTATGTCGGATCCAAAGCATTTTTTAGTCTACAAAGGTACTATACGTATATGAGATGTCCACTCTCATACACTGATTTTCTTGATTTAGTGGTCATATCCTTTTCGTTTCATTTGTGGTTTACAGACGACTTTCGTGGATGATGGAAAATGGTTCACAACAAAATAGGAGCTCAAGAATTCAAGTCAACTCCCAAGACATGGGACTTTATTAATAGACCTCAACATGTTTGTTTTATAATATACAGAGGTTCTTTTTTTTGCTTTTTAATGTCTTAAATTGCTAATTTCGTTTTCGATTAGTTCCTGAACATATATATATTTTGCTAGATATTTTTTTTTTTTTGATCAATATGTATTTGGTAGATTAGCAACCGTCACATAAGGTATAACTTCACTACCTAATTACCACTGGTGGTGGTATCATGATGGCAAATGATAGGGTTTTACTTAGAGTCTTCGCTTCTAACAGGTCCCATCAATAGTTCCAGTTACTGCCTACTCTTTACATACTGGATTGGGAACGTGAAGACATCACTTATCCTCATTCTTATTTAAAAAAAAGAAGAGGAAGAAGAATAAGAGAAAAAAAAAAAAAAGAAAAAAACTTTACTACCTAGTTATACTTCTGGAGGTTATATGGTTGGCTACGAACCGTAAGTGCTTGGTGGAAATGAAGCCTAATATCAGATTTGATTCATCAAGTCTCATGAGGGTTAGTTTGAGCCTAGTGACCAGGGTCTTTCTCTTATAAAACCTCTCTTTTCACATAATTTTGGTTAAGTTCAAAGTGAGAAAAACAATTTTAATAGACTAGACAACCGTGCTCGAATAGAAATATCTACAGATCCGAATCACAGATTCAGAATTCGTATCTATTAAAAAGACAGAGAACACTAAGGGAGTGTTTGGAACAACCATTGAAATCTAAATTTTTCCATATGACTAATCATGCCATAGTTTTTAAGAATAGCGGAGGACTCTTTGCCTTAAAACAATTTGACCATTCACCATTTCGGCAAGTGACTGGGAATGAAAGAAAAGAAAAAAAGAAACCAGCCTCTGGAGTTCCAAGAACCCAATCACGGATGTGGTCACATGCAGAACTGGCTGCAGACAGAGCACTTGAAAGCTTACGAGCTTTGATAATTGCAGCACCACGTTGTTGAACAGTGGTAATGAATTCTCCATTCAATCTTCAGCAAAGGAACTACTCAATCAACTTAAATCAAATAATAGGTCAGGAGTAAGAATTGACCAAGTCATCCAGTTTCTTACCATGCGTCATCAGCAACAAGCTCACGGACGGGCTTCTCCCCAGATGGTGTTTTGACAGTTGCATGGTTCACGTCAGGATCTTTGAATCCCCATTTTCATTAGGCAGTCGAGATAATGAATGTCCACGGAGCTACCGTTGTCCGCCTAGATTCTACACAAAATGTTTGTTTCCTATCATAGCTTTGACTGTCGTTCGGAGGGAAGTGGACTCCGTTTGCATCTTCTTCTGAGAAGGTTATCTCAGACCCGTCGAAGCGAGGGGACTTGGAACCTCTACTTTAGATACTCACAGTCCTCTGGTGTGATCTCTTTTGCCTCACGGGTGTAGTTCTTCTGAGATTGTCTTGAGTCCCCGTGGAGGTAATCAGATCCTCCATGGATGGTTCTAATGACCCCTCCTACAGGCTCTTGAGGGTTTTCATCCCTCTTATCTTCTTCTCAACCATCATTATTTCTTTTGTTATTGTTGTTTTTTCGTTTGTCGGCCTTGTATTCGTAATTGTTTCTTCTGTTATTGATGTTGTTTCATATGTCGTCATTGTACTCCTTATGCATCACATAACGGATGAATCTTTCAATCTAATACTTAAGGTCGATGCATTCACTTGTAAGGTAACCATAGTCGCCATGGAACCGGCAAATAATTGTTTTGGATTTCTCTTCGCCAGATTTGATGTGTCATGGGTTTAAGGCGGCGCAAAAAATTCTTTTCACTGATTCGATTGTGAATTTCATCTATAGAAGTAGACAAAGCATGATAGTTGTCATACCTTTGCAATGGGCAAGATCTTCGGTCTTCGACATCTTGACACTGTCGCTTTTGGTCACGGTGCTTCCTTGTCCTGACTCCGCGTATTGCCATTGCCTTTAAGTCTCTTGTTATTTTGGCCCCCATTAGATTGGTAAGCGTCGTTAGCTACATTCCTTGCTTGAGAAGCTTTGTTATGGGCGGGGCGACTGGTTTCGTCGGCGTTAATGTAACCTCTGGTGGATGACATCAAGCATTCCCCTCGACTCCGGGAGTTTAGGAACTCCAATGAATTTAGTTTGGAATTGTCTTTCTAAGGTCATTCCAACTGGCTGTAGAGTTTGGCTTCAATCTCTTGAATTATTTCCTCGCCGATCTGGCTAAAGTTGTTCTTAAGTCTAGGTATATTACTCTTCGGGTACTCTCTATGAAGTACCATGTGCCCAATATAGATCTCAATCTGATCATCGGGATAAGTTTCGCCTTTGTATAGAGCCATTTGAGCTTGTCTGGCAATGGGACTTCCATTATCTCCTGGGCGAAGGGATGGTTATGGCTCGAACTCGCTTCTCCAAGTGTAATGCCTCTTCAACTTGTCCCAGGCTGTCGATGTTAAATTTGGCTTCTTGCCGAGTGATGTTGGAAGGAATCCCTAGTAAGTTAGCACGCCGAGTTCTTAGGTGATCCCTCTCTGCCCGTTATTTGGTTGTCCTCTCCTTATATGCTCAAAGGAATTGGCAAGGTTCTGGACTAGGTCAGTCTAGCTAGGACCCAAGATGTTGCTCTAGAATGGTGGTTCACTAAAGTGGTTCAAGTTCATTCGCTTGTCTTCTCTTAGCCATGGTAATGTCTTTTTTTCTTTGGCTTTCGTGGCTGGAAATCAGATATTCGGAGGTTCAAGCCCTCCTTGCTTAGATACTACATTGCCTGTCCATAGTAGCTTAGATATCCCCTTGCTTTAGTGAAGAAAACTAGTCTTTGACTGTGGCGTAATATTCGTATCTATAGAACTTAAAATTAAGTACACCTACATTTCATCAATCTCTTCCTTCCAAATTTACTAATTACAAAACATCCCTCTATTTTATAGAATTATGAGTTTATGTCCTACTTTTAGTAATAATGACAAAATTTAACCCAAGAAGAAAAAAAACGTAGTTTTATTCAGACATGGACGTTGCTTACAATATTTCAAGTTTGAATCAGAATAAACCAGTTTTGACGCAGCAAATTTTGGGATATAATTCAAGAAATGTGGAAGGTTAGGCAAGGTTCATCCTAGGTCCTAGCAATAGGCTAGGAACAGGATAACTTACTCGAATATAATTAAACCAAATTAACAATATTGAAAGTAATTAATTTGTTTGGCTTGTGATAGTTAGCACAGTGATTAAGCATCTCAAAAAACAAACAAATAGTTTTTTTTTTTTTTTTTTAACAAAACGAATAGTTAATAGAATAGTTTTCGCCCACTTATTAAAGCATTTTCAATAGAGTGTTAAAGTAATTACTAATAGTAAATTTTTGAAATTTGGATTAAAAAAATGATAGTCTAATAATGTGCTATCTTTGATATCAAATTTGTCATATGATAAATTTGATGGAAAAAATTGTCATATGATGATGACAAATTTACCACAATGTATAACTAATTTAACATTTGATTACTATTAATTGGTGTCGTGATTTTTTCATCTAGCCATTAAAATATTTTTATTTTTATGTTTTATAAATACTAAAATTTTACTTTTATAAGTTTTAAAACTTAATAAATGATGGTAAAAATAAAAATACAATTAGAAATAGTGTCATATGTTAAAATACAAAATAAGATAATATAAGTAAATATTGTATTGGCATGGAGATAGATATTGAAGGTGGTCTCACGAGACATTAAAATCCAAAATTTTTTATAGGAAATAATCACGCCTGAAAAAAAAAAAATCAAAGAACCGAAAAAAAAAAATCCAACTATTTTTTGCAATAAGGGTTGTTTTGGCAATTATTTTTAGTATGTTTTGGTTAGTGTGATAAGGAGCATGTATATCCTCTATAAGATTAAATAATCAATTCTAAATTATAATTTGTATTCTATATATAGGGAAAATCAACCTCACTCTACCTTAAAACTTCTCATAAATTAAATACTATAAGGCAGCTGAAAATTTCTTGAACACACTCTCTTTTAACAAGACACGCGCCTTTCACTTTTTAAACTTTGAAAGAAACAAACTTTCAGGACTGAAATCTGTAAATTCGAACAATATATATTTATTGTCTCTTTTATCTAATGTGTATATATATATATATATATATATATATATTATATATATATATTCATAGACTCTTGACTGATATCTTAATAAAATAGCACTTGTGATTTTTTTTATATTATTTTATAACGACCATTTTTTTTAGATTATAACAACCAATTGATTTTAATGTAATATTTTTTAATGATACTTATCATTTGCCTAATAGTTTAATAGTATCATGTTACAAGAGTTTACATAAAAAATTACATATAAATCAACTAGTAATTATAAGATTCTAAATAAAATATTACAAC
Organism: Ficus hirta; assembly: GCA_038430175.1. Lineage (NCBI taxonomy): Eukaryota > Viridiplantae > Streptophyta > Magnoliopsida > Rosales > Moraceae > Ficus > Ficus hirta. Next base: position 9,637,159 of record CM076593.1, on the reverse strand, counting down.
TACTGGACCTATCCAGTTGCTGAACTTGAGACATTTACTATTTACAAATACAAATTTTTATAAAGTAAAATTGACGAGTGATGAACACCTTATTTTGAGTTTATAATTGATATTTATTTGTTGTAATGGATCGCAATGCTCAAATTTAGTTTATTATTAAAGACTTGAATTTTGTATTGTGATAAGTTCTATTTTGTTGAACTGTTTTATATTTTAGTATTTTTATTTTGATGTTCAGAGGTATGAATTGAATCTACAAATCCAATTCGCGAGATCCGATGTTTGAGAACTGGAGTGGGCTAAATTGGAATCTAACGAATTAATAATTAACAATGATTATATTTGCATCCATTATATTTATAAGGGTAAATTGTTAGGTTGGTTTTTAAATTTTTAAGTTTGTATAACTTTAGTCTTTTAAACTTTTTCTCGTAATTGAAATGCTCCTAAACTATTAAAATATTACTATAATAGTCCTTTTAAATTAATTTTTAAACGAAATTCGATAGTTAACATACTTTTTTACTAAATTATTAACGAATTTCGTCTAAAAATCTATCCTCTTATTAATACTTTTATTAAAATATCAGATTTAATCCTCTCATATCCTATTTTCATTTTAATTTTGATTTTAATTTTCTTTATAAAATATAAACTAACAAAGAGTGATGATATTTGCACCTTAAATATATAAATACACCACCTTCTTCGTTTATAGGTATCTATATTTTATATATATATATATATATAACAAGACATTGTTTTTGGCAAATAAAACATTTACGGTAGGCTATGTATTTAATACAGCCGTAAGTAAAAGCAATAAAAAAAAAAAGGAAAAATTAGGTTGAATAATCCATTTAAATTACTTAATATAATATATAGTTCAACTTTTTTTAAAAAAAAGATAAATGGCCTAATAATCATATTTGACAATTTTTACTCTCTCCCTCTGTATTTCTCGTTTTTTGGCCCAGGGTGCTGCCGTCACCGAAGTAGGTAGTGGCGGAAGTCAAATCCGAGCAAATCGCGTCTTCCTCTCTCAACTTCTAGGCATTGGTTTCACGACGTCTGGCGACGGGATGCCGATGATGCAGCGAGATCCAACACTTGCTGCGAATCTCGCGTGTGAGTCTTGCCATCCCGATGCCCTCTAGTGGATGTAGCAACGGCGGCTCTCGTCGTCCTCGATCAGTGTCAGCCCTCACTAGTGGAAGTCATGAAGACAATGTAGAGGTTCACGACAGCGAAGGTTGCGGAGGTCCAAGATATGGCTGTTGAGGGAGGAAGACGACTCTGTACTGGCGAAGAGAGGCTGACGGTGTAGACGATGACAATGACAAGACGTCGACAGCAAGGGCAAGTGGTGGAGAATTTCTACTACCAGTGCAAGTGGAGATCGAGGAGAGAGGGAGAGAGAGGAAGAGAAAGGAGAAGGTGTTGAATGGATTGGTGTTATTTTAATTATTTTTTAAGTGTAAATCATTAATTTATCAATAGTTAATCATTAATTGACTAGAAAATTGATGTTATTATTTATGATCAATTAATGATTAACTATGAGTCAATCAGTGATTGACTATAATTTGGTGAGCAATATTATGGTCAATCAATCATTGACCGATAGTCAATCAGTGATTTACCAATAGTCATTCAGTGATTTACCAGTAGTCATTCAGTGATTAACAAATGATCAATTAATGATTAACTAAGAAAAAAAATGCATTTTAATTAATTTTTAAAAACTTAAGTTTTTTAACTACTTTTTAATAACTTGAGTCATTTATTTAAAAACTTATTAAAAAATGTCATTTAGTTATAAACCCCTAAAAAAATCTATACATAAATGATATATACATATATATATATATATATACATATATATATATATATATATATCACCGCATATTGTTAGTCTTGCTTGCCTCGGGCAAAAAAGCACCGTCAGCCGAAAGGAGTTGAACTACAACCAGATGAACGAAAAGGAAAGAAGATCAATCAATATTGTGAAGGAAGGAGACTACTTTGAATCAATTGGTGGATTTGGTGGATTTGGGGTCGTAATGACCTTTAGCGAGCCTTTTGTTTAAAGAGGGTTGGGGTATATAAAAGGTTATATTAGGTATTACCAGTTGAAATGAGTTTTTTATTTGATTTGAGAGAAAAAAGAAGACTATGCCTTCGTGATATATGAAATTCGTGTATGTGTGTTAGAATTATTAATTCATATAAAATTATTAATTTACTATTGTTCTATAATTTCATATTTTAATGTTGCTTTATCAATTTTCCATAATTACTAAATTATATTACGAAAATTATAGAGTGGATAATTTGTATTTCAAAATAAAAATAGTTTTAAAATTTAGCAACTGATATATGGATAATATAATTAATTTTATAAAAAATGCGCAACTAAAGTATGTTTTAAAAAAGTTTAAAAAAGATCTAAAAGAAATTATAGTTATCATTATTTTTTTTTTAAGTTATCGGTAATATTTTTTTTTAAAAAAATGTCATATCACTGTGGGTAGGCCAAATGGCAGGGAGAAAAGAGAGGGCATAATCATCTTGTCACTGTAGCAGAGCGGGGCCACATGGAGGAGAAGTGAAATCGTCATTTTACTGTAGAAAAAACAGTAAAATCCCCCTCACCTTTAGTATAATAGTATAATGATGAAAATAAAAAAAAATTTCCTTAATTTTCTTAGTAAAGATATTAATTAAATGAGGGTATTTATAAATTTGTGGGTTGTAAATATAATTACTCATAATTAATTGGGATTTTTCAATCTGAAAGTTAATGATTGGACTAGAAATTGAGGTCTAATTATGGGTTGTTTAGAACATTATTTCAAACTGAAATATTATAACTTTTTTTTTTTCCTTCTGAAAAGTCAATAAAAATTTTAATTTATTTTTAAAAAGTAAACAACTCCAACTCAAATAATTTAACTTAAACCGGTAAATCAAACAAAAACTTAGCATGATGGGATCCGTGAATATCCCTAGTCTCGCATGCAAAACCAAGATTAGAGACGACATTGTGTTGCTGTTGCTGGGAACGTGGAGAATAAAACTAGTGGTTCTATTCTTTTATTAATCAAGACAACGCAAGATCAACCAACCGCTAGTCCTTCCAAATGTTGAAATGCCCCTCAATACCCTTTGACTAAACTCTGTTGTCTTGTCAAATCAAACCTGTTGAATGAAAATGTAAAGTGCTAAAAAGTAAGTGAAGAGCCGAGAAGTAAATGAGAAATAGAAATAAAATCAACAAATGATTTTATTAAACGGTATTTATAGCACAAACATGATAAGATTTGGGGGTTTGTAGCTCAATAGCCTTTGAACTAAGTTCTTAATTTTATTTTTTCCTGAAAGAAAAAGAGAAAACGAGAGCTTTTGAGATTTGGAATTAGGAATTAGGAAGCTTGGGTTACTATTTAGGTGAGAGATAGGAGAGAAATGTCTAAGTAGTTATGAGTGGAGTAAGAGACGTTGGCTGAATCACTATGCATGGACTGTGATTTTTTTTTTTTTTTTTTTCACCCTCAAAATTGCTGAGAAGTTGGTATTTATGGAGGTTTCTCCAGCCTCTTAGAATCTAGGATAGCTTTCTGAAGTCCCAGAGATAGAGGGGGCTCTTTGACACTTATTTGTACAACTAACAAGCTCCAGGTCACCTATTTTGCTTGTTGTCATGGCTGTCCACGTGTTAAAAGTCTCTTTGATATCTGCTTGTAACAGCTAACAAGCTCCATGGCACCATTTTTTTTTTTTTTTTTTTTTTTTTTAAAGTTAGCTGATGAGGGGTCTTGGCACTTTGTTTTTTTTACAACAAGTGACATTATTTAGTTCCTAGCAATCGCAAGCAGCTACTAGTTTCCAAAAACCAGCAAGCTTTTTCAGTTTTTAATTAAACAACGTACTTTTTTTTTAAACCCCAAAACAAAGTCTTACTTCTTAATCACAAGTGTCATCTTTTGATTAACGAAATGAAGTTTTTGAGACGTGCTAGTAACTCGTTTCATCTTATATCTGATTTGATACTATTATAAAGACCAAAAAAAAAAAAAAAGAAACAGTAAAAGAACTATTTTTATTCTTTAAAAGGAGTTATACAGAGCATTTTAAGAATGCAAATTTCGCCTAGATCCATAAAAACTTGGAGCCGGATATCCCCCTACGCTCTTTGAGCATTCGGGACAGGAACGCTAACGCGAGAAGCAATGACACGACTCCTCAAATTCCAGTACAGCTGACGCCACTTAGCAATCTCTTGAAAAGCCCCGTGCAGGCATACTTGAGCATTCGCCAAATTCGACTCCAAGTTAGCAATCTCTCTCTGTAGAAATTCTATCTTATTGCAGACATTCTCAAAAGCACGATTAACGTGTCTCTCAAACTCGTCGATTCTACATGAATAGTAATGTAATTCAGTTCCTGCACGAGTCTCCATTTCCTTCAGCTGATTAGATATCATTTCAATACGCTCTTTCATCTGCCTAATATTTCCTTCATCCTCCGACTGGAAAATTGCTGGCGTTGGGGTGCCTAAATCTGGCAGGTTCACATAAACGGAGAGTATTTTTTTTTTATGGTGAAGAATTGTTCTCATCAAACTTCATTAGATACGTGAAACACGATGAAAATGGGATTTGTACCAACGGTAACCAGAGTTCAAAGGAGGGAACATTATTTATGTAATTGTTTGATTAATCATAAAGATATTACATATCCGGTAAAGTAATGGGGCAGAAACAAAAGGTCCTCGACCCCCGATTGGTATCAGTTTTAGAAACAATTTTTTACATTTTTCAATAAAGTTGTTCACGATAACGGTTTTCAATTATCGTTTGTTTTCTGTCAAGTCTGAAAACAAAAACGAAAACAAAAATTATTTCACATTTTACTAAAGAATTAGGAAAAAAAAAATAAAGTTAATTTTCACATTTCTATTTCATTTTCTATTTTATAGACCCAATAAAATTTTGAGAAATGTGTTACTTTTTTTTTCCTCCAGTTAATTAAAAAACAAAATATCTCAACATTATTTTCAAAATTTACTGATTTTAATTGGCGTAATTTCATTTGCAGGACAAAACTATTAAATGCTTCCAAACGGATCCCAAAAGGAATATAAGTGCCCTTGTAACCGGACAAGTGTTCACTGTACAATGGCAAACAACAAAGGAGAGGGACATCAAAGAGGTCTAAAGAGTCGCCCTAAATATTCGGGGGACCAAAAAAAAAAAAAAAAAGTTGCCCTCAAGTATTATTTGCAGTGGAGCTGAAGAAAAATAATAAAAATAATAGAGAGAGAGAGAGAGAGAGAGGGAGGGAGAGAGGGAGGGGAGGGAGAACAAAAATAAATAAAAAGGCTGTCCCATCAATTTTACTTCCTAGACGCTTACATAAAGGTTTTGTTTCTTCTTCAACAAGTACGAAGCTCGCATACACCAAAAGATGCATGAGTCTTTTATTATTATTATTATTATTATTATTATTGATAAGTAAAGATGCATCAGTTTTACAGATTAATCTGAAATGTTCATCTATAAAAAATAATAAAAAGTAATAATAACTGGTCATGCCATGGTTAACCAGAACAGCTGAAGACTCTATACCTTGAACAATTGACCATTCACCGTTGCGGCAAATGACCGGGAATGAGTAAAAGCGACCAGCTGGTACACTGTGTGAACCATCAGAGCACACTCCCATGGAAAACCATGTTCCCTAAAATCAATGAAACAAATATAATGAGCACAATCGAATGGTACATGCATGTTGAAGAATCTTAAAAACAAAAACAAAAACCAACCTCTGGGGTTCCGATAACCCAATCACGGATGTGGTCACAGGCAGAACTCGCAGCAGACATAGCACCCGAAAACTTGCACGCTTTGAAAATTTCAGAATCGCGTTGTTGAATGGTGGTAATGAATTCTCCATGCAACCTTCAGCAAAGGAATTACTCAGTCAGCTTAAATGAAAAATGATAGGTCAGGACTCAGGAGTAAGAATTAACCAAGTCAACCAGTTTCTTACCATGCGTCATCAGCAACAAGCTCAAGGACAGGCTTCTCCCCATATGGTGTTTTGACAGTTGCGTGGTTCATATCGGGATACAGAGTCGATGAGCGATTTCCCCAGATGATGACATTCTTAACATCACCAACTGGAACATTCAATGTCTCTGAGATCTGACCCAATGCCCTGTTGTGATCTAGTCTCGTCAAACAAGTGATGTTTTTCTCAGGGATAGCTGACTTCGAGAACAACACGTTGGTGTTCGCAGGGTCATCAACAACCAAAACCTGCAAATTAAGAATCCGAAAAATATTGCAATCTATAAATGTTAGAGAAACCTCAATACATAAACTGCATAATTCTAGACAAAAAGCATTTTCAAATATGGAAACTTGTCAAGGTAAACGCCAAAAAAGGAGGACCAAAATGAAAGAAATAAGTGGAGTTCTATTCTAGGGCAAAAGCCAAAATGAGAGAGAGAGAGAGAGGGACCCAAAACTAAAAAGGAAAAAAGTTGGATTTGCGAGTTCATAAAAATGATTTGGCGAAGACAACTAACCTTGCAGTCCGCAGCAGCATGCTTCCCAAGTGCTAAAGCTTGGGACTTGCAGATTGACATGAAATATTTTGCCTCCATGCCTTCTTTCCTTGAGAAGCCAACAACCATCACAGCAATGTTGACTCCGGTGCATGCCTCGACAACATCAGTTGTTGCAACAACACCTGGTACAAGAAGTACCACATCACAACTTTATTGCACGGCGCATGTTAGACAAAAGTAGAATCCATAACATACATCGGAGCTCTGTAACATAATCAGAATCGTCCAGAGTGAAAAACAAAAACAAAAACAAAACAAAAAAAGGCGCATAATGTCATTACCTTTAAGAAGAGGAAAGGCAGCATCCACCAATTCCATCTTCACACCATTCAAAGCCTCAGCAGCAGATGGGATATCATGCAAGTGCAAAACTACAGGCTGGTCGGCGCCCAACATATCTCCCCCAGCAATCATAGGAACAAGAGCATACCCAATTTGTCCTGCAAAATAATACATCTTCTTAATAGAAATTACTTTAAATGGAGGGGAAAAAAAAACCCAGCCATCATAGGAACAAGAGCATACCCAATTTGTCCTGCAAAATAATACATCTTCTTAAAAGAAATTACTTTAAATGGAGAACAAAAAAAGAGAGTGAGAGAGGGGGAGGAAAGGAAAAGTGGAAAAAGATTCCAAACTTCATTGTACTTGGCAGATTTTTTTTTTTCTTTTTTTCAAAGTACAAGCTTTTTGGATTTTTTTTTTTTCTCAGAAAAAAGGTAAAATTAGAAGGGAAGAGATCTTCTCAAGAAGTCAATCATTCTTTTCCCTTTTTTTTTATTAAATAAAAATAATGCCCAATCAAGGCATTATCATGGAGAACCATTATTTCTATGTAAAGCTTCTTATAGTCTATTTTACACCCAAATATGATAACTTCAGATCCTTTTATTTTTATTCAGGAATAAAAATCATGTTTATATCATCTCATAATAACTTCTTTTTTTTTTTTTTGAATAAGTGGAGGGGAGAAAAAATCTCCACCACTCAAATTTATTAATATACAAAGAAAAAGAAAAACATAAATAAATAAAAATTTAATAAAATACGAAATATCTAAATCATGCAGAAAAATAGTAAAATACAAAATGCCTCACAAATCTATTCACATAATAATAATAATAATAATAATAATAATAATAATAATGAAAAGCCTTAGAAATCACAATATCACCTGAACAATCCACTAGGTTTACAGACCATTGCGATTCAGCAAATTAAACACAAAATACAGATCTTTTCAATCTTACTACTTTAAATATCGCCGATTTTAAACAAATCGGCTTATGGCAAACATAGTACATCAGAATCAGACATAAGAACTAAAACGCACAAAGATCTGAAAATAAACATATAAACAATATCAATAAACGAACTGAAAAACACAAGAAAAAAAAATAGAACGAAGTGAAAGTGTTATTGTTAAATCTGAGTGAAACGAGTACTACCTGCGGCTCCGGTGACGAGGACACGAACTGGTTCCTTGGAAGCCATGCGTGATTATCGAGAATTTAGAGAGAGAAAGAGGAAAAGAGAGATAATGAAGGAAAGTAGATAGAGAGGGAGAAAGAGAGCTGGGTAAAGTAGAAAGAGATAATGAGATTTGCAGGCAGGTGAGAAATGAAGAGGGTGTATTTATAGGGAAAGCCCGGAAAGGAAAGTGCTCCCTCGGGGGACTTTGACTTTTTGCATACGTGTCTTTCTCAAAACAGTGAAACACCACTCTCTCCTTTCTCAAGCTCCCACGACCCTATCTTTCTCTCTCTCTTTCTTTCTCCGACCCTATATTTCGTTCTCTCCGAACCTATATTTCTTTCTCTACTTCTCGTTCTCTCCGAACCTATATTTCTATATATTTCTTTCTCTATTCTCGTTCTCTCCCTATTCTCGTTCTCTCCGAACCTATATTTCTATATATTTCTTTCTCTATTCTCGTTCTCTCCGAACCTATATTTCTTTCCTATATTTCTTTCTCTATTTCTCGTTCTCTCCGAACCTATATTTCTGTCTCTATTTCTTTCTCCGGGCCTATATTTCTCTCTCTCTTTCTTTCTCAAGGGCCACCACCCCATCTCACGGGCCCAACACAACACGTCTCTCTCTTTCTTTCTCAAGCGCCCTGTTAAACTCTCTCTCTCTTTTTTTTTTTTTTATTGCATTTTCTTTATTCTTTTTTTTAGTCTAAGATCTGTTGTTTTGATATCATATCTCCTTAATTATCTCCCAATAATATTATATTATATTATCTGAATTTAAAAATTTAATCACATAAAAAAATTAAATACTAAAAATTATTGAACAAATTAATGAGTTGTCAAAATACTATTGAGACATTTACTAAATAAAATATAAAATTACAAGCTAAATAAAATATTACAATTGCTGGACCTATTCAGTTGTTGGACTTGAGACATTTGCTATTTAAATATAAAATTTTTATAAAGTAAAATTGATGAGTGATGAACACCTTATTTTGAGTTTATAATTGATATTTATTTGTTATAATGGATCGTAATGCTAAAATTTAGTTTATTATTAAAGACTTGAATTTGATTGTATTGTGATAAATTCTATTTTGTTGAACCGTTTTATATTTTAGTATTTTTATTTTGATGTTTAGAGGTATGAATTGAATCTACAAATCTAATTCACGAAATCCAATGTTTGAGAACCGGAGTGGGCTAAATTGAGATCTAACGAATTAATAATTAAGAAAGATTATATTTGCACCCATTGTATTTATAAGGATAAATTATTAGGTTGGTCTTTAAATTTTTAAGTTTGTATAACTTTAGTCCCTGATCTTTTTTTCGTAGCTGAAATGTCCATAAACTATTAAAATATTATTACAATAGTTCTTTTAAATTAATTTTTGAACGGAATCCCGTAGTTAATATCACTTTTTTTTTAATCAAATTACTAACGGATTTCATCTAAAAATCTATCCTCGTATAAATACTTTTATTAAAATATCATATCTAATCTTCTCATGGCCCATTTGCATTTTAATTTTGATTTTAATTTGCTTTATCAAATACAAACTAACAAAGAGTGCTGATATTTGCATCTTAAATATATAAATACACCACCTTCTCCGTTTATAGGTATTTATATTTTATATATATAAATACACCACCTTAAATATATAAATATATAAATACACCACCTTAAATATATATATATATATATATATAAATGATAGTGCAAGACATTGTTTTTAGCAAATACAACATTTACGTTAGGCTATGTATTTAATACAACTGTAAATAAGAGCAATAAAAAAAAATCTATAAATATCGTGGCATATTGTTAATCTTGCTTGCCTCAGGCAAAAAAGTACCGTCAGCCAAAAGGAGTTGAACTACAACCAGATGAACGAAAAGGAAAGAAGATCAATCAATATTGTGAAGGAACGAGACTACTTTGAATCAATAGGTGGATTTGGGGAGTAATGACCTTTAGCGAGCCTTTTGTTTAAAGAGGTTTGGGGTATATAAAATGTTATCTTAAGTATTATGATGAAAATATAAAATTTTCCTTAATTTTCTTGGTAAAGTATTAATTAAGTGAGAGTATTCATAAATACGTGAGGTGCAAATATAATTACTCATAATTAATTGAGATTTTTCAATCTGAAAGTTAATTATTAGACTATAGATAATTGAAGCTTAATTATGGGTTGTTTGGAGCATTATTTCAAACTGAAATATTGTAAATTATTTTTGTCTTTTCTTGATTTTACGACTAATAATGCATAAAAATAAACAATGGACTTAAAAAGTAAATAGGGGGAACAATTAACTGGAATTAAGAACTAGAAGTCTAGAAGTAGAAAATTAAAATGGGACCAATTAATTGGAGATAAAAGAAAATAATAAGAAATGTAAAATGCTAAAAAACAAATAAAGAACTAAAAAATAAATGAGAAATAGAAATAAAATCAGCAAAGGATTTTATCAAATGATATTTGTACTACAAACATATTTTAAGATTTGGGATTTGTAGCTTAATAACATTTCGACTAGGTTCTTGATTTTGTTTTTTTGAAAGAAAAAGAGAAAACGGGAGCTTTCGGTTGTGTTTGGTATGGTTTTGAAAAAAAAAATATTTTTTTTCCTTAAACAATTGAAAATGAGAATGTTTTGATTGTTGTGTTGGGAATATTTTTGAAATTGTATTTGGTATTGATTTTTTGAATGGGAATTTTGAAAATATCAGAAAATGAAAAAGGAAAAAAAGAAAACAAAAACAAAAACCCAAACTTTTGGGGGGTTTGGCTTTTCCTTCCTATCTCTCTCTTACTCCTCCCTGCTCGGGTGGATCCACGGCATCCTCTCCGTCGTCCCCGACCAGGCCCGGCAGCTCCACACCACCCGCACTTGCCGCTTCCTCGGTCTCGCCAACAACTTCGGCCTCTGGCCCAACTCCGACTACCACGACGACGTCGTGATCAGAGACACCGGAATTTGGCCGGAGATCCCGAGCTTCTCCGACGAGGGACTGTCTCCGGTTCCCTCTGGTCGCGATTCAGACAGTGGGTGGCTCGCCGACGACGGGATTCGCGCTTGTGCTGGGCGGCGCACGACCATCGCGAACAAGAGAGAGATGGGCGGCTCGCTCGACGAGGTCGCGATTCGGGCTCGCGGCTCGCCGGAGATGGAAGCCGTCCCGAGTCCGCCGTTAGCTCCGTTCGCCGGAGATGGAGACCTTCGCCGGAGTCTGTAAAGGTGGAGAGAGAGAGAGACAGAGAGAGGAGAGTGGGAAAGAATGAAAATTGTAAGTGAACAACTTTTTTTTGGTTTCCAAAAACCAAAAAAAAAAAAACAATTGAGTTGGAAATGAGGTTGTTTTATTTGGTATTTAAATTTAAATTTAATTAAATTATATTTTTTTATCTTAATTTTTTTAAAATTAAAAAAATTTATAATTAATTTTTAAAAAATTAATCAATTTTAATTTAAAATTTTCATATTTAATTTAATTGACGAATTAAATATAAATTTAAGAATGTTTTTGAAAATTGATTAACCAAACACTATCTTAAAACCATTTTTGTTTTATGTGGTTTTGGAAATGAAAAAAACATTTCCAAATCCTTTACCAAACATCACCTTGGAGATTTAGAAAGTGTTTGAAGTGAAATTTGGAATTAGGAAGCTTGGGTTACTATTTAGGAGAAGAGATAGGAGGGAAATGTCTGTGTAGTTATGAGTCGAGTAAGAGACGATGGTTGAATCGCGATGGATGGATTGTGATTATTCTCCCTCGAAATGGCTAAAAAGTTGGTATTTATAAAGGTTCTTCCATATCCTTAGAATATATGATAGCTTTCTGAAATCTTAGAGATAGAGAGGGCTATATGACACCTATTTGTGCAGCTAACAGGTTCCATGACACCTGTTTTGCTTGCTGTCATGACCGGCCAGGTATTAAAAGTCTCCTTAACAACAGTTTGCATAGCTAACAAACTCCATGGCACTTTTTTTTTTTTTAGGTTAGTCCAGCTAACGAGGGATCTAGACACATTGGTTCTTATAACAAGTGTCATTATTTCTTTCTTAGCAATTGCAAGCCGTCATTAGTTTTCAAAAACTAGCTAGCTTTTTCAGTTTTTAACTAAACAACAGAATTTTTTTTTAAACCTGAAAACAAAGTTTTACTTCTTAATCACAAGTGTTATCTTTTGATTAACGAATTGAAGTTTTGAGATGTGCTAGTAACTCATTTCATCTTATATCTGATTTGATAATATTATAAAGACAAAAAAAAAGAAAAAAAAGAAAAAAAAAATGTAGGAAGAGAACCAACTCCTCGATCATCTTATACCGAGCCTTTTAAGCATGCGAATTTCGCCTAGATCCCAAAAACCTTGGAGCCGCATATTCCCCTATGCAGCATGCGGGGCAGGAACACTTACGCGAGAAGGAATGACACGACTCCTCAAATTCCAGTACAGCTGACGCCACTTAGCAACCTCTTGAAAAGCCCCGTGCAGGTACACTTGAGCATTCGCCAATTTTGACTCCAAGTTCGCAATCTCTCTCTCCAGAAATTCTATCTTATTACAGATATTCTCAAAAGCAAGATTAGCACGTCCCTCCAACTCGTCGAATATAGATGAATGGTAACGTAATTCAGTTCCGGCACGAATCTCCATTTTGTTCAGCCGATTAGATATCATTTCAAAACGCTCCTTTATCTGCCTAATATTTCCTTCATCGTCCGACTGGAAAATTGCAGGAGTTGGGGTGCCTAAATCTGGCAGGTTGACATAAACGAGGATAATTATTTCATGGTGAAGAAATGTTCTCATCAAACTTCATTAGATACATGAAACAAGATGAAAACGGGATGGTACCAACGATAACCCAATATCAAACAACAAAAGGCCTAAAAATATTTCATCAAGTCAGAAAACAAAAATAAAAATAGAAAAATATTTTACTAAAGAATAAGAAAATAAAAAAATAAAGCTACTTTTCACATTTCTGTTTTTATTTCCTAAGATTTATACACATAGCAAAATTTTCAGAAACATATAACACAATTTTACTTTTTGTTATTCTCAAACTAATTTCAAACAAAATATCTCAACATTATTTTCAAAATTTTCTCATTTAATTGGCGTACTTTCATATCTAAGACACAATCATTAAGGAATACAAGTGTCCTTGTAACCGGACAAGTGTTCACTGTACAATGGCTAATGACACGGACATCAAAGAGGTCTAAAAAGCAGCCCTGAAGATTCGGGGGACCCAAAAAAAAAATGCTTGCCCTGAAGTATTATTGCAGAGGAGCGGAAGAAAAATAATAAAGATAATAAAAAAGGGGGGCGGGGGGGAGAGAGAGAGGAATAAAGATCTGTCCCATCAATTTTAATTCCTAGGCACTTGCATAAATAACTAACGAATCGGTACTTGGTTTTGAAGAAGGTTTTGTCTCTTCTTCAGTATACCGACACAGTTTATAAAAAGTTAGTGTGTGTTTGGGAGTGTAGTTTGAACTGATATTTTTCCGTTGAACCTCAACTCATGTCGTTTGGTGCATCAGTTTGGTTCAAACTTGAAGTTGAACCGTTGCACAGTAATCAGAATGGGTTTACTGTGCAACCCTTCCAGTTCAAACTGTGCTCATCGCCACTGTGCCTTGCTGCCTGACCTGACATTCCCTCGTCGCCTTGTCGGTGCTTCGCTGGTTCTGGGTCGCCTGCCATTCCCATCGTCCATGTGCAACTTCGGTCATTGTTCCTGTGTCTCTGCCGAGCCTCTGTGTTTGGGTAAGAAAATCGAATATATTCGATTCTCTGTGGGTTGCAGATTGCAGTGGTAAATTGCCCGATTAGACATATGTAAGACCTTCTTTAGCCATTTCTACGTCTTCATATCTTCGCGGATTGCAGAATCCTACTTGCTGTCGAGGTTGAGATTCCGAACCGTTTGAATCCCCTAACCCCTAATTTCTGTTCTAGGGTTTCCCCCTTTTGGGCTTGTAATCGACTCCGGCCTAGAAAGTTGGTGTACGGCCGGTGTTGTTTGGGAGACAAGTTGGTTTTCCACCGCCGGTGGCAGATGCGGCGCCGATTGGGGTCCGCAAAACAAGCTCAAAGAAAAGTATTGACTACCCACTACTTTCGGGTTCGGAAAGAATCCGTTCGAGCCATTGCTTCATGCCCTGATCCGCCAGCCTCCACCGTCTACTCCTCATCCGGGTCCAACTCCGTAACCCCTGTACGCTTTCTTAAACTTTTACAAAATGATTCCTTGTGAAATGCACGATGGTGTCTGGTTTTGATTGGCTTTGGTCATTGGGATAGCTTGTTTATGTCAATTTTAAGCTGCCTTGCTGATCCAACTGGTGTTTGGCTCGGATTTTTGCATTTTGTGCATATTTTGGTCCCCTTTTTGGCTTTTTTTGCAATTTACTCACCCAAATCAGTGCATTGTTGGTTTTGATTGCTTGTTTAGGTCAATTTTAAGCTGCCTTGCTGATCCAATTGGTGTTTGGCTCGGATTTTTGCATTTTGTGCATATTTTGGTCCCCTTTTTGGCTTTTTTTGCAATTTACTCACCCAAATCAGTGCATTGTTGGTTTTGATTGGCTTTGGTCATTGGGATAGCTTGTTTATGTCAATTTTAAGCTGCCTTGCTGATCCAACTGGTGTTTGGCTCGGATTTTTGCATTTTGTGCATATTTTGGTCCCCTTTTTGGCTTTTTTTGCAATTTACTCACCCAAATCAGTGCATTGTTGGTTTTGATTGGCTTTGGTCATTGGGATAGCTTGTTTATGTCAATTTTAAGCTGCCTTGCTGATCCAACTGGTGTTTGGCTCGGATTTTTGCATTTTGTGCATATTTTGGTCCCCTTTTTGGCTTTTTTTGCAATTTACTCACCCAAATCAGTGCATTGTTGGTTTTGATTGGCTTTGGTCATTGGGATAGCTTGTTTATGTCAATTTTAAGCTGCCTTGCTGATCCAACTGGTGTTTGGCTCGGATTTTTGCATTTTGTGCATATTTTGGTCCCCTTTTTGGCTTTTTTTGCAATTTACTCACCCAAATCAGTGCATTGTTGGTTTTGATTGGCTTTGGTCATTGGGATAGCTTGTTTATGTCAATTTTAAGCTGCCTTGCTGATCCAACTGGTGTTTGGCTCGGATTTTTGCATTTTGTGCATATTTTGGTCCCCTTTTTGGCTTTTTTTGCAATTTACTCACCCAAATCAGTGCATTGTTGGTTTTGATTGGCTTTGGTCATTGGGATAGCTTGTTTATGTCAATTTTAAGCTGCCTTGCTGATCCAACTGGTGTTTGGCTCGGATTTTTGCATTTTGTGCATATTTTGGTCCCCTTTTTGGCTTTTTTTGCAATTTACTCACCCAAATCAGTGCATTGTTGGTTTTGATTGGCTTTGGTCATTGGGATAGCTTGTTTATGTCAATTTTAAGCTGCCTTGCTGATCCAACTGGTGTTTGGCTCGGATTTTTGCATTTTGTGCATATTTTGGTCCCCTTTTTGGCTTTTTTTGCAATTTACTCACCCAAATCAGTGCATTGTTGGTTTTGATTGGCTTTGGTCATTGGGATAGCTTGTTTATGTCAATTTTAAGCTGCCTTGCTGATCCAACTGGTGTTTGGCTCGGATTTTTGCATTTTGTGCATATTTTGGTCCCCTTTTTGGCTTTTTTTGCAATTTACTCACCCAAATCAGTGCATTGTTGGTTTTGATTGGCTTTGGTCATTGGGATAGCTTGTTTATGTCAATTTTAAGCTGCCTTGCTGATCCAACTGGTGTTTGGCTCGGATTTTTGCATTTTGTGCATATTTTGGTCCCCTTTTTGGCTTTTTTTGCAATTTACTCACCCAAATCAGTGCATTGTTGGTTTTGATTGCTTGTTTAGGTCAATTTTAAGCTGCCTTGCTGATCCAATTGGTGTTTGGCTCGGATTTTTGCATTTTGTGCATATTTTGGTCCCCTTTTTGGCTTTTTTTGCAATTTCCTCACCCAAATCAGTTCATTGTTGGTTTTGTTTGGCTTTGGTCATTGGGATAGCTTGTTTAGGTCAATTTTAAGCTGCCTTGCTGATCCAACTGGTGTTTGGGTAATATTTTGGTCCCCATCCGTTTGGCTATGATGATAAATGCCCATCAGCATAGATTGTAATTTCATCTGACTGGTGCGTCATTAACCCGATATCATTTAGGTAGTTGCCGGTGTTCCATGCCATGGTAGCTGCCATGGTATCGGGTCATTGACATGCTTCAGATGCAATGTGTCAATCCCTACATACTGAGCCAACTTACTAACCCAATCGTTGACTTTATTTTTTTTTATTTAAACTTTTTTACCGCCTTCCTAAGGAAATGCCTCGGCGGGCGACGGGTGAGGCGTACCACTGGGATCATGCGAAGGAAACAGTATTCCTTGAAAAGCTTGATTATTACGTGGCATGCAATTCCGGTAGACATCCTTCACTTGCAACGCTCGCTAGCTGGGCCAACGAGTTTAACTCTGCGTATGGAGGGGTTCCTGCATACGGCTTAACATTACAGCAAAAGAAGGATAGAATGAAAAAAATATATAGGGGCTGGAAGGCGTTGCAATGTCGGACTGGACTAGGATACGATCCGGTGACTGATCGAGTCATCTGCTCAGACGATGCGTGGCAGAATTTTATTCAAGTAATATAACATCACAGTACTAACTGTTATTGGGCTAACACTTTTCCTTTAGCCGTTATTATTGGTCATTTAAGTTGACAATCCTGGTTTGGTTGCAGGTCCATAAAGAGTGCAACCATCTCCGGTACGAAGGGCTACGAAACAAGGAGCTATATTATAACATATTCGAGAAGAAGCATGCGGCTGGTGCGTCGGGCTACGGGTCGGTTTCGATGCCAGATGATAGTCCTGCGCCCGTCGACCTAGACGACTCACAAGACAACTCCGGCATCGGACCGATGACTGGCGATGACCCGACAGCAGGTTTCGGGTCCCGGAGGTGCAATAGCAGAATGGCCGGGGCCGCTGCGGGCCCGTCTCGATCTAGAGGCAGCTCTGGTAAGAGGAAGCAGCGCGACGAGACGGATGAGATAACTTTCATGGCTATGCAGGAGATAGTCAGTCACTATCGTGGCCGATCAGAAGCTAGTAATTCCCAATCTAGTCGCCCGGATCACATGCTGATGTGTATGACCACAATGACAGATATGGGTATTCCACCCAATCAGCAGGCTATGATGTGGCAATACTTCTCAACTAATCCAACGCTCCAGCGTACCTTTCACCAGCTGCCTGAGATCGATAGGCAAGAAATAATTGCGCTCGTTCTTCGTGGGCAGCCACCCCCAACCGATTGAGTTTCATATTCGGAGTTTTTTTTAGTATTTTTTTTAACCATTTGTTTGACATTATTCTTATGATTGGAGTGTGTTTATTTTTTCAGCCCTAACAAAATAGTGTAATGGAAACTTTCGCATGTTGTTTTATTAATTATTGAATATTAAGTAGTGTGAGAATATGATTGCAATGGAGAGTAATTTTTCTGACTTGTTACACAACACAAATTTGAATAACCAGGCAAAACTCAAACTGTTTTTCATATATCAACAGTCCACAACATGAATGATCATAGCTCCGCATCAGAGCAGGAAGACCAGGGGGTTTACTCAGACGATGAGACAAGCGACGATGCCAGATATGACACGATAGCAGTTTTAGCGGTTACTCTCAGGAGGCGTCGCAGGCGTCGGGACCCGCAACCAATGCATAATTCAAGATTGACGGGCAGCATGCGGGTTGAAGAGATTTTAAATGGTCATACTGGGATTTGTCAAGACCTGATAAGTATGAAATCTGAGACATTCAGATCTCTCAGTGATCTACTCCAGCGACGGGAATTGTTGAAGCCAACGCGTAACATGGAAGTGAATGAGCAGTTGTTCATTTTTTTAACCATTTGCGCACAAAGTGCTACAAACAGACACACTTCGTACTTGTTCCAGCATTCTGTAGAGACAACCTGCCGTTGGTTCTATACAGTGCTGAAGGTTATATGTTCGCTGAAGGACGAATTCATCAGACCGCCAGACTACACGGCTGTTCAACCTTTGATTGAAGAGCACTCGTACAAATATCGACCATGGTTTGATGTACGTTTTTAATGTTATCACATACTATTATTTAACAAAAGAATTGTTACAACTGTTGTATATCTTTATGATGGTACAAAGTATTTAAATTCACTTGTACCGATCCAGGGTTGTATTGGGGCTATAGATGGCACACACGTCCCATGTGTGCCACCGCGGGATAATTCGGACGCATGGATAAATCGGAAAGGGCAGCACTCACAGAATGTATTAGCGGCCTGCTCGTTCGACATGAGATTCACGTTTATGTTGGCCGGATACGAGGGATCCTGTCATGATTCCAGAATGTTGGACGAGGCAATAGCATTCTACGGGTTTCCAATACCGCCACAAGGTAAGCATAAATAGCTACTTATAGTAGTATTTTAATATAATACAGTTTTAAATAAATAAACACACTTGTAACTCACATGTTTAATGGGTTTTTTGTAGGAAAATTTTACTTGGCAGATTCGGGCTACGCAAACAAGGACGGTTTCTTGAGCCCATTCCGACGAGAGACGTACCATTTACCGGAATACCAAACACGTCGGGGTGGGCTACGCAACCGCAGGGAAGTATTTAATTACACACATGCAGCTCTGCGGAACTGTATTGAGAGAACATTTGGTGTCTGGAAGGCACGATTTAAAATTCTTAAAGGC